>OY759210.1:22310644-23045047 GCA_963662105.1 Meiosimyza platycephala
TTATTTTAATAAATATTTTTTACCCAAAAACACAAAACAATTGAAAATCTTAAAGATGCTCCATCAACTTTTAGTAAAGTAACAAGAAAAAGATTCACAAGCCACGAAAGTAAGCAATAAAATTAATTAAAGTATGAAGAGAAACTTTGAACTTTCATTCAAGTTATAGGCAACATATACTGACAATGAAATTGTATCGTGCTCGTACTACACGTTTAACTGCTTGTAATTAAAGAACAAACGAAAGCTAAGTACAAAAACATATTGAAATTTTATGAGGAAATGTCTTAAGCAAAAACAAAGCTATGCATAGACACACACATGCACATGAGCCAAAAACATTAATCGACAGTAAAAAACAAAGAAATGCGTTACCAAAAATAACAACAGCAATAAAATTTATGCCAAAACAGTAGTTTTTGCAGAGTACGTACATAAGTATGTGCCAGAGTGTGTATTGTTTTGTTTGTCTTACTATGTAGTGGTATAGAAAGAAGCGCCCCTAGAATGCTACTATTAATTTTTTATATAAAAATAACTGTAAAAACTAACACATTCACGCAACTGAAGCATGTTTATTTATATACACCCAGCCAACGTTTGGAAAATAGTTGTGATTTTGGTCAAATTTGCAAGAATTAAACTGAAATTACAATTTTTATTGCATACTTTTTAGCGTTTTCTTGAATTTCATTGCATTACAGTGAATATATGCTTAGAGGCGAGGGACAGTGCCAGTGTTACTAAGCTGATCCCACCGTTTTCACGAGGATGCTAAGTGTAATTGTACAATAATTTTCAATTAAAACTTAAAACGTCGCAAAAGACGATAAATATTAACGTCCGAATCCTTTTGTAACTTTTTTTATGAGCCACACGCGAGTCACTACAGTCATCGGTCAGTTTCGCCCAAGCAAACTATCGCTTGATATCAAAATATGTTTTCGGGCATGATTAAAACCATCGCATTGAAGATTAAAATATGATTCTTTTGCAATTAAGAAGTTTTGCTGGGTATACAGAGTGTGTTCACATTATGTGAGTGTGTAGTTGAGTGAGCGTCTGTGTGAGCATAAGTGAAGCAGTGTTTGTTTTAACGTTAAATGAAAAGTTTTTGGATTTTTATTTATTTTATTTTTTTTTTGTTTTTTGTATAGCGATTTTTGAGATTAAAAAGTACGAACAACTTAAGTTCACCGCTTATTTATTTGACAGTTTACAGGGTGTTGCCAGCATGAAGGATGTGCAGACAAGTTAAGATACTGCTACACATGAACATAACTCACAAACACGCCCACACACCCACACTCTTACAAGCTTAGTGGCATGTTAATGGTTGCGGTTTTAATATTTTTTTTTTTAAGTTTTTGTTTATTTTTAATTTATTTTTGCAATATTTATATTGCTTGCTAAACTGTTTATATACTTTATTTCTGGTTTTTCTTTTGCGCAGTTCAAAAGTTGAAAGTGAAATTTTCATTTCACCGCAATTCATTGCAATCAAATTGTTGTGGGTTGCAAAGTTGAAACAAAAATAGAAACAAAATGCGGAAATCTTAAAAGTCAGTTTTTGTTGAATGCGATTGAAAAGTTTAATTTTCTTAAACCAAAAACAATAATAATAGAATTTGTGTTTTGTTACTATAAATAAAAATTGAAAAGGATTTCAATGTGATTAAGTTCAGTAAAATAACTTTTGAATAGATCAAAATATCGATAAATACTCAAAACACTTCCGTTAATTAGCCTCTGGCATAGGGCAAATAAATGTGACCAAATCCATCTCAAACCAAGCAGTCGGAGTGACTACAAATTGCGGAATTGGTTGCCGATTAAATATGTTGTTTTTCAAAGTAATTAAGGAAATTATTTTTTACGAAGTTATGCCCATTTAAAGTTTTAGTGTCAGAGCTTGAAAAATCGTTGAAAATTGTTTCAAAATAGTCGAATTTTCATCCAAATCAAAATAATTAACTTATGTCTTTTGATTCTAATAGAACTTCTGATTCTCTGTCAGAGTCTTTGAAAAATTTTTTAAAATTGTTGAAAATAGGCAGAGTTATAGCGTTTTTTATGAAAAAAACAAAACTGATTTTCTCAAAAACCCCAATTTTTTTTCGCTTAAAATTTTATTGTGGATTTGTATTAAATGATAAGGAAATGACATGAGTTTAATGCCTGTTAAACCACATTTGAGGTCAGGAGATTTTTTTCCCCAAAATGAAAATTTCAATTTTTTTTTTCAACATTGCCAAGCCACTATACGGTACTTTTTTCAAAGCAACTAACAACAGCAACATTCCAAATTACTTTCTGCAAATTCTGCTTGCATTCTGCATACTTTTTTTTCACCGTTATTTTCGTTATGACATTTTATTATGGAAAATGCATATTCTAAAGTACACAGAAAAAAAAAGTTTCTCCGTTTAAGGAAAAATGCCTAAATGTAAGGAAAAAATGTCCTTCAATACGAGCTAAAGCCATGGGTTCCTCAAAATAAGTAAGTTGGATTCCTTAGTACAAGTAAATGTTGCTGCTTTGAAATAAGGAAAAGTTTACTCAATGTGAGGACAAGGTTATTAAACTGAGGAAAATTTTACTTTTTGTAAGGATGAAGGTATCCTTAAATGAAAGAAATTTACTTAAAATAAATTGGTTGATTTCAAAAAAAATTTGTTAATTTTCTTATTTGTTGGTTACTTATTGTCAGTCATTCTTATTTTAATTGTATAATACGTTTTTAAAACTTCAAAGGAGAATTTAATTTTTTTTTTAGCTGTTACCCGATCAGAGAATTGAACCTGTTTTCTGCGCCATGCCACTTTTCAAAGATGCTCATCTTACCCAACTCAGCCACCGACAACATTTTTAAGACATACTAAAATGATGTTGTTAAACTGCGCATGTAACAACCATTGTCTGATCAGGGAAGCTTCGGTTCAAATCCCGGCGACGACATAATTTTTTTTTTTGAATTTTTTTATTTTTTTATTTAAAAAACAAGTAAAGAACTATAAATATATAGACAAAAACAGAATACTTACGAGAAGAATAGATATTAATTTCAGCGAGTAAGGCAGCGAGTGTTGCCACTCATTTATTAAGGAAAATTTTCCTACGTTATAGTAAATTTTTTGAAGAGACTAACTAAAACTGAGTACGATTTTCCTTAAACAAAACATTCCATTAGATTGAGGAAATTTTTACTCAAATGAGGAACAAGTTGTCCTCAAAAATTCTTCCCAAAGAAAAGGAAAATTTTACTAAAACCACAAAATCTATATTTGAGGAAGAGCTTTGACTTGCTTTAATGAAACATGAACTCATTTCAAAGGACTCAATTACTAAATGAAACGATATTTTCATAAATATGAGGAAAAATAACTTAAATTAAGGAAAATTTTTACACTAAACCGGAGGAAGGCAGTTCTTCAAATTTAGTACGGTCTTTTTTTTCGGTGTAGGTATATTAAGAGAAATCTTTGCGAAATTTCATTAAACAAGCAGAAGTTTCCCGGCAGTTGGGGAACTTTAAGTTTGAAAACTGTACGGGAGGTTAGAGTATGCTTAAACTAAATCCCAAGAATATAAAGCACAATAAAGGCGCTTTCACTGAACTTCATAAAAATTAATCATTTTTGAATTTAGTAGACTTAAATCTTAAAAGTGTGTGACATATGTTACAATCATCTTTGAATTTCTTACCGACACGTAAATTCATTTAGATAATGAAAAAATATTTCCAGCTTAATACATAAAACTCGAAGCTCTGCTCTAACAACTTAAATGTCTTAACATGCAAACATAAATTACATTCATAAACACAACGTAATCTCCAGCTTATCTCAATAGCCTAACCATTTTCTGAATTAACTTGTTAAATATTGCTATCCTCGTAATTTTAATAAAATTAAAATAAAAAAACAATATTAGTCAAATTAACTTTTACTATGGTCAACTACATAAATATAATTCCCTTAAGCAATTGCCTTCTAACGATGCTGACAGTGTCATACAAACGCACACAACTGCGTACACCTAACATCTTCAAAAGGCAAGTCAATTACACACAGGTGACAAAGTCTACACAGTCCAACAGCCCACACTCACTCACACTGACACCAGACGTAATTCAATCTGTGTAAGTTGAAAATTACAACTGCTGTTAAATGGAGGAAACGGAAATAAAATGTAAACGTAAATGTAAAAAAATTAAATAATCAACAGTGGGGAGCCAGCCTGCCGTCAAGCGCCGCCGTGTGCCAATTGACATAGAAAACAAAACGTTTTATTTTTCCTGCAGCTTGCGCCTGCTATTAACCTTGATTTGTTTCTGTTTTTTCGTTTTCATTCTTAACGAGTCTCTCTGGAGTTCCGTAGTATTTCTTATTTTTTATTTTGCAACAAGTTCCTTAAAAAAGCAAACTAATGTTCTTGTTCTTTTCTGTCACATTAGGTTGTGTGCTTTTAGGCGAAGTGCCTTTTTTTACAGCGAAACTTTTTTAAGTGAGACATTTTTTTTTCTTTTTTAAATTGGCCATTATCAAAAGAAAGTGACACCATTATTATTTCAAAATGCACTTAAGTGACAATGTTTAATGGACGCGCTCTAAAATATTTAATTAAAAATCTTAATTAGAAAGACTTTGTTAAGACGTTGGACATTGGATTAATGCAAAGTAATCTTGTTATAATTTAATCTCTAAATCAAAGTCACATTAAAAATAATGAAATGGTTTATTAAATTATAAGTAGGTACACGAAGGCATCAATTACTTAAAAATTTAATTATTTAAGAAAAGTGCAAAAGGACATTCTTTTCATGTATTTTGTATGAGATTTTTTGCGTTGAAGTGTGGCAATTTACATAATGAAGACATCATAGTGTGATTCTAGTATATATGCATAGTCCAAGAACTTACTAGAGCACTACAAAAAGAGTGAATTATTTTCAAATAATTATTTTGGATTGATAGTTTCTAAAAATATTGATTGATAACAAAAAAAATTTTGGTACATACATATTAGTATGCGCTAAGTTGAAAGTTAAAACGCTATCTATTGATAAGAAGAAGAAGTTTGGTTGAGTCAATTAATTATTTAGGAATCTTTTTTGATTTTACTTTAAATAGTGTGATTAATTTTATTTTTTTCCGGGCCAATATCTCGAGAAATAAGCAACATAGTGATAAATGTTTTAGGTCAATTAACATTGACCTAGTTAACGACTTTTAGACCAATTTTCAAGGTCGATTTGAGGTCTACTGTCATTTTTTAAATGATATATTTAAGTCCTAGACCTTTTTCATATAAAGCATACATATGTTTTTTCTCAAACAATACAAATCAGCATAAAAAAGTGTAGATGTCATTTAAAGTCATAGTTGACCTCGAATGGACCTCGAAAATAGTATTCAGGGTGAAAGACAAAGTCACTCTTATATGACCCTCTCGAGTTTTTATAGCTTTTGCCTCAGGAAACTAAAATTAAATACCCACTATTAATATGGTTATTTTATAATTCTCAACAGATTTAAGTAAAGCATTCTTTAAATGCTTTCTCATAATAGAAACATTTTTGGTAGTGTAATTACTAACGACAACCAGTGTAAGGCTATAAAGATATTAAAAAATATCGATTTAGAAAATTATCGATATTTTCAAATACCGATTTTTGTTCGGTTTTTAACTATATCGTCATAAATTTATTTATTTATTAGCAATGACGGTGGCGATGTTTTGATAATTATTAACAGCTGAGTGCTTGCGACAAGTTAATGTTTAAATCAACTTAATATATGATTTATTATATATTAACAAATATTTGGTTGATATCGTTTCTCATATATAATTTTGTCATTGTTATCAAGTATATCATTTTGTAAATCTAATTATATTATATAACTCTGAGGGATGTGTGGTTTGATATGTAATATCAAATATTTATTTCACCAATATCAGTTATACCATTTGATAATGGTTACCAAATCTTGATTAGTACATTAAACTTATTTGCTTTCAGAAAAATGTAAAAAAATTTTTGAATCCTCTAATAAATAGGAGAAGCTAGTAGAACAATATAGGAAAGAACTAGTCGGGCTAGGGCACGAGCTTGAGATAATTCTCATATGGCTTACAGGCCACAGGAACATTGAAGGAAATAAAAGTGCTGATGAACTACCAAGGCGTGATTTTTTTATTGATGAAACCGCTACGGAGCATATTCAGACTCCTCTCGGTTTAGTTAAAAAGATAATTTTATTGCATTTTCTATGGGGACGTCCATTAATTATGTGAGTTAAAATAGAGGGGGATAAAGTCCGACAAAGTCTCACCAAATCTCACCAAAGAGGGGAGGGGGTCAAGGAAAACCTCACTTCAACTTTATAATGCATAGAATTTACATTAAAAATTATAATTTAAATCTCACGGGAGGGAGGAGAGGGGTCCCGCCAGATCTCACGAAGGGGAGGGGGGGGGGGGGTTCCGAATTTTCAAAAAAACACCTCACGTTATTAATGAACGTCCCCTATCTAAAGCCGGAAAGCTCGGAAGTCTTAAAAAACCTGTAATAATAAACTGAGGACCACTTACCTCACCGAAAGTATCACTGCGAACTGTACTGGACACTGAATAATCGGCAAGCATGCTGAAAGAAATCCCATTCAACGCTGCCTGCCGCAGCTGCTTGAATGCAAACGAGTATGAATTATTCGGGCATTTTCCTTTTTCTTGCTGCTGTTCAGCTTTAGCCAGAATGAGACTTAGATCTCTTGGAACAGCTTTCCTCAATGAGCTCAGTGAATTTGCCAAAAAATAAAATCGGCTCGATGCTCTACTACATTGATAAGGCTAACTGGTTATGGCAGTCTGAACTACCACCCACTCGTAGGGTTACGTAATGTGGTATTAAATTGGCACAATTAGTGCTACTTATGGCTTCAAGCCTGTTTGCTAAGCCGCCCACTCTAACTTAACCTTGTCAATGATGATACATCGAAAAAATAATTTAAAAAGAAATTTACAAAAATTGTTCAGAAAAATTATGCCAGAATGGAGTTCATGACCTTAATTTCTTTAATCGATTTATTAAAGCACTTTATTTAAAAATTGTATGTTTTTCATTTTAAAGCTATTTGATTAAATTTTCAAAAATTTTGTTTTTCAGATTCTCTCTTGTTCCAAGGCCACTTGTATGAGCAGCATTATGGGTTTTAGCACCATTTCAAATGAGACACGAAAATCGGATATGGTATTGGATCATGCAAAAGATTTTCTGGATCAATATTTTACATCAATTAAAAGGTAGGTACTATCTATATTTTACATCTGAAAGTATATTGTCTGTTAGTCAGTGAAAAACTTAAAAAAATATAATTGTGTGTAATTTTTATCAAAATTTTTTATTTTCCAATAGCCTGATTTATTACAGTGGTTGAAAAAAAAACGCATGGGATAATTTCTTTATTTTTCAGATCTTCTAGTGCAGCACATGATGCACGTTGGAAGCAGGTGCGCCAAAATATTGAAACCAGTGGACACTACCAGTTGTCCGAAACAGAGCTGATATATGGAGCCAAATTAGCATGGCGAAATTCATCGCGTTGCATTGGACGTATACAATGGTCGAAATTACAGGTAATTGTGCATGACTCTATGTTATAAAATTATATATTTCAAATGAATCATTAAATTTTTAATGAAAAAGAAAAATAATCAAAAGGATGGCATATGAAAAAAAGTAGCACAATAAAAACTTTATTTAAAATCTTCCGGAGATATTTTGTTTTTTTTTTCAAAACAACAAAAACAAAAGTACAGAAAAAACCAAAAGTCAAAGATACAAATGAGGGTTCAAAGAAATCTTTGAAATGCCAACTCATTTTGTAAATACAAGTGAGTACATTTCGGATTGTGCTGCGTATGTATGCGAATATATATTACAATAAACACAAAAAGTTTAAATTAGCTCAAATATTTCGAGGTATTTGTGTGATTGTTTTTTATTGTGATTGTTTTCATATTATTTCACTGTTTCACTGCACAATTGCAAAATTATTTAAAGAATGAACTGAAATGGAATTTAACTTGTAGTATGTACCACATATCTGCTATTAAGTCCCAGTGAGAAAAACCTTGCAGTTATCACCTATAATATATAAATACATGTTTGCATTTCCCACTGGGTCAATCGAAGAGGCCTCAAGTATGAGTATGAAAGTGTGTGTGTGTGCGCGCGTGTGATACTGTAAAATGTGTGTGCTCGTATCCTGTAGAGATATAACTATTTGGATTCATACGCATTGACGCCCTTTTCAATTATTACACTCGAATACTTTAAGAGAGCTACTGAATGTGAACCATCTTGTTGTTTTTTTCTTTCTCAATACTCCATTCATTTCACTCACTTGTTGTTGCTGTGAAAAGCATGAGCTCAGTAGATTTCAGTAGATCCATACCGTTGTTGAAAACGCCGGCATATAACAGTGAGATTTAAGGTCATTCAAACGTAATGAAGGGATATTTACGTTGTCTACTTGTACAAATAAGTAATCATAGTTTTTGCTCTTCACTGTCACTCATGCACAAAAATAAGGAATCACTGTTATAAAAAAAGAAAAAGCAAAAGTTTAATTTTTATATAGCAAGCTCTCACAATCAACTCTCTATGGCATTGGGGATAGTGTTGCTCAAGAATGATTTCATTATTGTTAAGAGGCTATCGTAGTGAAGTTTTAATTAATTTACTTTACTGTTGGTTACATTGAGGTATCACTTCGAAGTAGGCTTTAATTTGAATAAAAGGGACGAGAATAAACTTTTTGAAACTTCATCAACTACTGAGTTTTAAGTTTAGCTAGGAAAATATATCACATTTTTGCATTATTTAAAAACTATCAACAATTCGATGTATATACACTACTGGTCACAAGTTTAAAATAACATTTGGTATCGATATGCGTGTGTAACATTTTGCGATTTTGCAGTATATACAGTGTCGGACAAAACATATTGGACTGAATACACATTTTTGTTAAACCTCATAAGCATCTTGAATTATCAAAGTCAAACATGAAAAATGTCATTTAAATTCAAAATATATGCTTTATTCCTAAAAAATATACGATTTATTTTACATTTTATTCAAAATTCAATTTTGTTATGAAAAAACCAAAATATGTCGAAAATTCATATGTGAATATTTTCGAAAAAATTTTTTTTTCAGCAAAATCCAAATATAGGGGTCAAGTAATTTTTTGTATATTAGCTGTAAAAAAAATTTCGGGCGATTAAAAAACTGACACAAAGAAGAGCGATTTTTTGTCATCGCTTCCAAAAATAAAAATCATGTTACCCTATGCTTATCACTATCTTTTGCTCAGAGTTCAATATATGTACATATCTCCATACCAAGTTTCGTCAAACTCCGTCGCTTAGCTTAGCCAACTTAAAATAAAAAACATTTTCTCAAGATTCAATCTATCTGCATATCTAATTTTATTATAATCGATCGATTAGCTTAGCTCTAAAAACATATTTTCCATTGAAGGCGTGGCAACCTTAAAAAAATATATTTCCTCAGGTTTCAATCTATTTCAATACAAAATTTTATCAAAATTGGTCCATTTGCTTAGCAGTAAAAATATTTTTTCCTGTAAAGGGCGTGGCAATGCTCACTCTAAACAAATATCTTTACTCAGAATTCAATCTATGTATATCCATATCACATTGCATAAAAATCGGTATAGCGGCTCAGCCGTGACAGCGATATTTCCCATTAAGGCCGCCCTCTTAACAAACTTTAAGTTAACCAAATTTCATGAAAATCAGTCCAGTTTAGCTGTGTAAGCGAATTTTTCAGTTAGAGCCTTTTTAAAAAAAAAAATTTACATACTGCACTGTGACTTACAGTGATTATATCGTATTATGGCAGTTAAAAAGGGATGGGACCTTTAGATGAAAAATATTTTGAAATTGAGGAAATGCTTTACAGAACCGCTAAAAAATATTGCTTTTTCTACGGAAGTGTCCATACGTGAAAGCCAGTAGCATGCTTGTAAAATGCAATAACACAATATGCTGAAAAAAAAGCTCTATTTCGATTTAATATTCCGGGATCTATTTCATGTCCAAAAAAATCCGGTAAGGCAAGATTTGACCAACTTCTCATAGTCTTAGAATTGTTAATGACCACCTCCATTTTAAAAAAAATGGGATTCTTATTGAAATTATTCGTTCAAATCTGAAAACCATACTTTTTGCACAAAAACGGTATTTTTGCTCAAAATTATGGTATTTATTGGAAAGCTTAAAACGGTTAAAGAAGAGTCAAATCTTATCGTATGAATATTTTTCGGACATGAAATATACATATGTGCTTTCTTCTGCTGTACAATATTTGTCTTAACATAATTTTCTACTTATGGCTTACTTTTCCGAGTTCTTGAGCGAAACTTTTTTCAGCCAAATTGTTAAACGCAATGACACTATTTGCTGAGAAAAAAAGCCCTATTTCGATTTTACCGATTTAAACATAACGTCAAAATGTCTGTGGTGTGAACGTTCCAAAGCCTGATGAGCAGAATGGAATTTGTTTGCTGCTTTCTTTTCTGATTCCACTTTTACAAATGAAACTATCAAGAGCCTTTTTCTCGGTGCACGGGGCTTCTTCGAAAAAGCGCTGTTTCTTTCTAATCGCGCGGCCAAGTAAGTCTCAATCTTTCAGCAGGCAGTGCTGTCAAGTTGTTAAATTCATGATCTCTTACTTGCACATGTGAACAAAATTAAGATTGGGCTAGGTTTTAAATTTGCAAAGGCTCTTAAAGGGGCGTGACACTGCCCTAAATTTTAACTTTAATAACGCCATAACTCGTAAACCGTGCAAGATATTGTGATGAAATTTGATACACGGATACAGATCATATATAGGTATATCTTGAATTGAGTTTAAAGTGGGCGGAATCAGAAAAGTGGGCATGGCACTTTTTAAAATTAAAAATTTTGATTTCGTATAATTCGAAATTGGCACATTCGATTATCATAAAAATTTTAGGGACTACCACTGAGAGCAGTCATCAATACAAGCTCCGTCAGTACACTGGAAAATCTCGTTGAAGGGCGTGTCACAGACCACAATATTTATAAACGTTATAATTAGAGAGCCAACTACGTAATTGTTATGAAATTTAGTATGGCAGATATACTTGCTAAAAGGTATCTTATTACGAAAATTTGGCACAATAGAACCAGTGGGCGTGGCACCTCTCATATAAGCAAAACACGTTTAATGCTATAGATAGTGTGCGATGAGAGTAATCTTCATAAAATTTGGTGTGAACCTTATTACATTATTTTCGACTCCTTCAACCTTTTTAACGTATTTTTAACATTGATTTAGAAAGTACTTTCAGTGCAGTGTAGGGTATGTGAGTTTCGGCCTGGCCGATGATAACACCTTTACTAGTTTTTTTTAAGTTTATTTACTATTTATTTTAAGAAAATGCTTAAAATTCTAATTTCAGCTGGATTTGAGCACATTGGGTACATTTCAATAATTTTTTGTGCTTTAAAAAAATTCGGATACTTTGAAAGTATTAAAATTTAATAATACATTTTGTAATAAGCTTCAATGCAAAATTTGTATCCGTATGTAATTCAGTTCAAAGCTATTTTCAAGTATTAAATTTCAATTTAAAGAAAAATGCAATAACATTTAAAAATTCAGCCTTAATGATCAGAATTATTATTATTTCTTTGGAAAGGAAAAGTGGGTACATTTCTGTTCTTAATGATACCTACATACAATATCGTATGTATGTATATAGCTATCGTAAGTCAATATGTGCAACGTACCCACTGTAGTAGAACGAAGAAATCAAATATTTTTTTCATAAAATTTTCGCCTTAAAAATGCTGCTTAAAAATATTCTTGGTAACGAACTTTACATGAAATGCTTAATTCAAAAACAAATATTCATCATGTAGAAGTTTCCATATCATTGCATGATTTGTTGTTGTTGTTGCTGCTGTTGCTGTAATATGTGAGCAATTTGCAAGGATTTCAAAGGAAAAATAGCAAAAACTTGGCAACAGCATAATTTTCTCAACAATCTGACTATGAAGGTTTCTTAAGGTTTTTCCTCTACGTTTAATTCATTCAAGTGTTGAATAAATGAATGAATGAGTGCTCAGAGCTGCTGGGAAAAAGAAACAGCATGCAAATTAAGAAGAAGATAGATATAGTATAAATAATGCTATCTCCTTTACAAATTTATTTGAAATTCAAATTGTTTTCAATTCGTTTGTTTTATTTTTTTTTGCATAAAATTGAATTAAATTTATGCCATTTTTCTGCTTTTGGCTTCTACCTTTATCTCTTTAAACATCTTTTTTTTTTGTGATTATTATTCGTGCCTCCGAAAGTTTTTCTGAATTTTTCGTCATTTCTTTTACTTTGTCTTGCAGGTTTTCGACTGTCGGTACGTTACCACAACTAGTGGAATGTTTGAAGCCATCTGCAATCACATTAAGTATGCGACCAACAAAGGAAATCTCAGGTGAGTTAGTATTTTGTTTGTAAATTTTCGAGTTGGATTTTCTTAGATTATAGTTGGATTTTCTGGGATTTTTGTTGCGGTAGCCACAATGTGACATTAATGTGGGATTTATGATTATGTTGCATAAAATGGGTGTATCCTTAGGATAATGGGATGAATGAATCGTCTTTTTGTGCTTAAAAATTAAAGATTTACTTTTAAGAAATTTTAATTTATTACCCATATGTAGATGGTAAATACGTAAAAAGCTCATTATATCAATATTAGTGCGCAAAGTAACATGCACACATGTTTGTTTCCGGTTGGCAACCAACTGATTTGCATGGTTTTGATAAGTACACACACTGTGCTTCCATTCAATAAAAACCAATTTCTCGTAAAACAAAAATTTAAAAACAATTTTTGAGTTTTTATAAAAGCAAAATGAAAAAACTCAGACAGTATCGAAAATCATCGAGATAATCTAAAAGCATGGTATTAGAATGGTATTACAAAATATCAGAAAACATTGAATAATTCCAAAAACACTTCGAAACTTCGACCAATATCGAAAAAGTCCATAAAATCCAGATTATATCAATTGGTATTACATCATATAAAATTTCATCTAAAAATTAATTCCCATGAACCTTCCCGTCCCCCCCAATGAACAAATTTTGAAATTTTAATGTTTTGGCTTTGATAGTCCTAGAGCTATTTCTAATAATTGTGTTAAACATGGTTGCATTACCGAAAAAACTCTCACCGTATAGCGTTTTGGTGATTTTACTTGTATGAAAAGTGTCATATCTTCTTCGTGAAATTCGCTTAGTTTCTGTTCAGAGCTTGTACAAACCAAGAGGTATTTTTTCCAAAAAAAAAAAAGAAATTCAACTTTATCGGCTTACCTTATTTTCATACAAAAGGACCTTTCCTTACATTTATTTTTTAAAGATAAACAGTGGTTTTGTTGTCCTGCTTACAAATATATTCATGAAAGTACTGAATTGGCTCTAGTTTTTAAGATATAGATATATTTATCTATATGGTATATGTATACTATGAAACAAAGTTGGGTTAGTTATACTCTGTATAACTCAAGAACGGCTGGACCGATTTTAATAATCTCAAATTTTTTGGATTTGTCTCTACCCCGAAAATGACATTGGCTACAATTTGTAGATAAATACATCAATATCTTAAAAACCAGAGCCAATTCAGTACTTTCAGGAATATATTTGTAAACTGGGTACCTGAAATTATAGAAATCCGCAGAGACACCCAGGGAAACAAAAAAAAAAAGTTAATTTAGTCGAGCTGTGTAATTTTTCAAATGCGGCTACCATGGTCCATTCTGTCCAATTTTCGATGACGTATTCGAGCATTTCGAGTGGCCGATGACGAATGACGCGATGATGTTTGCTTCCAATCCTTCAATCGTTGCCGGTTATCCATGTAGACATTGGACTTTAAGTCTAGTCGCCTGATCAAGGCGGCCAATTCACCGGACCGCAGCATGAAAATAACTATTCACTGATTTAATCTCGCCATAAAGCCAATGTTTCAAGGGCTGTGTGCAAGTGGCACCGTCTTGTTGGAACTAAATGTCTTCAAAATTACGGGCTAGAATTTCAGGTAGCAAATAGTATACGTTATCATGGCTTTATAACGGGCGCCATCCACAGTTATGTTCCGGGCGACCTCAATTTTGTAGAAATATGAACCGATGTTATCACCAGCCGTTAAACAAAATCAAACCGTTGTATTGTCTTGATGTAATGGCAGATATTGAACCATTTCGGGTCCCTCTTTAGCCCAAATATGGAAAATTTGCTTATTGACGTAGCTATTAAGCCGGAAATGGGCCTCATCGCTGAACAAAGTTTTGGCCGAAAAAGTGGATCTTTTTAGAGTTTTTCATGAGCACAAAGAATGGATTCGGATGGTCGGCCGCCTTCAATCCTTGCACGAGTTGAATTTTTTTGTGCTTTTAAACCAAAATCCCTACGTAAAATACGCTGGGGTGTTACATACGGCAAGTTAAGTTGTTGAGAACGGCATCGAATCCTATAATGAAAATTGAATTTTAAATTTTTCTATGGTATAGCGAATGTGCTTTTGGAAGGACGATTATGTGGACCATAAGTTGCTCTAAGCGCAAGAAACACATTTCTCGTAGAACCTTGATTTTCGTAGAGGTTGTGCCGGGTTAAGTTTCACCGTATTGAAATGTCAAACAATACTGAACAAAAATACCATGACAGTTTGACACGACTCGCGCGTGATCTGTCATAAAAAGTTACTGAAAAAGTGCCTCGAAATGAATCACTCTGTATTTGTTATGCACTCCTTTATTTAACTCTCTCTCTCTCTCTCTAACTCTACAGGGCTGGACCAAAAGATTCATAATATTCGTGTGTATTACACTAAATATTCAGTAGGAGAAAGAAGTAGTCATGCTTTAATTCCTTCTCTAAATGCCAGTAGCCTGGCCGCACTCACCTCTTTCGTTGCTTCTTTTTTACAAACCATGTCATTGCACGTCAAGGCCTGATTTTCGGACTTCCCAAAAGAAAGAAGAAAAGAAGTTCTACTTCGCTTGCTTCTAAAAATAAAGGAGAAGAGCATGTTTGATGAGCTTGTAGTTGAGGTAGCTATCCATGATAAGAAAATGAATTAAATGGTGTCCTGCTATTGGAAGGCATAATAGCATATTTGGAAGAAGCGCAAAAGAAGGCCCTCTTATTCTATAAATGCGAAATGCCGTTTACTCGTCATGCTTCAAGTGCTTGCATAAATTTACTTTTTTCGCTTAAAGTGTAGACTCTTAAATATGACCAGTGCATTTAACTTCTGATATGTGCAACAATTACACAAATTTTAATTTTTTATAAATTTAATTTTCTTTTAAATTCATGTCCCTTACAATTATTTCCATTCGAGTTTTTTTATTATAATATATTTCAAAACTGCACACATTAATTTAATGTTGTTAAAAATTTAAATTCACTTTAAATTATGCAAAAGGTTGTATTTTTCTATTTCCCTTTTATTGTAATCGAATTGAATTGAAATGTTCCTTTTTTCCTCTATGTATTTACATTTTCACCCTCTCACATGTAGGTCAGCCATTACCATATTTCCGCAAAGAACAGACGGCCGCCATGATTACCGCATATGGAACAGTCAATTGATATCGTATGCCGGATACAAGCAAATCGATGGCAAAATTATTGGCGATCCCATGAATGTGGAATTCACTGAGGTGAGTTATGTGTTGCAGCAAACGATTAAAATTGTGAAAACTATAAAGTGAATTAAAAATTTAAAGGAATGTTTGTGTGGAACAAAAAAAAAAAAAAAAAATAATTAGATTTGGTGTTTACTGGAATTTTTTAAATTTTTAAAGTGAAGCGATGATTAGATTTCTTTATAAGGGAGTGTAAATAAATCACATGTAGGCTGCAGGGTTTTTGGAAGCCTTCATTTTGCCTTATTCTTTCAATCCTCTCGTTGCAAAAAAAGGTCTTATAAGTAGCTTCTCTATATATAGATCGTTCTTGCATATCGGTGTTAGGACTTGGGCTTAGGTTAGGTTTGGGTGATGGCCACAAAGCTTAACATAAGCCACAGGGGCCCATAGTGATACCATAAACTTTCTATTTCAGTCTTATTATTAAATGCCGGCCGTTTCATTATGATGCTCGTTCAATATGCCTGTTATTACAGTGAACCTTTTAATTTCACTTAGCTGAACTTTTGTTAATTCATTAAGGATTAGAAAAACGTCTGCCTGAAGTATTTTAATCTACTTTTTGTTAAGGTGGGCAGAAGCAAAGAATGTGTTTCATAGTTTTCTCTTCATAGGGTTCAATTTCCACACCAGTACTTGGATATTAAACCCAACCTAAAGGCATCATGCCCAATGGGCTTAGTTTTCCAAATATTGCTTAAAGGCACAGTGGCCATTCCAAAATGTATTGTTTGTTACTCTGTTGAATGCTGAGAATTAACATAGCATATGCCATGGCGCTTTAACGTCCATGCCGCATAAGTTGCAGACATTCTCATAAGACAAACTCATCAAGTCGGTTGACAATAAAAAGCGAGCAAAAATTATTTAGTGGAAGCAACAAAACTTCTCACGCATCATCAAAGTTTGCGTCCTATTTTTAAAGTGTAACAAAAGATGTATAGAGTCTTATGTTTTTGCGGTGGAAGACAATGCTCCAACCATTAATCAATTCATTACGTCTTAGCTTGATTGATTCAGGTAATCGTTCCAGTGAAGATTAAAATGTATTAACTGAGGTTGGAAGCAATTCATAGTGAACAATTTAAAGCAGCTACATTTTTTTTAACGTCATTCCTGGCTTTGCAACTGAAGAGATTCTCCTTAATGCTTTAAAAAAAATACAATACTTATAGACTTAGCACTAAATTTAAAAATGCGATTAAAGTCAACGTTAAGCTGTTCAAATATTTATTTAATTTTAGCACAAAATCTCAATTGTCTGACCTTTATGCCAGCAAAGCCATTCAAGGAATCCCCTAAGGATAACTGCAAATAAAAATTTTATTTCTGCATGAATTGCTTTTGTATACATTTTTTTTTAACACCAAAAAAATAAAGATAATTTACATATCAGAATTGCTATACAATGCTTTGTGTGCATATGTGTGACCTTTTTCACACATACACCTATATCAAAACAAGATGTAGAGAAACCTTTCATTGTTCTTTTGGACTATTGTCCAAATTATAGCACAATTTTGTTATCCCACACTTATGTTGTAATTTAATTTTAATTTTTTATAGGTTTGCATTAAACTTGGCTGGAAGAGCAAAGGCAGCGAATGGGATATTTTGCCCTTGGTCGTCTCTGCAAATGGACATGATCCAGACTATTTCGATTATCCACCGGAATTAATATTGGAAGTGCCACTTAGTCATCCCAAGTAAGTTTTTTTTTGTAAATATTTTCCTACATATTGCTCATGCTTGTAAATTGCTGTTGATACAAAAATCCATTTAATAAATAAATATGCTACACAAATCAATGATGTCTACACCTGCCTCAATAGCTTGGTAACTAGATAATTAATGTCCAACTGTCACCTGGTTAACAAGAATTGAAGGGGAAAACAATGAGTGACAAATTTTTCTATTTGCAAACATAGACACATGCACAAACAATATTATTGACGTTCATGTGGGCGACCTTTATCCATTTTTTATCTTTATTTTTCATGTCTATTTCCGGCAGAGACATAAAAATGTTTTTAAAGAGTGTACCTTATTTTGAGAAATTTATGTGTGGTTGATTTAAATGTTACCAGACCTTAGCATTGCGAAATTTTGATTTGACTTGATATGAAATATTATCGTCTTGAAACAACATACACATGAAAATAATATGACCAGACTTTGACATTATGTTAAAACGAAATAAGCTTGACACACAACGACTTTGACATGACTCAAATTGGCTTGACTTTACTTGATATGACTAGACTTTACTTGAATTGACTTGACTTGATATGAATGAACTTGACTTAAATTGATTTGACTGACTTAACTTGAATTGAATTTTGACTTGACCTGAGTTGACTTGGCTTAACTTGACTTTGCTTGGCGTGACTTCACTTAACTTGACTTAACTTCGTTTGTCTTACCTGGTTTCACCTTATCTGATGCAACCTGACTTGACTTGACCTGACTTCACCTAACTTCACCTATTTCACCTGATTTCACCCGACTTGACCTGAATTGACCTGACTTGAGCTGAACTTACTTGACTTTTTTTGACCTGACTTGACCAGAATTGACCTGACTTGATTTGACCTAAGGGGACGTCCATTAATTACGTGAAGTGTTTTTTGAAAATTCGGACCCCCCTCCCTTTGGTGAGATTTGGTGAGATCTGGCGGGATACCCCCTTCCTCCCGTGAGATTTAAATTTTAATTTTTAATGTAACATCTATGCATCTCCCCCCCTTAGTGAGATTTGGTGAGATTTTGCCGGACCCCCTCCCCCCCCCCCCCCCCTATTTTAACGCACGTAATGAATGGACGTCCCCTAACCTGACTTGACCTGACTTGACATGACTTGACCTGACTTAACCTGACTTGACCTGACTTGAGCTGAATTGACCTGACTTGAGCTGAATTCACCTGACTTGACCTAACTTGACCTGACGTGACCTGAATTGACCTGATTTGACCTGACCTGACTTGACTTGACCTGAATTGACCTGACTTGACTTGACTTGACTTGACCTGCCCTGACCTGACTTGACCTGACTTGATCTGACTTGACCTGACTTGACCTGACTTAACCTGACTTGACCTGACTTGACTTGACCTGACTTACCTTGACTCGACCTGATATGGCCTGACTTGACTTGACCTGACTAGACTTGATTATATTCTACATGATCTGATCCGATCTTAATTGGTTTAACTTGACTTGTCTAGGTTTGGCTAAACCCGACCTGACCTCACATAACTCGATCTGACCTGATCTTATATGACCTTAATTGATTTAACTTGACTTAAAACTTGATAAAACTTGAATTGGTTTGACATCATCCGACCTTGGCACGAACTTAGCTTTCGATGACCCTTCAGTAACCTACTCTGAATTTCAATAGCTAAAAAAATTTATGAAATCAAAACTTTGACGGTAATTCTTTTTATAAAATCACTCTTACGAAAACGGCTCATTTATCTTAGATTTAAGGTGCATTATATGACAATAAATCACCTAAGAATGAAATAGAAAAACATCCAATAAATCTTTAATAATCGCTAAAAATTTTAGCCAATTTATCTTATCGAATAAAGTAACCCACATTGCAAAATTATATTTTGAACGACTTAAACTAACTGTAACCTCGTGAGGCACACCTTAATATTCTCCCTCATTGATATTCCTCTTTCATGTGTTCACTTAAACATCAGCTCCCTTAACACCAACACACATGCATATACAAAACATTCATTTTTTTTTGTGCGTTTAACACTCACTTACGGCTTTACAGATTCGAATGGTTTGCCGAGTTGGGATTACGTTGGTATGCGCTGCCGGCTGTCTCCAGCATGCTGTTCGATGTCGGTGGCATCCAGTTCACAGCGACCACATTCAGCGGTTGGTATATGTCAACGGAAATTGGCTGCAGGAATTTATGCGATACAAATCGACGAAATATGTTAGAGGTAAGTGCCGACTGAATAGCATAAGCAAGTGAGTGAGTGATAAAGGGAATGTTAACATGAAGAGATTCCTAGAAATTCCAATGGCAAAAGCTTGTAGGAATGTACGAACGAATGATTTGTTTGACTGAATTGATGAATTTTGTAATTCAAAAAATAAATATTTTTATTAGAATAACGTAGATTTAGGGATTGGGACAAGATAGATTGAAAACGTTTAATTTCTATTAACAAAAAGGGACGCAAGAAATTAAGTGGAAAATTAAGAATAAATAAAAATATTTAGGTAAAAGAGGTAAAAATCTCTGACAATTATTGATTGCCATTGTTATTTAATTTCTTAATGTTTAAGACTGGTACATATGGCTAACTATCTTCCCACTGCTACAGAACATCACTAGTTAGGAGCACTGTCTGTTGCCATGGGTACCTCCCATTACGACGAATAGAAATTGTCATTAAATTGCGACTTTGGTCTGTTCTAGGAGAATCCTTTAAGTCCTTTGATTCC
Organism: Meiosimyza platycephala; assembly: GCA_963662105.1. Lineage (NCBI taxonomy): Eukaryota > Metazoa > Arthropoda > Insecta > Diptera > Lauxaniidae > Meiosimyza > Meiosimyza platycephala. The sequence goes on from OY759210.1 coordinate 22,330,908, forward strand.
TGGCGATCTCTTACAAGCGTTATTTTTAGTACATAGTTCCATATAGGTTAATATATAGATGGTGTCAACAGTTTAGATGAAATAAAGGAAATTCTTCCGTATATTTGTTTTAATATTCCACATGGCTGTTTGAAATGAACTAGAGACTTTACACATAGTTCCGAAGCCAACTTTTTTTAATAGAAAGTTCCCCAAAAAGTTTCCTTCTACAGACCAAAACTTAGAAGGGATTAATATTCAATTTTTTTTTGAATCATCTTTCAAATAAAGCAGAGCATGATAAGATAACATGTACTCAATAAAAATTATGAAATATTGGTGAAAAGGCTTATGAATTGGAAATCAAATATTCATTTCAACTGAACGTTCAATTTCATCTTCAAATAAATTGAATTTCCTCCTCTAATCACTTTATGTTTGTCTTGATTACTGCAATATCTATCTCTATTTATTCTTTATCTGCATATTTTTCTTTACAATCTTACCAGACCGTTGCACTCAAAATGAATTTGGACACACGAACACCCACCTCATTGTGGAAGGATAAGGCTGTTGTTGAGACCAACATTGCAGTATTACATTCATATCAGAGTCGAAATGTTACCATTGTGGATCATCATACGGCAAGTGAAAGTTTCATGAAACATTTTGAAAACGAATCGAAATTGCGGTAAGTTGATTTGATTTCTGTTGTTGTTGTTGCTCTTGTTACTGCTTCTGTAGATTGTTGGTGGAAATATTGAGTTTTGTGTAATTTTTCAATTTTGTGCAAACATACAAACAAACAGACATACACATACATAAGTTAAATGTATTCTGCATATTGATGCTTGGGGTCATATTGTTATTGACTTCTCCTCTTGACTTAAAATTTATTGAATGTTTTTCTTATGTTTTGATTGTTACTGTTGTACGCTTAGTATAAGAAGTGCATGTAATTTATGATACAACGTGTTTCACTTGACTTCGATTAATGTTTGTCCATGCTTGGGTATATGATGTCAGTAAATGAAATTTATTTTTCAATTTTGTTGAAAGCGATACCTCGGCTTTAATAGAAATAAATGTCACTCATACGACATGTTGTCCATGAAAATTTAATAGCATTTCAATGTATTAAATACTAGTTATTATAAAATATTTCAGTTAAAAGTTTTATTGAAGCAGTTAGCAGTTAAAATGTATTATATGTAGTTTTTATCGGTATATAACGACCTGTTAACTATATTATGCACGATTTTTAAAATTTCCTACTTGCAAGTGTAACTTGGTTTTTTTTTCTTTAAGAATTTATTGTTTTGAACCAAAATTACAGTTGGAGAGGCAAATTGGCATGCTTTGATGCCTAAAGCTGGTCTGTGTTCGATTCTTTTGTTGCAATTTTTTAACACACGATAGTAAATTTGTTGGTATCATGCTACCAAAAAGATATAATAGTAGGCCATCTGTTTTTACTTCTAAGTGAAAAAGGGATATTTGGGCCTTTGCTTCCAAATTGGAACGAGGAAGTAAGAACTATTTAGCTTATGTTCAAATGATAGACAAAAAAATGGTCTACTTTTATTGTCAAATAAAATATCTGCCTAAAAACTCTATTTTTAAGAAAAATCGGCACAAGGATATATCGTCTCAGTCAAAGTTTTGGTATCGAAAAATATTTCTACATATGACGGTCAATATATTTCAATATCTGATATCCGGTATTGGCCACGCAAATTAACATATTTTGTAGCCAAATTCCTACAAACAAATTTACAAGTTTATAAAGAAATAAAACAGAAGAAAAAAACAAATAAAAAAATATCCAGATTCAAGTGTAGCGCGTGCCAGTTGGAAGGCACAATATCAAAACTAAAAAATCTAAAATAAGGTGATTATCGAATTTACAAATAGATCGTCTACGTTGAACCTGATATCTTAGCTAATAGATAGTTAACGCAAAAATCACGTAAGCGTACATAATATACATGTATTTTGGAACGTAAGCGCGAGTTAGGTAATTTTATTTTGACGTAACAATATGATATCATACTATCAATTCTTTACGTAAAATATGTACAAAAATTAACCAAATCTCAGTTGATAAAAATCACTTGATATATCTATTTAAAATGTTATGATATTCAAGGTTGCAGATGATTTGTTTTTTTTTTTTCATAAGTGATAAAGAAGTAAATATTTTTAGAAATTTTAAAAAATCATGAGATATTTTCAAAAACCTCTAATGATATAAAAATGCAAAATGTTCAAAATTGAAAAAATCGTCACGAAAGTTGTATGTATTAATATAAAAGTAATATTTTTAGATATCTGAAATTTTGTTAGCTCTAAGATAATCAAAAATCTCTATCCATCTATTAAAAAATCTCATGAAATAAAACTATTATGAGACACAAATATATAATGGATTAAAAATCCCAAGAGATAAAAATATTATTGTATCAAAATTGCATTTAACAAATGACTTTCATACAGTCGTAATATTGGGCAATGCATTCGTGAGATAAAAATAGATCATTCCACGGCAAATCGTACACCATTTTGAATTTGCATCTCTGAATTTTTTTAGTTTTTTTTCTTTTATTACTACTTAGTTGAAAGAATCTCCATAATTTTTTTAAATTTTTTTTTTATCAAGCTATTCAAGAGATATAATTTTTTTTAGTTATACGTATTGAATAACAAATTTCGAAAAAGGCTAGACATAAAATTTAATAAACTGATAAAAGTTTTTTACAAAAAATTTTAAAGACTATCGTCAATACCTTCATTGTTAAAACTTATGATTTTTTTTATCGATATTTTTTATGAAAAGTACGTTTAAAAACTAAAATTTCGAACCAAAAAAAATCTATTTGGCCGAATTTCGTGAAGCTGTGAGCATTAAAAAAAAATGGATGTAATTTACCAAAAATGCATGTCTCTCTAATATCTTAATAAAAAAAATTGAGAAAAATTGTGGAGCATCAACCAGTACTTAAAGATAAAAAAAGAAGTTACAAAAAAATCAGAGATGCAAAAGCAATATGATGATCGATTTGGGGTTGAATGGCCCATATATATGTATACGAGGTTGGACAAATTTATACCTAAGAAATTTGATCTCCATTGTATACTCTAAATAAATATAGATTTTTTTTTCTTATTCTGACAATAGTAGTAATATGGTTCAGCTAATACAGCTATTAGCTCTCTTAGCTATTGAGCTTCAAAGAATCTACTTTATGCATTAATATATTTAATTCTAATTCTGTAAGTGAAATTTCACTCCACTTGAAATTTTTTGTTCTAAACGATTGCGAGTTACGAGTTTCAGTCTTCAAATTAAATTGTGGTCAGTGGTCAAAATTTCACATATGACTTCAATCTTTTGGTTACTTTTTTAAACTTAAATAGTTTTTGTCTTTCTATAATCTCATGAAAAAGAAGAAACAATTTTATTTTATGACTATCAATACTTTGATAAAAAGTGTGGCTATAAAAAAGTTTGTTCTTATAATTCAATATTTGATCAAATGCATGAAAGCTAAATTTGGAACAATATGTCAACTATAAATGTCTTACGTAATTAAGGTATCATGAAAAAGAAAATCATTTTGTTCAGATTGAAAGCATTTAAAACAAAAATCGCATAACATAAAAATAACATGAGACACAAAGCTTCTTAGAAATAGCTCGAAAAGCGCCAAAATCCATTTTTATAATGAAAATCGTTTTCGTTCACATTTTTATAACTTAATTTCAATTTTTTTTAAATAATCAATTCAATATAAATTTTTAGAGCAAAATTTTAAAGAATCATTTCATTTGAAAATAAATAAAAAAATATCATAAATTCCTAAGAGAATTTACTCCATTCGAGCTTTAATAAAAATTAAATGCATTCTTTCAAAGCTTTTCTTTGAATTTTCTTGCTTGCTTTTTGTTATCTCTTAAGCTGCAGTTGATTTTTTCTGTATTAATCCATTCAATCACATCCAATTCAATTTTATTTGATATCTTTTTATCGTTTTACTGTTTGCATGCATCCTACTTTTGACTGCCGCTGATTTTCTACTTAATCCTTACATTGTTTATTCTTATCGTTATTGACTTTTCTGTTCGTTCTCTCTCTCATTGAAGCTACTCGACTGACTCTATTTTTTTTTTCAATTATTCTTGAACAAAAATGAAATCTTATTTCATTCAATGTTTTTTTTTTGTCTTTCTCGTTATCCAACATCATCATCTTTAACATCCACAATGGCTTTTGCCTGCAGCAATGGTTGTCCTGCTGACTGGATTTGGATTGTACCACCGCTGTCAGGTTCGATTACGCCTGTTTTCCACCAAGAGATGGCGCTGTATTATCTTAAGCCCTCATTTGAATATCAGGATCCAGCATGGCGTACGCATATATGGAAAAAAGGACGAGGCGAAGGCAAAAGCAAGAAGCCGAGACGTAAATTTAATTTTAAACAAATCGCTAGGTAAGTCACAGAAACATAAAGACAATCAATATACAACCGAATAAATATTGAAGATGTTAGCGAGATGGGTAATATGTTATTTAGGGTGGATTTAAAGAATTTATTTTAATGTGGAATCTTGAAAATTCGGAATGAAAGGAACTAAATAAAAAAATTTTAATAAGGTGATCGAGCTCATCTTCCTTAAGGAAAATTACACAACACCTTAAATAGACAAATCGTTGAGACCATCATCCAAAGTATTATCAATCAAAAACATAACTAATTTCATATAAGAAATTCTTCAACATTTTTGGCTGTCAATATATATTTTTGCTGTTTGTACGATTTATATAACCGAATTTCTCACTAAATTTTTTATATTGTTAAATGCGGCCTTAAATTTAAATCCACCCTAAAACTTTACATTCACTTGTATCCATTGCTCTGTGTACAAATATGTCAACCACATGAAGCTGTTGCTGATGATGTTGTAATTGTATTTGTTTAAATATGCAGCATTCTATGTACGTACACATGCATGCACCTGTGTAAGTTCGTCCGTGCGTGTGCCTTCGTATTGAATAAATGAATGTCTATGAAAGAATTATCCTTTAAGTGGATTACAAGGGTATACAAGTTGAGACATTGAAAGTAGTTAATATAAATACGATTATAAGAAAATTGACAAAGATAACGTTAAAATGCTAGGATGTGGTAAAAGGAAACCGCACACAGTGAAGTTGGCAAGAAAATTTAAAAAAAATATTAATTTGTGGTTGTTGGATATTTTGCTCAGATATAAGTTAATTTCACAAAATGTTTCTTTATTTTTAAGTTTTAACTTTGCGATTTTGATGAAACTTGGTGATTTGGTGAACATGTGAAAATATTTAAGATTGGGCTGGGTTTTAAATTTGGAGGGGCTCTTAAAATGGCGTGGCACAGTACTAAATTTTAACTTTTATAATGCCAGAACTCGTAAACTGTGCAAGATATTGTGATGAAATTTGGTACACGGTTACAGATCATATATATCTTGAATTATGTTTAAAGTGGGCGGAATTGGAAAAGTGGGCGTGGCCCTTTCAAAATTGGCAAATTAGAATTTCATACAAATTTTAGGGATGATACTACTGAGAGCAGTCATCAATACAAGCTTCGTCAGTATACTGGAAAAACACGTTGAAGGTCGTAGCACAGCCCACAATATTTATAAACGTTGTAATTGGAGAACTAACAACGTAATCGTAATGAAATTTAGTATGGCAGATAAACTTGCTAAAAGTTATCTTATTACGAAAATTTGGCACAAAAGAATCGGTGGGCGTGGCACCTCCCATATAAGCAAAAAACGTTTAATGCTATATATAGTGTGCAATGAGAGTAATTTTCATAAAATTTGGTGCATAGATGTCAATTATTATAAGCTGTAAGACGGGATTTTATCAGTGGGCGTGGCACCTCCCATATTAACATAAAGTTGGAAGTGATATTTTAAGAGAACTATTGCAGCAATTGGCATGAAATTTTATGTAGGTGGTTAACTTGCTATAAGGTATGTCAGCATCTAAAGTGGGCGAAATAGCACCACTGGGCGTGGCACCTCCCATACAAGTAAAATACTTTAAGTGGCATATCTATCGAAATATATGAGCAATCATAATGAAATTCGGTAAAAGAGGTTTGTTTGTGGAAAGCTATTTCTGGACCAAAATCAGTCTCGATTCGACCTGGCCGAAGATATCACCTTTACTGGTTCTATTTCAAATTGCTTTTTTTTCGTCGTCTGTCATTGTTTTCTTCGCGAAATGGGTTTCGCTTTTTCATCTCAAAATGCACAATAGACAAAATACAAATCTGCTGGGTAGCATTGGCCACTATAATTTTACTCGCTAAGTTTGCGATTTTGTTTTTGCTAACAATGGATAGCGAATAAAACGCAGCTTAAGTTTCGATTTTCCTTTAAAAGGTTGAGCAAAGATAAAACTCTTAACTCTGAGGTACTAAAATTGTAGCTCACTTTAATCCAATGTGTTGATTTTTTAGATATGAAACTTAGTATATGATGCCACGAAACCGATTTTATGAAGTTTATTTAACATATATCAAGGTTGACTTTGTCATAGACCATCTGCTGAATCTTCTCGTTTCAAATCGGAGGCTCGATATTGATGTTCGATCCATGGTTTCTTTTTAGAAATTTACCGTAGATTACGTTTCCACTAGACGCTTAATCATGTCCATGTTCATGTTCCACCCGAACGATTTGACCCACCCTTATATATACTAACGTAGCAAGAAAACTCAATTTATATAGTTTGGTTATATTTCCATAACAATTTCGGTTTCATTTTTTACTATTCAGAATTATCTGCAGATATTAATAAAATTTCTCTCAATTAAAAAAAAAAACATAAAATATAATTATCCTTCAAACAATTAATTTTGCCTATCAGTAAACGAAGTCAACTACCTCAATTAAGTTACTTATATTTTACATTTACTGCACAACAAATTAAAAATACCCACATTTTTCACGCGATTACTTGCCATTGCAATAAAACTTTGTTTGTGGGCACCATATTGGATTTCAATATAACTTTTAGTGTTGATGAAAAAAAAAAAAAAAAACTTGTAACAATTACAATTTTAATTTTTATTCCTTATAGTCCTGTGTGCGAGTGGGTGTTTGTATGCCACCGCAACTGTGTTTGAATGAATAAACTTTTTAAATGTTGTTGGCCAGCATAAAAATCAGTTTATGTACCATAACCACTACAACGGTTTTCATCAGCATCATCATGAGAACAACGACCACAATTTTTATTTTTTTTTTTTTAAAATCGCAGTCATTAAAACCCGCAGTGTGTTGCAGAATCATGCACTATGTATATATGTATGTACAACGGCCACACATGCATGTGCTAAAGTTTTATTTTATTGTTACACTGAAACAGTGGGTTTTTATGAAAATATATTTCAAGACACCTTTGAAGGACAATTAAAAACATTCTCAATCGAAAGTCTGTGGCTGTATGTATTTGAAATCAAAAAGTTTCAAATAGATGTTTGTGGAGGTAGTTGAATTAAATATGTTATTTACCAAAAAAAAAAAAAAAAATTTAAAGAAAATCCTTCAGTCAAAAGGCTCTTTCACCACCGACTTAAGCTTCCAAATGGTATATTGCAGTTCGTTATTTTTCTGCTTTCTCGTATCTTTTGTTTCCTTTATTTCCTCACGGAGCATAAGGTCTCCACAAAACTTTTCCAACGTGCAGCTTCAGCAGCGAATGCTTTTAATTCTCTCCAACATTTCCTCGATTTACATACTTTTTTCCTGCTTTAGCGATGATCTAGAGCTGCCGCGTTTTCTGCTACCCTGAAGGTGCCACTATTTGCCGGCAGACTTTGATTGTTAATGATCTCGGGTGCTGAAATTCATCAGATGCATCCTAGATGAAACTGCGGAAAGAAGTACTATTGTCGTTGAAAGCTATATGTGTCGGCGCATGCCACTCATTTATTTGCTTCACGATAAAGTGAAGGGTATTAATTTGACCATGCACGATCTACTACGGCAAAGTCCTGCCTGTTGTTTCTGGATAAATGGTAACATTTTGAGAAATATGGGGGTTAAATATATATAAAATCCCGATTCCTGGTCAATTCTTTGTATTTATTTAAGGACTCAGTAGCTTTTTTTTACTTCTGGCCGAACATAACACTTCGAAGACCCAATTTATAAACACAAATATCCTACAAAACCTGCACGAAAGCTAAGACGTCCACAAAAAAAAAAGATTGCTATGCGTTAATCACTATCCGCAAGATACTAGAGACGAGAAATTTCTATTCAATATTTGTCATCTGATGCAAAACCAAATCAAAAATTTACAGCAGCATTAGCTCACTGGATAAATATTGTTTGATCTCAAAATAATTCCATTTGATATTGATATTTGTAATTATAAAACTGACAAAAATTGAAAACATATTACATTTTGCATTACCCATTTTCAACATACTCTGCTTGCATAATTTTCAATCAACTCGAGAAAACAATTTTTACTTCAGGGCGTTTTGAAATTGATTTCTCGCTTTACCCACTGTGAAATTAATTTTTGAGCTGCTGTTTGGCCAGCGGCAGTTTTTTTTTTTAAGGCATAATGAAATTTCATGAGATTTAAATCTACTAAAAGCATATTTTCATAATGGATGTGTGTGGCTGCAAGAAAAAAGAAAAAAGAAAAAAAAAATTAATTTGTAAAGACACATACAAAAAATTATATAAAAATTACTTTCAGAAAAAAATCACGATTAAAATGAATGATATGTAAATGAATGTTTCAAATAAAAAAGAAACAATATGAAACGATTAATAAACTTTGGCAGGAATGTGCGCTTAATTGCATTCTGTTGAAAAAATTACCAAATTATGAATATTAATGTGGGCGGTGCTATAACAAAAGATGCAAATTGTTGTATTTGAGTGATATACATGATAAAGCTTCGTGGTCACAGGATACTGACTGCACAGTGATGATTGCAAGTGATGGACAAAAATAGCATGAGATCCTTCACTGAGTAGTGGGTAAACAGAACCTCAGATGTCCATCAATTTGAGTTTTTTGAAAGCTTCGTGTTCATTATACTAAACTTCAAGTAATTGCAATCTCAAACACTTCAAATAAAGCACTAGATGCCATCAGGGGCGTTGCAACCGGGGGAACAAAGGGGGCAGCTGCCCCCAAACAATTTTGACAGAGGGGCAGTATATTCATTTTGCCCCCCACTACATAGAAATAAGTTATACATATCATAATGCGATCAACATTTTTAGAACTTAGCAAATCTTTTTATTAATATTATTATCTCACATCTTGAGTCTATCGAAATTGGATAAAATGAACATTTAAAAAAGAGTATGAGAACTGAGCTTCAAGCAATCTTTACATTAGTTTTTGAGCGTTAGTTATAGTCACAAACAACGCATAAAGTTAAATCGACTCAGCTGCTGTAAATTGGCATAGCGAGTGAAAAAATATCGATATCATTAGTACCGACCGTTTCTAGTATCGACGATATTAGTCGAGATAACAGATGCATACTCAATAGGAGCATAAACATGATCAAACTGCACTGATAATGATGATAATTCATTTGAACCTGATGCTTTAGAGTCGTTAGAAAATATACTTCTTGATGCATACAAAGAAAATGTACCCTTTGAAGGAAATTAGGAGTCAAAACTGGGCATTCTATTTATGGTCCGTTCTAAAGTATAGAATAAATCCTTTTTTTTCAAAAAATTTATCGACTTTTTTTATTTGATTTTGATTTTGGGGGGGAACCCCCATGAAAAATTTCGTCGCGACGCCCCTCATACTTTTTTGATAGCAAAGTGAAGTTTTATTTTGATTAATTCAGAGACACTTACAGCTTTTTGGATTTCTGTAAATTTTTAGCAACTAGACATGTGCCATTACGTTCACCCACTTCTTAACTAAGATCGTTCAAAAGCCATGTAACATTTTTCCTTACGTTTTGTTATACTTCTTCTTCTGAAACTCCATTAGAAATTGATTAATCTGTCACATCGACTTCTTTCTCTTCAAGGCATAGTACGTGTTCAGGCAAACTAAGACTCTTAACATTACAAAACGAATGGTTGTTACGTTGGGCAACTTTACGAATTGATTTTATCTTATTCACTTCCTTTATCGGAGTCATTGCAAGATGAAGCATAGTATGCACTTTAAGGTCCTTCTTTGATACGAAGTATTTGCAATAATGTATGCACGAGCTGTGCTGCCGTTGATCCAGAAGGAACTGCGCAATAACAGACATAAAGAGGAAGAGAATAACTGCCTCCAATGTGTCAAATTAAAACTGATTATCTGTGACGATATTTAAAAGGAAAGAGTGGAGTAAAAAATTTTACAACGTAATACATCTCTTCATATCTCTTTGGCACTCTAACTTGCTTGAATTATACGGCACTAGCCTCCAGTATAACGCCTCTTGATAGTTGATTTAGAGCCCATTTCAATTAGTTATTCCTTAAGCTGATATATAACTCTGCAACTACAAACAGACTCTTCTCGGTGACTGTCGTGAGCTGCTGCCCAAAAAAAAAAAACTGACTCGAGAACTACTTTTATATTTATATTTTAGCTGATCTCCTTCTACATATGCCTTCAGCTCCATCGGGTACTTTTCACACACTCACTGAAGTGCTGTACTTATCTTGTCAAAATATTTTGCTCTACACTGAGCACAATTCATAACCTTGTCTTCGGTATCTGAACTTTCACATATTTTATAGATCTGGTTGTCTATGGATTTATTAGTGAAATATCCTATTTGAAATAATTAAATTGTCAGTTGTCCTGGATTATATACCAAGCTTTTCGATTAAAGAATTGTAAGTTATAAAGGACATTTTAATATGTAAGCGTTCGTTATATCAATAGTTTAAGATTTTCTAGAGGGTAAACTTGCAAGTTCCAATTTTTTTTTGTGCGAATGATCCCTGCGATCGCTCCACCGCACGGGGAGGCGTATCCGTCAAACGTACGAATCGATGATCAGCTTGGAACAATTCAGAATACTCTGAAATAATGTGTTAAAGATATAAGCGGGAATCGTATATAAGCTGCAGAATAACTGACCAACTCATTAGAAAATCTTTCGTTTTTACCACAGGCTGAAAGTTTCAAAACTTCTGAAAATACGTGAATTTGCAGATTTTTATTGCTCTGCACGATTTTTGAAAAAAATCTTCTTTTGAATAAAATCACTGGCAAGTGTAAAACATAAAAAATACTTTATTATCGGAATCACGAGCGACCACTATAAGAATCACGCCATTTGGATTTGTAAGTTTGACAAAATAAATTTTTCAAAAATAAGTTAAATCCTTATGGAAAAAAAAAGAAACATTTTTTTCACTGCCAGTAAAATATTGCAATATTCATGAACCACCTCGCAATAACCAATAACTCTTAATGTTTATTTATCAAATAAAAAATTTTAACTTTCAACTACATGTGAGTTTCTCCAAAAAAAAGATAACCCATTAAAAAAAATTATGATGAGAAATATCTCAGGTGTCTTGCAGACATTCAAAAGTTTATATCAAAAATTTATATTTATAGCAGAAATAAATATTGACATGAAAGAAAAAAAAAAAGTGCTCAGGACTGCATGTCGTCGTTAGCCAAAATAAAAGTAACCAGATGTAACAGCACAGTATATAGTCAGCAGTCCTTTTGTATTTGTCTCATATAACTCGTACACAAACACAACCTGACTGCTGACACACACTGTCGGTTCGCATAAATGTTACGAACGCATGTAACGCACACACACACGCACACACGATGATTTTCTAAAAATATTATTATTATTTTTAATAACTTTTTGCAGGGCTGTGAAATTTACATCGAAATTATTTGGACGTGCTCTGTCGAAACGCATAAAAGCCACCGTATTGTATGCGACCGAAACTGGCAAGTCGGAGCAGTATGCGAAGCAACTTTGTGAGCTGCTAGGCCATGCATTTAATGCGCAGGTGAGTGAATGAATGTATGGGTAACTTGTTGAATGTGTAGAGTGATATGGTATGATATGATTATGCAAAAATGTTGTAAAATGTTGTCAAGAAGATAAGACGAGGACATCAGAAAAGTTTTGAATTGAATGTTTTTATGTTTTATTGTCTGTGGGCTTGGGTTGTTTCGTATTTTAATTAATGTTCTGAGTCCCTTAAGAAGACATATGCAAATAGAGAAAAACAAACCTTTTCTATTAAAAACATATTAAATTATGAGCTTAAAGTTTCCTTCTTATTTTAAATTTGTAAAGGGTGTTTTTTTTAGAGGTTTGTTTTTCGAATAGAGATAAAACTGGGATTTTGTGGTCAAATCTGGCAACTCTAATGTCATTTATATTCAGTTTGGTTTGCCATTTCATCATGAACAGGTTGACAAAAGAACAACGCTTGCAAATCGTGCAAATTTATTTCGAAAATAATGGTTCAGTTCGCGAAGTTTACCGCAAGCTCCGTCCATTTTATGGTCGACATAATCGTCCATCAGAGCAATTAATTCGGTTAACCATGGATCATTTTCGCACTACGTTTACTCTATGTGATAATACGCATCCGCAGAGACGTCGAACAGTGCGCACCGAAGAAACAATTGCCGCTGTAGAGCAAAATGTTGAAGAGGACCCGAATGAATCGATTCGCCACCGTGCACAGCAATTGGAGCTTTGTCCATCAACTTTATGGAAGATTTTGCGCAAAGATCTTGGCTTCCGACCTTACAAGATCCAGCTTGTGCAAGAATTAAAGCCGCGAGACCATGCAATGCGTCGTGATTTTGGTGTATGGGCCGAAAATGAGATTGATCTCAATGCTGATTTTCATCGCAAAGTTTTGTTCAGTGATGAGGCTCATTTTTGGTTGAATGGCTACGTCAACAAGCAAAATTGCCGCATTTGGAGTGAAGAGAATCCACATGAGACCCTTGAGACGCCATTACATCCACAAAAACTGACTGTTTGGTATGCTCTATGGGCTGGTGGAGTCATTGGGCCATACTTCTTCCGAAATAATGCTGGAGAGTCAGTTACCGTTAATGGAGACCGGTATAGAGCCCTGATAACCGACTATTTTGTTCCCGAATTGGATGGCATGAATGTGGATGAGTTGTGGTTCCAACAAGACGGCGCTACATGCCACACAGCGCGCGTCACAATCGATTTATTGAAGGAAACATTCGATGAGCGCATAATTTCGCGGAATGGACCTGTCAATTGGCCACCAAGATCGTGTGATTTGACACCATTGGATTATTTTCTTTGGGGATATGTGAAGTCGCTCGTCTACGCCAACAAACCAGAAACGTTAGGGGACTTGGAAGCCAACATTCGTGGCGTTATTGCCGACATACGGCCCCATATGCTCGAAAAAGTGGTTGAAAATTGGACCTCTAGAATTGGCTTTATTCGAGCCAGCCGCGGCGGCCACATGCCCGAAATCATATTTAAACATTAATGGCATAAAATTATCCTTCCAATAAAGCCAAATTGATGGACATTAAAACGATTTTCTTGTGTTTTATTTCAATTCGAAGTTGTATACCTCTAAAAAAAACACCCTTTATTTGACATTTAAATATTTTAAAATTAATCTATGTATAATTGGGAACGCTTAAAATTCGAAAATTTATTCATATTCAAGTATATTCTCATTTACAAAAAAATTCTAGAGTTGCTACCAGAGCTGCAAAATTTTCGTTTTTTGGAATTTGAGTAAATAAATAAAGAAAATTAGATTTTTATCTATCTTATTCTTATGCGTGCATAAGGAAAATAAAAATAAAATAATTATATATAAGAAAAAAATCTAATTATCGGAATGTTTTTGTTCATATTCAAAAAAGTTAAAACTTTGCAGCTCTGGTAGTAGCCCTGGGAGTTTTATTTTCAAATAGGAACACACTCAACTATGAATACATTTCGAATATTGAGCGTTACCGAAGAATCATAAAACATGACCTCATTTTGTCTAATGTCTAATGTACATACATCTAAGGGGACGTCCATTAATTACGTGAGTCAAAATAGGTGGGAGGGGGTCCATCAAAATCTCACCAAGGGGGAGGAGGGGGTCAATGAAAACCTCACGTCAACTTTTAAATGCTGAGAATTTATATTATTATAGCAGATAACAGATTGTATCATATCAATTATTTAAAAATTATAATTTAAATATCACGGGAGGAGGGGGGGGGGGGCAGAGATTCCGCCAGATCTCACCAAAAGAAGGGGGGTTCAAATTTTCAAAAAACACCTCATGTAATTAATGGACGTCCCCTAATGGCTGTCTTCCCATACAACCAAAAGACATAATTGCCATGTGTCCAACCACTACAATACTGATGACACATGAATGTCCATGAGTTAAGAATTAGGGAAAATGGTGTAGCTTCCTATTTTTTACTTTATAAATTTAATTCAATTTGCAACATCTTAAACGCAGTATAAATTTTTTCCTCTTATATCTGAGAAAAAATGTAGTACATAACTACTGGACATGTAACGTTTCGTAAACCTTTCAGAAACCTTGCATATGAAATCTTACAACGTTTCAGTCGTATTTCAGAAATTTTTCATTTCCAATTTGAAAGCTTTCTACAATATTTCAATGTCTGCCTTTTCATTTATTTGAAACGTTTCTGAAACGTTACAGAAATCTTGTAAGATTAAGTAGAAGAAACAAACATTTTTTTACCATGTCATCAGGCGCTTTTTTTATTCTGCGTCACTTGCGCTATTATTTTGTTACGTCACCGGGACTCTGAATTATTGTTTCATTTTAGCCACGTCATCACTTGTTGATGATGCGATGAGAATGTTGTTGCAGTTATTTTTTGTGACATTTCTTAACTTACAATGGACAATAAACGATATCTAACATAGCATCAAGCAGAGACTCAGAAATATTATTTAGATTTTATTAGAAAAATACAGTAAACATCAAATCTGGAAACACTTCAATATGATTACATGAGAAATATTTCGTGTATTCGTTTCTGGAAACGTAGAATCTAGAACCTTTCAGAAACAGTTTGGGATAATTGCACGTGAAACATTACATTTGAAATAAATAAGAAAGTTTTCTGTAACCTTACGTTTGAAATATTTGGAATGAAACATTTCTGCTGCGTTACGTACGGTTTCTGAAAAATTTATTACCGAGTGGGTAGAAGATATCAGTATTAGTGGTATGAAGCAAAATACATGAACATATCGAATAAATTAAATCATTTAAAAATCATAGTGACTCTCATGTGCGAGAGGAAAAGGAGGGGTTATAAAATCTCACAGAGGGCAGAGTGGGGTCTACAAAAAAATACCTCACGTCCTCACCTGGACGTCTCCTTACTCAAATATCTGGCATTGTTTGAAGTTTGAATAATTTTAAGAAAATTAACATATCTCTTTAACATTTAACATCACAAGCTTAAGTTAAAATTGAAAACAATTTCAAAAATATAAAAATAAAGTAAAATTGCAAGCCATGTACATCAAATGTAATATTAAAGGATTTGTTTACATAAAGTTTACAAGCATTTTCACGTACCTGCAAAAAATTTTAAAGCAAATTTAAAATATTCAATATTTGTGTGTCATTTTATGCTTAGGTCAAATTAAATAATAAAGTTTAGGGGAAAAAAAACAAATCTCTCACGTGCTGCCCTAATTTACATAGGCATCATTCAGCTGAATGCGTACGCAAAATGTAAAAAAAATACACAAAATTTCACAAAAAAGTTGTCCCTTATTTAAAACTAATTTATGATCAACTTTAACCTTAGGTAGAAAAAGTATAAAATTAAAAAAAGATGAAAATGATTTTAACAAAACCAATAAATTCAATAACATCAAAATTAAAATTAAAATTTTTTTGAAAGGCTTTACCTCAATCAAACAGGTCAAAAAGGTTCGCTGCAAGGAAAAAGAAAAATCGCAAAATAACAGTGCGCGCGTATCCTTCGTCACCTTGACATTCATTAATGCGTACAGTCTCAGTCAAAATGAGAGTCTATCAAGCTGGTAACTTTCTACATGAATTGTTACTTTTGGTCACAATTGGTGGAATCTACATGGCACTTTGAAGGTTAAAATGAAGTAGCTCGAAAAATAATCGTTTATTTTATAGACACTGATTTTTGTCATTTTTCCCTTTTACACTTTCATTATTCATCATTGATAAACTCTTTACATAATATAAATTGCCACGCCCAACTGTCTGATTTGATTTATTTTTCAAAGTTTCATACTTTGGATATGATAACTTAAAGTTTTTGTTTCATTGAGAGGTGCCACGCCTATTTGGTTTAGCATACTCTTTTCAAGTTCGAATCTCAGAAATTTCTGACTTAATGTCAGATTACTGTGCTGCAATTCTCATGTTCTGTCAGCTTGGTTTGGACGATTGCACGAAATAAATAAGCCAGGAGAGAAAGTGTTTTTTTATGGAAGAGCCTCAGGATTAATCTGAGAAAATTTTTTCTGGTATACTAACTAAAACTAACTAAGTTTTGTATAAAAATATATATCGGGTGATTATTTTTTGAATGGTTTCATTCAACAATGATCAACAATGATTCTCCCATATTTTACCAAGTAATTTTATAAAACAGGAAATTTGAAATTGAAAAACTTAATTCTTTAAAAATCTTATCATTTACCCATTATTGGAGTAACACACGTTCCTGCTGAAAGTGTGTCACTTGCTTAAAGAAAGAATTGTGAAAGAAGTTATCAAATTGTGTAACTATGCTACCGAGACATATTCGTAAAGACAACCCAACTGATAGGTAACTTAATGCATCCTTTTTGGCTATTTCTAAGATGAGCAACAGCTGCTAATGACCATTTAAGTGTTTGTAGCAATGATAAGAATTAAACACGTCTGTTTGTCTGTACATATGAATGTCTGTCCTATCTCTTACTTAACTGTCTGTCTTGCTGCTCATTGATATCAATATCTCTCAGAGTTGTATTCTTCTTTAGTTGTTAATTTGCTTATCTATCTTTGCAAAATGCCTTCGTAAATTGCTTCCATTATTCAATGGCTAAGGTCATGCCATTAGTAAAAGCTAGTGATAGCTCTTTAATGTAATTATTTTCATGTCATTTTCTTGTCTTATTTAAAGGTCTACTGCATGTCCGACTACGATATTTCATCAATTGAACATGAAGCTTTGTTAATTGTGGTTGCATCGACATTTGGGAATGGTGATCCACCGGAGAATGGAGAGGTTAGTATTAGAATGTTTAAAATTTTCAGGATGATTACTATGTATGGATGCAAAGGAATATTATACAAAATATGCCCTGCATGAGTAATTCTCTACCAATTGTCAAAGTAGATATTTATTCGATTAAGCACTTAATTTGAAATTATAATCATTTGATGAACTGTAAGTGAATAATGAAAAAAAAAAAAAAATTAAATTAATGCTGCACAACAACTTTTTTGTCAGTCCTCTGTTATAATTTTATCATTTTGTTTTATTTAACCTAAGAATAAAGTAGTGTGATGTTCACGCTAATAGAACAAATAAATGCTAATTAGTTTTTGAGTCAAAATTTAAACATTGGGAGAACATTCTTTGGTCATTAGGGGAAGGCGGGGCAAAGCGGTGCAAAAGTTATATTTATCCTTACATTACAACGCCATCTAATGTAATGATAAGGAATTTGTGTTTGAGTAGTGCTCTTGTAACTGCCAGGTTATAGCGACATTTCGACCTTCCGTTTTCGAGAACCACGTTTTCGAGGTTCATCAAAATGAGTGCAGTCGATGTAAGATTCAAGGATTTTCGACTTAAGTAAATTCATTTCATATCAATCATTTAAAAAACCTCGTAGTATATATTAGTGACTTTCATTTTTATTGACAACGATTTGTTTATGTTGATAAATTTTTTTCGCGAGTCTGTATGTTTACATAGGTCATGGTGGCAGAGTGGTATTGCACTTCGTATACCGCTTTACCCCACCCGTGGGGTGGCTCGATCTAATAACTTACATGTTTAATTGTGCTTAAAAAACATTTTTTTTGTGGAAACTTCGTTTACCCGTTAGGCGTACCACTCTGCCCCACCTTCCCCTATATAAACTTTCTTTGTTTTATTTTTAATCATTCTAAAATTATATTCTTCCCAAAGGTAGAGAAGTGTTGTTGTGCTAATTCAAAGGATTATAGACCTCTAATTGAAATATTATCTATGTTTTAGTCCAACTTCTTCTCTTTTCATGAATCTGGAATAACTTGTGGGGCCACCTTTTTGCATAATACTACTATCACATGGTGATGTTGAAAATATTTTCCTTGCTAATAACTTGCTCTTGGGCTCATTACTTTTTTTAATGCGGTTATTTCTGCGCTGCCGTCATATCTGACACATAACTAATTTTTTCTCATCTCTACGCATATCTGCCGACGACGCAGTGACCAGTTACGATTACAACGACTGACGAGACAATGTGTCTTGTGCCAGATATCAGTTCTTAAGAGCGCATATCATCCTCTATCGGCTAAATTTGTCGTGTTATGTGACAAGTTGGTCTTTGGATCCATCTTGTATTAGCCTTTTTTAACAAATCCTCTTTCAACAGCAAATTGCAAAGAATCATTCCAACACCTTCTTTCTCTTGAAAATTTTTTGTAGTATTCCCCAGCTTTGCAATTAACATCAATGATCCTTTGCCCAGGCACCCAGATGAAAATAATGTTGAAATGCTGAGCCATACCATTTAGAGACGAGCGGCATTTCAGGGAGTTTCGGAAGACTAACTCTAAAAGCTAAATAGCAGCCCGACAGAAAATAGTGAATGTTAATGTTCCTTTTGGATGTGATATTTCTTGTCAGCGAGGATGCTGCTGCCTCTTCTAGAGCTATAGCCTCTGCCTGAGAAACGATACAATAGTCTGGTGACCTTACAGCAGTCCTCAACTTCAGTTTCTTAGAGTTAATATCATCACCATACCTTGAAACCATCCGTGTAGAAATTAATATGGCCACTTCTCCCCGGAAGCTCTCCTTTCCATTTCATCTCTAGATGGATTGTGAGTTATATAATCTCGCGTGAATGAAATTACTGGAATAGTCCAAGTTGAAAGTTACATAACTCAAACTACGAAGGAGAGCCAATTATACACCGAAAAAAAAACTTACTCCGTTTAAGGAAAAATGCCTAAATGTAAGGAAAAAATGTCCTTCAATACGAGCTAAAGCAATGGGTTCCTCAAAATAAGTAAGTTGGTTTCCTTAGTACAAGTAAATGTTGCTACTTTGAAATAAGGAAAAGTTTACTCAATGGGAGGACAAGGTTATAAAACTGAGGAAAATTTTACTTTTTCTAAGGATGAAGGTATCCTTAAATGAAAGAAATTTACTTAAAATAAATTCGTTGATTTCAAAAAAAATTTGTTAATTTTCTATTTCCTCTATTTTCTTATTTGTTGGTTACTTATTGTCAGTCATTCTTATTTTAATTGTAATACGTTTTTAAAACTTCAAAGAAGAACTTAAATTTTTTTTTACCTGTCACCCGATAAGAGAATTGAACCTGTGTTCTGCGCCATGCCACTGTTCAAAGATGCTCATCTTACCCAACTCAGCCAACGACAGCATTTTTAAGAAATACTAAAATGATGTTGTTAAACTGCGCATGTAACAACCATTGCTTGATCAGGGAAGCTTCGGTTCAAATCCCGGCGACGACATAATTTTTTTTTTTTTTTAATTTTTTTATTTTTTTATTTAAAAAACAAGTAGAGAACTATAAATATATAGGCAAAAACAGAATACTAACGAGAAGAATAGATCTTAATTTCAGCGAGTAAAGCAGCGAGTGTTGCCACTTATTTATTAATGAAAATTTTCCTACGTTATAGTAAATTTTTTGAAGAAACTAACTAAAACTGATTACGATTTTCCTTAAACAAAACATTCCATTAGATTGAGGAAGTTTTTACTCAAATGAGGAACAAGTTGTCCTCAAAAATTCTTCCCAAAGGAAAATTTACTATTTCAAAGGAAAATTTTACTAAAACCACAAACTCTATATTTGAGGAAGAGCGTTGACTTGCTTTAATGAAACATGAACTCATTTCAAAGGACTCAATTACTAAATGAGACGATATTTTCATCAATATGAGGAAAAATAACTTAGATTAAGGAAAATTTTTACACTAAATCGGAGGAAGGTAGTTCTTCAAATTTAGTACGGTCTTTTTTTTCGGTGTACTGTTCTTACTTCGGATCATCAAAAATTTTCCATGAATTTAATGGCTGGACAACGTGCCATCCGTTTACTTAATACGTCAAGGGGCACGAGATGAAAGAGAACGCTCAAGGCGTAAGTCGGTGTACTTCTAAGAGCACCACTGATGCACATGGTAGTTGCCCTTTGAACCTTGCGTAATTGTTTGTATAGGTGACTTCGTGTAATACAGGCCACCACAACACAATGTGATATAACAGAATCGTTCGAATGACAGGGGCCAGCGAGTAATATGAGTTGATAACCTCCATATACCATCTACAGCTTCTTTTTTTTAAATCGTGTAGCGCTACAGTAGCTTTCCTAACTGCCTCATTAAGATAAGTTTTCCAACTTAGTTTCCTATTCAATACCAAAACAGGATACTTTGCACTGCCTCTTACGACAAACTTAGCGCAATTTAGTGAAGGTGGTTCAATAATGAAAGTTTGTGACTCTTAGTAACTCTTTACTAGCTCAGTTTTTTTTTGGATGTAGTAAAACAAGCCTCATCTGCCATTGAGATGAGTTTGTTTAATTTTTTAAGTACCCAAACAAAATTTTCGTTTTATTTGATTAAGTATTAAGTACTTTTTTTAATAGAAAACTTTTAAAAATCATAGCCGAATCCAATTTTTTTGTTTCAATAAATATACGGAGATTATGAAAAATTTTCCGCACCAAATTTTTCTCTAATTTCCTTAGCTATTCATTTACTCTCAGGAAACTTTAAATGACATCTTTTTTTTTTGTAAATCATAACGTACATCACATAATCTTTTTAATGCATTTCAAACACGCAAATTTGCTTAACACATTAATATGTCGTTTAATGTATCTTTGTATCATTGAATTTTTATCATTTTTATTTAATTTTGATAACACATTTACAAGTTTAACTAATGAGCAAAAACAGAAATCAGCATTAAGCTTTACTAATGATAAATCTTAATTTCTTTTCTTATATTTTCCTCTACAGTTGTTCTCGCAAGATTTATACGCAATGCGTGTGCAGGAGTCTGGCGAAAATGGGCAGGATTCCAGGTGAGTGAAATAATTTTTTTATGCATAACAATATAATAATACAGCTCATCTTAAAGGTCAATGCAAAGTCGAATGAATTCCATTTGAATTTTATTTCTCCTAAGGTGCTATTTGGTAACTCTTGTTTTAGATTTTCTTCATTGAGGGCGCATAAATATTTTCTTTTCGTTTGCATTTAATCAAACGACTTCAAAGTTTACCTTTTTGTGGTAATCGAACATTATAATATTGAAAATAAGGGAGCAGTTTAATATGATGTAAAATTTTTTTTATAAATTTACATTACCTTTAGGCAAAGAAAGGTAGACTAAGCCAATAAAGCAACAATTGGTGTAATTTTTTTTTATCGGTTAAAGTCTTAATAATTTAATGTACAGCCTTTCAAGTTTTTAAATCTTATTTTGGGTAAAGTTAAAATCAATCGAACGTTAAAATGGTACTTAAAACGCAAATCCAAATGGTAAATGATGAAAGTGGTGTTGTTAAAGAAAAGAATCAACCTTTTCAATTTAATGTATAACATAAGTTTTTTGTAAATTTATTTTTTATTTTTCCATTTGGGTTGCGGTCCTTGGCGCGTCTTTTTTTTTTGTAATTTTACAAATACATCCATAGTGATTAATGATGCAAACACTTAACATATTATCATTATTCGTATCATCAGGTATACTATAATGAATGTTAGTCACGTCTAAGAGTTCTAGAATGTATACGCATAGTTACTCAAAAACTGGTCTCACAATCAGTCATATAGTTTGAATGAATATACTGCCAATATTTAATTGGATTTCTGCAACTAGTAGCATATTACTCATATAAAATTACATATGATGAAAGAAATTATATCATGGTTCGTAAATTTCTTTTATAATAGGCGCATGTTACAACACAATTATTTTAAACAGGATTTCCCGCCTAATATGCGTGTCACAATAACTTTGTTAATTCGATATTTATTTATTTATTTCTTATGTTGGCATATAACAACTTTAACAACAACAGCTTTAGCGACAACAATATATGCGTTCATACAAAAAAAAAAAAAAAAAAAAATCGAACACCATTGTAACATGAGCTCTAAAGCCCAAAAAAAGTAAATAATTACCCGTTTGGAAATTATGTACGGTAAAATTGTTTCGAAAAAGATAGCCATATTGAGTTCCAAATAATTTGAGAACATTTGTTGAACTATTGGATTTTGAAGTACTGAAACCGAATTTCCATTTCTAATGTTATTTGTGTGACCAGAGGTGTAGCGTGCATATCGGGCGCCCGGAGCTAAACAATTATTTCTCGCCCCTTAGTACAGTCATTTGGTTAAAAAAAATTAGGTTGCCTGGAAAGTTTTCCGGGAAATTTGAAAATTGGTAATTTTTATAGATTTCGATGTGCTCTTTTCGAATTTCAATTTTGCGACCTCGTATCTTTGCCGCTCGCGCCGCCATATTGGAAAAACGGCGCCAAAAATCAGTTTTTTGACAATATCTCCTTTCCGACTCATTTCACGATAAATACAAAACGAAACTAGAGACAATTGCCTACAATTTATGTCTTTATCTTTTTTTTGTAAAATCAATAGTTTTGGCCTACGAGCGCCGCAAAGTTTACTTCCACATACGTTTTGGCCCAAACACTCGTTTCCACACCACTTTGAGGTAGAGTAAGCTCTGCGTTTTTTTATCGTGGCATCCCCAGTAGGCCTAATCCACGTGCAATTTAGTATACCAAAGTTGAGCGCATTCTTCTTCGTTTCGCTGTTCTTGATGGACCAGGTGGTGCGAGTTCATTGTCTTTAGAACCGATTGAAACGTCACAAACCGAAATTACTTCCATATCCTCCGCGATGGGATTATCTTCTTGGATCTCGATATCATTTATTCAATTTAACTTTTCACCTTACCTCATTTCACCTCACCTCATCTCACCACACCTTGCCTGCAGTCATGCTGCCATGAATGCGTTGTTTAAAGCGTTTTGTATGGGGGAATCATGCGCGTATGATTTCTTAATTTTACCTGCCTTAACGGCTCAAATTACAAATTATTTTTTTTTTTTGTGAACATCTACGAAACAGTACCTTTCAAATGATAAAAGTTTCACGTCCCTCTCTTAATAATAAATATTATGTGCTTTTGAATTCTAAGAATGAATATGGAATCAAAAAGCGACGCTCGGATCTGGTTTCGGTGACATAGCCTTCGGAAGTTGCGGAAACGCCTGCATTGATTTCCAAAATATGGATATCAAATGAAAGTTAAGCTACAATATTGCTCCAAAAAATTTCTGAAATCCGATTCGTAGTTTTCGAGATATTACGACTTTTCTGGAATTTGGATCGTTTTTTTTTTTTAAAAACCGTTATTTTCCAAATAAATTCGTTATTACTCTACAGTCTTATTAACATATTTATAAAGCTCAATTTATCCCCTTTATGATGATATAACATTTAAACAAAACTTTTTGACATTAACCCTTTCTTACCGAACAAATGTTACCTTTTTTGGGAATTCTGTGCTCTCACTTGCCGAAAATGCATCAAAAAGGTCTGATTTGTTGGTGAAGGTTCTAGATATTGAAGAGCCGAACAAAACCCCAGCACCAAATGCAATAAAACTCAGTTTGCTTAGGAGATATATCGAAAAACCATATGAATCGCGGTGCAAAGTTCAAATGTTCATTTCTTGAAAATTTATATTTATATTTTCACCGCAGCGTCAGATTCAAGTAGACTTTAACAAAAAAAAATTTTCTTCCACAGTGTTATTTTCAACTAAATATATTTTTTTCTCAGTGTACAAGGAAAAAGTTGCAACAAAATTTCATATAAATAAAGTGGATTTTGAAAAACAGGACGTGGAACCACCCATACAAGCAATAATTTTAAAACGTCATTGCGAGAACTATTTAAGTAACAGTATTAAATTTAATTAACATAAACGGGAGCCTTTGGTGCGATCAGTAAAATAGGTATATTATTTACAGATGGGTGTGGCATTTTGCATATAAAATAAATACTTAAAATGCTAAATTGTGAAAGCAATTGAAGTAAATGTTACAAAACTCATTATGACATATTTGGTCGCACAAAGTAGCATTAAAAAAAAGAAAATAGGTTTGAATTTATTGGCGTGGCTTTTTTTATATATACAAAATATTAAAATATATTTTTGTGAAGCTATTGAAATATGGTTCAATAAAATATACCGATTAGCGCAACAAGTAGCAGATAGACAACAGAGTTCCACCACCGCGTCTCGTTCACGAAACCGACAAAAATATCCTTTAAATAAAAATTTCGGACTTTCTGCGCCTTCATTGTGTATTTAATATTTAGTGAATCCAAAGGTTACACCGTTACTACATTTTTTTTGTTACTTCTATATTTACCTTCACAATCTTTTCGCGCTGGGCACTTATACTAATGCCTCCCCATACATGTTAAGCTGAAATGAAAAAGACCAATATGATCGTTCATAGGATGATATATAAATCTATAAAGCGATAATAATAAAAAATCATGTTTGTCAAAGTGGAGCGTTTAAAATTAAACTGTGAGTTACGACCACAAAAAAAAGCGTTCTTCTTCGAGAAAAAAAAATAAAGGGCTGCTGCTCTTATTGACAAAAAGCCTTCAAAAATCCTCTTGTGCCTAAAGGAATCACTTCGAATACGCGAAATTCGTGGCATAAGAAGAATGAAAAGGACGCAATGAACGGATTGTGTCATAAACAGTTAAATCGTTGGCAATTGTTGGTGTGTGTAAATTCATTTGATTAAGGTTTGCGGTGATGAGTGGGCGACTGAATGAAGTAAGCGAGCGACTTGAGGCCATAATAATATTTGTGGGTTTTCTTTCTCTGCTTCTCTGTGTTGCTTTTACTTTGTGGTAGAAAAATAAAATTAATGTGATTTATTGAAATTGCTGAAGAAGATACTTGGATGGGTTGGTTGTTGCTGTTGTTGTTGTTGTTGTTGCTGCTGCTGCTATTATTGTGATAGGACTAAAACTAAAAAGCACTAGATGCTTGTCAGCAATTTTGGTCCGCAGATGAGTTGTCGCTGCCTCTGCTCTATGCGGCTCCTTCATGGTAATGAAGAGTTGAATGAATGGGCGGCCTAATGATGTAATTTCGTAATTTGATGGTTACACGCATATTTAAGAAAATTGAATAGCATTAAATTATGCTGTGGCTTAAAGGTTCAATTTGTGAAAATGAAAATATTTGAACAATTGGCTTTAATATTATAATATTTAATGTTTGGTTTTTAATTTTATTATATTTAATAGAAATTGGTCTGAGCTTAGAGCAGAATGGAAAGTCAAGTCAAGTTGGCAGCGCTACCGAAAGTAAGTCAGTATGCGTGGGCAAACCATGTCGTATGAGTAATGTGTATTTGATGACTAGTGCAACAATCTATTTATTCAGTTTTTACTTTAAGGATAATACTATAAATGCAACTCATAAGCTTGGCTAAAATTATAGGGCGTCATTTTTCATGTTTTCTGATAGCAAAAATATCCGCAAAAAGGGAATTATTATCAAAAAATCAAACTCAAAAATGTTGGTTGCCCTCTGTCAATTCCTTCTTGTAATGGAAAGAAACGAAAATGTACTGATTTTTTCATGTCTGTCAATGACATGCCGTTGTTGTTTCAACATTTAGTCGAACATTCCAAATAAAAATATTTTTTTTTTCCAATCAGAGTGCTTTTTATTCGTTGAAAAACTTTTCTAAGGTTTTCCCATTTTTTTGGCGCGTTGTCATTTCTCTGTTGTTTCTTAAAGTTGTAGCACCATCTGTTAGGAAATGTTTTCATTTTTTTGTCGTTATTTTGATGACTAATGCTGTTG
The DNA here is from genome assembly GCA_963662105.1 of Meiosimyza platycephala. Taxonomy (NCBI): domain Eukaryota; kingdom Metazoa; phylum Arthropoda; class Insecta; order Diptera; family Lauxaniidae; genus Meiosimyza; species Meiosimyza platycephala. The sequence goes on from OY759210.1 coordinate 22,357,105, forward strand.
TTTTTTGTACACCTTAGTTTTATGGCAGGTGTTTTTAGGTCTACGTATTTTCTTTTCTACCGAATCACGTTTGTTTTGTTGTCTTTGCTGCCAAGTTAGCTGTTTGCTCAAAAGTATGCTATGATTTTTTTTTTTTTGTTATTTATATGTGAAACATTTGTATCAAATTAACTTCGTTTGAAATGTGCGCACTTCATTGACATCACTTATAAAGTGCTGACATTTCTTATGATGAGGTGTACATTTAAAGGAATAAAAGTGAGTAGTCTAGGATTTTTAGCGTAATACTGTTATAGACTCCTTTAAATAAATCACACGTTATATTGACGATTTTCAAAAAAATAGCCAATGCTGGTAAGACTTAAGAAAATTTAAGTAATGCATAGCATTAAACTTTGTAACTTTATACGGAGCTTAAAGCTTTTTTTTTTTTAAAAAATACGCTTACCTCACACAATCCATTAACGAATTGAAACATTGTCTTTTATTTGTTTTCGAATTCAAAAACATACTATGCAACTTGCATATTTATACAGTAAATATGCATGTATGCACGTGCTGCAATTGCTACTGGCGACAACAATATTACCAATGAAGATTTGTCTACTTTCATTTTATACTTTGCCCTTTGGTAGGATACATTTGTTGCGGTCATGTTGTGGATTCTGCTTATTTTATTTGCCAGCTACTTGCTCGTCCTTAATCCTTTGGTAACTTTCAAGTATTATTCTGCTATAAGTTCGTTCATTCATTCGGTTAGGTTTTACAGCTTGTGAAGAGGAGTTTGCAGCATATTGTTCTTATGCTTCTCATGTCCTGTGTGGCGTACATACTTTCACAAATAAAGTTTTAATTGTTAGCAAAAACTTTTCTACTTGTTAAGTCATCTTGATGCTTTAAGCTGTTTCAGGCAGTTTCGCTTTGGGACTCTTATGCCATGAAGGACTATTTATTGCAGTCATTGTTTACATACATATGCACCTTTTTAATTTATTGAATTATGAAAGGTTGAACATATTTTTGAGTAATAAACAATACAATATAGACAACTTTTAGTGATGATGAAATTTAAGAGAAAGAGTAGTAACTGAGAATAAGTTTAGTGGAAGATGAATACGAAATGACTCACAGACTTTGTGATGAGAACAGTTAACCTTTGAAGATTTAGATGTGTTGGTACATAATTTGGATTCGGAAGTGGCTAGTCGAAACCACGCAAAAACTCTTAGAACTGGGTATTTAAAAGTATTGGTAGAAGGATTGTTGGATGGTTGTATGCATTTATGGATGCATTGATGAATTGAGTGAAGAATGGATGTATGGGTGGATGTATTGATGGATAGATTTATGGATGGATTTATGGATGGATTTATGGATGGATTGATGGATGGACTGATGGATAGATTGGTGAATTGATGAATGTATTAATGGATGGATGGATTGATGGATGGCTTGATGGATGGATTGATGGTTGGATTGATGGGTGAGTTGATGGTTGGATTGATGGATAGATTGATGAATATGTTGCTGGATGTATGGGATGATAAATTGTTGGGTTGATAGATTGATGGGTTGATGAATGGATTCATAGATGGATGAAATAATGGATGCATTGATGAATGGATTGGTGAATGAATTGATGGATGGTTTGATGGATGAACTGATGTATGAATTAATATGATGGATTGATGAATTGATTGATAGATGGATGTATGGATGGATGGATTGCTGGATTGATTTTTGGATGGATTAATAGATGGACTGATGGATGAACTGATAAATTTATGGATGGATGGATTGATGGATTGTTTTATGGATGGATTGAGGGATGGACTGATGGATGAATTGATGTATGAATTGATAGACAGATTTATGGGTGGATTGATAGATGGATGGATGGAAGGATTTATGGATGGATTGATAGATAGATTGACGGGTGAGTTGATGGTTGAATTGATGGATGGATTGATGAATATGTTGCTGGAAGTATGGGTTGATAAATGGATGGGTTGATAGATGATTGGGTTGATGAATGGATCGATTCACAGTTGGATAGATGGATGAAATAATGGATGGATTGATGAATGGATTGACGGATGAATTGAGGGATGGACTGATGGATGAATTGATGTATGAATTGATAGACAGATTTATGGGTGGATTGATAGATGGATGGATGGAAGGATTTATGGATGGATTGATGGATAGATTGACGGGTGAGTTGATGGATAGATTGATGAATATGTTGCTGGATGTATGGGATGATAAATTGTTGGGTTGATAGATGGATGGGTTGATGAATGGATGGATGAATTCATAGTTGAATAGATGGATGAAATAATGGTGAATGAATGGATTGATGGATGAATTGATGGATGGATTTATGGATGAACTGATGTATGAATTGATATGTTGGATTGATAAATTGATTGATAGATGGATGTATGGATGGATGGATTGCTGGATTGATTTTTGGATGGATTAATAGATGGACTGATGGATGAACTGATGAATTTATGGATGGATGGATTGATGGATTTTTTTATGGATGGATTGAAGGTTGGATTGATGGATAGATTGATGAATGGATTGATGGATGAATTGATGGATGGATGGAAAGATTAACGGATGGATTGGTGGATGGTTTGATGGTTGGATTGATGGATGCATTGATGGGTATAATGAAGGATGATTGCTATTAAGGTTAGAATGCTACGTGGTTGGATTGATGAATGAATGGATGGATGGGTGGATTGATGGATGGGTGGATTGATGGATGAATTAATGAATAAATTAATGGATGGATTAATAAATGGGTTAAAGGATGGATTGATGAATGGGATGGCGGATGTTTTAGTGGGATGGGGCGTTGGGTTTGAAAAGTTCAGTCAAAAATACGAGTCATTTAGTTGGATATGAGTCATCATTTACTTTCGGTATATGTCTAAATACCAGCCACACTTCTGAATGCATTGCATGCATTCTTTTTTTTTTTGACATTTGAGTACTGTGAAGGTTAATCTGAGATCAATATGAATCCATTTAAAAGTCGTTATTAGATGCTATAAAAATTTTTATAAATCTATTTTTAAATGCTTTCAATTACCTGAACTTTGTTTTTGACAACTTTTTTTTTAATCCGCATAACCTTAATGTCAACCCCACTTGTAGAACGCGTTTAATTTAAAGGAGATTATGTGAACTTAACTACTTAAGTTAACCTACTACTATTTTTACATTTTTTCAAAACACTACACTTAACACTTTAAGTACTTATTTTACTACTACTTTATGCAATTGAAGCGATTAAAAACGCACTCTAAGGATAAGCATCGCCACCACATACAAAAGTGCACGCTCAAGTAGTCAAGTAGCACTTCACAAATTACTTCATTTGTGTGTGTATTGTATAAGTAGCTCAAGAGCAAAAATAATTGCAGCCCGCTAAAATTAAACTAAAATGCCGTTGAGGCAATGCGCTATTGCAGACTTTACAGTCACGTGCAACTATATTAAGAATATGGGGAATAGTTTTATACTGGAACTATAAAAATTGTTATTTTAAAAAATTTAAGTCACAAAATCTCTGCAATTTTTGACTTAATATTTTTTTCCATCTAAAGCTTATGTTTCCAGTTGTTAAGTAAAAACTCTATTTTGGCGTCTTTAATTGGGTCATGTCCCGGTATTGCACCACAAATGTCCTGGTTAACAATGAACATCTTTTAAATAAAGCACAAAACTGTTTGATTTGGGTTTCATTGAAATTATGTCACCAATCAATCAATTACAACAGAAAAACACTTACTGTGAATAGCCTTAGAATTATTATTTTTTTTAAATATTGCAAGTTCTTCTTAATTTCTTTGCTATTTGATGCCACTTTTATTGTTGTGTTACTTTTATTTGCCGTTGCATTTATTTGCCGCTTGTACGTTGCGTTGGCGACAACAACAAAACACTGAACAACAACTATCCCACCAGCAATATTACCACCACCGCCAGCTTCTAATTACACCTCAGCGCTAAGTGTCAGATGCTTAATTTTCATCTTTGCGCACAGAAACAAAACGATGCTGCAAATTACTACAACCATGAGTATTTTAATGCTGGCTGGTTGCATCAAGCTGCAACGGAATTTGCCTTGACTCGATGGCTCAGTGACGTCTCACAACTTGCCACCCGCTTCCGGGTTACGTAAAACAATGCATAACCCCTGCCATCATTAGGACCATACTAGATGAGTGGCCAGCAAAGGATATGATTAAGCGCTCACAAGAATCTGCCAGCAGTACAATAACTGCAAGTATCATAGTTGGTATTAAGGCGTAGGCAGTATTGCTGCCTTAGCAGATAACCCAATAGGAATTTATTAATAGAACAAAAACTTTAACTTTAGTCGGAAAAACTTCCAGCTATTTAACAAAATATAAATGCCCAGCATTTTTTGCTTTAAAAGGTCATTCCTCTTATTCCATTTGGTTTTATATTTGTCCATGTTATTTTATTAAAATTAAGTAATTTCGTGGTTGTACAGATATCTTTTTTTTATTGAATGAATATAGCGTAATTTTGAGGCACACGCACTGCCTCTATGATCGCTTATAAAAAATTTTAACACACAGTGATGTTCAGAATTACGATATCTAAGATTTTAAAACTCAGCGAATGGAAAAAAACTTTTGGACCCACTCTATTGATCACTACTGCTAAGATGATTTTCAGATTGTTCGGCCATTTAGTTTTGTCCAATATGCATTTCTGTTTGTTTGTCAATTAAAATTTTAATGTGACTTAACATTTTACTGTGCGGTTTATGTATGTCCAGGGAATCTTTTTGTTTGTCCAATTATCGTAGTTTCTTGTTTTAAATTTTTTAGTGACCTTTTGTTTCACAGGATATTGTTATTATTTTTTTGCTGTGCAAATGTATAATAAATATATTTAAGAGTGGCCAGCAATGTAAAATAATTATATTTCTTTTACATATACATACCATTATCATTTTACATGTAATTTTCTTTATCCAAAAGGTTCTTTGTGCGAAATTTACTTTTTCCATAAGACAGATTTTTGTTTCTCAAAGAAAATTATGGTTTTTCTAAGTTGGTCCAGTCATTAGCTTTCTGATTTGTATGATCCGGGATACTTTATGATTAGTGATTTTTTTACTTTTTAATTGTTTCTTTTTCTTTTTCTTGCCTTTCGTTTGTACCAAGTTTTCTTTTTTGTTTGCTCATTTGTTCATGTGGTTACTTTTTATTTGTCCTGTTTGCTTACTGCACTTTAATTTCTTGTAAACTTTAAATTTTCGGTCAGTTTTGTCTAGGGTGAGTTCTAGATTGTTCAAGCTAATTTTGTTTGTTTTTTTTTTTTTTTTTTTTAAATATATTTACTTTTGCTATTTATTTATATTTATCTAAGCAATTTTTTGTTTGTCTGAATGATATTTTTTGTTTGGTGATATTTTCTTACAATATTTTCCAGAAAGTTTTTGGTTTTTTGCTAAAATTTTTGCTCACATAAATGACTTTTTGTATGTATGGTGTTGCTATCTTTGTTCAGGTAGGATAAGGTTAGATTAGACGGGCTGACTGATGGGTGACTTACGGTATGAGCTCCTTTTGTTTGCGGAAATAACTCAGTCACACAAGAGAAAAAAAAATGTCAGGATCCAGAGGGTAAACCCTCCTACCCCCCGTTTTGGGATCGGTGAAACCAAATATGAGCATAAAAAAGGCTTAACTTGCCATTTCCCCGTTACCACCCCCAAACACCCCCTTCTGAGAGTTGAAGTGTCAATTCTCATACAAAGTCGAGTGGGGTGTGAATTTCTATGTTTTCTGGGCCACCTAGAATGAAGAAGACTACCAATAATAAATAAAACCTCCTCGCTACTCCCTAGCATCACTTTACCATCCCCATACACCCCTTTTTGGGGGTTTAAGTGACAATTTTCATACCACGTCGAGGTAAGAACGAAGAAGACTACCAGAAATGAATAAAACTCCATCGTCAATCCTCAGTACCAATCAATAAGCATCAATAACTCGACTTCTTTTGATTTTTGCTCAACTCTTCGTGGAACTGACTTAGTTTCTTATTGGCAAAACGACGAAAACATAGGAACACACACCCTTTTCCTCTTTGTATAACAATTGGTACTTCAACCCCCATAAAGGGGTGCTAAAGTGACGCTAAAGGGTAAAGGTAAAGGCGGTCTTATTTATGTTTTTTGGTAGTCTTTTTTGTTCTTGGTGGCCCAGAAATCATGGGGATACAAACCCTACTCGACTTTGCTTAAGAATTGACATTTCAACTCACAGAAGGGGATGTAATGGCCAGTTAAAATTTTTTTTTATGCTGAGTTTCAGCTACCGCAAAAACAGGGGGTGGGGCAGTGGGTCTAATCTCTGGGTCTTGACAGATTTTTGTTTTTGTCGGCCGGTGTAATATTTACATTTTTATGATTATTTTACGTTCATAAATGCAATTTTTTTTTGTTTTCCTAAGTACAATAATTTTGTTCGGGAATTTTCGTTTTTTATATGTTATTTGTTTTGCAGGAGGCTATAAATTTGTCTGAAATTTAAATTTTTTTATGCGTGTCACAATAATTTTTGCTTGTCCAAAAGATTTAAATCTCATATTTTTCATGTGAATTTTAAATTCCATTATTTCCAACCGGGTATGCACAAAAAAAAAAAATAAATGAAAAAATTCAAAAAACAGAACAACTGTCAGAAAAAAAAGGCGTGCAAAAAAAAAATGAAAGCATCAAAAGAATTGTTTTTTCATTTGCTTTTGCCGTTGTCATCGCCTGCTGCTAATGCTGTCGTTGCTGTTACTGTTGCTACTGCCGCTTCTGTTGTTGATGAAACATTTTTCACTCGGTAATATGAGCAACAAACTTTCACGCTTTTTCGTCAGCTTTTTTTTCGAATTTTTATATTTTTCTAGTTTTGTCTTGACGGGTTTTTTTCGTAGTTTTTTTTTTGTTTTTTTGCATCACATAAATGACAAGCGTAATAAATGTTGTGCTGTCATCTTTATTTTTATTTCTCTTACTTTTTTCATAGGTTCTCTATTTTATTTTCAAAATGAAAAATACAAAAAAAAAATCTTTGCGCTTTGTTCTCTACTTGAAATATGACTGTGCCACACTGATCCTTTTATGTTGTTGCCGTTGTTGTTTGGTTTCTAACATTTCAATAGATGGCGCTGCATAGGAGTTTTAGTTTTTTGTTGTTGTTTTTTATATAACTGGAAGGTTATTTTGTTGCTATTGTTACTACTGAGTTTTGATCCTTGGCAATTTTTCTTTTTCATTGTAGCATTTGTGTCACATCTTCCAAGTCTTTTATGAAGGCCAGCTCAAGACAGGATTTTATAAAGCTACCGCTGCAACAAGTAAAGAAAATTGATCGTTGGGATTCGTTGCGTGGCTCTACATCGGATACATTCACCGAAGAGACCTTTGGACCGTTGTCTAATGTGCGGTAAGCAGGAAGTGTAAATTATTGCTTTCCCAGCAAGTGTGATTACTATTTTGGAACGAAGCAACTGATATTAAAATGACTTTTCTCTACAATACTTTAATTTAGATTCGCTGTCTTTGCTTTGGGCTCCTCAGCATATCCAAATTTTTGCGCTTTTGGTCAATATGTGGACAACATTCTCGGTGAATTGGGTGGTGAACGTTTACTCAAAATGGCTTACGGCGATGAAATGTGTGGTCAGGAGCAGACATTTCGCAAGTGGGCACCAGAAGTATTCAAGGTAAATTTAAAGCAGAAAAAAATCATCGTCAACACTTTCTTAATCCTTTTGTCACGTAAAAATTTAGCTCGCCTGTGAAACATTCTGCTTAGATCCTGAAGAAAGCCTCTCAGACGCTTCGATGGCATTACAGAATGACTTACTGACAGTGAATACAGTGCGTCTGTTGCCATCCAAAACAAAGGGCACACTAGACCAGTTGCTCTCGAAATATCACAACAAAAAAGTACGTTGCAGCAAAATCAAAACAACACCAAAAAATCTAACCAATCTTGGTACTGGCGAAAAAACCACCATACTGCTTGAAATTTCAGCACCAGACGTAGACTATGAACCTGGTGATCATGTTGGTATCTTTCCGGCTAATCATAAAGATATCGTTGAAGGCTTATTGCGGCGTCTAACCGGTTTTGAAGATGCCGATGAAATACTACAACTGCAGCTGCTCAAAGAAAAACAAACCTCGAATGGTATCTTCAAATGTTGGGAACCACATGATAAAATTCCCGCTGAGACAATGCGTGGTTTGCTGACGCGCTTTTTTGATATCACAACACCGCCAAGTCGTCAAATGCTGACGCTGCTTGCCGGGTTTTGTGAGGATAATCTTGACACAGAGCGTTTGCAGCTGCTCGTTAATGATTCTTCGGCCTATGAAGATTGGCGGCATTGGCGTTTACCGCATTTGTTGGATGTCTTAGAGGAGTTTCCATCATGCAAACCACCCGCATCGCTTGTGCTGACCAATTTAATGCCATTGCAATCGAGATTTTATTCGATTTCCTCATCACCGCGTAAGGTGGGCAACGAGATACATCTCACTGTGGCCGTTGTCAAGTATTGCAGCGAGGATGGTAATGGTGGTGAGCGTTTTGGTGTCTGCTCCAACTATTTGTCAAGTGTGCGTGAAAATGATGATATATTTATGTTTGTACGCAGTGCGCCTGGTTTCCATCTGCCACACGATACAAGAAAACCAATAATTTTAATTGGTCCCGGTACTGGTATAGCGCCATTCCGTTCTTTCTGGCAGGAATTCGAAATGATGCGTGAAGAAGATGCTGAGGTACAGCTACCTAAAGTTTGGCTCTTTTTTGGCTGTCGTAATCGTGATGTCAACTTATATGCCAATGAAAAGGAATCGCTATTAGAAGCCAAAATATTGGATCGTGTTTTTCTGGCGCTATCACGTGAACCAAATATACCAAAGGTAATGTGTTTTTTATTTTACTTAAATCCTTAACTCCACTGTCACAATGAAATCCTTTTTGACACCAAAGTTTTTCTATTTATTTTACACAACTTTCATTTTGTCAATATTGACAACGTTTCATTTGTCAGGAACTTTTACGTTTTTTGTTTTTGTCTTCTCTCTGTTGCCTTATCATCATTATTTGACCAACAAATAAATCTATTCCTTTTGTAATTTGTTTCCATTACATTTTCTTTTTGTTTGCTGTGTTACTGTTTACATCCTTTGGACTTCCTTGGTTATTGTAGACATACGTTCAGGATTTGATTGAACAGGAATTTGATTCATTGTACAATTTGATTGTCGAGGAAGGAGGACACATCTATGTTTGTGGTGATGTGACAATGGCAGAGCATGTCTATCAAACAATACGGTAAGTAGAGATTTTTTTTCTAAGAACAATAAGCATTTCTATCTTGTTGTCACAATGGAAATAGTTTCAGCTCAATAGCTGAAGTTTTAGAGATAAATCATGGTAGAAAAGCAAAATGTTGGCATTAGTAGAAAACTAGTTATCGATATATTTATGTTTATGTCTTTTATGTTGCTTGTAATAGAAAATATAAAAATAAAAAATAAAAATCTTTTTTAAGTGAATTAAGGAAATATACCTACCATAAAAATTTGATTTAAAATCGCTATTAAAAATAAGTCTAAGTAATAAGGAAAATCTAAAAATTAAATAAAGCTACTGAAATTCCTTTTGCATTTTTTAAAATTTTTAATTAAACAAAATATATTCTAAAAAATTTAAATAGAAAAATTGACCAAAAGAACTTTTCGATTCGCCAAACTTTGGGCTGAAAGGATTTTTATTGAAGTTTTTTTTTTGTGGGTGTAGGTAAGCCATTCAATGTATGATTACCTAAAAATAGAATTAAATTTTATCTTAAAAAATTAAGCCAAAATAAAAAACTTAAAATTTTTTCAAAAACTCAATCGAAATTTTACCCAGAATTGTTGAAAAAATGGCCCGAAAATAAACGGAAGAGAAGCTTATATACACCACAATTCAGCGCCGTCTCTAGGTGTGTGCGGGCCCCTAGGCTGAATATATGGTGCGGGCCCCCACATGGGGATTTTTATTAAATACCTAGCAAAAAAAAAACAGGTTTAATACGAATTCTTATCTATTACTTCCTTGCGAAATTTTAATTTTTTGGAATTTGAGTAAAAAATGAAGAAAATTAGATTTTTTCCTTTAAAAGATAACTGTAAAAACTTAAAAAAAAAACTCGGAAGGGCTGTTATCTCTGAAATTGTAATTGCAGACAGCCCACAACAACTGTCAATCTCAGTATGTAAGATAAGTGAAAATATATTCTATTGGTCAGATTGAAGTTTTCGGAAATATTAATCGCTAAGAATAAAGTAATGCTGAAGTGGTCCCACTTTTCTAAAATTCGAAAAAAATGGCTACCAAAATAAAAGAGCATACCGAAATAAATACACTCCTTCGTTGGGTGCTATCAAAACTTTTTTAAAATCCAATAGTTCATTCCAGCAATATAGTCGAAATACAAATAATTTTTAGCCTGCAGGACATCTATGACCATATTTTTGAAGTGTAGTACAGGAGCTTTGGTAAAAATATAAAAGTAGCGTGAGCAATCGTAAACGTTAGTGCGTCGTGTGATCACACTGCGATGTAAGGATTCAGCATATGTGCATTTTCACAGGAATCGGCACCGGCATCGGCATTTTCACAGGAATCGAACACATCCTTCAAACATGGTTTTTCTTGAAGCTAAGACTGTCTTGAATTAATATTCAAGGTCGAACTATTAAAATTCAGATAGCTATTTTTTTTAATTGCAATTAAAGTAAGAAATATGTATAACTTTTTAAACATGGTTCGCTTCAAGCTACATCAAGATCGGAAAAAATTGTCAACCAAATCTGTCAATGCACGATTATTATTTAGTGTCCGGAGAATCCAAAAATATAATTCGCAAAATCGTCCTGATCATTAACTTGTTTTATGGCCATTTTAAGGTAAACTCTTTTACCGATAATTTTAATAAAAATACGTTCCATGAAAAATTGTGAATCAGACATTAAAATTTAAATTTTTTTATTTTGATTTTTTTGTGGCCTTTGTAATCAAAAATAATTTTAAAGTCCATAAGACAAAAATATATATAAATTATTTTTCATTAGTTTTTTTATTTATGGTTTTTTTGCGAGCTTTGTAGTCAAAAGTACCTTAAAAATCCATAAAACAAAATTATAAATTAAATTATTTGTCACTTATTTTAAGGCCTAAAAGAATTTTTTTTTTAATATTTTCAATTCTTTTCCATGGAAAATGATTAATAACATAATATATATAAAAATTTTTTATTTTTTTGTCTTTGTGGACTTTGTAGACAAAAAACTTTTAAAGCCCACAAAAGAACATGAAAAAAGTTTTTTTTTTCACTAGTTTTTAGGTCGACAAAAAAAATAGTTTTTTTTTGTATCGAATTTTTTCCATGAAAAATGGTGAATAACCCAAAAATATTTGCATATTTGCAAAATTTAGTGGTGTTATCGTGTTCAGCAACTCAAAATACATAAGAATCGCCATTGCTCAAATTAACTGAAATTATAGTAAATTGGTTAAGATTCAATTCATTCAAAATTCACATGATTTTTTGCAATTTTGAAGTCAAGATTGCGGATTTGAGACCATTGAATTATTTCTTGTGCCAATGTGTGTAGCTTTTGACTTTTTTTAGATAATAATTGACGCTTTTAAAATCCATTTAGCTCGTATTATTTCGCAAAAAATTACGCAATTGCTCGAAAAAGTGATTGACCTTCAGACTGCATTATATTTTTGGCCAAATTTCAAAAATCATATTTAAATGCAAATGAGGGGCTAAAGCTTGTCATACTAGTTTCATTCATTGCTAAATAGAATCATCAGTGACTTTTACGTCGATTAGTAAGAATTTCGAAGTCTGATATGTTTCGCAAAAAAGGAAACTGATGATTTCATTTAGCAATGGATGAAACTACTATGACTATGTTTTGTGTAATATTTTTAGTGGTTGACACATACTGTACTGAACAGTAAGCTTAGTAAAATAATTATCATGGGAAATATATAAAAACATTGTACGCACATATAGTTTTTTCGCTGACTGTACTCCTGTGTTCTTTGAATGTTTTGTTTGTCAGCGAAAAAGTTATATTTGCGTACAATGTTTTTATATGTGTATTTCTCATGATAAAAAGTTATCACAAATATAACGGGAAAATTTGGAATGTAGCTTTTGTTATTGACTTTAAAAATAGAATGATGAAAAAAAATGACATTTCGATTTTGGAAAAAAAATCTCCTGATCTCAAATGTTTTTTAACGCACATTGAACTCATATCATTTCTCTCTCATATTAATACATATCCAAAATAAAATTTTAAGCGTAAAAACATCTGGGGTTTTTGAGAAAATTAGCCTTGTTTTTTTTTTTAAAGCTCTGCCAATTTTCAACAATTTTCAAAATTTCTTTAAGATTCAGCCAGAGAATCAGAAGTTTTGTTAGAATCAAAAGACAAAAATTAATTCTTTTGATTTGAATGAAAATGCGACTATTTCGAAAAAATTTTCAGCGATTTTTCAAGTTTTGACATTAAACCTTTAAATGGGCATAGCTTCGTAAAAAATGTGTTTTATCAAATCGAGGAAAATATGTGTACTCTTATATTCTCTGAAAAACAACATACATATTAGTATAATCGGCAACCAATTCCGAGATTTGAAGTTAGTCCGACTGTATGGTTTGAAATGAATTTGGTCTAGAACATTTTTTTTTTATTGAGTTTTCAAAAAAATAACTAAACTCTGCATAATATTGAGTTGATTTCAACATCGAACGATTTTTAATCTTTATTTCGGACTCCAAGTAAATTTCGCTAGCTACGAATATTAAGCATAATTGCAAAAACAAGCATTTGTTCAAAAACTAAAAGAATATATTTAGCATAAAATGCTATGGCGCATAGCAATTCATATAAAGAGCGACTGTTCATATCAATATGGTAATATACTGTACTTTATTTCATATTTCAACTTTATTAGCATTTCAACTCGTATATCTACTTTGTCAAAACTATAAAACTCTCATATATATATTTTTTTGATTTAACTCAAGGATGCGTATGAAATATACTAACTGTCAACTTTTTATCACATACTCTTCTATCAACAGGAAATGCATCGCCGGAAAAGAGCAAAAAACTGAATCAAATGTTGAAAAGATACTGCTGACATTAAGAGTAAGTAAATAAAAATGCAAAAGAAATATTAAGATAACCTTAAAAAAATGTAAAGACAACACGCTGTTCTTCTAAGGGTTGCCAACTTATTGAATTGTCATGCAACGTCAACACTATACAAAGAAAGGGTTACTTAAAAAAGTAGGTACTGTTATTGATTAATTTTTTGTTATTATTGTTAATTTCTGGAGATAATTTGCTCACAAAAATTTACATTTTTTGTAATCTATGCTCCTCCATGAATCTTTGCATTTTAAATTTGTCATATTTCCAAGAAAAAATCATTTTTTTGACATTCTTGAAAAAAACTTTTAAAAATAATAGCAAAAGTTGGCAACCCTTTCAAAATATGCATGAAGCTATCATATATGTTGCAGTACAATTTATTTACGACTGCTTTGGCTGACAAGCCACTCACACTAACGCTGTATAAAACGCTACCTAAAGCAGCGCCATGCAATGCTGCTGCGAACATGAAAGCACTTCCTGCAACGGGAAAACCATCTACTCTATGTAGCATAACGCTATAAATACGACTACAAACACAACTGTAACTGTAACTGTAGCTATGACATGCAATCTCAAAACTAAAATGCATGCATTTTTTTTATGTGCGGGCGTGTTGGTTGTATCAACTGCTAACGTATTGTTAACAAAAAAAAATAAAAAATTAAAATGTCAAATTTATTTTATTTTTCTACTTCGCAGGATGAGAATCGCTACCACGAGGACATTTTTGGCATCACTTTGCGCACAGCGGAAATTCATACAAAATCAAGAGCATCAGCACGCATACGTATGGCTTCGGAGCCGTAAATGAAGAAATGTCGAGTGCATTGAAGTTGGCAATGGTATGGCGGAACAAATGGAACATTTTCAGTGCTAAGCATTTTATCAAAAAAAAAAATAAATAAATAAATGAATTTATCAAAAAAGTATTAAATATTTAAAAATTTATTCTTGCAATACAACAAAATATATGCAATATTTTTAAAATATATAGTAAAATTTATTAATTTTTTATAAATATAATTGTGATGTTGGTAATTTTTTTAATTACAAATCATTGTACTTGTGAGGTGTATTTATTTATTTCATCTTAATTTATAATTGATTAGTATTTTTTTTTTTGTTTTCTGAAACTTTTTTCAAACTTACATAAATATAAAATTTGTTATATTAATTATTAAAAACAGTTAAATACAATATCATATCAATAAAATTTTAACCAAACTTAAAGTTCAAAATAAACAAAATTTTGTTTTATTCAATAAAATTTGATTGATTTCTAAAATGTTAATCATCTTTATCAGTGATGTAATAAAAACAAATAGATAATATTTAGTCAAGGCGACTTGATCCACCGAATAAAATTATTGCCAGTGAAATATTAATAATTTCGAACACTTTGACAGCCTTTGCATATTGCTCCCGAACAACTACAGTGGACCCCTGGTAATCCGACCCCTGTCTAATCCGGCACCACTTGAAACCCGACATGTCTAATGAATTTTTTTTTGAAAATCTTTGCTAATGTCGATAATGCATTATTGAACAGGTTACAAGTTGTACGCGCCACCACTATTGTGCTCGACGCGTATGTATTGTTTTGATTCTGATTGCTCATTCGGCGTTTACACACACAAATTTTCCCCGAAAATTCTTCTTGTTTGATGGCAAGAGGAGAAAATCAAAAGAGACTAGGTACAAAATTTGTCGTTTGTCGCAAATTTTTCGGATTACAAGGTACTCTTTTGTAAAAAATTCCGGACTATTGGGGGTCTTAGGCAGTACTCTATAATCCGACGAATTCGATAATTCGACACTGCCCTGCAAAACGTTTGTCGGATTACCGCGGGTCGACTGTATTGGCTTTAGAAATGTTAAGAAGCTCCTCGAAGACGAGGCTTAGGGCAGCCATAATACTGCCATTAAAACGTGGACTTATGCGCTACAAAGTGGATGTACTTGAAGAAGTAGAGCCCAATGGCTTGATAGTGAAGTATACCAGCTCTTTTGTTGGTCGCACTGCATACCTTTTCTCTGTAAAATAAGCTAACAATGAGGTGAGTGCTGGTTTTCTGTTGACATCTATAGTTTATAAAAATCTGATGCCTTGGCAAAAATTTTCTGCGCGATTAATTTCTGCAAGACCAGAGTCACGAAGATTTTCATTATTGAGAGGTTCCGAATTTGTTTTGAACTCCAAAATATTTAGTTGTAGTTGTAGGGATCTTATGATTTAGAAAGTGATGAACTTTTTTTTTGTTTTTGAGAAGGAGTTTTTTTCCAAGGTAGGAGGCGGCTTATTATAGTCCGGGAGACAACGTTGAATTTTTCAAGGTCATTTCCTCCCGCTTCATTTTTTTCCAATTGATAGTTAAAGTTAGGCTGATAATGGAAATTAGCGTCAGTCGCCAGAATCGTGTTGGGTCTGGTTTTGAGAGATCGACGAAAAAAGTTTCGGAAAATCTTTTAAGAGCAGTGTTGTAGAGCAGATGAAATAAGATCGATTTCATGTCCGAAAAATTTCTATCTGATAAGATTCGACCCACCTCTCATCGTTTTTAAGTTTTCAATAAATTTTATAGTTTCGAGCAAAAAAAGTTATTTTGAGCGCAAAATATGTTTAGCAGATTTGAACAAGTAATGTTTATTTAAAACTTTCAATAAGAACCTTATTTTTTTGAAAATGGAGATGGTCAATAAAAATTTTAAAACAATAAAAAGTGGATCAAATATTGTCATACCAAAATTTTTCGGCCATAAAATCGATGTGTTTTCATCTGCTCTACAACATTGGTTTTAACATAATTTTCTACTTGTGGCTTACTTTCGAAGTTATTGAGCGAAATTTTATTCGTCGGTCTCTCACAAACAAGCCCAACACGATTCTGGTGTCTGACGCTTATTTAAGCGGGAGGAAATGACCTTGAAAAATGCAACGCTGCCTCCCGGACTATTAGTTCTTTGCCCTGGACGGCAAATGTTCAAGCTGCGCCACTGAGTAATAAGCTACTGCGCAAATTAGTGTAAAAATATTCTTTTGTAGTTTATTAAGCAAAACAAGCATATTACTTTGAAAATAAAAAAAAATACACCCGGTTGGTAAATAATAAAACTTCCCCCAATTATGTGTGCACTTATTTTTTTTTTAGACTTAAATTACTTTCAAGTAGACGGATGAGTATTTCCCTAGATTTCATTCCGACAAAATTTTTTTTTCCAACTAAAATTAATTTTTTATTTTTCTGTATTAAAACAACAAAAAAGCAATCTAATTATTATCAATAATATAAGTAGGCTTTATTTCACAATAATATCTGAGCTTTTTATTCGTAAAACCACAGAAAACTTTGTGAATTACTCAACACAAAAGTATGCGAGGAAAAATAAAACGTCTTTCCAAACAAAATATATCGACTGTGTTGAGCTTACGTCAAAGCTTAGGTTTTCCGGCAAAACTTCTCGGAAGAGTAAAAAGGAAATAGCGCATCGTGATGAATATAAAAATGTGCATCATACTGCCACACTTATAATTAAAACAAAAAACTTGAATTTCATGATAAAAATGCATGCAAAACAAAGAAATATCTAAAGAATTTAATAAATTTTGTATAAATAACACGATGCTATCTATATTAACACAGACAGATCAATATTAAATTAGCCACTTTCCTATCGTTATATCTGTCGTATAGATATTGCGGTGTTGAAACATCTTATTTAAAAACTTAATGAGACAATAACACACCCGGCAAGAATCGAAATTTTTTTCGGTGAATTTAAGATGAAAATTATCGTACTAGGAATTGTATATGATTCGAAAAAAACTTTTAGGCATACGCAATGAACTTATCAAAAATCAAGTTGTGTTTATTTTTCGAAAAAAAAAAATCAAACCCGTTTTTATGGGGGTGTTTTTAAACCCCTTCTTGATGTCGTTTTTCTAAGCGGCTTTATAAAACTAAACTTAGAACCTTAAGAAGTGTCAGCAACCACTTTTAATAGCTGTATTAATAAGGTTTCAAGATGTTAATTCTGAATTTTTTAATTTTAAATGAAACAATTTTGTATCGTTTTTTGATAGATGTCTCTATAAGTCTTTAGTCAGAAATTGATATACAGTGAAATAACGCGTAGATGTTATTGAAGTCTATTATGACATTGGGTATTGTTTTTGCTCAATTTAATTGGCCGCCAAGACAATGACAGCTTTGAACTTTTTTTCCTGAAGCTATATTAAATGTGAGGTCTCTGCAAAGAAGCCATCAACAGTTCAAAACTAAGGCCGAGATAATATGACATATTCTTGCAATTGGGACGGTCTTTTACAAACCGAACACTTTTCGGACGTCGCATTTTTGATTTGGCTGAAAAATTTTTTATGGGTTCTGTATCGAAAAAGAAGAGATAAGTATTCGAGGATTTTGAAAAAAAAAATTTTTTTTTGTTTTTAAATAGAGCGAATTCAAATTTTGAGAATTTCATGATTTTTGGCTTGGAAGCTTACTTTCAAAAACTCATAACTCCGGTTCTGTTAAAGCTAGAAAATTGATTTTAATGTCATTTTAAAACTAAGAAAATTATTTTTATTAAAAAAATATTTTTTTTAAAAATGATTAACAAATTAATATTGTTATAAACAATTAAATTGTTTAAATTGATTTTTAAGAATTTCCCTTACCCTGTATCAAAGTTTTAATATAACCATCGCATTCTACGTCAAATTTCCTATCGAAAACGTATTTTTTTTTAATGGGCAAACTATTATTTCTCTTAAATTTTGAGAATTTTTCGATTTTTGGCTTGAAGACTCACTTTCAAAAATTCATAACTCCGGTTGTGTTTAAGCGATAAAATTGAAATTAATTTCATTGTAAAGGTAAAAATATGAACTTAAATAAAAAAATAATTTTTTAAAAAATTATTAACAAATTAATATTGTTATAAATAATTTAAATGTTTAAATCAATTTTTAACAATTGCTCCCACTCTGTATCAAATTTTTAATGTCAGAATCGTGTTCTATGTCAAATTTCCTATCGAAAGCGATTTTTTTTATTAAAAATAATTTTTTTAGCTTTAAAATGACATTAAAATCAATTTTCTAGTTTTAACAAAACCGGTGTTATGAATTTTTGAAAGTGAGCTTCCAAGTCAAAAATCACGAAATTCTCAAAATTTTAATTCGCTCTATTTTGAAAAAAAAAAAATTTTCAAAATCCTCTAATACGTTTCTCTTCTTTTTCGATACAGAACCCACAAAAAAATTTTCAGCCAAACCAAAAATGTGTCGGTCAATTTTTGTCAAAATTCGTTCGGTTTGTAAAAGACTGTCCCAATTACGTAGCAATCATACCTGGACTCATATGTTATACATATGTTATTCTAAGCGATAATCAAAATTTTATCGAAATGATCATAGCATAAGCCACCAGAATATACTTTTACAAAGGATTCGTACAGTCTGAATTCGAGTCCAAATTCAAAATTTCTCTGGTGGACCTAATTTTCGAGATATTCTAACCTAAAAGTGCGAAAATCTTTTGTTTTGCTATTTTCGGTAGTATGTATATTACACCATGAGTTAATCTTTCTTTTCGAAAGTTGGTACGGCGTGTGAAAGTACTACTCTTCCCCTTTGAAACTCATTTTGAATCATATTGATATATTATTTTTTTTTTCGAAATATTATAAATAGAAATTTATCACACAGGTCCACATATACTAGATCTACAATAGTTCCTGAACTGAAAATTGAAATTTACGGCATCTCAGAGAAAAAGAAAGGTATCGATTTAATTTAAATTGGGTTTTGACGGGAAAGAGTAGCATTTACTACCGAAAATAGCAGATAAAAATTATGATTTTTGCACTTTTAGGTTCGAATGCCACGAAAATCCGGAGCCACCAGAGAAATTTTGACATTAGATTCAAATTCATAACGTCATAACCTTTTGGAAAAGTATATTCTGGTTTCTGGGTAAGAAGTTGGGTAAAATTTTGTCGGCCTGTGTAATTGTCGGAATTCTATATAAATTTGGCAACATTAACTCTTGAGAAAATCTTACATTGAACGAAGTTTCGTTTTTCAAGAAATTTGTGCCGGGTGAGAAGTATCTGTTGAATATTTATTTGCATAAATTATTGCTTGTACGTACTATAAGTAGTAGTAGCTGCGTGACAACGAAAAAAAAAAACTTTAAGCTTTATTATGCAAACGCTATGTTATTGCTGCTGCTGCTGCTGCGTTTTGCTTTAAACATATTAATAAATTAAGCCGGCAATTAATTCCGATTGTGTATCCCGCATTTGCATAATAAGATGTATCTACTATCTACATACCTAATAATAATAATCGCACAATCTGCTGTTGTGTACAAAGTGTGTGTCACTACTTCGTTCCATAAGTAACATTTTATGTTGATTGACATTTCGGATAAGAATTTGACAGCTTCATGTCATAGATTAAATTTGTGCTTTTAATGCGAAAACGAGTAAGTAAGATTTCGCACATAACTGCGTAAATCAATAATTTGCTTTTCGAATTAATTGAATGCGTCGACTTGGCTTCACAGTTAAAGCACAACTCGGGGTATGACAACTGTTGCAGTATGGCAGCGCTTAATTAATTTGTTGTTAAAAAGTTTAACCACAAGCCATTTCTTAATCAATACCAAGAGCAAGTGAATCCATATGAAACTATTAGCTGGTCAAATGCGTATAAGCGAAGTGATATACAAACTCGTTAGCGTGTATTTGAGAAGACATGCTCGTACTTAAATTATAAAGAAAGTTTTACAGCGAATGCATTTTCTTCACAGCTCGAAATTTTAGGAATAAAGCTCGAAACTTGAAAAATTTTTATAAATAAAATAATCAAGCAATATCTATATTTTTTGCTCATATTTTCATATGTGCAACAACTTGTAAGCAATTTGCTTGTCACGTGTACAAAACTGTCCTCATCCCAACATGGTTAACTCCCAGCAAAAAGCTCAACTGATGCAATTTGCAAAATTAAATTGAAATTTTCGCATCATAAGTCAGCAAAAATTTTTGGTTTTTTTCTTCTTCCCTTTTTGCTGATAATTTTTGCTGGTTACTTCAATCAATGCGCTGTGCATTGAACCTTAAGCGAAAAAGAAAAAAAAAAAAACAAAAGAAAAAAAAAATATTGACGTTAAAATTGACATTTGATATGTCATACAATTATGCGCTCATACTTTATACAATTGTAACGGAAATATGTGCCATGTCAATTTCAGTTGTGTCGAAGTGTTAATGTGCAAAAAACTTTTAGAATTAAGTGCAGATATTGTATGGCGGTCTGGGAAATTATGTACAAATGGAGCTATTCAACTTTAACGTCTTGTGCAATATTTGATGAGTTCAGAAATAAAGAATATTATACTTATTTATGTATATATTTTTGAGAATTGAAATTCCGATTTTTTAAATATCATACATATTGTAGAGCATTTACGCTGATAAAAAAGTTCAAAAAATTTATTTTCAGATATTTTATCTAACGGTCAATATTTTGAAAACTATTAAGTTTACTGAAAGAATGATCATAAATTTTTTTAAGAAAGTGATAGTTTATAATAAAGAACGGAAATTTAAAAAAATAAAGTATTTTGAGATAATTTAATTTTTGTGGACTGTTGAAGAAAGAGGGATCCTAAATGATGTTAATGATAACACGTCAAAAAAAACTAAAACAACGTAAGAGTGAATTTCATACATTTTTGCTTATAATAGCCGTATTTTATTCGTTTTGGTTAAACCAAAATTCCATACAACTGCGTGAACCAGCTCAATTTCTAGTTCAATTGATTGAACTTTTTTTGTCTATGCTATGCTATGCTGAATTCGAAGAATAGATGTCGCACATAGCAAGTAGTTCTAGACACAAACCTAAAATAATAAAATTTTTTTGGCAGCATTGCTTGAATTTTGCAGTTACGGATTTAGGCCACGCGGGGCCTTATGCATGCGGTAAGTGCTGGGCCCAAATATTAAAATAAAATCACATAATAAAAACAGAAACAAAGATGAATCAACAGTCATTAATCGCTGCTTTGATTCTGCTTTAATTTTTCCTTTTTAATATAGATAACGTCAAATAGATTTGTTCTTCATCTTCTATCGTCGATTTTTTTCTATCCTTGGAAAACGAAAGAAAAACTTTGGTATAAGCGTCTGCGACGCTATAGATCAGTCCAAAAGCAATTGATACCAATTTCTTAAAAAAAAAATATGTAATGATGCGTGAGGCCCCTTACCGTGCTAGGCCCCGTTCAATCATACGAGTTTGCCGGCTATCAGAACGGCTCTGATTTTAAAGCAGAACACTGTCATGCCACCTAGTGGTCAGTACCAGAATTAAAAAAGTTTAAACTTTTGCGTTTTATTCACTTTTAGGTTTAACCAAAGCGAATAAAACACGGCTAATAATAAGTTTTTTTTTTTTCAAATAAATTTCAAATAAATTTTAATAAAATGCCAACTGTTTAAACAAAAATGTATGAAATTGACTCTTACATTGTTTTTGTTTTTTTAAAATAACTTTTATGAAATGAAGCCAAAATATAAACATATTACACTTAATTAATTTTTATATTTTAACATACTACAAGATACAATAGCTAACTTTTTCAGTTCAATAGATTTTTTTCGAGTTATATGGTGCCAAAGTTGAAACTTTTTTGAAAAATTGCAAAAAATTCCATTTTTGTTGACCTGTTTTTAGCCGTAGCAACCAAACTAGTGGCGCTGTTGTAACATATATTACTCCAAAATTTTTATCGTGATCTCTACTTTTAGGAAACAAAAAAATTTGGAATGAGTATCATGTAAAATAATGTTTTTAATCGAACCTATATGGCGTACAACGCATGTGACGATAGCGAACCAAAATTATTTAGTTTTGTATTTATTGTAATTTTGTCTTTAACGCACTTACACAAGTTAAGCAGCTTCGGTTCGCTATCGCTGCATGCTTTTTGTTCGTGTGATTTTCTTTTCATAAGCGGGGAGCTGATGTCATTAAAAGTGCCCTCATCGCGGAGCTAAACGAGCCGGGGCGGTAAAAAAAAAATTTTACAGAAACCAAAAGTATGTGATGATTGTAAATCAAAATGATTTAGCTCGATTAACGGAAAGAGATGAATATTTTTTGTTACTGTTCTAAGAGCTAAACGAGCTTCAAGCTGGGCATTCTTGCTTTAGACGAAATCATACAAAGTTAGAGTATGTGTAGACTTTTACTGCTAGAATAAATTGTTTTTGAAGTATAGCCCCTATATAATATATCGTGTAGTATCTGGAGATTGATCATTGTTCGGTTAAATCTATCGGAAAAATATGGAAAACGTTGAAAAAAAAATGAAAGAGGTAGAATATGTCGGAAATTTAAACAAAATATCAGAAGTTTAATAACCCGAAAAAGGTTGAAAAATGTTGAAAGAGTCAAACAATAAAAATTGGAAATATTGAAAAATGGAAAATGGTGGGAAGACTTGAAAACTTTTGAAATAATTGAAATTCGATGAAAATGTCGAATTAGTATGGAAAGAGTTGAAAAGTCAATATATGTATGTTAGATAATGTCCAAAAATGTAAAAAAAAAATGTCGAAAAATATTGATAAATTCATAAATTTATTTGAAGACGTCGAAAAGGTTCAAAAATTCAAATAAAGTCGAAAATGTTTTGAAAAGGCTATGAATGTTAATTAAATCGATGCAAGTCAAAGCACCTTGAAGTTTTAAAACATTTCGAAAACAAGGAAAAATGTTGATAAAAACCAAAAATCAAGATAAGTCGAAAGGTTTGAAAAATTCAATAATATGTTTAAAAAGTCGAATATGTGAAATTTGAAAAAAGCTGGTAAGGTCGAAAAGTCTTTTAAAGTCGATAAATCTTCAGGCTTTTGAAAAATACTGATCACGCCGAAAAATGTTTACAAGTTGACATGTATTCAAAAAGTCTTCAAAAACCTAAAATGTAACACCTCGTCAAAGTTCATTTCGCATTAGACGTTATTGTCATATCACGCGGTAGGTGTAACCTTTCAGCCAATGCACTTTTCAGTTTAGATTTTTCTTTAAATCCACCAGTTCATTCAAATTGTTTACACATCAAAACCATAAAAATCTATGTAAAATTCACTTCAGAGCGTAAAGTTTGCGGTAGAAACTTTCAAAGTTTGAAACTTGGCCCAAAATGTGGTTAAAACTTCAGCTTATGAATTATATTTGTGAAATATAATCCTAAAGTTTTTTTTAACAAAAGTTTGAACCACACTGGCGTACAAATATTAATTGTGAATTTCGTTCTCATCAAGTGCAATTTGTACAAAACGCTGATGAAATCAAAATATATTGCCAAGAATTGACAATAAAAAAATGTGATACCCACAAGTAACATGTGACAATTTGCTCGATATGAATGATTTTCCAATCTGAACGATGTCTGCTGGTATATCTCGTTTTTTATTTTCATATAGCAAATAATCTTCCGGCCTGTAGTTCTATGAACTACAAATTGCTGACTACATGATTTTCGTTAATTGCACAACATTTTGTTCGAATTTCGCTTTGGAACGCGTTTTTTTTCCTTTTCTGTCCGAAGTTTTTATTGCGTTTACCTGTTGAAATTTAGAGCGTAAGGCGACATGCTGACTGACAAAATTTTGCATAAAAAATAAACTGGTAATAAATTGCAAGGTAGTGTAGTTTACTTAGTTGTGTTATTTCCAAAAATAATAATTTTTTTGCATTTTATTTTTCTGAGTATGTCATCGACTCAATAAAAAAATATTTTTCCAACTACTTAATCAGACACGAATGCGCTACCGGTTTGTACTGCGCAATCGCTCAAGTCAATGCTGTGTGCATTCGATATTTAACTTTGTTTTATGTGCAGAGATACAAAAAAAAAACTATGAATAATTAAGATATCCGCTGCATTTACGCGCCCATTTTCAAGCTGCAGTGCAGCATGCGCAGGTCTGACTCACTCACTCGTGCCACGCTGTAAAGCAAAAAAGATTGAAAGTCATACATACGGCTTACCAGGTTTCCCAAAAAAAAAGTATTAATAAAACTGAAATGCTTAAGTAACTAAAATGTAAACAAGCGATGAAAAAATCCCCTTGAAAACTTAAGTGGAATGCAGCTAAAACACAAGCTTTAATTTATTTTCTAGTGCCTTAACAGGGTTGCCATTGACAAATAAATCGCTAATTTAAAACATAGTAGAAAAAAAACAGATTGTTTTTATCGTCATCGTTTTCGGCCCCGATAACTATGACCATATTGAAAAAAGTAATTCTCGTATGACCGAGGACGATAACGAGATAATACAGTTTTTCGTAGTAAGTAGTATGTCATTCTAACTTATGATTCTATATGAAGAGTTGGAGAATTTTCGAAAGACTTTTATTGTAAACATCTCAAATAAAAAAAATTAAAACAAAAAAATAATTTGTAATAATTCAAATCTCTTTAATTTCACATTTAAAGTAATTATTAAAATAATCTGGCAACACTTTTCTAATGTCGCAAGCAGCTAACATAACATTCCTCAAATTCCTAAGCAGATGAATCAGTTTCGAAAGAAGCAATTAGAAATCAAATTAAAAACATATAAAAAGGCTATTAAAAGTCTAAGAAAGAACAAAAAAAAACCAAACACCTATAAATAAAATACCTAGGAAAAAAGTAGGAAGGCAAAAAAAAAGAAGAAAACCCAAAGGTTCCAACAAACGCTGAAATTCTAAGTTTAACGAGCGCAATTTGTTGATTTCCGTTGTCAAGTCAACCGTATGGGACGCACATTTGACAGAGGTTTGAGTTTGAGACAGCAATAATTTGTGTTTGAGAGCAGAACATTTGGTTGTATCTGCGTACCTATGCATTGGTAATACGGAAAAAGACCAAAAATTTATACCGCGACTAATTGAACAAAAACAAATGCCGGCTTAAAGCGTGACTTTTAAGACGAAGTTCACTGATTGCGAGTAACTGGTTTGAGTTGCAAACGCTTGCATGATGAATTGCAAGAGCATTGTAGCAAGTAGCGCGAGAAAGAGAGAAAGAGAAAGAGAGAGCTGGTGCTAAGCAATGGCTAGTAGTTAAGAAAGAGAGCTATTTTTTAAAGACTCATCATGTTTTAAACTTGGCTTATAACAGCGCTGAATGCAACACGGTATGCTGCATAAAATGTACCTACATACTAACATTGAGACTTGAACTTGCCAATTTTGATTGTTGTTGTTGTTAGTTTTTGTGAGTTTGCTATTTAGCAAAGCTTTGTTTTTTCCTTTTCCAGTTTGATGTTTACACTAAAGAACAAAGACTTAGGTGCATGTTACTTTTAAGTGAACATTTTTTAAAAAGACTTTTGTTTTTACCCTGACGCAACTTTCACACAACTTTTCCAAAAGAACCAAAAACAATTTTCCCAAAAATTTAAACTTTGATGAAGCTAGGCCAATAGCATTATTTGATTTGAGGCTTTAAGCTTAATAACTAAGAAGGCTAATAGTTGTAGTAACTAAACTCTATTTTGCAAAAATATTTTATTTTGTAAATTCTGAAATTATTTTAATGCTGGATGCTTCAATAATTACTGAGGCATGCGAAACTAATATATATTTTAAAAATGTTCCACTCGTCACAAGTTCTATGACTTTCTAACCAGTTTTTGTTATCCTAAAGAAAATAAAAAACTTTTTCAGCACTTTATTCTATTGCCGAATGAGTAGGGTAGTTTAAATTTTCATTCCATTAAAATTTATTCGATGTAAGTTTATTTAAACACACAAAGCTGCTCTCAAAACAGCTATGTTTTCCGGCTTTCTACGCCATTGCACCAGACAATCAGCGGGATTGGCCGTACTGTCTCCATCCGATTTGACTTTTTTGTTGACATCCAGGTCGTCATCAAATTTCTAACCTTAAAAACATTAAATTGAAAAATATTTTGAGATACCGTAAGGTTGTCAAATTTAATTAAAAACATTACAATGCAATTTGCTGGACCGCAGATTACCTCCTCGAGCGATAGCTCAACCGAAAAAAACCCAACAGCAAAATGACAGAAACTCTTTGAATCAAAAAAGAACAAAATAATTTTGGAAGTCTATTAAAATTATGTTACATGTCTTTACAAGAGCCTTAACCGGGTACTGCAATAAGGCTGCTAAGTCTTATTACACCCCACAGATAAATTGTGACTTCTGCAGAAATTTAAGAAATAAAGAAGGCTATTCAACATCCCTTTTGTGATTGTTCGGCATTTTTAGATAAACTTTGCTCCGAATTACTTAGTATGTAAAGGGCGATTTTTTAAGAGCTTTCAGATTTGATTAAAAAAAAAACACATACAATTTAGAGAAACGTATGAAATCTTTATTTGAGTCAATAGAACGATCTATATGATTCAATGTTTAAAGATGATTTCATGTAAATGTTGACCGCGGCTACGCCTCAAATGATTCATACGCTGGGTCCAATCTTGGCATACTCTCTCCAACATATCGGCCGGTATCTCACGAATAAATTCTTTAATATTGGCTTCCAGTCCGTCAACCGTTGCGGGCTTGCCCCTATAGACATGAGTCTTAACATAGCCCTACAAAAAACAGTCCAAAGGCGTTAAATCGCACGATCTAGGCGGCCAATGGACGGGCCCCAAACGTGAAACAAACTGTTCACCGAACTCGCCTCTCAATTGGGCCATTGTTTCGCGTGCTGTCTGATATGTGGCACCGTCTTGTTGAAACCACATATCAGACAAGTCCAGCTCTTCCATTCTGGGCAAAAAAATTTGTAATTATCGCACGGTAGCGCTCGCCACTCACAGTAACGTTCCGAATCGATAATTCACGGTCAACAACAACACTGGCGGATACAGCTGCAATATTTTCCTCTATCCGCACTCTACGTATGCGTGTTGGTGGTTAAATGTCCAATAATGTAAACTTGGTGCGAAATTTAGTCACAAGATTCCGAACAGCCGCCTCAAAAGGTGCCCAAACTGACCATAAAGTGGAATAAGTGCATAAATTTTGAAACGTTGTTCGTTTGTAAGTCGATTCATAGTTAAATTATAGACCAAACTGAACAAGTTTGACAATTGACATGTTACAGGAAACAGCTGAGCTGCCAAAAACAGTGTTGCCAAAAAAAAAGTTGTTAAAAAATCACCCTTTATATTCAAAATCAAAATTAAATCATTTTAGTTGTTCAAAAAAATAAAAATGAAATTTAACAAAATTTGAGAATCATTTTCTATTTATAGAAGAACCCAAATTTGGATGAAATTTTTCGGGCAATTATATCTTGAGCATATAAACCAATACTCCAAATCACTTCAGTAATCAGTAAAAAAGCTCTTATGAAAAATGCATCGAAAAACTGCCAAAAACTGCTTTTTTTTAAACAAATGAAACGTTGTACTAAGACCTCGTTGTTATTTTATTGAGCTTACTGTTCAATAAAGTGTGTGTCAAAAACAAAAAAAAAATACACTAAAGACAAATTAATTTAGCAGAAAAAATGGGCTAGAGCTAGTCATACTTATTTTATCCGCACTATATTGTACTTTGGTCGCCGATCCTACTGTAAAAATTAACCATGAACACAACGTGATAGTCGAGGACTATTATGACCATTTCAGTCAAAATATTATTAAAAATTTATAGGCGCATAATAAAAAAATCTTTTATAGCCTTTGAGCAATTTTTCATTGGTTAAAATAATAAAAAATTACATTTAAACTACAAAAACTCATCACAAGTCTGAAGAAAACACAAATTGAAAAATAATTAATCAAAACTTTAGTTTTTGTTGTACAGTGTCATACTACAGTAGTTAGTTAAGCCTCACTGCGCTCACTAACGCACACAATCAAATCTGGTCGATGTCACACAGACGTGTGTCGTTTTGACTCTTTTTTTTTTTTTTTTTGTTTCCCAAACTGCGCTAGAGAATTGAGTTACGTTGCGCTGCGCTGAGTTGTTTAGTCAGTGACGAGATTTCAAGCGTTTGGCACCGCTTTCGCGCTTAAGTTTAACAACTTGAGGGAAAAATAAAACAAACAAAAAATAAATCTAAACTGTGTAACAAGAATTTTCCTCGCTTGGTTACCAAGAAATAAAGAAAGAAAAGAAAAAAAAAAAACTCTTGGTTACCAGAAAACAAATTTCAGCGAAGGAAATGAAATAAATAAATGTTTGGAAAATAAAATAAAAATAAACGTTTCTGTTTGTGAGTGTTATATTTTTTTAAAGTGAAAATTTAAAGAAGAAAAATTACAACAAAAATACAAATAAATTTTTCTTTTTTATAGTGAGGGATTGTGTTTTTTAAGACTCCTAGAAAGCTCTGCATTTAATTGGTAATTTCAATAGAATTTAATTTAAATAAATAAATTTTTTATTATTTTTTATTATTTTTTATTATTTTTGCTCGTAGTGAATTGAATTAAAAGTTTTTCGAATTAAATATTATTACATGCTTCTTTAAATATTTCTAAAAAAAACTTTTCATGCCAAATTTATTGAAAATATTTGCTAAAAAAATAAATGCTCTTAACAACAAATTATCTCATTTCCTCTTAAGGAGTTTCACCCCAAATAAGGAAAATAATGTAATAAAGCTGAAATAATTGCGGATGGCTAAAATCATTCAAAGAATAAAAATAAAACAGTATGCTGTGAAATTGGAGGAACATCGACTGCTATCAATTGAGGGGTCATTGAGTTTGAAACTGACGTCAGAGTGTGACTTTTTTTTATTTTAAGGTTGAGAGGCTTGGTGTCCGAGACAAGGTTGTTCCTCATGAAAAGGCTTAGTTTTTTTACTTACATTAGCCCTCTAGCACTGCTCTTTAACTCCGTCATGGAGCATGTTAGTCAAATTTTCTGAAAAGATTTACTTACGTGACAAACGGCTGTAAATTTTTTCATAGGTTCTTAAGAAAAATATTCTATAGGGTAGTTAAGGAGTGGTGCTGGAAGCGTAGTATAAATTGGAAAACTTTTTTGTTTTTTCATGAGGTACAACTTTGCGTAACAAACCAAATCTGTTCATTGATATCAATCGATGTTCTTCCAGCACAACAACACTGGTTTGCACATTATTTAAAAATTATTAAAAATTGCATAAAATAATTTCATAAAAATTTTGGCCATACTTTATATAAATAATCTCGCAAAATTTTGAACAATTATTTAATTTTAAGCTTTATTTCCAAGAATTTTTCTTCGATTTCTTTGCCCAAAATATTTGGGTAAATTTCCAAAGTAAGAGAAGAAAACTGAATCATTGATATTCAAAAGTCAAAATTCAATGTTCCTTTTAGATGTGACTTCCAAGGCGCGCTAGAAATCTATTCAATCCTAATGCCTTCTCATTCAGGAACATTTATAGAGATGGGCTCTGTCCTACTCTACGTTCAACCCCAACAATATGTATCTGAGTTAAAGGCCTTTTTGTGTGCTATAACCTTTATTCAAAAATTTAGGTCATACGTTAAACACCAAATCCCTTACACGTCAAAGCACGTAAAAAAATATTTTCATCGATCGTAGCCGTAAAAAAATGTGAATTTCAAGTTCTACATAATTAATATGTCATATACATCATTTGAAAGGCCATAGTAATTTAATGCTTGAAAAAGCACAACTCTCGTTAGCAAAGCGTGTGAGTTACTGCTGATCGAAATAAACCAAAAAAATCTCTATTTTTATTACTATTTTTGGTGCAGACTATATTTTTGATGCCATCCATATATACCGTGAAACATAATTTTTAGAACTAACACTCTAACCTAGTCAATAAGTTATGTATGAAAGTTTTTAATTAAATTTGCTAGTACCTACGATTAGGAATGAAATATATATTTGAGGAAAAAATAACGTATTTATATTTTCCATTGTAAACTATCTAAGGTACTGAGAAGATTAATTTTTAGGCTAGAGTTGTAGTACTAAAAATTATCATTCATGCGATGTTGGTAGCAAGAATATACTTATTTACGTTGTATAGACTCTAAACATATTTTAAATAAAGTGGTCATTTGACATATTTTGTTCCGTAGAGCCTCACACTCCCAACCTTTGATTCATTGCAAAAATTTTTGTTTCAAAAAGTCCTTTCAAAAAATATACATATATGCATATCATTGATATATAAACATAATGTAGGTTTTTTACGGGAAGAACCATAGGGCTTCTGGTGTTAAACGTACAACATTTGTTTTTGAGTAAGGGCAACAGTACTGAAAATAATTTTTCAAATAAGATAAATTTAAATAAGAATAATTTTGGAAATAATTTGCATTTTCCTAGAATTTTTTAATTTCGATTTATTGCGCCATTATGCGAAACGACATGAAAAGCTAAATATAGACTATTGAACAGTGAATCATTTCTTTAAGTTATTAAATAAATTAATAAATATTTTTGTGAAAATTATTTTTGTATAAATATTTTTATACAGTGCAGTCGCGGTAAGGTGAACTAATTAAAACTAAGGTTATTCATGATACCGAAAATGTTCACGTTAGCGATCATGAAAATTTTAGTCAAATCTATTTTTATCTAAATTTTTATTCTTCATATCATTTGCAACAACAAAAACTTTAAAAGAAACAAAAAACTTCTTCATAAACTAAAAAAATAAAAATACAGTTTTTAGCGTATTGCTTGGTTGAGTTGTGTCTGTTACGGCGTTGTTAACGTTAGACGGTGGTGACGTTACCGCGACTGCACTGTATTATAAAATTTTTGAGTTCGACTGAACTTATATGTCATTATATCTTTAAAATTTTGACAAACATTTCCTCGAGACCTCCTGCAGGACTCAAGCCTTTTGACGCAATTTTCGATTAATTTTCTGCAAAATTTGAGCTGAAACTCGATCATAGCTTGAATAGAACGTTGGTTTGTAACCGCTTTAGAGTAAGGCGATTACACAGGCCGACAAATTTTTAAACCACAGACCACACCTATCACATCTGAAGGACTTTGATGCGCTGGTTTTCGAGATATTCTATCCTAAAAGTGCAAAAAACACGGTTTTTGGCTATATTTGAGCTTATTTTACATTGCGAATACATTTTTTTTTTTCAAAACTGGTTGCGGCATCTGAAAGTCTTACTCTTACCCTTTCAAAACCCATTTTAAATTATGTCGATATCTCTTTTAATCACCGAAATATCATAAATTTAAATAACCTTAAATATAGCCAAAAAATCGTGTTTTTTGCACTTTTAGGTTAGAAAATCTCGAAAACCTGACGTATAGGAGACAAACCTGAGTTCGGATTCGGATTTAGCGCATCAAAGTCTTTCGGATATGATAGGTCTGGTCTCTGGTTTTGAACTTTTTTTTTATTTTTGTCTGCCTGTATTATTTGCGTAGATATGATTTTGTATGGCCCTACAAGAAAAAGTCAAACGACTTCAAATCGCATGATCTTCCAATTCAATTGACATCAAAAAATCTCGAAATTATGTATGGCTACTGGAACCATCTTGTTGAAAACAAGCCTCAATTCTCTACACAATTTTTACACATTTTACAAATTACATATTTTAAATTAATGCTAGACTTAGATGGACAGCGGGTATTTCCTTGAACTATTTTTACGTATTTTTAATAAGTAATTTCTGTATCAAATGTAATCTTTTTTTATCGTTTCGTCTTAATTTCATTCACAAAATTAACAAAATGAATAAACGCTCTACTAAACTTGTTCCTACAGAAGTCTCATTCAGCTGTATATCACTAACTTAAGCCTACCCATCGCTTGAAAATTTAATAGTTTCATAAATTTAATAATCTATAGTCAAAAATTGTTTAACAAATCATTATCAATTTAATATATTTTGCACTATATTTTACGATTTTGTATAGTTTTGAATAACTAATTACTTAGTGATAATATCTCAAATTCAATTGTTGGCCCTCTAATGCAAGGTTTTAGTCTTTTTTTCAACACATAAATAAAATTAAATATTTAATTCCATTAAATTTAACACCAAATTGGAGAGATAAAAAAGCAAAATTTTTTTTTAAATAAAATAGTTTTTTTTTTAATACAAAATTTTTAAATTCGCTCTTGACGCTTTTGACACTCTTAACATTTTTATTAGTCATATTAGACATACATTTGCGGTTAATAACTGTTGCTGCAACCGCTTGCGCTCTTGGCATGCGGCACGGGTCGGACATACGCATAACTACCATTAGGCTTGCGGCCACCAGCGTGTTTTTGCGATAACA
Source organism: Meiosimyza platycephala (assembly GCA_963662105.1). Lineage (NCBI taxonomy): Eukaryota > Metazoa > Arthropoda > Insecta > Diptera > Lauxaniidae > Meiosimyza > Meiosimyza platycephala. The sequence continues at coordinate 22,389,704 of OY759210.1, forward strand.
AGCGTGTTAATTATTTATTCTTTGCGAATCTAATGCTTTTTCGTGTCGGCTGAAATTTTTATTTTTATGCCACTACGGTCGTTGAATTCACAAAGCAAAATTGCAAAAAAAAAAAACGAAAAAATAACTCAGTTAAAAGTTTCTAACGTATAATAAATATATTAAAATATGTTTGTACAAAAGCAACAAAAATATGTAGCTATACAAAGAGTTCGTTTTTTATTCCTTTCAATGCGCGGTTAAAGTTTTTTCATTTAATTTTTGTTTGTTGTCAAAGTTAAATTTAGCTTGTTGACTTTAGATAGGTGCTATAGAAATTTTTAAAATTAAGACTTTAAGCCAATAGAGCTATTGCTGCAGTTAACAATTAAGCTTTTGTTTAAATATTTTCTACAGTAATTTGTTTCCGGCAATTTTCGATTGAAGGCAAAATCGGCATAGGAATTTCACCTTACAAATGAAAAAAAAAATTGCTCAAAAACTAAGAGGGTATTTCGCTAGAATTAAAAAGTATTCTACAAAAATTACTCAAAAACGAATTTTCCCATTGAAAATTCGTCATACATTTGAAATATCTTCATGAGTGATCAAATTCCTTCAATGTTTTGAGGCTAAAAAACACTAAAAAAAAAAATCAATATAAATTTTAAATGGGACTCAAATTTCATTGCGCAAAATTTTTGGCCTTACAATTTAGTTTTTGGGAGAAAATCACATTGAAAAAAATTGTGCAAAAAAACAACAAATTTTTAGTAATTTTTCATTTTTAAAATTCATTTTAGATTTTAGGCGAATTTCTTTTTATCATAACTGAGGAGTGAACGAACAAAACGGCATATGTCCAATTGCTTTTTTAAATGAAATATGTGCTCATTTGTTCGACCATGAGGTTTTTTAAATGAAATACGTGCCCTTTTGAAAATCCACACTAACGTCTGGCTAAAAAATATCAATATTCGAAGGACATGTGCCTTTTTGCAAGAACATCTTCACTTTTCTATCAAAAAAATGTATGACATCTATTGCTTTTTTGAACTGGCTGAGATTGAAATTAATTGAAGATTAGTGTAATGGACACGATTTTATCAAAAAATGCAAAACGACTGACCATGGACATGTGCCGTTCTGTTCGCCCAATCCTTTAACGAATTCAGCTTTATCAAATCTATATTGAGCACTTTTCCTTATACTTTGGACCTTAAGCCAAATTGGAAACTTTTTCTAAAATTGATAAATCGAAAGAAATACATATTTCATGGTCTAGGTTATCGTTGATGTGTAGCATTTTCCAAATAGCTACTAAATTTTCTTTCAGAACCAAAATATTTAGTTCGTAATCTCATTAGCCCAGGACATTCGTTGAGCAGGTGCTTAAGAGTTTCATCCTTTTCTTCATCTCCGCAACTCCTACAGAAATTTTTGAAAGGTGCACCATATTTGGCGACCATAGGGCTAAGAACACAGTGGCCCGTCAGTACTGCTACAACAGTCTGGTCCGGATTTACCATACAGGCAGAGTAGGCACGTGCCTAGGGCGGCAAATATTGGTGGAAACTTTGAAAAACTTTTTTATTCGTATAGATTAGCGTCTTATTAAAATGATCATAAATTTATAATAAAAAATATATATTGCATAAATCTAGCTCTTACGGAGAAATCATTAAAAAAATATCAAAAATACCAAAAATACTGTTTTGTGCTCTAGAAACATTGAGATACTTTTCGTACAAAATTATTTCACTATTGAAGAAGTTTTGATGGGGTGGGGGGGGGAGGGGACAATTTTTCAACTGCCTAGCGGTGGCAAATTTCTAAATCCGGGCCTGACAACTTTAGCTCTACTCTTTTGAATCTTAAGTGAGTTTGCGTCCTACCAAGAATCAGTTTAGGCCACATCTTTCGAGACGTTCTGCATCCGGTGGTTAGGTTCCACCTACTGTTCGTTTGTTTCTTGATTATGCCCTCTATTTGATAGTGTAGTTCCGCTTGTTGATTCTCCGGTTGTTCTGATCCTGTTCTGACACATTCGTCAGCTTTCTCATTTCCGGAAATACCCTTATGACCGCGCACCCAGCTGAGCTATATAGTTTGCTATCGGATTGAACGTTGTGATTCGCAGTAGTGTTCTACACGCCTAGACTTCACGTTTTTGCTTTGATTGCTACCTGACTGTCCACACATATGCTAACGATGGAGGCAGTAAGCTCGCTGTTCCGTATCACCGTATGACTTGGTCTATGGCATCGATTTATGCTTGAAAAATGCTGCAATAATAAGGTAGTCTGAAAGACATCTCAATACCCATATTATCCGAGTAACTACTCGCTCCTGCGCCGAACTCCATCTTGGATCCATCCATGAAGATGGTCAGCCTCTTTCCTTCCAGAACAGTGCCATTTTCCATACCGATTTTTTTTATCATTCGATTGAAATTGACTAAAATTTCTGTTCAATCCAAATATTTCTTATTATTTTCAACTCTCAATGAATACCATGGCCCATTTTGCCACACCCAAACCACCGACGGCTCCACCCACTCAGTTACGCCACTGATCAGAGAATCGATGAAATGGGAATGTCATTTATTCTATTTGCAATAATAACAACAAAAAAATTCATTGTAATGGAAAAGCTGAGGTATTTCCATATAGAGTGGTTTAAAGTCGTGAGATTAATAGGGTTAAACTTAAGAATTGTTTTCGAGATATCTCCAAAAAACCGTTTTTCAGCAACTTTTGAAGGAAAAAAAAAAATTATTCTTTGTGAATAAAATTATTCAAAAGATAATTTTCTGAGTTTATTTTATTTATTTCTTAAAAGTTCATAAAATAATAAACAAATGAGCTTTAAACTATTTTCTTTTAAACTGGCTATTTTTTGAATAAAAAATAAATGAGAAAAAGTTAAGAGCACGGTGAAATACTACTTTGGTTTAAATTTAGAACTTTTTGGCGTGATACATTTTTTCTCTGTTTAGCTAAAACATGGACAGTCTAATAAACATGCAGATGTATATTAGCTATAAATTATTATTTACTAAGGCTTGTAGCTATAATTGTAAAATAGTTCAACTCACAGTTAATAAAGCAGGTTATCATCAGTTAGTTATATATACTCGTATGTAGATATGTATGTATGTACGTTGAATTTGATATATTTCATTAATGTAAATAAATTCAATGTAATTAGTTCACAAGGTTTTTAGGAAATGCACATCAAAACGAATATCAGTTACAACTTCATGAATTGATTTGATATTCTCGCATTTCATTTGAAGAAACAACTACTTAGCAGTTAGAAAGGCTTTTAATATTATTAAGTTATTATTATTGGGAACTTAATGAAGATATGTATTTACATATGTACTTATGTGCACAAATATATACATGTGAGTATAAGTGCAGGTAATATATAAATATATTTTCAATGTGATAAATGAGTGACATATAACTTATTTGTATTGAAGTCAGTGATGGCATTTGGGTTTTTAGGGAATGTATTGAATTTAGACGCGAAATGTATTTTTGGATTGAATGTGTTTTTTTTTGTCATATGCTCAGAAACCTTACTAAAAGTTAGTAAACATTTACAAAAAAAATTATTTGAGTTTTTTTTTTCATAATTAAAATTAACTTAAAAAAAATGAAAAAATTTAATTATTATTAAATTAACTAAAAATTCTTCGAGTGTACTTTGCTCCATCATACTTAAGTAATTTTTTGCTTTTTTATGAAATAAGTCAAATTTACTTACAATCTTTTCACAGCGCGTATGTACTAAAATAAATACAAATGTACTGAAAATACCATCACTGATTGACGTGTGCTTTGTTATGTCAATATATTAAGCTTTAAAGCCAGTTGACATTTATTAAAAATTAATTAAAAGTTTTTAAAATACAAATGTTTTTGAGCTGTAAGCATTTAATTGGGTTTTTTAATGTTAAAAATAATAAAAATTCAATTAAGCCTCTCAACGGAATGGCATATAAATTAATTGAATAAATATAAATTTACAAGCCATTTAGTGTAATTAATACTTGGAAGTTTTTTTCAGAGGACTAATTAAATTTTACTCAAATTTAATGGGATAAAAACTGATGCATTAAAGCTGCTACTTTAATCAAAGTTGAAAATTCTTCAAGTTGTAAATATTTTTTACTAATATCGCTAAAGTTTTTATTTATATTTTGCTGGTTTCTATAACTTGATCCTTAGGCACTCTCATGAATGCTTGAGTGCATTATTGCACTAATACCAATTAACACATTTATTGCAACGCCATGGAAACGACTTTTTGTGTAGCGCAGTCAGTGTTAAAAAAAAACAGAAACAACTATGTCTGACAAAGCCAAAATATAAAACAAATTATTACAAAAAAAATATGTTTCTATGTACTGTAAGCAAAAATCAAACATAATTTGTTCATTTAAGTTTTTCCATTGAATTTATTGTCATGACACTCAGAACAATAATAATAAATTTATTTAAAAGTACATACTTAAAATTAGTGCAGAATTCTAAAAAAACAAATTTAGTTTTCATCCAATAGTATCCTTATACCACTAATGCGCACTATTCAGTACATAAATATATTAACTTAACTTTTGAGGATATTTCTATAAAAAATTTAATCGGCCACTTTTTAGTTATTAATGTCATTTTCACATATTTACATATTTATTGGAAATGAAAAACTCAAATCAAATTTGAGATTAAATTAAATTATAAATTAAAGTTATAAAAAAAAGTGTTAAGTAAAATTTTTCAAAGTACACGCAATACTCTCCATACATTAAAAATTATCAGCCTTATCGTGAATCTCACGCAATTTTCACCGTGAATTTTGCGTTAACTCAAAATTTTTCCCGCCATTGAAAACTTTGCGTAAGCAACACTCATCTTCGAAATTCACAGCCTAGGGGGTTCACTTTAATTCCCTTCCCGGTAAAGGACGTCCACAAATAATTATGCTACTCCTCTTTGTTTTATACCCTCATTTTATAAATTGAAAATATTTAAAAAATTTTCAAATTCAAAATTCAAGAGCGATATTTAGAAAAAAAGTTTTCCTGCATGTATCAACAAAAAATCGTTGAAGATGATGTTTGGAAGGAATAAGCTTTACGTGATTTTTATGAAAAAAAAAAACTTTATTTTACCATTTTTGAACTTTCTCATAGATTGGCTTAATGAAATGTTATTCATAGATGTACTCGTAGTAAAACTAAATCCACGGACTGACCAGGGAAAACCATGGAACTTTCAAAGTCTATATATGAATTTTTTCTTGTTGGTTTAATACATTTTGTTTCCATGTATGGGACACCCTTAGGAGGGTAGAAAAAAATATGATTTTATTCGTTATTCGAATAAATTTTACCCAACTCTAATGCATGCTAGCCTAACACCTCCATTTATTTTTGCAATACTATGTGAACCGCATAAGAGAGCATTCAAGTATTATGTAAAGCAATTTTTAAAGATTTTTGAGCCACCCTTCCCCCCCTCCCCTCCTAATACGTTACGTAACACCCAAGTGACCATGTTTACCTAAAAGTCACAATTATGTTGCGCACAGTACCGGAAAGTCGCTTCGTCATTGTTTTAATCGCGTTAGCGGTAATAATAAATATAACATGAGATTTCTAACTTTCAAATTGTTATTTAATAAACAGTCACATATAATGTAATAAACATATGCTAAGGTTTAAAATATGTTAAAATGGGCTGAAACTTGTCCTAATAAACTTTTACTATTAATCTTACATTTAATTACTATACCTATATAATAGAAGTTTACTTCAAAAACAATGTTACGTAGCGCGTTGATCGAACCCCCCCCCCTCTCCTGTAACGCATCGTAACGTTTTACAAGAACCCCCTCCCTCAAATTGCGTTACGTAATCCTTGAACGCCCCCTAACATGTTGAATTGGATGAAATGTTTTATCAAATTTCTGCTTATGACATCAGAGAGAAGTATACATTCTTTTTGAGTTCTACTTTTTTATATTTTCAATACAATTTAGATATATAATGACTTCGATTCATGTACGCGTTACCAAAACACAGCAATTTGAATGCTTTCCATTTCGAAAATGAAAAATCCAAATTAAATGAACTAAAGGTAAAATTTAAGGGGAGATATCATTTCCGTCTCAAGATTCTCAAGAGTCGAACAACTCAATACTACCGCCAGAAGAGACTTCAAAATATCTTCTTCAATCTTATATTTCTGCTTTAGAAGAAACTACAAATTTTTTAACTTTATGGACATTGTTCGGTATTATTCGATTTGATACGATTTATTCAAAAGATTTGTTTCGGTCATATTAAATATTTAACGATAAAATGTATATCAAAAGCCGAGTTATTCCAAAACAAGAAAATGTAGATAGTGGCTATTTGTGCTGACATTGACACCATCGCTTTATACCTTTTTGTAACGAAACATGATGATAAAGAGCTATGATATAAGAAAGTTACCAAAAGATTCAGAATTATATATTCTTTTCACTGATGACCCCTTTAAGTTGAACAAAACTTCTTTCGTGTCAGATTATTTTTGTTATACAGGGAGTCCCATTTTAACTTACACAGCTGAATAAGTCAAAAAATTGCAAGTCATTCAAAAAATGTTTCTAATAAAAGTTGGTGGGTATCAAAGGGCTGATCTAGCCATGACCTCAACCATGACCTTAACCATGACCTTGACCTACATTTTCAAGGTTATTTGAAGGCCAACTTTAGTTTTTCAAATGGAAACCTCTATTTTTGACCTCAGATTCCGGAAGAGCACAAAATTCTACGTTCAGATAGGTATTCATGTTAGAGGTCAAAGTGATCCCTGAAGGCCATTTAAAGGTCGAATTCCCGCTTGGTGCAGAAAAGCTGCAACCAGTTAAGGCAAGATTGTGCAGCGGTCCAGCCAATGATTACTAGCTTTTCTGCACCAAGCGAGAATTCGACCTTGAAATGACTTTCAGAGGTCACTTTGACCTCTTACTTGACTTTTGACTTATTCAGCTGTGTAAGTTAAAATGGGACACCCGTAAGCATGTAGTAGATGTATAAGCAGTTCATATTAAATTTTGATTAAATTTCGCCCTTGAATAAATTGGTTTTAAGTTAAGCCAAGCGTAATAATTTGTATTTTTAAGAATGAAAATAAAAATGTGAAATTCTTTTGACAAGGTGTAGTTACAATTAATGCACAAAAAAAAAATAACTGAAAGCAAATTGAATATACAAAATCAATTGAATTGAAATTAAGTAAAGAGGTAATGCAAATTGACAAATGCAAATTGAATCGCAATTCAATTTACAACAAATTGAACTGAAATGAAACAAATTAAGTTGATTTGCGGCACAAAGTGTTTTTTTTGCACTTTTTTACCGTTTTTTTATTTTTTTTTTCAAATAAAATCTTTTGGCAAACTCTCATGGGAATTTGACTTGAATTTGCAAGTATTTTATCACATAGTGTTAAAATGTGACAAAATGCAATAACTTAAAGTCTTAGAAAAGTAACAAAGAAAAAAAAAATAAATAAAAAAAACAAACACCAGACAACATAATAATAAAATGCGAAAACTAAACGGAAAACGCGCTTTAACGCGTGCCATATCCGCAAGATAAAATAGTAACTAAAATGCTTAAATGCACGAACTTAAAGCAGACATTCCTACCGCAATTGCAATTTGTGAATGCATTTAACATTTAACAGATTTCTTATCTTTTGTTTATACATTTTTTTTCAGCGTATATTGTCGAAGAAAAAAAAATTCCGATTTTAATTTTAAAAATCAAGACTGCAACAAAATTAAAATTTTTTTTTTAAATAAAAAATACTAAAAAGTTTATAAATTGTTATTATTGCTTCGTCTGTGTGTGTGCAATTGGCAGAGCGTAAGTCAGCCTTTCAAAAAAAAAGAGAGAAAAAAAAACAAAAAATTCAACCACATTGTCACGCCGCCATTCGCGTCATCCGCAACCGTCGAACCTTCCGACCAACAAACAAACAAACAAACAGCTGCGCTCTTAACCACGCTGCATTCCAAAATCACGTTTCGCTTTTGGCCAACTAGTTGCACGCGTGTTAAATTGGCTTAAATCAAACAGCAACATTTATTTTATTTTATTTTTTTTTAAATGTAGAAAATAAAAATAAACAATCAACAACAAACAAAAAAAAAAAAAATTTAAAAAAAAAATAAAAATAAAGCGAAAAAATAAAACGTTTTTTTTTTTTTGGTTTGGTGTTCGAATATCTGCAATTTTTCTATTGTTGCTACCACTGCCACTGTACGTATGTGTGTGTGTGCGTGAGTGTGTGCTCTACCAGCAAGTGCAACAACAACAATATATAATTAAATAAATTAATACCAACAGTTTAAAATTAAAACAACAACAACAACAACAACTAAAACAACAATAACATTTTGTACAGAAATTTATAATCAGCAACGTTAATTCGTTCATTTTGCTGTTTTTCACTTGATTGCACTTCAGGAAGGAAACACAGACAGCGGACAGACAACTTTTTTTGGCTGAAATTGAAACTGAAATTAAAATACTTTTTCAAAGAAAGTGAGTAATTTTTTTTCTTCTTTTGAATTGAAATTTTCTTTTTAATTTTTTACTATTTTACTTTTGCGTTTAATTTAAATGAATCTCTTTAATATTAAATATGTTTTCAGCTTAATTTTTTTTAATGAAGCAGTTGTGTTTTATTAACACAAAATCTAATAAATCTTATGACTTCACTTAATAAACAACTTTAAATAAATTTGTTTTTAAGTATTGTACATTTTTTTAACACTTAATACATTTTAGAGAATTTCACAAAAAAAAATTCCCCCTGAAGCTCTACATAATAAGTGTAGGTTAGTAGGAAAAGGCTCCGACAGGATATTGGCTTCATCACATGAGTGCTTTATTGTTCCCTTACTACTTATGTATGTAACTAGCTTTTTTTTCGAGAAAATCATTTCCAATAGAAGTGTGTTTGAAATCATAAAACCATGTTTTGCTAATTAACTCCAATAGTTGATAAGTCGGAAACCAACTGTTTTTGTTGTCGAAAAAAATATTTAATTTATAATTATTTTACAGAGCTTACTATTCAGTACAATGTGTGTCAAAACACACAAAAGAAATTGTTTCTAAACAAAAAAAAAATAATAACGAAAAAGGGCTTATCGTACTAGTTTCATCCATTGCTAAAGGGAATCATCAGTGACTTTAAAGAAATAACTATTTTATGACTATAGGTTTTAAGAAGAATATTGAAAAATGTTTGCCTCTAGTTAAGTTAAGTGAGGTTAGGTAGGAGTGGCAGTCAGTTTAAGAAACAAGTCACTTAGAGCAAATGTTGTTTCATTGTGGTTCCACAGCGTATTTAGCTATATTCCCATGATGGACTAACCAAATTTCGTAATAAAGCTATGTCTAAGATGAATCATGTCATCAACTAAAATCGAACCAAGTGCTTCGTGTCATTTTCAATCAAGTGCGTGGCAGGAGCAAAGAAAACTGTTCAGAGGTTTTCTTCTCCATTACATCCCTACAACATCATGTCACATGTGGCAGTGGCCAGTTGTGACAACAACAACTGACGAGAAACTATGACTCGTGCGGAATGTTAGTCCTAAAGAGTCTTTTTCATCAGATTCCGGCCAGGTTTGCCTTGTTATGTGCAAATCGACCATTGAGTCCATCTTGTGTTAGCATTTTCTTTATATATCATCTTTCAACAACAACTTTCAGATAGAAAGTGGCATACCAACACTTTCATGGTCCTGAGCAGTTTCTATAGAGATTCCATGTCTAAAAAATTCAACAGCTTTGCGATTGCCATCAATCTTTTTATGAGCAGATAGTAACAATCTTGAGCCACCTCATTCCTGGACTACTAAGTGAGCTTAGAAATAAAAATTCTAAAGATTTGATAGCAGCCTGGTTAGGTTAGGTTTTGGTGGCGGCCATAATCTCACATAGTCTTATTAGTAAATTCTGATCCTTTCATTGTGGTGCACGTCCAACATGAAGGTACCTGTTTTTACAGCGAATCTTTTGATTTTACTCAGGTGGACTGTATTTAGTTCATTCAGAGGTAAGGTATAAAGAATGGCTGCCCAAAGTATTTTAGTCAATTGCTTGCCAAAGAAGGGCAAGAGCACAAAATATGTTCCATGGTTTCCTTTTCCTCGGGTTCATGACAATTTCTACACCAGTCGTTGGATACGATGCCCAACCTAAAAGCGTGATGCTCAATAAGGCAGTGGCCGGTCACAACCCTGGTCAATAGCCTGTATTCACTCCGAGTTAAGGATAATGGATATCTTGTGTCCCTTTTATGGAAATGGGGCCAAAAATGTTCGGCTTTTCGGCTTTAAGAGTAGTTCTCTGTCCTTTAGTAGGTAGTACTACTGAAAGAGTACAGACTCTTTCAAGAGTTGTGAATTTGACTGAGCGCCTTGTTTTGCTAGTAAGTCTTCCTGTTCATTTCCTACAATATCGCAATGCTCAGGTACCCTGACTATCGGAACAAATGTTTTTGTACCATTTGTATACGATATTTGTTCTCCGCCTGAACGCTACCTCTTCTATAGATTTATAAAATACCAGGTTACAGAACCTCAGTCTGAAGAAAGAATGCAGTAGTCTGGTAACCTCGCTGAAATTCTTAACTTTAGTTTTTTGACTATTTAACTTTGAGCCATTCGTGTAGAAATTAATATTGCCACTTCTCTCTGGTAGTCTTCCCTTCCAGTCATCCTTAGAAGGAATGCGAGTTATGTTATTCCTCGTGAATCAGATTATTGGAACAGTGTAGTCAAAATTGAAGGATACAGAACTTCAAGGGATATTTTGAAAAATTCGGCCACCATATTGGAATTTCGATCGTCATATTGGATCCGTCATGATGGATTTTGTCAACTTACCATGCCCGTCTTTTTGGGGCGTTCATCAGCTACAATTTTACTTGATTTTTTTCCGGCTTCCGGCCACCATATTGGATCCACCACCTTGAATTTCAAGTATCACTACATTGTTTTTAGAAGCCTTTCGATAGGCGAAGATTGCTTAATCCAATAAAGTTATTCAATTCAGAGAAATATCTGGCATATTTACATATCAAATATTTATTTCGTTGATTTATTGCCAGTATACAAAGCACTGTGCAACGCAACTTCAAAATCAAATGTTTCATGAACGTTTTAAGAATTTTAAGTTCAGATCTGCAATTTTCGTGTTATGAGTATTTTATTAAAAATCTTTTTTTTAACTTTATCGTCTAACTTGAATTGTTTTCTATTGTTCCATTGTTATATTCAAATAAATGATTTTTTTTCATTTTCCCTAAATGTTTCCTGCAACACTTATAATGGATGGAGGTAGCTATTAATTAAAAAAATATTAAATTTAAGGAGCGCCTTTTCATATGTAAAATAATTTTAAAAAAATTTCCACTTTTTAATCTTCCGGCAACCTTGGTGCATTCAATTTAATTTCCTTTATTTAATGCAATATGTATTTACCATGTTTTTTTGTTGTTGTTGTGTGCAAATATGATTAAATATGTTTCACGTACTTCACGTCCGATCCATTAAAGTAATTCATTCAAAAGAATCCAGTAAAAGGCATATATTATAAAAGATATGAATCTACAAGATAAATGAAAAATAAAAATTTCACAAGAAGATTTGCAAATATTAACACAGAAAACATTGAAATGGAGAGTGTAAGAGTGAGTGTAAGTAAAGTGCTATTTACTTTACAGTGATGGAAGTGACAGTAGTGTTTAGAAAAAGAAAAAAAAAACGGTTTAACTCCTTATCAAAACATTATTATGCAAAAATTCAATCTCAATATTATTATAAAAATGGGTTTGTAAATAGTTAATGTTAAAAGCAAATAACCCCTATAAATAGTTTGTAAATTTTAGTCAACACTATTTTTCAGGTTTAATTTTAATGCCTTTGCATTAAAGCTATTTCTGTCATTGTACATCATGCACTCCTTAAAAGTCATTTTACTAAGAAAAAAACAAAAACCCTGTTGCTGATACTTCACCATAATTATATGCTTGACATAAGGCAATACAACAAAAATAATGCGAAAAAAGCAACAACAACATACAAAGTAAATTACAAACAACAACAGTAGAAGGTAATATATATGGCTAACAATATTTAAACGTTGAGTAATCCAGCAGATGAGTCAAACATCGCAAGATGAAAAGAAAAAAAATATATCATTTACACTAGCATAACTTAACCCATTATAGTACATTAAAATTTTTTACCATATTGAGTGTTTCATTTAAACTTTTGTGTTGTATTATTTTTTTGAAAAGATATCAGATGGTTTAATAAAAACTAATGTTGTTCCATCGATCGATTAAATAAAGTTTACACCCTATAATATAGTCCATAATCTTGATTTTACCTAAATATTCAAAGAAAGCTTATGGATGATGAATTAGTGTCAAAATTTCGCAGACTGTTCCTTCTTTTTCTAACTTTGGTGCCGTATCGGTTTCTTTTAAGACATCAGCTGATCCAAGCCGCTGAAAAATCGAATGTCCAGCAATAAAAGCATGTAAAAATAAAAGTTCACAACCGATTGGATCGTTTCTTGGCTCAAATTGTAGCTCTTAAAAAGCTTTCGTGGTAGGTTGACAGAATCCAAGATGGCGGATCCAATATGGCGGTTAAATATTCAATATGACCGATTCACCAACCGATTTTCACTAAATTTGGTATACGTTAGTCTTGGGGGTCACTGATTACGAATCCGAGGTCAGATAGCCGATCCAAGATGGCGGTAGTATTTTTTAAAAATCAACCGATTTGTACCAAATTAGTTATACGGCTTTTTTTAGGGTCGCCGATTACGAACCTGAGGCTATATTCCAAAAATTTTTAAATTCAAAATGGTAGATTCAATATAGCGGACTTTTTATTCTTTCGTATTGTTTAAAAATCAACCGATGAGCTCAAAATTTGATATACGGAAGTTTCTGGGGTCGCTGAATACGAGTCCAAGATCAGAAATTTAGAATTCAAGACGGCGGACCCAATATCGCAGAAACTCAATAACCTAATCCACCATATCTCTGCGCAGATTTAAGACCTAAAATTTGGAGGAAAATCGACTGAGGTTAATTAAGGGTAATTTGAAGTTGCTGAGCTCGAATCTTCTTACACGTCAGCGTATCGAAACCAAAGTTGTTCCTTATGAAAAGATAATATTTTTTTTTTATTAACAATACCCTTGCAGCACCATTCTTTAACCCCCATTATGGAAATTTTATTCAAAATTTTTGAAAAAAAAAAACTTACATACGGGGTAAACGACTGAGAGTTTTTTCAGCACAAATATTCCTCATAAAAAATTAAGAGGTCCTTCAACAGCAAAACATCCACGTACTCATCTCTGTGGTAGTAATATTTAAATGGACATGTGTATGTACATATGTAATTTTTTACAGTTTTTCTTCATATATTCAAATCCTTTATGTATTTTATAATTTTTAGTGTATGAAAAAATGTTCAGTCGTTTTTCTCGTAGAAAATCCGACTTAAGTTCTTCATAGGGGGGTTAAAAGGTGGTGCTAGAGGGATAGTGTAAATTAAAAATTTTTTGTCTTTTCGTGCAGAATAACTTTGCTTCAGACATCTAAACTCTGAAACTGGAAATAAAAAATTACATAGAAGAGCGCTAATAGCCAATAGTCAATCACCGGTTAATTGAATGTTATCTCAAAACGGTGCCGTGTATTCCGAAACCTGTTAGTTCTGGCAGATTCGAGTTCAGCAACCCCAAATTACCCTAAATTTTCATGACTTGATTTCCTCCGATATGATTGTACACAGTGCTATTGTAGTTTCCGACACAATGCGTCCTTTCCAACTCTTTCAACGTTTTTTGAATTTTTCGAATTTTCCAGCCTATCGAATGTCACACAAAAGTTAATAGATATTTTGCTTTGGTTCCAAAAATTGACAAAGATTTTTTTTCGGGAAAATACATTTTTATATGATAGATATCACGGAGAACATATTTTAAAAGATAAAAACAAAACTTTCTTCAAAATTATCAAGGGAAAAAAATTAAAATATCATAACACAATGCCACTGTTGACTGTGTACTGTGTTTTCGATAGCTAATGTCCATACTGACAGCTTATAGCAGGGCTAGAATTTACCAACTGGGCCACGTCTAAGAGAAATACTTATTTTTAAATGAAATGATTTTTTTTGTTGTTGTTATAGGCAGTTGAAATTCGGGTACTTAATTTTTTCAAAAGCTTATAACTTTTGAACGAATGCGACGATTTTAATAAATTTAAAAGCCCTCCCTGTCCGATCGAAAAACGAAAAAACCAAATGGATCGCTTTTGCTTCTGCACAACGGGCTTATATAGTGGATTCTGTGAGTCGGTAAAAACCTTGATAAATACAAATATTTAAAGCAGCAAACCTCCACCCCCGTTTTCGAGGATGCTAAAGACGATGGCGGTATTTAAAATTCTTTTGGTGTTGATCCCACCACTACCGAATCGTTTTTGTTATTTTAGTTTTTTTGTATATATTTCAACTTCTTCAAGACTTTACGTTATTCCCAAGACTTTTTCGATTTGTCAGCATATTCTAACTTATTCAATATTATTTCGACTGTACCAACATTATTTGGGCTTATCGACATTTTTTTGAACTTTTCAATTTTGACAACTTTTTCAACATTTTTACGTAGCGGAATATCAATATTCAACATTTTTTTATGTGATTGTAACTTTTATCTACGACAATTTTCGAACACCGCAAGCTTGCAAGCATTCAAGGGTTAATAGAAACTTAAACAACTTAAGCAATTTTTGTCCAAAACAACAAAAATTTCAATGAATAAACGAATGATTTAGCTGCCAAAACAAAATAATAAACCAATTAATCGAACAGATCAATCGGTTGATCTGCAAAAAAAAAAAAAAAAAAACAAAAACCTCAAACGCGGTGGCGCGCAATTTGTTTTGATATGAACAATAAAAAAACCAACAACAACAATTAAAAAAAAAATAAATGACAGAATGACACATAAAAATAGCGCTGCTGCTGTCATTCAATTTAGTTGTTGTTGTTTTTGTAGCTTTTGTTGCCGCTTTTGTCATTTTCGTGATGTTCATTCAGGTGTCGAACGTAGATCGTACCAACTGATCGATCGATTGATCGATATTTCATTATGTTAGTAGATCAATTAACAATGAACTATTTATTGCGCAATTTTTTTTTGTTGTTTTCGATTTTCGTTTTCATTGTAAAGCAATTATGTACTTGTTATTTTTTCACATGCGGTGGCGCTTTCTTTTTGTTTCAATATTTTTCTTCGAAGATTTTGGTTTGTTTTTTATTTTTTAAATTTGGCCTAAATTAGTCATTTACATGCAAAGACGGTTTGGTTTCTTTAAAAAAAATTTAAAAATTATAAAAGTTTTAAATTTTAAACATACCATTATTTTGAATTTATGGCACTTATTTCATTGGTCCACTTTTTTAATGTAGCATTAGTCAGAGGCATAAATTGTCCCTTACATATATTTATATTCGAAATTCAGCATTCAAAGGTTCGTGGAAATTTAACGCTTTGTTTTTTTTTTTTCGTTTTCAGTTGCATCTTACGGAAACAGAAAAAAATCGTTCATCTGAATTTTGCGGTTTCTTAAAATTTTGTGCGTTGCCCAGTTGAAGGTTGGTTTTCTTGATTTAGTTGTCATCATGTTAAGTCACAAGCGTTTTTTTGTTTTTGTTATTAATTTATTGGCTTTTACTACGTTGCCATAACAATATTTTTATTTTGTTTTTTTTTTTTTTTAAATTCCTCTTGCGTTGCTAAAGAATTCGCTGAATTTAATGCTTCAACAGTCTACAAACAGCTCATCAATTCTACCCAATCTCACGCTTGATTGTCAAAGTTGATTGGCAAGTTATAGCCAATACTAAAATTTTGCCATATGTGTTGAGTGCGTCCGAAATGAACAAAAAAAAAAAAAAAAAATTTCAATAAAAATTAAATAAATAAAAATGAAATTTATAAATTAAACATTAAAATATACATGATATTCAAGAGTTTTTTGTTTAAATATGGTTTTTCCTTATTTATTTTTTTTTTTTATGATTTCTTGTTTTATTATTTGTTATTATTTGAGTTTATTATTTATTGTTTTTGAGGAAAAATACCTGGTAAATCTTTGAACTTTTGTCATCTGGCCTTGTTACTAAGAACTATTTTTAGTCTAATGGGTTGAACATATTTTTTTACATTTGCACAAATTGTCCACTAATGCATTAATAGTTATAGACTGATCTATTGAAGCTTTCCACCTTACTTAATTCCATGGCGAAACCTTTAGTATTGCTAGACCAGCTCATTTTGAGACCATATTCTTTAGCAGCAAATAAAATGCACAGATCGATAGACCTCGGACTGAAAGAGTTAATTTTCGGATATTTAAGTTTAAATAATTTTGTCATACGAAATGTGTTCAGAAAATAATGGGAATTTCGAAATTTGTCCGTTAGGCCCCGATATTTTTGTTGCTGTATTTGCAAGAATGTCTAAAAAGTGTCTAGAAATTTTAAGTCATAATGGCTTTTTACTTTTTTGTCAGCTGTTGAAAGAATAACACCTGTTTTAGTACTGTTGTCGATATTTTAATATTTATAAGTAATGGATCAGATCCAGCGATCCAGAATCTCTCCACTGAGACGATTGCAACTTCTTCTTCGACATCAAACAATATTTCGATTATTTTTTTTTTTATCAACTTTTTCGATATGTTTTGAAATGATATTTTTCGATTTTTACGATCAGTACTTTCTACTTTTCATTAAGTTTTTCGATGTTCTTTGATCTTTTATGCCTTATATTTGTTTTTTATATTCTCTGACTTCTGCCGATTTCTCTGATATTTTTCAATACTGTTCAATATTTTTAATGATTTTCAATACTGTTTGATATTTTTTTATTTTTTCAATACTATATTATTCAATACCATATCGATATTTTGATGTTTTCTTATATATACTATTCGATATTTTACGACTTTTTCGATACAATTCAATACTTATCGACTTCTTCGATAATTCTCCTTGATATTCTATAATTGAAAAATTTTCTGCTTTACATGCTGTTTTTAATCCAACCCCCTAAAAAGTTAGCTTCTAGCAAAATTCAAATATTTGAAAAAAAATTAGCTGAATAACTTGAGCATAAACATTTCACCTTATCCAGACACATTTTCTTTAAAAAATTTCCTAATTTATGTTTTCCTTTATTTTGAGTACAAAAAATTGAAGAAATCACTTCAGAGTAAATAAGCTGATGCATGAGTCATAAGTTTTACGATATAAATCAACTTTTAAGAGTTCTACACCCCTAAGTTGAATGAGTTTTTAAATAACCTTAGTGAACATAACTTAAGAGTTATAAGTCGTTATAGTTCCAACAGATCTATGTTTATCGAAATAATGAACTCTCACGACTTTGATAGAAATAAGTATAATAACCGGTTAAGGTTTAGTAAGAGCTGAATTGTGACACTACCCATCGGTACTTTATTTCCTGAATAACATGTTGAATTTAAAAGTTCTTATAAAAGATATGGCACCTAGAAGGTACTAAAAAATTATGTTTTTGAACATTCAAAGCATGTTTCTCTTGAGAGTTTATTAGACAATTGAAATCTTATCTTATAAAATTTGTAGGAAATGTCCTGAAAATTAGTTTTTTTTTGTAAAATACGACCCTGATCGTCGGTTGATGCGAAAGTGATGTCTTTCTTAGCTTTTATTTATTAGATTTTCAAAAAGTTTTATTATGCTGTCGTAATTTTACTATGTTAAACTTAGACATTTTCAGATCATTGAACAATTCTATATAGAATAAATATATGTATTTATGTATTATGTATGTATGTACTTGAAATACATAATTATAAATAAATATTAATATTATCCCTTTATTTCGATGTCATTTTAAATTACACACAAATACATCATCACATACATACATAAGTACATATCAGCAAAGTTTTCTTTCCAACTACGAGGATAGTATCATATCTATGATTTGTGTCATAAAGTGACAGTAGCAGATTCGCATTGTATTTTTAATTTTTTACATATCGCAGCTGTAGTTTTTTTGTTTGCATTGAATATGCCAGAGAATAGTAAATGAATCTGTTTGAATAACTTTTTGATATCATCATGTTTTCCGACTAAATTTCTATGCGGGTTTTTTTTAATTACTTTTCAACTTTTATGCTATTGTTATTTTCACAAAAACGCATTGATGCTGTGTGAAGTATTTGATGGATTTGACTTTGAACAATTAAGTTTGAAGGTAATGGAGAGTTAGGATATAGAAATTATGATCACAAATTGCTTTCATTTAAAGTGGCTCGTTTTCTTTATAGGCGCCACCTTCAAAGCTCTACATACCGAGCTTGAACGGAATTGAAAATTGAAAAACAATATCAAAAATTTAGTATGGAGATTTGATGTATTGTTTGTTTTAAATTCTATCAAATCAACTTTTGTCGATAAAAAGTCGAAAGACATGATATGCCAAAATTTATGAAATCTGAGATTTTCTTGTATTTTTTGCAAGAGCAAAGTTTTTTCGAGAGCTAACAAAAAATGTCGTTCTCCATCACAATTGACTATTTAGAGATTTGGCTGTAATTTGTCACTAAGACGCCAAAATTTTGAAGTTTTAAATAGTAAAAAAAATAATTTTTCCGCTTATTTTTAACATAAGCAACTTTAAATATATTTTGAATTTGGAAGGTAATAAAAGTAACATTTTGTAACTTCATTTTAATCGTAAAAAGCTTCAAAGCAAAGTATTTGAAAATACTATTTTTTATGCCATATGCATTAAAAAATTTTTCAATTTGAATCATATATGAAATCACTTTAAGTTAATGTGGATTCTCTTTGTCATAAGCGTTTATCGATGAATTAAACATACATAAATTCATTGATTAGTTCCTCAAGTGAAAAGACAAGTATTTGATACTACAACTTTACTTCGCAACTTAAGTTAAAGATCCTTAGAGACAGATCTATGTATGTAACAGGTCAAAAGAACAAAACTTACGATCGCAGACAAATAGGAACTGCGACTTGATTCTCAACACACGTAATTTATTTGGAAGATATTTTTAGCACTACAGTGCTCACCCAGCAATGAAGAAGGTCATGGACTCTATGTATATAAGAGATCTCATAGCTTAGCATAACTACCATACCACATATATAGTAAGACATAGTTGTTGGAAATATCCCAATTAGGCAGTATATTAGGTGGTGTAGGGGAAAGTTCTGAATAGTTGATTCACTGATATACTGTTTCAAAATCAGCCTCTTTGTAAGAACGTATTTTTATCATTGCTGAAATGCAGTGTTTTCATTTTAAAAATAAAGTTTTTTATAAAATAAATTGCACTACTTAATGTGCTAGTCAGATGCATATCATGTCACCTTAAGCACCATTCATCTGAGATTTCAAATACAACGAAAAAAAATCGATTTTGTTTCACTACAGTACATACATATTTGTTATGTACAGAATTTTGTACCAAAACTGGAAAAGAACACTACAATTTTTCATCTAATTTGAAAAGGCAGAATATTTTGTTTGCTCTTGTTGATTAGAACAAAGCAGTGAAATTCATGTGCATGAAGTTGGCTAGCAAAAGTGAAGAAAAATTCAATAAATTGTTACAAAGGATACTCTTAAAGTTGTCCAGTTTTATCTCCCCTTGGTATGAAAAATATTCCCAAAATTACACACGAATACCTTTTAACTGGCAATGCTGCACCAAACTGCCTTTTTTGCAATAGTACGCTGTTCATAGACCATATTCTCAATGATTGTACTTACTTAGAACCTATTCGTAGAAATATATTTAACTTCAGTAAGCCAACAGATTTATTAAATACTGTAAGTCCTGAAAATATTACTTCCATAGAAAAGTTTTTAAAAATGTGCAATTTATATAATAATATCTGATACTTATAATAATCTGAGCTGATAGCCCTTGTGTATATTTTAGTTATAAAAATTGTATTTTTATAATTAACTATAATAAAAAAAAAGAAAATTCCCAAAACAAAATTTCGGGCCACATTCAAAAAATTTTGATAAAATTTAATTTCTGAAAATATGTGAAAAAGGGGTCTAAAACAGCAGATAAATTTAAAGCTGCACTACTTCTAATGTTCATCTAAAGACCACTTTTGCCAATGTTTTATCTTCAAATGTGGACATAGAAATATTTAAATCCAATAGTGCTCGAAACAAATGTTGGACAGATATGCGCTTATAATAGACTATCGGATGCAGTATTATCTTTTGAAAATAATTTGGCACAGAAAAGCGCTTTATTTCTTGAATAATTTTTGAATCCAAAGTTAGACAAATGAATGGAAAGGGTGGACAAGAATGCAGCTAATTTCTAAATTTTCTCCACTGAAAAATTTGTTTTTTGAATATCTTTAGAACTGAAAGGTGGACAAAAGAAAAATTAAACTTCTTTGTGGTGTGTCGGAAATTAATAATTACTTTACTGAGCTTACTGTTCAGTACAAAATTACAAACCCGAAAAACAAAAAAAAAAAAAAAACGGCTAAATCTACTCATAATAGTTTCATTCATTGCTAAATGGAATCATCAGTGACTTTTAAGCTGAACGCGAAGAATTCCTAAACCTTATATGTTTCCCTTTTTGCATAGATTTGTTGAGAACTCAAGCAACAAGTGAAAACAATGAAAAACAAAAATTATTTTCTCTTTTATGTCTTTGTTTTTATAACGCACTTTGATATTACGCTTTTCTTGCAGTCACTGATGATTCCATTCAGCAATGGATGAAACTAGTTTGATTTGCTTTAGCCCTTTATTTTGCTGTTTGATTTTTTGTTTCAATAAATGTTTTTGGTGTTATCACACATTGCACTGAACAATAAGCTCAGTTAAATAAATATGAAAAAAGAAACTGTAATTAAATGTTTTCCATTTTCCCGATTTATTGGGGCCAAATTCACATTTTCTCAGAAATTTATTTTTTGAATATTTTTGAGTTACCAAAGGTATCATTTGTTGTATTTGGAAACTAAAATAAAAAGCTATTTATCTTCGATTTATAGTTGAAGAAAAATAATTTTTTTTTTCAAAAAATAGTGTCCATTGCTTTGACGAAAAAATTTATTCTAATTAAATTTGTAAAGCTGAATTAAAAAAATGTAACCTTCACTTCAGTAAACCATACTTTATTTGACATTATTTTTAATTTTACTAAGGCTTTGTGGGCCTATATACAACTTTTACTTCAATGCTGATTTTTGCAGATTAAACTATAGCATTTTTTGACACATTTTTTTTTCGTTTGCGCACAAATGGCATTAGAAATGTGCACAACGTATTGAGCACTTTGACATGCGTCCGTAATCGAACCGCTTGTAACTAATGCCAAGCATATGCCGCATAGCAAAGCGTATTAACGCACACACTTTGCATAACCGAATGCGACTAAAGTTATGACGTTACGGCTGGTGATCGACAGCGAACTAGAGAAGGTGCGTTCAGTATGTGTTGCCTGTTTGCAGTTTAGCGGCATGTTAAGAGCGGTCATAATATGCAAATTGCTAATATGTGGACTTGTAAGCGCAATTTAAAGCGTAGCGCTTAGCTACGACAAAAGCAACAAAAAAAAAGAAGATATACTGTCAAATACATTATTTTCAACTAATGGTTTGACTATGAAGTTAAATAAAAAAATTGACAAAATTTTGTTGCAAAAAGTTAAAAAAAAATCACTCGCCAAAATCGGACACGCATGCTGTCATTACGTAATTTTCATTATTTGCTATGCAAGTCACGTGGGCCGAAATAAAAAGGTCAATACTTGATCAAGGAGAAGGTAAAGAATATAATTATTATTTACTTGATATTAACATAATAGGATAATATTTTTTGTACGAGTGTATTAACTTGCCCAATAAAATAAAAACAATAACAGCAGTGTAATACGAAAAATCTAGCAGTTGTATGTTATGCGTAATTAAACTACCCATGGAACAATACGTCGTTCGTTACGTGCCACTGTGCAAGGCCAAAGAACATATGTGTCGCCATCACCACAGACGTTTGTCGTCTCATTTGGGGGTGGTGGCTGGAGTCGATAGGCATGCGGTAGCCTACTAATTTTGGTTGTTTGTTTGTTTTTCGAATTCTTTTTTTTTTTTTGTTGGTTTTGTTTTTACAGTGCAGTATTTCCTTAGAACATCTGTTTGGAAGTTTGCGTGCTCCGCATGCGTTTTCCGCATACCGCATTTGGGGTGATAGAGTATATGCGTATTTTTTGTTTATTTTGTAAGCTGAATTGGTTTCGGGGTCGCTTTGCTCAGCTGCTGTTGTCATAATGACAGCTATTTGTATCAATGCAAATAGCTGTCATTTTGTTTACTTTCTTGACAATTGTTGGGGATTTTTGTTTTAATTTACCTTGACACCTTATGTGATGCTTTGTAGGTTCTATTTCTAAAAATATGCATTTTTTTACTAAGTTTCATTTCAGTTTCTATTGAATTTACTAAATTAAATGTGAGATTTTGCAACTTCAAATCTGATATGCATGCTGCCACAGAATGGGGACTTATCTCCGTGGAGGCTTATTTAATACCAACGTTTTAGAGCTTATTATATTTAAGGAAGTCAACTTTTACGTTGATTGAAGCAGTAACCCTAGTGATGAATCTGGTAGTAGCGCAATTTTTGGTAACTAGAAGCATTTTTATGTAAGTCGCCTTTAATTTGGGATGTAGAGGCTTTTTGTAGCCGTTTACATTGAGTACAGACGCTACCAGCTGTGGAATTTATATCTCAGCCACCCAATGTGGAATGAAAACTGACAAAGAAGCTGCTCATGCTGCATCAGACGCTTCTTGAATTCACTAAGGCCCACAGGGTCGTTCACCTTGACAACTCTTTTTAAAGAGATGGCTTCTGGAGAAAGTCTCTACAGCTATTGGGTATTTAGATGGCGCAAATTATTCATCCTGTCGCTTCGGAGATTATTAACAATTACACTGCGAAAACGATTTATTTGTGTATATCGAGATTTGGTAATAATTAACATATTATATATTTTATATTGACGAAATTAATATTTGATAAAAGTTAACGGGTCATACCTTCCACTGAATTGAATAATATTATTGGATCAATCATATATTTGGTAATAATTACCATATCATACTTTAATTGAAACAAATATTCCTTTCTAGCAAAAATTCACTTGTTAATACAGTAGAACCTCTGTAAGTCGAACTTGAAGGGAGACGCCAAAAAATTCGAGTTATAGAGTTTTCGACTTCGACAGTAAAGTAACTTCGCTAAAGTTCAAATGAAATCACGTGTTCATAAATTCCTCTATCATTTCATAGAATTGGTTTATTGCACATATAAGTAGGCTTTTGTCGGCATATTCTCAAAGTCGGTATCTTATTTTTCTTCGAGTTATAGAAGAAATTCGTTTCAAATAATCGAGTTGTAAAGATTATAAGTAAAATCAAAAATTGCTGTGTCCGAGATGCAAAGATCAAATCTATTTTTTCGAGTTATAGAGGGAAAATATGTACTGAATTTACTTGTAGGGACTCACTACTTATTGCGACTTATAGAGGGGTCAGACTTCGAGCAATGGGGGTTTTGGGGCTTGAAGGGAAGGGAACACAAAATTTTTTCGAGTTTAAGAGGTTTTCGACTCATCGTGGTTTAACTTAAAGAGGTTCCACTGTAATCACGAAATCATGTATTCTTTTCGCAAACGTATTATCAATATGGATTTGTGCTAAAGTCCAATGTTCAAAAGCAATATTTTAAAATATCGACTAATAAATAAATCGATATTTCAAATGTCGATTTATAAACAAATCGATATTTAAAATATCGATATTTCAAATATCGGCACATCCCTGCCAGTGATGTAATTTTTTATACATTTGTCCTTTTTTCAGTACAATTGCGTCGTGAAAAATCGTCATCGAATGTACTATTCGACAAGTTTTTAGTATATTCGGTACATTTGGTGCATTTTCAGTGCATTCAGCACATTTTCAATACACTTTCTGTGTTTAAGTAATGAATTTGATAAATTGCTTTCTCTGAAGCCTGACAAACAGTTTATAGTGAATTCACTTCATTCGTCTTCCCTAATATTAGTCTTCATAGAGCAAAATTATTGTGAATTTTATACCATTTAGTACAATTTTCGTTGGTATTGTGAAATACGTTTCGTATTAAAAATATTTAAAATACCAGTGCAAAACTTAAAATTTACATAAATAATAAATTCGATAATTCTTCAAGAACTCTTTAAATCTTCTTAAAACTTAATACATTTATATTTAAACGAAAACAACATAGCTTACATATTATTTGGTCGGTTGTCATGGATTAAATCATTTTTTGTTAAAATAACAAAATACAATAGTTATAACAAATATCAATAAAAAAATAAACAGCCATACCTAACAACAATCATCATCATAACAAAACAATCCAAATAAAGTGGAAACAATTTTGAACATTTTGAATACTTTCGTCGAAGAGTCATCATGTATAGTTTAACAAAATAAAAAAAATTTTGTACTTCAAAAGTGGAAATGAATGAAAGCTTTACAAACCTCATATTAAAGTGGGCCTTATTTAGAAATTTGAAAAAATTACTTTAATAATCTTAAGAAAATACGATATATTACGAAATGTTTTTCGCAGGACGAATCTCTAATGATTTGTTATACTCATTGCATACGCTAGCTATGCTTCAGCTATGGTGACCAACGAGAATTTAACTTTTGATTTCTGCTACAGAATTTGGAACCATTAACGAAGAATTTATTGTTCACAATTTCATATCGGTTAGAGATAATCGCTTAAATAATATAGCAATGTTGTTAGTCTCAATAAGAACCATAGAAGTTATGGGCTTCCGAACCTATAAAGTTGTTTTCAATTTACATAAATATAAATTCCTGTGAAGGAAATATCATAGCCCATGAGCTGAAATTTCGTACAATGGGCCAAAGAGATAATACAAAACATTTGCGATTATGTTGCGCTAAAGCTATTTGCCATCGCTGTAAAACAAGGGAAAAAGAACAAGCGTTAAGAAATTAAGTTCAGAAGTAAAAATTTTGCTGCAACAATTGGAGTTTTTTAAAATTCTTGAATTGTTTGTTATAATTATTACTAAGATTTTATTAGTACCTAAGAAAGAAAGGTATTTTAAGTACGTATGTAATGAAAACAATGATAACTCTACTTCAAAATTTGCACTTGTCAAAAATTACCTCTGCCAAATTCACTACACATGGCACAAATGAATAGTTGCAAATCATTTTAGTTTTACTCAACTTAACTACTATGTTTTATTTGCGCCATTAATAAAAGTTGCCTGTTTCACCCATAAAAGGGTATTTTTTAAAAAATCAATAAATAACGTACGTACACATATAAAAATCCGTTGGCGTATGATTAATATTTAAAACAATAAAAGTCACTCATACGTCACGTTATACATAAATCACTTGAGAATAAACTTTTAAATATGTAGCTATATTTATTAAAAGAAAAAAAAAATAAAAATTTAATAGTTTAAGAAATCTTCAAAATTTAAGACAACAAAATAGAACGTAAGATATATAATTTATTGGCTAAGAAAGAGAATTTAATTTTTTTTTTTTAATCAGGTACTCAATCATAGCATAAAAAAAAGGTATAATCGCATAAGTTAAAGTCAACATTTTAAGGTGTTCACTATTGCCACATTAGGCCAATGTTTTTGTTTTGTTGTTATGAACCACTCACAAAGCTTTATACCTGTGGCAAATTTCCAAATATTGAGCACTTATTTACAAAACTGAGGAATGTATGAATTACCTGATATATGTACATTAAGGTCACTTCAATATTAAGTAGGTGTGTTGTTTTCCGTTGAGCTCATCCTCCAGAAATAATTTTTTTTTTTTTTTTTTTGATGAAAAGCAATTGAACTTCTATTTAAAAAGTAAAAATTTAAACTTTTTCATAAATGTAAATGAATGTTTAAAATTTAAAGCCAAAAAGGAAACAACCAGAAAAAACAATGTTCAAAAGTTAGCAGAATAAAAAATAGCACTGTCTGCTTTTGTGCAAAAGCTGTCTGTCAATTAATGGCAGACACTTTCAAATAGTTCTTACATTTATTTTCCAAGTTTAAAATTTACAATAATTAATCGAAGCAGTAATTAATGGGCAGACGTCACTTAACTTGTTTTTGATAACATAATCTTTATCAAAATCAGAGTCTGCCTGACGTAAAAATAATATATATGATTGAAAAGTTTAATACTCAACACAGTAGGAAAAAAAGTCCGTCAACTCCAATTAACTTTTTTGTGATGAATCTTCATTTTAAATTATTTTTCAAACTTTTTTATTTTCAAAAATAAAGTACTAAAAATAAAATTATGTTTTAGGGAGACAAACAAAAATATTGATATTGATATTGATTTCCGTTGGTACAACCTTTTTTGTAGTCATTGGGAACTTTATATGAAAAACTCAAGAAGATAAGAATTTTTAAACTTCGAAGCGGATTTTCCAATTAGATGCTTACTTAAAATTATTGTTTTTTTTTTTAATGTAGAGTGCATTTTCGGTCAAAAATCTTAATAATTTTATATCATAAGAGTACATTGATGGGTTTTATAAGTAATGCCCATTCGAAAAACAAAGTATTTTAAATCCATACCGAGTTTTCGTTATGTTTTGTCAATAATTCTCAATTTTTGCTTGAAATGGGACACCCTGATAATTTCATTAAATACATACATACGCAAGCATATGCCAGCAGTTAAATGAGTGTAAACAAAACTAAGTCATAACACAATAACACAGCTAATTGTCAAAGTTATTTAAAATTGTTGTTGTTGTTGTTTTTGTTGTTTTTGTTGCCAGAGCATTATGCCAAAATAGCAATCGAATTTTACGACCATAGTACAAGCTTGTAATAATACAAACAATAACAACAACAACGAAAACAGAAATGTCAAATTGACATTACGTTACGTTATTGCCGACGACATACGAGTGAAATTCACTTTTATTGTTTTTTGTATTTATAATTGTTGCAATTCTAAATAAAATGACATGCAATAAAAATGGCAACAATCAGAACAACAATAACAACTACAACGGCAATCATTAGCCAAACAAAAATGGCAACTCGTGCAATAAGTATAAAGTTCTAGTTAGTTGTTATTACTGTCGTTATTGTTGTTGTTGTTGTTTGTTACGTGCTGCTTATTTTGGTGATTTTAGTGGGTGTTGTCATTGGATTTCTTATTTGGTGCAGTCTCATATCCTCATTATACCCATAATAATTTGATTCTCACAATTTCTTTCACCCTAAAGCACTCAAGGAATTCTAAATTTGTAATCGATATTTCATTATATGGTCTTGAATGAATTTTATAATTTTGGTAAAAAGAAAAATCGCTTTGTTAATTGGCAGCAGTAATTAGTTTGATTTAATATAAGAAATAAATAAATCTTAACCACGGTAGGGAAACTATTACTTAAAATGTAATTTTTATAAAATTGTATGTCACTCTTTTCACGTCAAGCGGAAAGCCAGCACATCTCACCAGGTGTGACTTTCGCTAATCCACTGGCTTGGATTTAAGGGATGGATGGAAAAAGTAATTTTTTTTTTTGTTTGTCCTAAGTTAATAAAACCTATGGAGGTCACTTGAAGGTCCTGAATTTCTATATAGCGTTCATGAATCTCACCAAGATCAAGATTACTTCTTTAATATTTTTGTACAAGAAATCGAAAAGTAACCTATTATTGGCCTTCAAAAATTGGATTGGATTGGATTTCAAAAATAAATTTAAATTGTGAAAAACTGATAAGTAACACTAATTAATTTTTCTTAATTTTTTTTCGAAAAATTATAATTCCGAAGAACTGTTAGCAAATCAAAATTTTATTTTTTAAGCAAAATTTTTCGAATTTTAAGCGTTCCCGAAAAGTTTTAAAACATTATTTATTTATTTTTGATGAACTCCACGCTGTATAACCATTTATTACATACTCACATATGAGAAAACTTTTGCCATTTCCAAGGAACATGCGAAAAGCAAGCAAAAAAAAAGAACTGAAGAAAAAAAATCCAACTGAAAATTGCTTTCAATGAATTTAAATTTCGTTCTGTTCAAAATGAACGCATTCACGAAGTCAGAAATTCCGTGAGAAAATCTTTCAAATAAAATATGAACACCCAAAGAACGGATGGATAGCCTGACGGATGGACGTTTGGACAGCCGGATTTACAGAGCAAAAGAAATATAAGAAAAAAACTTAAATGTACGCACATTATTACGACTACTAACTTAAAGGCACAAGTGGCCAAGTGCAATGCAAAAAAAAAAAAAAATTGCAGGGATTCTTAAATATGATGTATCGTATAATAATGATTTTAATGAAAGCTCTGCAAAAATTATGATTGCAGCGCTAGCTACGTAAAACAGCATAATAACGCAGTACAAAATATCTTACATTATCTCAACAGCAATACTTCTAAAGAGTTCATGTTTGTGAATCACTGTAACTCGTATGAACAAAATCGATATAAACGAAAGAGAGAAGAAAAAAAAAACACCAATTGAAGAAGGTAAAGTCTTCATATGCAGAAGTCAGTCAGTTGCGAAGTTACTTGACCAAACGACGACCAAATGGTCGTGAGAAAAAAACTGGTACACACACCGTCGAAGGGTTCTTGCTGCAACGGCATTAAAAAAGACTCAGGTGAATGCGAACCTGAATTGCGTTACAAAAATAAACCGCGTGCAGCAACAGCAGCAGCATCTGTAAAATTCCAGCGATGTGTCATGTCGGCATTTCGCAATGCGAAGGGCTCAAGTAAGATAACACGCTGTTTGACGACAACTGCAGCGTTGATGCTTAGTTTTTTGTTAGTGTTGCAACATATATTGATGACTTTTTTTTTAATTCTGTATATATCGATGCTTTTCTAGTGATAGTTGCTAAGACAATGGTCACTGTACAGCAATACATTTTGTCCAACTTATTGGACCTATTGGACTTATTTCTTTAACTTTCTGTGAAGTTTTTATTCCAAATGGAGCTTTCTAACATATGGTGTGTGCTTGTAAGCGATACCTCTTGGATCTGGTATATTGGTTACTTGTGTGATACCTTGTCAAAAGCCAAAGCTACATCATTGAATATGCTTTGCAGTAGTACTCATTTTAAAATGTGTCTTCTTTTTTGAATTATGTTTGAGTTCATTCAAAGATGATAAGTTGGTAACGTATTAGATCTTAGTTAACGTTCTTGGGAAGTTCTAGCTCAAAGCCATCAAGCAGACACATAATACAGGGCAGCAAATTTTTTTACACAAGAACCAGAATATACTTTTCCGAGAACTTTGAGATATTATAACTTGCGAATCCTGACTTTTCGAGATATTTGAGGTTACATTACATCGAAAGGTAATTTATTTTTTTGAAACCATAAACGGAGTCCAAAAGAACTAGTCTTTATCTTCAAAGCACAATTTGAACTATATCGATATATTTTTTTTCACCAAAATATCGAAAATTCATAGGAATATCGCATGCACATGTCATATCGATTTCAATAAAGAGTAATCTGAGTAGCTTGTTGTTGTTCAATCTTCTAGAAAGATTCACAAAGACTTTCTTTTTTCATTTGACTTCAATAATTTCTATAGTCAGTAATATGAAGCCTTCACTTCTTTTGAGCTCGTTATCTACATATATATTGTGACACAATCAAAATGTTTTATTTTTTTTATACATATATATTATTTGCGTTTCTGATTTATAAAATTAAATGCCTTATACTCTATGATAATAAAAGTCTCTTTCTTAGAAAAACTATTCCCACTTTTAACTTTGCATACTATTAGGGAAGTTCACACCATCCTTCATGCTGTCCAACATGGCTTGACAAACCGAATAACTGTAAATTTCGCTTAGCGTTCACATCATCAAGCATGCTTGTCAAACATCATTTGCAGAAAAATTTCGAGGTGTACACATCACTCGCATTACTCACTTACTTTCTTTGCTTTATATTTTTCGGAGGTGTAATAATAAAAAAAATTGTTTTCAACTCCCTACAACGAGGATGTGTCCCTAAAAAAACCTAAATCTTGCCAAAACATTGTCTTATTCACGTAACCCGATCGATGTTCACTCTACGAAAACTTATTTGAAATGAAAAATTTCTTGTTGTTGTTGTTGAAGTCAGCAGAGAAATCAAAATACTTTGAAATCAATCCAACATGAGTGTTAAGCGGCTGTTTCTAGAGTTCAGATGATCAAACATTGAGGTTTGTCAAGTATGATGGACAGCATGAAGGATGGTGTGTAAGGCCTAATAGAAACGATGTCAATCAGCGCACATCATGCTTCAACTTCAACGAAGTTCCTATGTTAACATATTTGCTATAATATCAGCTGATGTTGATTTCTACAAAACTCTCCAGTATTCTCTGTCAATCCTGATATCTACCGAAAGTTTGATGTGACAGCACTCTTGAATAATCTCTTCAGCTGCTGTTTCTCACTTCTACTCATAGTGCTTATAGTGTCTTATTCATCGCTTTTTTACCTTTTAATTGCAGTTGAATTATTATTTTTGACAGCCTTAAGTTTTAGATCAACTTTCTGAATTTATGTTTAATAGACATATTTATTAGGTACAAAAAGTTATTTATAAATTATAATTTATCGCTGCAAAAATATCGTGCTAAAAGCAACGCCTGTGCAAAAAAAATTAAATATCGACTAACGATATCTACACTCCATTCCTAACGCAATATTCAACTGCAAAGTGCACGAACTTGAAGGACCAACAAAATCATTGGCTAGCAATTTAACTCTCTACATTTATTTTAATAATCTTCTCTTGCTATCATCATTTTTTCACCTCTTCCCTGTTAAAGTTCTGCTTCCTTTTTGCTCTCCACTTTTATTCTTTTTTTTTTTTCTTTCACATTTTATGTGTGATTTTCTTAAAGAATGCAAACGTTTGTCCAACGCAATTCAATGCAACGATGGCAAACTACCGGCCATCGTTTGTAAAGTTACTTGCATTCCTGCGCTGGACGATGACCGCCGCGCGTAGAATGTTGATTCACAAATGCAGTCAGCATACAGCATACAGTGCAATGTGTTGCATGGTATGACAGCCTTGCACGCAGCTCAATCGGAATGCCAATCAGCTGAAGTGATGTTTGGCATCCGAGATCCAAGATGCAAGATCCATGTTGATTACGTTGTAGAGAATGAGAATGACGAGGATATCGACGATGATGGTTATGTTGATGGCAATGTTCATGTTGATGACCACTTAACGTTTACTGCTCTTGCTGCTTAGATATAGGTAGAAGAAAGAAAGGCATGAATTTCCTAATTTAGAATTTCCTATTCTATTTTTAGTAATTTAATAATCGCGTTAGCTAGTTTGTTTCTGCTTCTGACTTGTAATAATGCAATTTGTTAAATATAAATACAGTAGCAATTTAGTCAGGTACTTTGGTCATTATGAGGTATATTTCTTTTAAAATTTTTGCTATTAATTTCTATTTTTAAACAAAGAATGTTGAGATCATTAAGGCGCGTGTGTTGTTTTTGTTTCAATTTAAAAAACGGGTTGCTTCAAACTAATTATATTTGTATATTAAAATTATAAGTACAAAGGTATACCCACACGGAAAAATAAAGTAAATGATGCCATATTTTGCCTGAACTTTATCGAGTTTTTTGATAACAAGGATTTGATACATCTGATTTAATAATAAACCACAAGTTGCAAAATGCAATTAAAATGTAAAAACAAATCAGTGGAAATTTTAAAATTATGACAATATGGATCATCAATGAGAAGTCATCACAGCAAACAAAATAATCACACAGAAAGTTTACACATCTACCATATCACTAGCGGATAGCGGAGAGTAGCATAAACGTTTGTGTGAAACAACAAGCGCTAAATGCGATATTTGATGACATGATCATTGCCACATGGCAAAATCTGTAAATTTCTAGATTGTGCGAAAAAATTCAAAAGTTTAAAAGTTAAAGTTAAGACTTGAGAATTATATAATTTGCTTAATTAACAGTTTGAGATGCATTATGATTGTATCGCAATCGATAGTTCAAACAAATTAATAAAAACTTGAATTTACGAGTGATAACGTAATAAATTTGAAATTAATTAATGATTGCAATGAATTATAACCGTGCTAAAACACAGCATTGAAAATTACTAATGAGCCGGTAAGATCCACATGCGTGACAAGCATACATTGAAGTTTGGGAGGCACTGTAGTGTTACAATGCTTCAAAAGATTTTATACTTTCTAAGCATGTCCTACTTTCTGAACGCGTTAATTTTCAAGATATCGACATTATATTTAAAAACCCAAAGTTACATGCACAAAGTAAGAACAAGAACAAGAACTGCTGAAAGGACTCACTCTCTTCTTTGGTGGTAAGAGATTTTCTACTTTCTTTTTTCATTACTTCCTCTGTAAAACTGATGAAAATATTAAATAAGCACTTCTGTTAGGCGAGACAAGTTATCATTAATTTGGACACTCAAGTCGACGATCATATAAAATGATAAAGAAGTCATTTCTAGAAAGTATGAAGCTGGCAATGAAAAAGTATTGAAATACATTATGTGGACCATGGGCAGACGTTTTCAATTTTTACCAATCCACAAGCAAAGAAGAAAATTTTATTATTATCAAAATTTTGAGTAACGGAACTGGAAACGGAAAGAGTAAGTGTCGTTGAGAAGAGGACGTAAAGTAATATTTTTCCCCCGCTTGTCAAGAGTCTCTGAACTCGTTTAGCCTTTGTGTAGCAGGAGCTTTTACAGCCACTATTTATATAATATTTTGTTACAGAAAACTTTCCTAATATTAAAATGACTGAACCGATTGTCAATCTTTCATTTCGTGCTCTGGGTAATTTTTCTTCGGGGAAAATTTAAAAAAGGATTTTTTAATACTATATTTTGAACTAAGGGGACGTCCATTAATTACGTGAGTTACTTTTTTGAAAATTCGGATCCCCGCTCCACTTGGTGAGATTTGTTGAGATCTGGCGAAGAGCCCACCTCCCTCCCTCCCGTGAGATTTAAATTATGATTTTTAATGTAAATTCTATGCATTCAAAAGTTGACGTGAGGTTTTCTTGACCCCCTTCCCCACTTGGTGAGATTTGGTGAGATTTTTCCGGGCCCCCTCCGCCCTATTTTAACTTACACAATTAATGGACGTCCCCTAAGGTTTCGATCCCATACTTCAGCTTGCATCTACTCACAATTAAGGGTATTATGTAGAACGTGGACATATTTTGACCAGTGATGCATCTAACATATTATCTATAAGTTTGGTTTCTTATTAAAAACTATAGGTAGTGATGAAAAATACCATTCAAATGAGTTCAATGTTATTCATATCTAGGAGATTTCATTAATATTTCCATTATCAAGGGATAAGTGTCAATCACTGATATTAAAAGAAACAGTTTCTGACATTATTCTTATGGTAAAACAAGACAGCATAAGCTTTCAGATGTGTTTTGAACATTTTTTTGAACTTGCATCAGAGCTCGAAGAGCCTTAATAGAATATATAGAGTTGCATTGCCGAATTCTGCCCCAAACATGGGATTCCACCTGTTTTTGGGTAAGGTAGTCTGAAAATAACGAAAGAGAACTGTAACTTATAATTTCTGCTACCGTGATAATTTTACGATGAATTCGATTAAATTTATACAAGAAACTGATTTGTAACAAAAAATCAAGACCGAGAATTTTTCACAAAAATTTCAAAAAGAGCACTCGGTTGAGCACCACCTTCCGCTAAAGCTAGCAAAATGAAATTATATAATGTTATTGCTATGGATACATGTTACAAATTTATGAGGTGGCCAAACTGAAAAACAAAAAAAAAAAAATATGGACCACCCTACAGTACATATTTTAAAAGCAACTGTTCCTTGAACTGAACGTTAATCCAAGCACTTTTCAGAAGACAAAAAAAAAGTTTTTTCTGGTCCTTTCATCTGAGTCGATTACTTCCAAAATGCGATCTAAACGATTTTTTAATAAATTCAGTAAACTACAAATGCTGTATGTAAATCACCACAGGAATCCAGGTTATTTTATTCCCAATACAGTAAAAATGCCTTAAAAAGAGGTTTGAAATGTACACATTTTTTCGAAAAACGCAACCTGAACAGATGATATTTTGTTCCAAAATGACAAAAGACAAATAACTCTAAACGTTCAAGTTGCATTTTGAAAATAAGCGACTCATTTAAGTCCTACACCTGAATATCGTGCATAGTTATAAAAATACACAACGCAATCATCGCCAAACAATAACAGATGATAAAGTAGATGAAATAACAATTGAAATTATACAGCAAATATTTATTGTACTTATTGTAAATTAAAAAATTTCGTGACAAAATAAATCAATTTATACGATGAATAACCCTTTTCATATTAAATCAACAGCTTTCATGAACTGGTAAATTATTATACAAAGTATAAAATTTTGTATTTATTTTTTTATTTTCATTTTGATTGATTATATTATAATTTTTATTTCAATCTCAATTAATTAAACAATTCGGTGTGAAATTTAATTTTTTAATTGTCAGTTGATGAGTTTTAATAACTGGCACGCTAATTACAAATTAATTAATTAATTTTGCTGGCAGACAGTATCAACGTATTCATACTCGTATTCATACGTATGTACGTATGTTAAATGTCTGTCCGCCAACAATTTGTATCTCTACTACAAGTATTTCTATGACTGTCTATTTGTCTTTGAAAGCTGTCAGTTTATTTGCCGGCAAATGTAAATTTAATTCATTATATCAAATTATGTCATTTAATTTGATTTATTATCTGTATGCAGATGATAGTTGTGGCAAGTCTACGCAAATGTATTTTCAAAATTCAAATAGTTTAAGTATTTATTATTTATTTAAAATTGAAGCTCACACTCAAGTTTGTGATGGATTTTAGTTGGACGTTGCATTGCCCTAAAGTTAAAGATTTTATTACGTCATATTTGCAAGATATTGTGTTGAAATTTGGTAAATGAATGATGACTAAAAATAATGTTTAGTGGATTTAAAGTGGGCGTAATTGAAGAAGTAGGCGTGGCACATTTCAACGTTGAAAAAATTTTATTTGATAAAAATGTTGGAGATGACTCACTTAAAAATATAATTTATATCAGCATTGTATAGTATTGTATATTGTGTGAAAGTTCTTTGAAGGGCGTGGCACTTCCCACAAAAATTTTACCTATTATTGGAAGAGAGCTAATAAAATGAAAGTTTGACTTTGAAATCATCATAGGATTATCAAATATATATTCAACCCAAGCAAATCTCTTCAATCGACTCAATTTGGCTTAATAAACTACAATTCAACTTTCAATTAAAGGCATAGTAATATCTACCAAATTTTGTTAATAGTCAATAAATATTTTAAAAATCAACCAACCAAAAAATATTTATTTAAAGGAAGCAGTACTTTTTTCATAGTGTACGCTTTTCAATTATTCCCAACTTTCAGCTTTTTCAACTTTATAATAAATCACACATGGAATTGCCTCAGATTTACACATACACAGGCCCGTATTTACCTTAGAGGAACACTAGGCCAGTGCCTAGGGCGGCAAATATTGGGAACTTTGAAATTTTTTTTTTTTTAATTTTTTAAATTTATTTACACAGGGGGGAAAAAACGTGTAAACACTGGGATTATGTTACCTAAAAATGTATTTATTAGTTTAAGAGTGGCGGCAATTTCTGACTGGCCTAAGGGCGGCACATTTCTTAATCCGGGCCTGCACATACATATGCAAATTTATCGCGTAGTTTAAATCTTGTTTTTCCATGCAAATTAATTTCCCCTTTGTGTTGGGTATATGAAAAGTATGCATTTTGTCAATTTAAATATTGTTGATAATAACACACAGAGTGGAGAAAAAATTTTGTACAGAGCAAAAAAGTGTAATTATCACAGCTACTACAGCTGATTTATTTATGAAACAACTGATTGCTATCTGAATGTATTTGTGTATTACACAGATTTATATGATAAACATTGAAAAAACCATTTATCATCAAGATTTAATTATTGATAATAATTTTATTGACACAATCCTCAACATAGCACAACAGTTGCTGGTGACATCTGTGAATTGAGTTGTCAATGAAAATATCAACTAGTTGCTGCTACAGCTACTTTTGATTGTTGCTGCGGTTTTTATGGCAATTAAATGCAAATACCTTTACATAGTATTTCATTGTTAAAATGAAAATAAATAATATACTTAATTTCGTGTAGTAAATAATTGAAATCTCTGTCATTTACCACTTGTTGCACATGCAAACAACAGCATTATCACATTCATCTGTTTAAATCGAATTTTATTTGGATTTAATTTATTATTTAAAGAACAATAAAATTTTATTGTTAAATAGACTCCGTTGCATAAATGTCGAAATGATTTTTATTGATCTAGTGATAATGATTCAAATATTTATGCAAATTTTATTAAACAAATCAAATCAAAATTGAAATTATTGGTCAATGACCTTTTTTGTGTGTTGCTGTTAGTTTGCTTGCTCTTAACCAAAATTCGATATCGCATTGTTTCCTTTATGGTTTTAAATTTGCATTTCTTTATTTAATGCAAATATCAAATGAGTATAAAATATGATAGTCGATTTATAATTGTTAAATTGCCATAAGTGCATTGCTAAACTGGTTAGCACTAAAAGATTATAAATTGTGGTGATAAGTAGTTTTTAGAAGAATTAATTCAAAATAAATTTTTTTTTAAAAAAAATCATTATATTGTGTGTTATTATAAAAAGCCCTAAATTAATGAAAAAGTTTCTTTCCAAAAATTCATTATATCGTAAAAAATCAATTATTCTTGTAAATTTTCATATAGTCAACAAATGTTTCATAACTTTGATGGTCATAACAAAATACTCTTCTGGTCTTATTAATATTTTATGTCCACTCTAAACTTTTTATTGTCTGTTCACAAAATTAAAAAAAATTTCGAAGTTAAGAAAACAAACAAAATAAAAATCGTCATCGGTTACACAATTCAACAGTGCATAAATAGATAGACCACTAGCGCTTCACATTATTGACAGCATGGCTTAAAATACCGCGTTCTTTGACAGTTGGCATACTTGGCCAACAACGTACAACGCGAACGCGACGAACGAGCGAATCAGCCATATTAACAACAGCTGTTCGCAGCAGTCAATGAAATCATGATGAGTTTAGTATATATATATTTTTTAATTAATTAAAAATGTTCAACACAAAATGAAATGATTAATTAAGTAGTCTTTTTTTAGCCGGTGGAAGTTTTTACTTTTGCCTTTCTTGTTCATATTTTTGCTCTCTCCCTTTAAGCAGCTAAACATTTGCATGTGCTCAACTGAAGTGAGTTAAATTATTGCCGCACATTTTTTTTTGTTTTAATATTCAATTTTGTACACGATATTCGTCACACTTCGATGACACTTTCTTCTTTGCAAGCAATTTATATCGCTTTTTTTGCAAATGAAATATTTTTACGGCATTTTAATTTTCATTCGTGAGGAAATTTTCTTTACAAATAATTGATTATTTTCCTAAAATTAATGATATTTGTTAAAAAAACCAAAAAAAAAAAAACAAAGTATTATTGCATATAAAATTAATTAGAATAAAATAAAATAAAATAAAATAAAATAAAATAAAATAAAATAAAATAAAATAAAATAAAATAAAATATTATAAAATAAAATAAAATAAAATAAAATAAAATAAAATAAAATAAAATAAAATAAAATAAAATGAAATAAAATAAAATAAAATAAAATAAAATAAAATATAATAAAATGAAATAAAATAAAATAAAATAAAATAAAATAAAATAAAATAAAATAAAATAAAATAAAATAAAATAAAATAAAATAAAATAAAATAAAATAAAATAAAATAAAATAAAATAAAATAAAATAAAATAAAATAAGATAAGATAAAATAAAATAAAATAATATAAAATAAAATAAAATAAAATAAAATAAAATAAAATAAAATAAAATAAAATAAAATAAAATAAAATAAAATAAAATAAAATAAAATAAAATAAAATAAAATAAGATAAAATAAAATAAAATAATATAAAATAAAATAAAATAAAATAAAATAAAATAAAATGAAATAAAATAAAATAAAATAAAATAAACTAAAATAAAATAAAATAAAATAAAATAAAATAAAATAAAATAAAATAAAATAAAATAAGATAAAATAAAATAAAATATAAAATATAAAATATAAACTATAAACTATAAAATATAATATATAAAATATAAAATATGAAATATAAAATATAAAATAAATAATATAAAATATAAAATATTAAATATAAAATATAAAATATAAAATGTATGATATAAAATATAAAATATTAAATATAAAATATAAAATATGAAATCTAAAATATAAAATGTAAGATATAAAATATAAAATATTAAATAAAAAATATAAAATATGAAATATATAAAATATAAAATAAAATAAAATAAAATAAAATAAAATAAAATAAAATAAAATTAAGTAAAATTAAATAAATTTAATATACAAAAATAATGAATTTAAATATTTTTTTTTTCTATTTTCAGCTACAAAATGTCTCTCAAAAATAATTATCAACAAAGTGCACACTTTACGCTCAGCTGCAGAACATGGCTGATCAGCGTTGCCATATTGGTTTGTTTAATTGCAAACGGTATCTCTAAAACAAATGCAGGTAAGTTATTTATATAATTTATAAAATTTTATTCTGAAAACATCACCTTTTTCAGATAGCCCTTTCATATTTTATTAAACAATGAAGATTCACTTTACAAATACTGACAATTTCATTTAACAATTTATCATTTTGTACGTCGTCGTATAACACGTTGCCAATAAATTGGCAATTTGCTTCCATAAACGTCAATTATATTTCAATTAGTGTTGCTTATACCAATAGCAAAAAAAAGGAGATGTTCACAGCTGCTTCGCATGACATGTCACAAATTCTCTTTTGTGCTACATTTGTGAAAAAAAAGAAAAATCTTAAAATTCGCTTACACTTGTGTATGTGCTGTATTTATCTGTATGTGTTGATTTTTTATCATTTCCTTATGCTTTTTGTTTTTATTTTACAGTAGCAATTAATCAAATCAGACAGTTGAATTTATCGAAAGCAGAGTACCACTGAGCACTGTAAATATCTCCAAGGGGTGTCTGACATGTGTAAAATGCTCGTTAGTTTTTATACAGACATTATTTATAGGTTCGGATCAATCCGATTGAAAAGTTCAATCAAGTAACTGTGCCTTTTCTAACAGATTTGTTAACTTATAAGCAAGTGCTTTCAAGCATCTGTTTCGATGGCTGCCTTGCGGTTTGTATGTGGCTCCCACTCAAACATATTTCTGATTCAATGTATCGTGTTCAAAAGAATTTTAGTCGGTCACTTGAAGGAGTTCAGTGTTGCTGATTACTTTGGATCAAAACCGTTAAACGCTTGGTAAATGTTTGCAGTTTCTATTAGGAACATGCGTAAGTCTCGAGAAGCGGCAGCACTCGCTTGTTTCTTTCCCGTTCAAGTAATGTCAATTATAAAAAAAAATTAGAACTCGCTCAAGGCAAAAAAAAAAAATTTGTAAATTCACTTTTTGAAATAAAAAAATTTTCATTTTGTGAAATGACGGACACCCAAATATATATACAGTGAAACCTGGTTAAGCGGTACCTGGATAAGTGAGAAACTTCTACTAGTGAGACTCACTTCAAGGTCACTTTTGCATCAAAATACCTCTATTACTGGGATTATTAAACCTCTATATCTGGAATTTGGTTTTTGAAGTATTTGAACGTTTTCGCCTCTATAACATGGACTTTTCCTTCTATAACTGGGAGCGTTTAGAAATAACCTCTATAAGTGGGAAATAATATTTATGTGTATATAATTTGTTATTTTGAAATTACACGTTTTTTCGCTCTGAGTAGGCTGTGAAATGGTTGTTCATGGTCATTTACAAATGGTCATCTACATTTTTTATTGAAGACTTTTTCTCCTCTTGATCTCTCTTAGTATTACCTTCTTTAATTGGAACAACCCAATTTTAAACCTGGTTATTTGAGAAACTGTGTAAATGGGAAATAAGTTTAAATAAGGGAAATTCTTTAATTGAGACAAAAATTTTGGTCACTTGGAGATCCCAGTTATTCAGGTTTCACTGTATTTATATGCATGAATATATCCTATATTTAAATAGTTGTTATAGGAACTTTGAGTACCTAATAATTTCGACCTCATTTATATATGGGACGTTTCACGTCAAACGGATCACTTACCTACACAAAAATTGGTTTGAGCGATTCAGACGTACGAGGTCCTAAAATGTTCCTCTGGTGAAAGGCTTTTAAAAGCAAATTGTTATTTTGAGAAATTCAAAATTGCGGATCAAATATGGTGGCCGGTAGCCGGGGCAAAATCGAGTGTTCAGAAAAAAGCTTGTAAAAATAAAAATTCGCAACCGATCGGGTCGTTTCTTAACTCAAATTGTAGCTGATAGACGCCCCTTAAAATCTGGCATGATAGGTTAACAAATTCTAACATAGCAGATCCAATGTGGCGATTAAAAATTCAATATGATGGCCAAATTTTGACAACCAACCGATTTGCACCAAATTTGGTAAAAGGCGGATTTTTCTGGGTCACTTATTTCAAATCCAAGGTCAGATTTTCCAAACTTAAAATGGCGGATCCAAGAATATTAAACGATTTCTACCAAATTTGTTATACTGGGGTTTTTGGCGTCGCCTATTGCGAATCTGGGGTCAGATTTTCAAAATTCTCAGATTCAAGATGGCGGATCCAACATGGCAGACATATTTCTGAAAAATCAACTGATTTGTACCAAATTTGGTGTACGGTAGTTTTAGGGGTTACTGATAACGAATCCGATGTCAGTTTTTAAGATGGTGGACCCAAAATGGCGGCAACTTCACCATCTTCAATTTTAAAATTTTTCATATCGTTCTCGTAGTGGCACCAAGCTTATCGTTTCGTACGAGAAATTTTGAATTTGATTCTTTCTTGTCTCGTTCTTGACGAGTTTTTTCGGTTTTTTTCGTTTGCACTAGACCCGCGACTTTGCCCGCACCATTTTTTACTGCTGACGATTGGATGCATGTACCAAAATTTCAAATTTTTTACAAGTAGCAAGAATATCAATTTAAGTTTTTTCGTTATATGGGATTAGCCATGTTCCGTGGTTCAGTCCCGTTCACATTTTGTTTGTTTCAACGTACTTACTATATTTTCTCCACTGGAGTACAGATTTTTAAAATGCTGATATTCGAAGCAGGTACCGCTTTACGTTCCATACTTCTTCATTTGTTCATAGCGCTATAGTGTCAAATGCACGTCCGAGCTCATCGAATAACAGATATATATATATGCTTATATTCAATCCGCAGCGTAGAAAGCTGTTCCAAACAGGAACGGTCTTTCCTTAAATCAGCCTATTAGTGCCTAAGGGCATTGTGCAGACGTGAGAGTCTCATAAATATGATTATTACTCAAGGCATTTTAATTGAGTTCAGTAAAGAGATTCTTTTCCAAAACCACACCAAGAAATAACTGCAAGTAGTGTCTATGCAGATTTCTTATGTAGAAGTTTTCGTGTTACTACTTTCATTCATATAACTGTTGTTGGGTACAGCAATAAAAAAAAACCTTATTTTTTAGCTAAATAGTTCATTCAACTGCAATTAATTTTAATTTATACAAACAACTCAATTCTAACTAATTAAGAAAGTCTGTGCAACAAAAAAAAAATAAATTTTCTTCAAAATACTCGAAGGACAATAACCCGACCCGCAACAAAAAATTGTGCAGAATTTGTTGATTTTTTTTTTCGTTTCGCCCAAAAAGAAGAAAACCTTTTAGCTTTTCTAATACTCTTTGTGACCTCCAACTACACCAAGCATTATATACAAGTTAACTTTTTCACAGTCCTTTTCTAATTCTCTTTCCTTTATATGTACATTTCAATTTCAATTGTTTTATTTTTCAATTTTATTGCGTGAAAAATAACATAATTTTTCATGTAGACAATAAAAAATTGAAGTGGCAACACTGCTTGCACACAAAATTGTTTGCATTATAATTTCGGAGCAAAAACAAACAGGATAAAAAAATACAAACAAATAGCTACTTACCATTTGAATGTATTCGTTTGTGTCTGACAAGAAAAGCCACGCGTACAAGCAAACACGTCTGTCTGTATTTGTGTTTCTCTTTTAGATTTTATTTTTCATTTATTTATGTTTATGTTTTATTTCATTTTGATTTTATTTTTTTAACATTTTGGAAAAATTTTTATTTTTAAAACGCGTACACCGCAAGATGTAGAAGATACGTGTTGTTTCGAAAAAGTTTTCATGTTATCGATGTAAATATTTTAGCAACCGCTAACGCAAATAAACACACACGCGCAGCGTAATGTTACGTGTTAGGGTGGCTCTTTATCTTCCGGAATAATTTAACTTAACGTAAAAACCAGCTTAGTTATAAACTAGAAAATATGTTATATGTAAGTCACCCCAACAATCAACAAACTTGTGTGTCTTGTATGTCATGTGTGTCATTGAAATAAACCAACTTATTTACCCATTTACACAGTTAACTTAATGATGAAGCATAATAAGGTAAGAAGACAAAAGAAAAATATGAGAAAAAACAACAAAGTCTGTTGTATTATTTTTTTTATTTAAAATAAAAGGATGCAATAATTTTAAATGTGCGAATTTATTGTATTTATCCTTGTTACGGTTGTTATCATGAAACCGCAACAATTTTTCATCATCACTTTGCTGCCTGTCATTCCCTCCACTGCGATTTTCGTGAAACTTTGTGACTTGCAGACAGCCAACAATCTTTCCCGTTGCCAAAGTTGCTCAAGGTGCAAGTTTCTCATTTCGTATGCTAGATGGCGCACATATGTGGTGTCAAAAGAAAATGCAAATCGTATTTTGTTAACTTGGCCAAAATAGAAAAAAAAACAAAAACAAAACAAAAAAGCAAACAACGAAAGAAGAAAAGTAGAAAAATATCAACCCAATGCAAATAATGAAGTTGTTTTACGTAGAGATTTACGAGCATGTTGTGACAGCCTTTGCATAGGTTATCACGGTGTGTTGGAATTAAATTTAAGTGAAGTTTTGAAAAATTTTGGGATTTTTTATTTAAGCGATGTTATTTTTTAAAAGGTTTTCTATATACTTTTATTCAAATGAACGATGGTTTACAGTGCTCATTGCATTGATTGCTCAATGAATTGGAAGAATTTTTTTAGCTTTAAGAAGGGAAATATTTTGAGCATTAATTCTCTTCATTCTTCTATCACCGCAGCTCTTCCTACCTCATAATATTATCTGCCATATAATAGTGAATGCAACATAATGTCTGTCTGTTTGTCCTTTATAGTCTTTTATTCGATTTTGCCTCTCTAAATCTTCGAACATATATATATACATACGTACGTATGTAAGTCTTTGATGAAGGTCTAAAGTGCTTTTTGGAATGGTTCTGTGCATAAGTTTTAAGAGTAAGATGAGTCGCTTGAAACGATAGATATGTTGGCACCTATGTCAGCCAAAATTGGGAAGTTTGATACCTGGATTTACATTATCTCTATTATGTACCGAAAAGTATGTTACCTTTAGTCATGCATAAGAAAAGTGTATGAAATTTAAAGCACGATATGGAAACTCTGTCATATCTTTATGCCGCTGCTACTTTATTTGGCAACACCTTAACCCAAGAAGAGTAATATTAGTCGATATGATCAAGATCTTTCAATTTTCAAATCTAATTCAATTCTATGATAAAATCCTTTCTTCGTTAAAATAAAACAAAAATAAAAAATGGCGAATAAGGGACTTAGTTGATTGAAAGTGGTCCACTACGTCTGAATGGAAATCTCGGAATAGATATGGTTGACTTTGAACCAGAAAATATTTTCCACAGTTCAATAAAACAAAGATCCGCATTCTCAAGTCACATTAGCTGGAAAGCTCGGTATGTCCTACAAATCTGTTGCTCGTTACCGAAAATTTTCTCTCTAACAGCTCTTGATAAATTAACTCGAAATTGCATAGTTTTACTTCAAATTTTTTTGTAAAAAAATTTATTCGTTCAATCATGAACATTTAAGGGGGCAGTGGTAGTCAATGGCCTAAAAATAGAGTATTTCCAATAATTTTTTTTTGGTATTAATTTAATTTATTTAATAAAAATTATAATAT
This sequence comes from Meiosimyza platycephala, assembly GCA_963662105.1. Lineage (NCBI taxonomy): Eukaryota > Metazoa > Arthropoda > Insecta > Diptera > Lauxaniidae > Meiosimyza > Meiosimyza platycephala. The sequence continues at coordinate 22,434,297 of OY759210.1, forward strand.
GGCATCATTACATTATGTTTCGACTTGACTTGACGAAAGTTTAAAAAAAAAATTAATAATAAAAAAAGTTATAGCTGGCTGTGTTCAGAGACATACTGAGTGCCTTTAAATAAATAGTCTAGTGCCAGATCGATGTCTTTTTTTTTTTAAATCAACAAAATGGCGGCCTAAGGAAATTTACCTCCAGATTTTCGGGAAAAAAACCAACAAATAATTTTTCATAAAAAATCTATTTAAACAAAAAAATCTTTCGATCAAAAACTGTGTAAATTTCATTGAAATCTATCGAGCGGTTTTCGAGTTACAGTGGTCACCAGTTCCGAAAATATAGTTTTGAGAAAAACGCATTTAAAGTTTTACACTCCATACTCTTACTACCGAGAACCCTTTGGTTATTGCCGAATAACTCCAAAAGTAATTGTCGGATTGAGTTCAGGATATATTTCTAAGATATAATTCTTTAAGAAAATGCAAAAAAAATCGATTTCTTTAAAATTCTGACTGCCCCTGCCCTCTTAATCACTTAAAATTTGCTTTAATTTCGCATTTACAGAACGTTCATACACTTGAGTATGGCACAATTAGAAGGTCTTGCCAGATTCATTTAAAACACACGCTGGTCACGATCTTCCCAAGTAAAGAATAGTAAAGGATCTTACCATCACCATCGAGTTCTCTTGCTAATTTAATGATAAGCAGCCTGCTTAACTAAACTAACCCACTAACACTATGTTTAATATACCCAACCAATACTCACTTCAAGGAAAAAGTTCTTGAATGTCAATAAGGCTTTTTTATAAAAAAAATATTTCTTTTTGATCACACCGTCTTTGTACATGTCTAGGTCACTTTATAGTACCATCGAATGTACTATTGAAAAAATGGTATTGCTTTATTTTGTTGCGAAATGGACTTTTTACACAATATAACATTGACTTAGCCTTTGGGTAACTTTTATGTAGCATATTTAGTTTTAAGTCTCAATATAGCTATTCCTAAGGAAATAAAAGTGGACTCTTTGAAGAGTACTTAATATCCTTTTGCATTGCAAAGCCTTACTGATGTATTGTTTGCTACTGCTGTCTGCCTTTAAGTACCGACACTTTTTTACGACCACATTTCGCTTTTTTTTTGTAACGAATATCCTTTTTGCTGTTGCTGTTACTATGTTTATGTTACCAAGCTACCAGAATATACTGCACAATATACTCAAACTATTCCAAATATTTATAGCATTTTTTACATTTTTTTAAAATTTTCAACGCTTTTTCAGTTTTGTTTTTTTCTTTCTTACTTGAAAAATCGTTAATATTGTTCATGTGAGCCAAGTCCATGTCGCTTGGTTTTTATTTGGTCTTGCATATAATTTCAGCTTTTGTGTGAAATAAGAAAGGTTCTGAAATGTTTTGTATATTTCGACCTTAAGAAAGTTTATAGGCGCACAGTTTGATTTTGAATCATGAGAGTTTGTTACTGATTTCAAGCCATTAAGCATGGTTTTTTCAAAGTTAAAAATTAAATTGAGTGTTACTTGCAGTAGAGTTTTTATATTAATGTAATTTTAAAAAAGTAATTCCGTAAATTAAAAAATAATATAAAATAAATTGCAAATAATTTAACTAAAATTTCTCATATGCTTCTCATATAACTTTTGAAATAAAGCTCTAGCCATACTTAGATATATTCTGTCTGTAAACAGCAACTTCAAGAAATTAGCTTCAAAAGAACTATCAAGATGGAAAGAAGTAAATGGCTTAGATGTTAGCTTCAGCAAAATAGAGCTAATTTTGTTCAAGTAAAAATGATCCCCTGATCTTAAAAAATCAACTTATAAAATGATTTCAGGTAAGGTTGGTATACCTTTTATTAAGCAGCTAAAGGAAATCAAAAAGCGATCATATCATCTAAAACTACAGCAACATTCAAACACGCTGGCTAGGAACCTACTCCTAACATCGAATACATCTCGACTAAAGAGACAAGACTAGCCGCTCCGGTTGCCATTATATGTATACACGTATACTGATAACTCCTTCAACAACTCAAGACTGAGTTTAATTTGAGGAAAAACCACATTTCTTAGCAATGGCTTAGAAAAGTTCAACTCTCCATTAGTTTTTAAGATCTGTATACTTATTGTTAGTCTCCAAGCGAGTTGTTACAATAAATAAAATAATAAGTTTGAAAAAAAAGGTTAGGTTTTCGAGATATTTACCCTACTTTTGTCCATTTCGTAAGAGAAAACATGACATTATTTATGAAAATATTGTACGCACATATAGCTTTTTCGCCGACTGTACTTCTGTGGGTTTTGAATGCTTTGTTTGCTTGACTTTGTCAGCGAAAAAGTTATATGTGCATGCAATGTTTTTATATATTTCCCATGATAAAAAAATTTTGCGAAAATAACGGTAAAACAGAAGTATGCAGAATGCAAGCAAGATATGCAAGAAAGTAATTTGAAATGTTGCTTTTGTTAGTTGCTTTAAAAATAGTACCGTAGAGTGGCTTGGCAATGATGAAAAAAAAAATTTACATTTTATCCAAATGGAATTTATTGCGAATAATATAAGATCACCTTTTTCCGAAAAGAAAAAAAAGTAATTGGTCGATAGCTTGAAAAACTGAACAAAGATATTTTTAGAAGTAAAATCTGCGATATCATTTTCGGAATATACCATAAACGTAAGCGTTTTCCAAGTTCAAATCTACGTCTTGAAACAAAAGTTTGTCTTGAATGATCTCTTCTCCAATAAGCAAGTCTTGCGTTCAGGTCAGGTCAGCGATCATGACATTAGATCTCACACGCAAGCAATTTATTAGAAATGGATTTATATCTCTCGATCACAAACTTCTTCCACCATTGAGTTTCCAAAAAATTCAAATTAATATGTTTACTGAAGAATAAGCTTATCATAACACAAACATGTTATATTTCGAGCATTATTAGATAAGAGCAGCCCCAAAAGAACACAAAACCTCGTTAGTCTCAAGCGACAGTTCATAAGTCTACAGACAAGAATGTCAACAGCGATCCCTCATGAAATACTCTGGGTAATACGGTCAAGGTGCATCTTACTGTTTATAAGAAGATTGGGTTGGTTTTCGCAATCTTTCAGTTTTGTAGGTACTCGTCGTAAACAATTTTTAGTTATAATAAGAAAACCTTCGCTCGTGCTTCCTGGTAAACAGCAAACAGCTTTTCTAAACATTATTCAGCCTATGTAATTAGATATATATATAAAATACAAACAAAAAGTGATTAGCTTTAAATTTTCAAAATTTATCAACCATAAATTAAAAACCACAAAGTGTCAGGATATGTAGTACTTTTGTTGTAAATTTGTCATCGGTGGCCTAGCTAAAAATACGCGCAACAAAGTGCACCAAAAGTAATTTGCACCCACACACACATTCATATGCATTAAAAATGCTATTTAAAACAAAGCAGCAGCGACAACAATAAAGCAACATACTGGTAGTAGAGTGGTATGCTCGAACGGAACCGGAACTCATATGGCCTGCAGTTGAAATATTTTTACAAAGTTAAAATTTAAATTTTGAGGTTATGGCGAATTGTTGCACATTGCCTGGCATTGAATCACAAAGGCACAGTTGAAGAGAGAGAGAGAGAGAGAGAGAGAGAGAGAGGGTAGTTAGTTGAATAGATAGATGGCTGGGATAGAATATTAACGCTTTGCTTGTTTATTTACAAACAAACTTTGGCAGTGTTGCCACCGATTTTCGCTGATGCTTAAAACGACAACAGCGTTTTTATGTTAACAGCTGCTTCATCGTGTTTTAGCTGCAGCTAAAGCTGCTGATGTTTAGCATTCTTATGCAAAGAGCTATAGAAAGAAAAAACAACATCAATAACTAGCACTATGTACAACAAGGATAACAAACACAAGTACATCAACTAAAATAACAAGTAATATAAAGTAGCTGGCGGACTTTCGTGATAGTAAAATAGAAAATTTTTGCTATTAGATATAGTAAGAACAGAGTTGCGAAACATAAAGAAAAGTTGTGACGTCACACATTTCTTTTGTCAAATTAATAATTATAAACTAAAAGGGCTTTTTATTCATCATCAATGGCATTTTAAAAATATTTAATTTAAAAAAAATTATAATTTAAAGTTTCACTTCTTTATTTTTAATTTTAATATTCACCCAAATGTCGCCTCTTACTTTATAAATTTAAATTTATTTATTTTTTTTTTTTGTTATTGCGCTTAAGCTCAATTTGTAGTTCTTTCAACTGTTGTGAACAATTTTAAGCGTCCGACTAAACAGAGGGTAACTCAACAACATGAAACACTTTTCTGGTTAGTTTAACTGATGATCCTTTAAGGATTTCGTGCTTGACATGAAAAGAAAGAAAGCAAAAATATACATACATACATACAAACACGTATAAGCTGAGAAAATGTTTCCTCTGGGAATGTATAGTTCTCTTTTCTTTTTAATTTTTCATTCTTTATAGTTGACAGTTGAAAATATACGCGGAGCATTAAGAAGTGCATGGAAAGGGGAAAGGTTATTATAGGTGATTACTTAAAATTAGATACTGTCCTTTTAAAATTAATTTTGTTTTCATTTTTAAGTAAGATGCATTCAACTCTGCTATAGGGGAAAACGGGCAATATATGGAATATGAAATTCCTTGTTTTGTAGTATGAAAGGAACAGGGAGGCATCACCTGTGGTTGCTTAAGATTTATTTGTTCTTAAAATCGTGTGCTTATAAATATGACTATTTTATGAGTATTATTTAACTTTTTCATCGTTAATCTCCGAAAGGATTTTTATTTCCAAGCGTTTTAAGACGGTTAATGAGCTATTTAAATATTCCATGTTCCAAGTTTCCATGTTTGGAGAATATGTATTTTGTACATTTTTGAACCTTATACATTTAAAATGCTTGTCAATGGTGATGACTAGATATTTACCCTTAGCAACATCGATAGCTAGAATGTTATAAGAAAATAGGCAATTGAGTTTTGATAAAATTTGTATTACAATTGAAGAGTGGGTGAACAGAATGTCACATGTGCATGGTCGGTCGTTTTGCGTTTTTAATGAAATCGTTTACACTACACTAAACTTCAACTAATGTCAATCTCAGGCACTTCAAAGAAGCAATAGGTGTCATACTTTTTTTGATAGCAGAATGAAGGTGTTCGTGCAAAAAGGCACATGTCCTGCGAATATTCATATTCTTTAACCATTCGTGTGTGTGGATGTTCAAAAGGGTAAGTCTATCATTTCAAAAAGTTTATAGGGTCAAACAAAAAGACAAAGGCACAGTTGGTCCCTGCAAAAGGGCATATGTCCAATTTTTTCTTCCTGTTTTCTTTGAAAGTATTAAATATTCTAAAATATTTTTTTGGATCTCAATGAGTTTTTAACGTGAACTGACATAATCATAGTAAGTTAATCTAATCAGTTCCTCAATTAAGGGGCCGTTCAAGTATTACGTGACGCACTTAGTGGAGGTGAGTTCGAACAACGCGTTACGCTGCGAGTTAAAAATCTTTTGTTTTATTTATTACTATCACAAATGCGACTAAAACATAACAAAAGGCGCTAAAATGACTTTCCGGTACATTGCGCAACATAATTGTGACTTTTAGGTAAACATGGACTTTTGGGTGATACCGTAACGTTTAAGGAGAGGGGAAGGGGGGGGGCCAAAAATCTTCAAAAATTGTGTTACGTAATATTCGAACGGCCCCTAAGCTCTCAGTACTACAAAAGTGAATCAAAACATTTGCACACTGATACTACTAGCAATCTAATACTAACTACTAAATATAACTACCAAATACTATTCGCGAAGCTAAAAAAGGGCGGATTGTATTCTAATTGTATATTGAGTCAGACAAAAATGAATTATCATCCATTCTAAAAGCCCTTTAAAAAATCGTTGGTTTGAGCTAAGTGTAAGTGGTGTATGACATCCGAGCCGCAAGCCTGTGGTCGTCAAAGTTAGATCAACAAACATGACTAGTGCAAAAAAAGATTTAATAATATGTATAAATTGGGGTGGTCATTAAAAAATTGATCATCATAAAACGATATTATTGATCAGAAAAAAAAGATTTGTTAAAACCCCAAGTCTGTATTGAGGTTAACCCGTACCTCCCGACGATCGAAGCTTGGAAATCTTATTTTCTAATTTTTTTCTTATTTTTAGAGCTATTACTTAGCTATCAGTATAAATTTTTTAGTTCCAAAGCTTTTAATTTTTCCTTTATGTCTAAAATGGTGCTTTAGTTTAAAATTTGTCTTAATTTTTATGAAAGCTATACAGCCGTCAGAAGCAAAATAGGTGTATCTCAAAAAAAAAAACTCATTTCGAGATAATTGATCTTTTGTTTATGTCAATTTGTTGAAAAACATGAAAAATTGAGATAAAGAAAATTTCTTAGGAGAGTTTCTATAGGTTTGAACTTAGATACCGTCATTTGGCGTAGTTCATTATATGCGTAATATCTTAAGCTATTCGATGCCATAAGAATCACGAATATCATTTTTTTTTAGATACGCCCATTTCGCTTCTGACGTCAGTATAGCCATTTAAAAATTAAATCCCGTGTTATTAATTAAGTACTTGTGTACAACGGGGCGTATGATGAACATTATTTTATATCCACAGTGGATAAGTTAGTACGGAACGGTGTCTAATAATAGCGCTAGACTCTTGAAATTTGATGCTGATGTTTTTTAGATTATAGCAACAAAAATTTTTGAATATGAAAATAATCCTATCTCATTTCAAAGAGCATCCTTTGTACTCCAACTTTTGTATGGAAACCTTCATATGATATATTATACTGCAACATCGGAATAAAATTAAATTGAAATAATTTCAGTTTTTGCTTGCATATAAAAGCAGATACCAAAAATAAGATATTGAGCCTGTTTCTGACGTACCCATTTGTGTACTTTATTGCAGTCTTTATGGCATATTCAAGCCTTTTAAATCATTAAGCCATTCAAAAGACTTTTTGTTTGATACCTTTTTAAGTCTTAACTCTTTACCAATAAAGTAGATCGCATACTTATGTATATTATGCGGTTTATAAGCCTTTAAGATTATCACCTAATATAATCAATATTTTTCTTTATTTCTGATTTTCATAGACTGCGCTTTTTACCTCATAGAAAACCTTGAAGAATTCATTCTCAGAGTGTGGGGAATAAATTAAAATTGAATTTCTTTTCGAATAGGTTCTTAATGTGGTTTTCCTTAACCTTTTCGACCATGTATCAAACGATAAATAGCTCATCCTAAGTAAGTTGAATTTATATTTATTTGTAGTAGCAGAGTAGCAAAAGAAGTCTGACTTTGACCGGTAGTATCCAGAAATATAAGATATATACTTTACATATACATATGTATGTACTATGCTATAATTACCACCAATTCACAGCGCATAAATTTAAATAAATCATAAATCACGGAATTGATAAGATAACATAACACCCAGTTTTTGCAACCATCATTTTAATACGACAAATACCTGCTATTTGGAACACTATGCCTAACAGCGGTGCCGCCGTCTGTTGAGCTTCCGTTTAAAGTGCAATTTAAATGTCACATATTCCTCTGTTATTAGAAAGTCACCTCCACTCGACTCGACTCGATTCGCTTTGTCAGTTAGTCACTTGGCGGAAAAATTATGACCCTCATAAAAATCGCTTAAACTGCAATTTCACACAATTTGCACACTTCGTCTGCCTGAGTTTAGACGAGATTGCATGCCTCTTTGTAATCTGTGGCTTTTTACAGCTTTGCAAAAGTGGGATTTGACTTACAAGCTCTGGTGTTTGGTGTGTGTGTGTGCGACGCGTATTATATTGTAATCATCATGCACAGTGGCAACAGCAGCAGCAGCAACAACACCATTATCAGCAACATCATCATAGTCATCGTCATCATAGACGTGCTCACAATATAATGGTCATAAATAACCTTTGCCATCTATGGCACTATTTTTTTAGAGTTTCCAACGGGTGCTTAACTAAAAATGTACTTTTACAATTAACCAGGGACCGTAACGATTATAAATTTTATGATAGAAAGTACTGCATAATCGTTATTCTGGATTTAAATTTTTTTCGATCAAAAATAATCGTTATTTTAGATTTTTATTTTTTCGATCAAAAATAATCGTTATTTTTAATTTCTATTTTTTCGATCGGAAATAATCGTTATTTTGGATTTTTATTTTTTCGATCAAATATAATCGTTATTTTTAATTTATATTTTTTCGATCAAAAATAATCGTTATTTTGGACTTTTAATTTTTCGATCAAAAATAATCGTTATTTTTAATTTTTATTTTTTTGATCAAAAATAATCGTTATTTTTGATTTTTATTTTTTCGATCAAATATAATCGTTTTTCTGGATTTAAATTTTTTTCGATCAAAAAAAATTGGGTGTTCAAGACAAAAAGTACATTTCAAGTCTCGATTCAGTACATTTTCACAATACCCAAATGCCATCACACAAACACAAAGAGCATTTGTGATCGATCGAAAAAATTAAATTGAATTAACGATCTTTTTTATTTAAAAATTAAATTGTTCGATTATCAATAACACATTTTTCATGTTTAGAAGTAACTGCTTTATTTAATGCTCAAAACAATTCACAAGTTTCAGTATAATTGTTAATACACTTTATAGATGTTTATTTATACAATTTGATAGATTTTTATAAATGCTTAGTTACTTCGGTCATCGATATTTAGTTAACATTAGTTACAATGAAATTTTATTTATAAAAATTTCATTTACTTTTATAACAATATGTGGCCACTCTACCTTTGCTTGACTTCCGACACAAAAGTACCTGATGTTAGACAATTTTTAATACGTAAAATCTTATGTTTAACTTAAGTTGGCAACAATGTTGTCTCGCATATGTTAAATTCAGTTGATGTTTGGAACACTCTTATCTAGTTGTCTTTGTTCGTGTTGATTAAAGGAAACTACTCATGTACTTGAATGAGTACAAAATGATGCGCTAAAGATGAACACTTCCCATTATTTTGATGATGATTTATTCGTTCCATTGAATTTTAGTAGTGTTGGAGAGGAAAAAATATTGCCATGAAATAAAATTATAAAAGAAAAAAATTGCAGCTGTAATAGTAATAAGATTTATGAACGATTTAATAAGTTGGTCGCGCACTTTTATGAGTAATGAGCTTGTTAGTTAGGAAATATTATGGCTTTTGGTGTGGTTTTTATGCTTGCGAGTGCATAATTAATTATAATAGTTGGCAGCTTTTTAAGATGCGACATTATTGTGAATAAAATACAGCTAAAAATCTTAAAGAATATTTAGTGAGAGATTCTATGAGGTTCTGCAAATCTCTATAAAAATATTGCCTATAACTATGCAATATAAAATGTCAAGAATTTGTGTTATTTTTGCACAAAAAATTTTAATATACCTGCAGCATATTTTTAGGCGCTTAATTTTACTAAATAAGTCTTTGCTTCTTACAGTCATAAAAATTTTAAAAAATCAACATAATTTTTGTGTACGTACATACATTATGCCATAATTAGGTGCTTGTTGGCACTACAAATAAAATAAAAGCTAAATTAAAGCATTTCAGTCTGCTTAAAATTATTTTATTACACGTTTTTTTCTTCAGACGGTGTTTGACCTTTTCATCCTTTTGCTAAAAACGTTTTATTCCCGTAGCGTCTTTGTGTTTCAATTAATTTGTTTTAAAAATTTCAGTAGCTTTGGCATGCAGCTTTTGCATGACCCATACCATTCATTAAATAAAATTTCAAAAGCAAAATAAAAAACACGTAAAAATGTTAATGGCTTCAGGGTAAAAAAGGCAACATTTAAGATTAACAAAACTTTTAAGAAAAAAAAAAAAAATAAAAAAAATTAAAAGAAACTCCAACATTTTTCAGTGAGCACTTTTTAACTTTCCTCACTTAACTTAAATGCCAACAAAAAATTAATTGAATTGCTTAACCAAGTAAAATAAAACCCAATCAAAATTAACATCAAATCTAAGCTGGCGTTAAATGGTAAAATATTTAGAACAAAAGTGTCGCTTCGTTGTCGTCTAATGAAGGTCACAAATTAGGACATTAAAAATTGAAAATGAAAACAACTCGGACAAAAGAATAAAGTGTGAATCTGTACAAATCAGCATAAAATCGCGATTAGTGCCTTGGGGAAATTCGTAAAGTGGTGATATTTCAAGAAGACGAACAAATTTAAAATATCGAAAAATATTAAGAAAACCGGAAAAATGTTGAGTAGTTGAAAAATTTTTAAAAGTCAGAAAATGTGGACAAACTCTACGCTACGTTGCGCTTATTTTGCGATTTCAGCTCATTTTGGGTTAATTTGACTCGCAGTCCTATGCCGGTGCCTTCAAAATCAACATAACTCGTGCCATTACTCAAATTCAGCCTGATTTATGCGTCAAAGTTATCGAAAATTGGACCTCTCGGGTGCACTCCACCGGATAGAGCCGCAGTGGCCACTTAAACGATGTGATATTCAATAGGCCTTTCAAATAAAATAAAAAATTAGTTGATGCCTCACACACAACTTCTTTACTGAAAATCCCTATAGTTTTTAGGCAAACTAGTTTTTCCTAGGCCAAATTAGTTGATTTGTACGCCAGAAGGTGCTAGACATATGTACATTAGGGTGGTTCCTATTAGGATTTTTTCCGAAAATCAAATGCGACGCCCCCTCAATCGGTTCAAGTTAAAAAGATTTAAAAAGTTTATTTAAAACTTTTATTTTTATTCACCGTTATTTTCGTAATAACATTTTATCATGAGAAATATATAAAAATATTGTACTCATATATAGCTTTTTCGCTGGCAAAGTCAAGCAAACAAAACATTCAAAGCCCACAGAAGTACAGTCAGCGAAATAGCTATATTTGCGTACAATATTTTTATACATTTCCTATTATAAAATGTGATTACGAAAATAACGGTGAAAAAAGTATGCAGAATGCAAGCAGAATTTGCAGAAAGTAATTTGGAATGTTGCTGTTGTTATTTTCTTTGAAAATAGTACCGCAGAGTGGCTTGGCAATGATGAAAAAAAAATTAAAATTTTTATTTTTGGGAAAAAAAAACTCCTGAGCTCAAATGTGTTTTAGCAAGCATTAAGCTCATGTCATTTCTCTCTCATATTAATACCAATCCACAGTAAAATTTTAAGCTTAAAAAAATTGGGGTTTTTGAGAAAATCAGCGCTATAACTCCGCCAATTTTCAACAATTTTCAAAATTTCTTAAAGATTCTGACAGAGAATCAGAATTTCTATTAGAATCAAAAGACAGAAACAAAAAGAAAAAAGGTCCACACTCTGTTATTAAAATTTTTTTTCCCCATATTCACCAGTGAAGAAGGGCAGCAATTTGTGAACGGCCTGATTACACTACTATAAGTTGAGTTCAACACAATTTGACTCCATTATAATTCTATTCTGTTTATTAAGATTTGTTGATTTTTTTAAGTCTGAATTTTAATTATTTACGCATTCTTAATTTGTAACACAAATCAACTAAAAACTGACACATCTGCTGGCAGAGCAACGCTGACATCGCAAATATCGTGTTAGAATTCCATGCTATTAACTTGACAGCTTTAATGACAATATCACGTATCTGACACATCATAAACGTTACTATTTAATGTTGCTTTAAATGTCATGTTGACGCTTTGCACATTCAAGTTCACTTTATTTAGGTCACTTAGTAAAAGTTTCGATTAAGAGCTCAAAATTTTTCTTCAATCGCTACACAAGTTTAATAATTGCATTTAAGTCAACAAAAAAAAAGTTATACAAATATTAGGTAAAAATCTAAGTTTAATCTTCCCAAAACACACATTTTCATTTTACCTGCAAAAACTTTTTCAACCAACTTTATAACTGACTCTTACACCTTAAAGGCTGCCAACAATGTTTGTTTTCGAGTTGCCAATGATTATCGGCTTAACGACATTGTATATCGATAGTCACGTATCAATAAGAAGTCGTAAATTTTTATACTTTGGCCTCTTATGATATCAACCTAAAACTTACCACCACCACCACAATTTTTTGCTTACCTACTGAAACATGTAACTAATGGGGGCAATTCCACGAAAATGTGTTTTTATTTGACGAAATTATATATAAAAAATTGATTTTAAAGTAAACGATTTGTATTTTTAATGAACATAGTTGTAGTATTACGTTACAGACTTAAACACACTTTTCAATGTTAACAAAATAAGCGCTTTATTTATACTTAACAATAGTTCACAAGTTTTTGAAAAAGTATACAAAAGCGATTATTTTCGCCTTAGACACGATGCTATGCTATGATATCTGATATTGTAAAGGCTCCTACAAGACTATACTTGGGGAGAGAGGGTCTGAGCATACGCCAAAATATTTTGACTTACACTTTTAAGAATTATGAAGTCTGAAACAAGCCAAAAATTATTTTCTGGCTACAGTCCTTGGCTTTTTTATATACCTTTTTCATATAGGTTAATTTTTTTCTACTTGTAATGTGTTTTCTCTGTATCTGTCTCAATTTTTTTACATTGTATTTGCTTCCTGAATTAACCAAAAAATGCAATTTCGTAACAATATGGCTTAGATATATACACATGTTAATAATTTCCTCATAATATTTATTACAGCTGAGCAACAGTCTTATAACAAAGCATAACTTTTTCCTGCCAAAAAAAAAAAAAACACATTTTTGTAGTCAAAAAACACACAGCTATATTTACACACAAACACACACACACACGCATAGACAGGACACACTCATAAACATCATACCGGCTTGTAGTTAATTTTAACCATCTTTAGTCTTTAAGCCACATTCTTGCAATGCCATAAAGTGTGACCCCATTTTCATAGCAGGACGGCAGTATAAAGCAGCTACATAAATGTAACGAACCGAATAGCAGCCGGGCTACTCTTTGCTCTGCTACTTCTATTTTTGGTCTAAGTTTAATATCGTTGAAGCTTCCTGAGGGAGCAATTTTATGATTTCGCACACAATTTTCTACTTGTAGTAGTAGTAGGTAGTAAAAATAGTACTCCTGCACACACACATTCTCATGTGTATGTTTTATTGTTTTTGAGCATCATCCATAGTTTTTGTTTACGTGCACGTGGCTTAGTGTTACAGTCTTGTCGAATGGCAACTCCGACCCTGAGCTGAGTATGATGACACACGTCTTTAACCTTTGCTTTGGTTTGTCTTCAACGACGAATGGGGTAAATTTTTGTTGTTCGCCTGGCCGTCATGAAACCGAAGGAGTAAATTTGAATTCATGTCAGCTGTGTTGGTTTAAGTGCTCTCTCTACTCATCGCCGTGTGTAAGGATAAACACGTTTCATGCGTGAAACGTTTATTTTTCAACTTTGGCAAGAGTGCTCATCATTTACGCTCAATTTAAGAACTTTATTGAAAGTCAACTAAATTAATCTAATATCAATTTATATATTGACGAAAGATTTTGAAAGTGTTTCTAGCCGTCAAGTAAAATTTTAGTAAATTTTGATGATAATAAACTTTTAAATCGAAAAATAAAAAACAAAATTTGCTAAGCTAAGATACTTTGATTGAGATACTAATTACTAAATGGGACCGTCATTGTTTTTGCGAGAATATCCTTTTATTAATTTATTTTGTTATCGGTTTAAGGAAAAATTGATTTCCATTAATTTCAAAACATGTCTTAAGTCGGTAGATGCGGTGTTCAAAAATAAATTTTTTGTTTTGGAAATCAATCCAGATAGGGAATTTGTAAAAATGTGAAAACCTCTCCATATAACTTTTCTAAATAAAAGGATTTCTAAAAATTATAAGCTTAAAATATTAATTTTCAAAATTTGTTTCTGTTGTTTTTTTTTTCATATCTTATAAAATTGATGACTTTGATTCCGATTTTGCTATTAGTGATTTCTTCTCAGTAGCGTAGCTAAGAGGGTGGGGGGGGGGGGGGGTAGAACTTGAAGCGAGTCCCGTAATATTAAATTAAAATTTGATTTTAATCGTAACTTCCAAATTTTTTCAATTTGATGAACCCTTTTTTCTTTTAGTAAATTAAATTTATTTTGTTGAAAGTTTTCAAAACAAAAGTTTTCGAATTTATATGGAACCCAAAAGAATTTAATTTTGCTAAGGTTTTTAGGTTGCAACATGTGATGACCTCTTGTTTTTGTTTTGAGTAAATTTTTTGTATTTGCAAAAGACATGTTTCCAAGACAAAGGGTGGCACATTAGTTCTTCGCTCCAGGCGGTAAATATGTACGCTACGCTACTTTTTGAAACAATTTTGCTTTTTCAGATAGATGTGATAAAATATAACAAAAACATCGGTTTTGACCGTGGGATTATATCAACGATACCAATTGCTTTGGATCATTTCTGATTACAAACAAAAATAAGAAACAAAATATTTTTCAAAAATGTAGCTTATTTTTTTCAGATTTCATAGTTTTAAGATTATAGGAATGATTTTTTAAAAGAGCTTATTTCCATAGCTAACCTTGAACAAACGTAAGAATACTATTGTCATTATTATGCTAAAATGTATCCTCTAGTTGAAATTTCAAGCACAAAGAAGACATATTTCCATGGGAAATTCGTGAAAGAATCACAGTTTCATACAAAACAACACATTTCCATTTAATTTTTTTCTGTGCAAAAAGACGTATTTCCTATAGTCGCTGAAGAAACCATTTTTATTGTTTATATATACCATTGGAGATCCCAACTGCTGATGCAGTTACCATACCACTGACTATGAAATCTTATTAAGAAAACAGTTTGGTGATGTTGTAGGATGTAGATGTAGGAATTTGAAAGAGCTTTCATGTGTAATTGATGATCAAAATATAGTCGCCTAGCGATGATTACGATTGTAACTGTGGTGACTTAAGAGTATACACCAAGAGGGCACATTTTCAAATGTTTTTTTATTTTTCTAATATGTAAATATAAATCTGTTAGAATAAAAGCTTTAAGCGGATACTATAAAAAAAAGAGTTACTGTAAACAGGTCTTAATGGTTTTTTCTCATTACTGAAATTTTGTTTAACATGGTAATATGCCCATTCGATAAGTCACACCTCATTTATGTTTCAAGAAAATTCATATATTTAAGAGCTATTTTTTTTTTTAAAAAAATAATGATCCTCGATCGAAGGATAAAGTCTTAAAATAAAAAATTATTACATTTTGTAGACGTCGCATAAATTGCAGATTCTAATAGGGAGTGGAAATGCTATTGGTTCCATTTTTTGTGAAAAAAGTAAGTGGACGAAGTGAATGGCAGTATTTTGGGATTCCCCTTTTTCTCTGGAAAATAGTATTTTTCGAACCAAATCAAAGGTTTTGTGGAACTTTTTTATATAAATAGTCAAAATAAGTTGCTTTGAAGTTTAGATGTATAAATGTTCACGACTCTTTTTAACGGCAAAAGTAGTGCTGATCTCAAGTTCAATAAGTAGTTTCTTGTAATGTAAAAAATGTTCTCAGGAGCTTAACGTATTTGAAGTGAAAAAACCTCAGCTTTCTTTCTTCAAAAAAAGTTAAGTTAATTTTTTGATTTTGAAAATCATGGATAAATTTTAAAATATTCCAAAAATTATTTTAAGCATTCGAAAGGCTATTGAAACCTATAAGCCTTAGACTTAAATTTTCCCAGTCCATCTGATAGGACAATACTTTGCCCAAGTTTGAGGTCTGTTGATTATATTCAAATTTTGGCTTAGAATATTAATTCAAACTTTTTATTTAAAGAAAAATTTTATTCAATACTCTTCTATGAAACGAATACACCATTACTGTTGCGCTGTTACAGTTAAATTTTTTATAAGGTTATAAAGCATTCATTTAAGACATGGTGTATATTTTCATATTGTACCTAAATTTTCAGCAAGAGTTCCGCAGTCAATAAAATATAATATATTTTAAGATGTCAAAAAAATTTCAAATAATTCCCATTATAGAACTTGGACAAAGAAAATATTTGCTTAAAAAAAAACTATTCATTAAGTGCTAATGAAGCGAAATAGCAGAAAAGTCAATAAACCACACTTTCGCTTTCATTTTCATAGCAGGTGTTGCTTATCAACACCTAAAAAACTCACGCCATTTGTGCGTTCACGTGCTGCTTGCTGTCACAGTAAATTCATGTGGGAAGTAAAGAAAGACGCATAGAAAAAAAAAGTATTCACTTCACTTTACTTTCATTCAATGCAGCGCACACGAGCCTTCATTTAGAGCGGCTCCTCAAACTGTTTAAGAGTGTTAGTATTTAGCATGCAAATTAACTTTTAAATACTCTTTTTTCTTTAAACTTTTTTTTATATTTTTTTTTTTTTGACTTTCTGCTCCACTCTACATTTTACTACTTGCTAGCCGCGCGGCATTAGTGTCGTTGTGTGTGGGTAATTGTATGGCGGTCACGTTTAAGTGAAGCATCTGCTTTATGCCGTTACACTTTAACACTGATCTACAAAAAAAAAATTACATAAATAAGCTATGAGTAACAAAAACAACAACGCTACAACAAGCTACATCGTAAATAGTAGTAAAAAAGTTATTACTGCAAGAGACATAAAAAAAAAGTGTTGCTGCTTTTGCTTGTAGTGCTTGTTGCAGTGCTTTTGTAAACTTAGCTTAGATTTTATGCTGCACAGTGTGGTTATTTTTACAAATTTCATATAGAATTCGAAATATTTAATGCTTTTAGTCCTTAGTGTGAAATATTTTATTTTTAATTAGGGTTGGAAAACATGTCGTATGAGCAACATTTAATTGCATATTAAAAAGATTATGCGATTTTATTTAACAAATTTATATTCCTTTTGTAATAAAAAAAAAATTCATTTATAAAAAGATTTTAAAATCAGATACATAGTTTTCTAAAAAAATATACAAGCCAAAACTTAAGCACCCCCTTAGTACACTTTTTTTCAAATCATAAATTTTTTGTGAAAACGACGTTTTTAAACCATGTTGTGAATTTATTATATATATTTATACCTTTATTATTGACAAACAAAAATTTTAAAAATTCAGGGTCTCATAAATAACAAGTTATTATCAAAGGAACATGTTAAGCCAAAAACTTTTTTTATGGTAAATAAAAATTTTTAAAATTGGTACTTATATAGTTGCAAACTCTTTATTCTGGACGACTCACGAACATCTCTTTGGTATAGAGTAAACTACATTTTGAATGATATCCTGCGATATCCCTTCCCAGGATATTTTTAAGGATTGAAACAGATCCGCCGTGGTTTTGCAATTTTCTCTCTAAATTTTCATGCCAACGTCTTAAGAACTTAACGGGTGATTTGGGATCGTTGTCCTGTTGGGATCTTCTCTGAAGTGGTATATGGCAGCATCACATCTTTTAGTATGTCAACATACTTGGAGCTTTCCATAATTTCATCAATCCTATGAATTGGTCTAATTCCATGACCAAAGAAGCAACCACTGGCCGCTACATGTCCACCTCTATTTTTTAGGAAAATCGAGAGAGTAAATTCTAAAACCACGGCGGATCTGTTTCAATCCTTGAAAATACCATGGGAAGGGATGTCGCAGGATATCATTAGTAATGTAGTTTTCTCTATACCAAAGAGATGTGCGTGTGTCGTCCTGAATAAAGGGTTTACAACTAAGTACTAAGTTTAAAAATTTTTATTTGCCATAAAAAAGGGGGTGCTTTAGTTTTGTCCGTTAAGTATTCTGGCTTAAAATGGTCCTTTGATAATAAGTTTTTATTTATGAGACCCTGAATTTTTAAAATTTTTGTTTGTCAATAATAAAGCTTTAATAGTTAGGTAAGGGGGTGCTTAAGTTTTGGCCAATACTGTATGTCTTTATTACTTTGACCTATACCTCAAATAATACCTAAATCTGAGCTGCTTTTTATGAAAAATTTCATTGAATTTCTTTCGCTAAAAGAACTAGTAAGGAAAATCAATCGAAAAATGAGACTAATCGCCCGAAATTTATACTGTTTTCAAGTTGATGTCAAAATTATTTAAAATTTTTTTCTCTTCCAAATTCTTCCAAAACTTTTATGAGCAATTTTACCTACAACTTTTAGAAAATAGTTCCACAGTGCGCTATTGCATTAGAGCGCTATATGGTATTGTGGCTTGTAATGAGTTTACCATGTAGAGCACTTGTTGCCAATTATGACAGTGCGCTGCTACATAGGCGCTTCTTGTCTGGTCTTCAGAGTTTCGTTCAATTTCGGTTTCGTTGAGTTTTTTTTCGTTTAGTTGCTGCATGTGCGTTTCGTTTGATGTGTAGTGAATTGGTACATCAAAGCACATTACATAATTGATAATGATTGAACTCTAATTGATGAAGAAATTTGTAATTGAAAATCTTGTGCTTGAGCCGATCAAATTGTAAATATGTGCATAAGTTACTGATGATGATGATGTGTAAAAGTTATAATCTAATTAGTAAATGATTAAATAATTTTCAATTTACGTATTTACAATGAATTAAACTAAACGTAGCAAAATTCCTTGGGTAAACACAAGAGCCATTGCCACAGTCTTATGTGGCAAATGAATTGCATTGCAGAATGCTTGACTTATATCACAGTGATAGCACTGGCAAAAGCTTATCAGTAGTAAATATCATTAAGTGACAGCTGTCATCTTTCACCAGTAGATCTGACAGTTGGCATACTATCACTAACCGACAATCAAATAAAATTTCTTCACAAATGTCAGTTAAAATAGCAAAATCTTAACTTATGATAATTTACTTTCTTGCGTTTTAGCTTCTCTTTTTTTTTTGCATTCTCAGCTCGTTTATCTTGTTAATCATTTGACTAACGATTTGTCACATGCTCTGTCCATTTGTTTGTTCATTCGTTTTTTGCTTCATCCCTTTTGTCATCATTGCATTTGTCAAGTAAACAATCTGTCCGAACATTTTCAAAGCTGTCCGTTTGTTCATTTGTTAAATTGTCCGCAAAACGTGTGAAATATTTGAGATTTAGCATTGCTACTGCTACTGCTACTGCTGCTGCTGCTGATGTTATCATCACACTAAATGCTGACAATTGTTTTTGTTACTGTTGCTTTTGTTGTTGGGGTTTTGTCTTTCCTAAAACTGAGCAGCATCATTGAAAAGCCAGCTTAATGTCATAGCATCACCACATGCCACCCATTCAACCCACAACGCCTTAATTATGTATCTGTACGTTCGTACATATATTGATGTTGCTGATTCTCCCCAAACTACACAATGATAGTCAACTGTATTTAAATTAATAACATGGCAGCTACTCAACAATCTGATGACGTATTTTGGGTGGGTGTACTCGTACGTTCATTTGTTGTCATCATTGTTGCTGTATCTGTTACTATTATTTATTATATGGCTTAGACACGAGCTTGGTAGTTGATTTTTTTTTTCGATGCAGTTACTGCTATTAGCTGAAGCTGATCTTAAATTTGATACTTAGTTGTGGATGTTAGATGATAGGCAGTGGCGGTATGAAAAAAAGAAATCAAGAAAATTCATGTCAAATTCACTCGAAAATCAAGGCTATGGCAACAGTTTTCTTCGATTACAGCGGTGTAGGCATTATGAATTCCTTTTACAATACAAAGTAACAGCATGAGAATGTCCACCGTAAGTGGTCATATTTGTATAAGAATATCACAAGGAACTTGCATCACGATAATGCACATAAAGCAATCATTTTGCTATCTTCGATCAAACACCGTAGTCATTTAATATGTGGTCCCATCTGACTTTGGAAAGATCGAGGAAGGCGTTTTGAATTCGTTGAAATCATAGATTCAAGTTCATTTTATAAGCATTAGGATTTTTTTCAATTACCCACTTGGCACGTAACGTTTCGTAAACCTTTCAGAAATCTTTTACATGAAATCTTACAAAGCTTAAGCTACGTTTCAGAAAAATTTCTGAAATGAGTCAATGTCCACCATTCATTTGAAATGTTTTTGAAACGTTACAGAAACCTTGCAAGATTAAAGGGAAAGAAAACCAAAATATTTGATTGTCAGGCTCTGCATTGTTTGGCATCATTTAACTCGCGTCATCACGTGCGTTGTAACTTCATATAGAGAGCTATTTTTTGTGGCGTTTCTGAATTAATAATTGACAATGATTACACAAAACAATATCAAAGAGAGAACCAGCCTGGCGACAATCATGTACATACATATATACATCTGTATAAAATGTAGATAACAAAAAAGTAATATCGCTTCATAAAACATTATTTACTTAGATTTCATTAGAAAAATTCAGTAAACATAAAGCCTGCAACCTTTCAGAAACATTGCAGAATAATTACATGTGGAGCATTTGCAATGTATAAGAAGATTTTTGTAACGTTGCGGAATTCGAATCGAAACACCCAATTAAAAGATTCTCTAGAATACTTAAGATTTTCCCGCCACTGCCTTCTTATTGTTTATTCCATTTTGTTTTTATGAAGTAGCTAAATATTTTTTTTTTTCGTTTCTTTGTGCTACTGAACAACGGCTACTTAAATAAATCTAATAATGGCTGTTGACTTGAGTTAATAACAATCGTGTGCTGCCTTAACCAGCAGCTGTTGTTGCCAACTAACAGCAACAGCAACCACTCAACTCAGCCTCCTGGAACTGGCCGCAACAACAGCGTGTCGAGTGGTTATGGTCGCGTTTCGTTGACTTTTCGCTGTTTATTTGTATTTAATGATTTTTGGGGAGTTAAAACTCCCACTTAATGAGGGATAGAAAAATTAGCATGTTAATTTTCCATTCGATAAATTTCGATAACTACAATCAAAAAATTTCATTTTCAGAAAATTTGTGTTGTAGTAGATATGTCATGGAATTTTCTATGTATTGTAGTATTTCGAAAATGCATTAAATTATACGGCTTACTTGGCCTTGGCTGCAAAGTCATTGTGCATTTTTCGTTTTCGTTTCGTTTCACTTTATTAAGGGCATTTTATATGCATGCAGGGTCTTACCTTTCATCTCTTCTTGGGCTTTTATCTTTAGTTTTGCAGCTCTGATTTTTTAACGTTATCCTAGGTAACGTCCAGAGATTTTTGTTTCATAGTACTCGTATGAGGCCAAATATGGTCTAACTCGCTGCTAAAAGCGACGAATTTGATATTTTGTCATTTATAATCGTTGATGCTCTGAGAGTCACTATTGTTTGGCACTTCGTCGATGAATGCTTGAATTTATGTAGGGCAAACTTTCGAGATGCTGCGAGTGTTTGCAGTGTATTATTTATTTTAAATAGTAGCCACAATTTGCTGGCCTCTCGCACGTTCTCCCAAAATCCCTTACGAGTAATACAGAAATAGTCTGTCTGGTTTGAGAGCCATGTATCTCTATGTTATAGTTTTTGCTTGAACAACATGACTTCAATAACTTACGGCTTGTTAAATCTAAGTTTCCCAAGTTCTGCAGCATCATTTTGTCCACTTCTGTTAATCTATCACCTTTGTTACTTTATTATCGCTATGCAAAATTTGCGATTATATACTCTTATGATGTCTTATATGAAACGGCCATTTATTAAATAGCATATGCAGAAATTAAATTATATATGTACATACATACGTATGTATTGTAATTTCTTACGAAAAGTGAACAATCCCACATCCATTATGTGGCCTCTTCGCTAAACCCCAACCAACCAACCACTTGACGAAATGATGCTTCATTTTTGGCTGTAGCCTCAAGATTATTAATAGTTATTGTTGTTGCTGTTTTTATAAGAAGACATCCTTGCAATTTGGTTTGTTATTTATTACGCCATCAAAAGGGACTTTTAAAGCTTATCTGCTGCTGATATCTTAGCAGCGATAAATGATGATGGCAGCTATTTAGACAATACATAAATGTGAAGTTAAAGTAAAGCAAATGCTGTGTCGAGTGGTAATTAAAAAAGTGATAATGAAAAGACATGACCAAGCAAACAGTCATAAATATCATAATGCATATTTTATGGCAAGACATTTATTTGTATCATAAGAGTTTTGTGGTGGCTCGGAGGGTTAATCACAGTGTTTGGTTGAATCAAATAATACATAATTAAATTAAGATTAATAATAAAAGTTTGGGTTCATAAAAACACAATAATAAATAGCAAACCAATATATGTATAATATTGTATATATTATGAAAATTTATATTAGTTTCAGTAAAGCGTATAAATTAAGTTAAATTGAATAAAAAATGCCAAAATTGTAAAAAAGCTTTAACCAAGTCATCCATTTGCGTAATGTCTCAAACTGTAAAGTTCCATATTCTAGCAATGTTTTTTAATTAAGATAATATCACTAATTTAAATCATGTCTTCGTAAAAGAGAGTCAACATCAAAATTCATCATATGTTGATTCCGTTTTCACCATATGTTGTTTAAAAAATTCAATTTGAATACAACTTATTGTTATCTCCGCTAACAACATCCGTACATTCAACTATTTTATTTATTTTTGATTTTTAGTGAGTAGTATTAAAATAAGATTAGGCTATTTTAAACGCGGTCAAAAAACCACCATCAATTAAAGTCCTTAAAAATTTTCAAATGTCTGTCAATTAAACTGCACCATTTCCAATCCCGAAGCTTCGGGACTATAAATATTTCATGCAAAAGTACCGTGGTTGCGAAAAGCTTTGGGGGATATTGCATTCTATATCGCACTCGCAAAGTCATTTTCGAAAAGTCACATATCTCATAATAAAAGTTGAAGTAAAGGGTGTGTTAAAATTTGCACAAGAAGTAATTTGGATAGAAGACACAGGTTTTTAATTAAAAATTGTAAATTTCTTATTGATTCATAACGTATATAGGGAATAACATATCGGGTAAATAGCCTACACGGCTTTTCCGGTACATAAGCACTCCTTTGTCGAAATTTTTCATAACCCTTCGATTTCCTCCTTCAAAGCGTGGATGGTCGAGGACTTATTGGCATAAGCCTTACAACTAAAAAAAAAAACCCAAAAAAGCCTATCAGCTTATATCTCATGATGTGGGTGGTCAATTCTTCAACTCCAGTAATTGTTTCTCGGGTTGTATGGCATATAGCACCGTCTTGTTGAAACCATATATCATCCACATCCGTGTCTTGCAATTTAAGCACAAAGAAACTGTATTATTTTGTCACGATTGCGAGCACCATTAGCTGACCAACCGCATTTCCGAAAAAGTCTTCAGCCTAATATACATATATATTTATATATATTGGATGTATTTATTTCCCAACAATTATTCGTCGATTTTCAGAACACCAAATGCGAAAATTTTGAGGATTCACGATGTCATCAAGATGAAAACTATCCTCATCGTTCAAGATGACTTTATTTGAAAAATCGGCATCTACTTGTTGTTCCATAATTCATTCTTGAATTGATTGAACCTTGTAAGCACGACTATGCAAATCTTTCTTGACCACGTTACCGAATTGATGTTTCTGAACTCTTACCAATACGCTCACGAATTTCTTCGATGTTTTGTGTTGAACGACTTGTTGAAGGTCGCTCAGAGTGTCTAAGACCATTAATTGACTCAGTCTCTATGAATTTTGTAATTGATCTCTTTACAGTCGATGGACTTAAGTCACACCGTTCAGATTTTGTACAAAAATTGCGAACTGTAGCTTCTAAAACTTAATTTTTGAAATATTGCTCAACATTGAAAACGCGTTGTTCTTTCGTGTAGCGCTCCATTTTCAATAACCCGGAACTCTCAGCTATCTTTTTTTCCAACAACAACTCTTTACCAAATAAATGGCGCGAAACTCTTGCGTGAATTTTGACATACCCTTTACTACAGAATAATAGCTCACACAGCAGATGCATTCCTATGCACTTTGGTGTCTAAGTGCCGAAAAATCTGAAATCAATGGAATATTAAACTTCGGTCATTCTTCACTAAGGACAAATGGCCCATAAATCTGTGATCGCTTTCACCTTAGATTTTACTGGGCTATTTTTCACATCATTTTATTTTGATGTTTTCTAAATCTATCGATTGTTCAGTACGTTTTTTGAGCGATATTGCTGTAGATGATTTTGCACCAGCAAAAATGTATCAGCGATGAGTAACCAAAATTAAAAAAAAATCCGTTCGTTTTAATCTGTTTAATTTGTCATTTCCTAATAATGCGATTGTTGCGTGAATTTTGCACTGAATAAATTCAATATCTCTCTAACATAGGAAATTTTCATTGTCAATGTCATTGTCTTTGCTACGGTGACAATTGAAATTGTAGCTACTCAAATCACAGCAAAAAAAAAAAAGACAAAAACAACAACAGAAAAAAATAAGACGACAAAGAAGCGCAAAAGACGTAGTCACATAAATCTTTGCAGATTTTGCATTAAGTATGTAAATAAAAATGAAGAAGACAAGGAAAAATAGCAAACGAAAAAAAAAAACGCATAAAGCGCACTGTAATTTAATACAAAAGAGTGCGATTCGCGTGACGCGTTGCTTGTTAAATTGACGACTGGCAGACGCGCGACAACAAGAGCGACAGCAAATATGTTGCTAACGTTTTTTTAGCTGCCGTTGCCGTCTAGTTGCAATGTAGAATCTAAGAAAATTACAAAATACAATGAATAATGCAGCAGTTTTTTTGTTGCGTTTAGCGTTTAATAAAAATTCAGAAAAACAACTACAACAAATAGCAACAAAATTACAAAAAAAAACATAAAATAACAACAGCAACAATTGCTAAGAATAATTAAAAAAAAAAATGAAGGAAGTGTGCGCGCCAAAACGTTTTGAATTACAAATACGCGAAACGACAACAACAACAATAAATTACAACAACAATCACAGCTATATATTTCGTATGAATCTTTTTATAAAAATCGCTACTGAAGTGAATTGCTTATTTTTATTGTTGCTGTTTTACAGCTTCTGTTTAACATGATTTCGTTGTTGCTGTTGTTGTTGTTTTTTTTTTTTTTTTTGATTGCTGATTGTTGACTCAGTAGCAGCAGTAGGTTGTTATTGTTATAACTACAACTGTGCTGTTGTTATTGTTGTTGTGATTAATGAGTTATCATATATCATGTCTTCTAAACGCCACCTTTCGCGAGAAGATAAATGATTAGCTTCCAACATGCGTGAGTGTTTCACAGGTTTATCCAGGTACTCGTACATACATATACACATGTGCGTGTGTGTGTGTGAATTTTGTATTTGTGTTGTGGTTTTTGTAATTTGAGTAGTTATGCAGATAAGTATGATACATTAATGAGCTATTAATGTGAAAATTAGCCAATTAATTTAATATTTACAAATCTTAACACTATAAAATTTACATTGATTAACAAAATTTGAGAAATTTTCAGTGTCAAAAGATAATTCAAGAATATAAATGAACAGCTGATATTGAAAACATGATTAGCGAAAAAATATATATAATATCAAAGTAGTCGACTTTATAGGTTTTTTAAAAAACAAATAGATGAACTAAATAATTATTCATTATTTAAGTACATCAATCATTGAAAAATACTTAAGAATTATGATCAATTTTCATTGTAGCATAAAATTTTCATTTACATAAAAATTATCCCAATTTCTTACAAATAAAATTTAATGAATTAAAGATATTTTAATTAAGTATATTAAAAGAAAATATAAAATATTTACAAAACAAAACAAAAAAATTATTAATGTGAAAATATCTAAGAACAATCCAAAAACTGACTAGAAAATATTAGAAATCAGTACAAAATACTGTAGTAATTAACTTTACTTTTATGCAAAGCTCTTTTGCCTTATCACAGCCGCGCAACACTGTTGCATCGGCTCAATTAAAGGGTTGATCGTTCCACAGGAATGGTCTCCCTGTTAGCTCTTTCGAATAATTGTTTAAAGTTCATAATATTTTACGTATTAAGTGCATACGTCACATCATTCCACACATGCTCAATTGAATTTAAGTCCGCACTTGAGGATGTCCAAGCCAGAACAGTAATGAAATTGTCTTCGAAAAATTTCTTCGCAACTCGAGACGTGTGTTTAGGGTAATTGTCTAGTAAAAATTTCCATATGATCGACAATTCTCTATTGAATTACATCCATAGTAGGTACAGAGGCATACCGTGCGTATTTGTTGCACGGGACGAACATTTGCACTGCCGCCCCTTATGTACCAAAAAGTTATTTATTTTCATTTTCGAAAAAAAAGATCCTCATTTTTGACATTCAAAAAGTCTAGCAAAATGAGATATCTTTCACTTTAAATTCGCGAAAATATCCACCTACACATTCAAATTTACTAAATCGAACTATTTTCATTTTCTAAACAAAAAAAGGTCGTCACTTTTGACTTTCAAAAACCCTAGCAAAATGAGATATATTTCGCGACCATTTTACCGACTTCGCCCCCCCCCCCACCCCCCCTAGGTACGCTACAGAGTAGATACCTTCAATTCGGTGAATTAAACGAAATGCCCGATTATTGCGAATCAACTATACTTTATACCGGCGATGGGCAAAATACGAAAAATGAGCCATGTGTGGCTCATTACAACAAACACGTATTTTTTTTTTAAGAAAAATAACCAAAACAATAACACGTGCACTCACCACATCCAAGCACATTTTATCGTTAAGTTTTTTTTTAAACGAGCTACTTATGCTCGGGATTTATATTATTATATAAATTATATATATATATTTTATTCATCAGTTTACTTTTATTCTATACTCATGTTGTTCTTGCTAAATTCTTGGAATTGGCTTATGTTTTATTGCCGATTTTTTTTCGAGATCAATAATATAAAGGGATTTTTTCGGTTGTTGCAATTGTCGTTTTTGTTGTAAATGGCTCCGGTTTCCAAAATTTTGCCCATCTATCACCACTGGCACCATTCTATTTCTTTTTATTTTGTCACTAAAAAGTATATGCCATCACTGTTTTTTAGTAAAAGAGATATGCATTCGAATAAATTCAAATCGACGTGTTTATTGCGGCACTGGGATTAAAGGTTTCTTGTGGAGCACTCGACCATGAAGCCTTGTCCAATTAGAATGCAACTGTCCATTTTGATATTGACTCATCAATGACAGCTGATATTTAGCGATGAATACCACTAGAATTTTGACCAAGATCTTCTCTTGACATCCGAATAATCATTCGATCAGTATGATCAGCATTTTTTCGGGCCGTATTGCATCTTGGAACATTTTCTGTGGCTTAGTATTGACAAAAATGCTTAAGAGCATTGAAAACCATTAGTTTTGGAACAATTTAGTTGAGTTTCGATTGCGTTATATGACAGTCCGGCCTTCTGTAGTTCTACGATTGCTATGCGCGTAGCGGGCTTGCAATTTTTCGTCTTAGCTTTTGTAAATATTAAAAAAACTTATGGAGCAACAGAGTCAAAAATAATTGCAAAATATTGAAAAAGTCCAAAAATATTGCGCGTATATAAGGGGTGTAACGCCTCTCCCATACCAATAGATGTTTAATATAGACTTTTAAATAAATATATGAAGACAATAACGGAGAGTCTTGACATAAATGCAGTGCCAAGCATAGGTTTCTCATGAAAGTTTCCACTTTTTGTCCACCTTGAGTCTTGTAAGCGTATAACATGCTTCTTTCTCTGTTAGAATTTTTAATAGAGGGATACAAGTGCAACGGTTGCGCCAGTGCCATTTATTTAACGTAAGCATTCCAAAGCTATGTACTATAGACAGTCATTCAAAAAATACCACCATATAATTTGAATTCCAGCCAACTCGCTGGCTGTCCGTTTTACGTTTGTTGCCAAAAAAAAAGAACAAAACTAATTTAAACTTTAGATATTTTTTGCTGTTTGTCTTACTCATCAACAATTTTATTCAAACATCATTTTAAACAGCACTTCTCTTCTTCTATTCTCTTCATTACAGTTCCAACGGATAGCACAGGTGGCATAGCACGCACACATTTATTGCAACGAGCCCTTAGGGATGTTGCTGCAATTGCTGCTAGTCTGGTGCAGGAAGAACCAAAGGACACGAGAGCCGCTGCAATAGCAGTAGGTTCGCTACCCCTCTCAAATGGTGGTGCAGCAGTAGTAGCAGCAGTAACTTTAGATGAGGCATCATCGTCCATTCAGCCACAAGGTGAAGTTTCCATTTAAACAGCAAAAAAAAGTTTTAGAAATTTGTTGTTGTAGTTGTAAAACCGTTAGAAATGGTTTGTTTTAGACGCTTCCGTTTCAACAACGTTATCTTAAATGAAAATTTCATTTGCGCTTTTATTTTATTTTTATTTTTGAGTTTTTTTAATTTAATTTTTTATTTATTTTTTTCTTTGTCTTTTTTTTCTGTTAACGTTTTATTGTTGTTATCTTTTAATTTTCTGCGTTGGTCTCCTGTTGCTTTTGCGTTTCCCGGATGCAGGTCAGTGTCTTTTGGATGGTGTTTTGGTAGCGGAGACAACGGTTTTATGTGAAAAGCAGGTTGGATGTCGTGCCATACAAAAAACAGGACACTGTTGTCCTGACTATAAATGCGGTAAGTTGTAAGTGGCTGATAAAATGTCACATTGTGTAAAGCGGGGTGGACATTATTTAATAGATACATTTGTAGTTGAGACACGTTTTCTTTAAGATCGAATAAAAAAAAACTCCAAAAAATATGAATTTTTATTAAGGTTAGAACCTTTTTTTTTTCGTTTGTTATAGGAAAATATGTAATTTTTCTAAGGTCATAAAATAGTGTCCACCCTAATGTTAAGTGTAAAATTTGGTCAGCGCTTAAAGTTAAATTATGCAAATGCTCATAGTTAAGTTGGCTTTTTTTTCCATTGTCTTCATCACTTTTGTGTAATTCTTTCCAGATTGCGAGAAGGATGGCAAAACTTATTTAAATGGTGATAAGTTAGTGGATCCAGAAACGCCATGCACCGTTTGTTATTGTCAAGGTAAGTGCTCTCATCTGAAGTTCATGCAAAATGTCAAACTTTAATGGATTTTTTTCTTTTTATGCTCGATTTGAATTAAATTAAAGATTTAAATTATCCATGTTAAGCTGTTTTAGGTTTAGATAGTCCCGATAGGCATACTTGATTTTTATTGACATTATGTTTATTACAAATTCATGACGATAGCTTGCAATAGAGTAAATTTGGTGGCGATTTTATTTGTC
This sequence comes from Meiosimyza platycephala, assembly GCA_963662105.1. NCBI lineage: Eukaryota > Metazoa > Arthropoda > Insecta > Diptera > Lauxaniidae > Meiosimyza > Meiosimyza platycephala. Next base: position 22,463,517 of record OY759210.1, read on the forward strand.
AGTATAATTGGCTGGTCTTATGTCGCAGTGGTAGTACTGTGCGTTAGCAACCCAGTGGTCTCGCGTTCTATACCAGTGATGGAATTTTTGGTACATTTGTACTTTTTTTGGTACATTTGGTACATTTGCAGGATTGTTCGAATTGTATGCAAATTAGCACCATATTGAACTATTTAACTGTGGTAATAAAATGCACTTTTTCAGCTTTACAGGAATAATTAAAACTTTATGAAGTACAAAGGCAAACACTAGCTTCATACCACTATCATTATCATCGTAGCACCAGCAATGTCTCCCTTGTTGTAGCTACTACATCACGTACCAAAAGGCCTTTCTCTAAAGTTGAGCTTTAAGAAAAACTTTCCAGAAAACCCAGACCACCCAGAATGCTGAATGAAACTACATATACTGTCATATAGAACATTTCCAAAACAAAACAAAAATGTTGAGAAACATGTAAATTATTATCTCAAAATAATATCACTAACTAATAAAAACTACCAATTCTGCACCGAATTTGAGATCTGCGTATCATAAGTCAAGAATAGAAAATATTTGCTGAACAAAGCTTTATAAATTCTTTGCATTTAAATATAGTTCTATAATAATCTTATAGTTTTACAGCTGATTTTGAATTGCATTATTTTGATCTCTAACTTTGTTCTTCATAACGTTTCTAATGAGAAAAGGGCTTGGCTACATTGCATCTAAGAAAATAGTCCTTTTGTAACGTTTCTAAAAAAATATTAAAGTTTTCCTGAAATAACGCCTCGAAGGCCTGAAAGTTTTGCCAAGGAACTGACAGACTTACCAAAATTCTGATGAAACACCTTTTCAATGCAAAATTATTAATTTTATTGAAGCAAAGTACCCTTACATTTACTATGATATTGTTCGGACATATGAGGCGTTCAGTTGCAAAACCGTCCAAGTGCATTTTTCACACGTTTTTCTTCATCTATTTTCATTGAAAAAATTCAACGTATTTCCCACATGATAGCTTATAAAATCTCTTACTCAAAACACGTCAGATCAGACTGTTCGAGTTTCATCTGCCGATGTTTTTGAGAAAATAATTTTGGACTTGGCGGATTTTGATCTATTGAACATGCACTTGGCCGGTTTTGACATAGTACTCAACAAATTTTGTTTGAAAAAAAGTGGACTTGGCTGGTTTTGATATCAATGTACTGGACTTGGCCGGTTTTGAATTCAAGGCGTTGGACTTGTCTTGTTTTGGATACAATTCAATTGAAATAATACGTAACTTTAAATTTTTCGGGCACGGTGGACCTCTCTGTGAAAATACCCATACTTAATTTCGAAATTTTTTTTTTTCAATCTTAAAACATAGTAGAACGATCCAGATTTTGATATATGAGAATATCTCAAAATATTATTTTTTTGGACTTGGCCGGTTTTGCAACTGAACGCCTCATATGTAAACGAAAATAAGAAATTCTGCCGACACGGAAATACGTGATACTCTAGTGCACAAATATGTGTTACTCTATTCGAGCAAATTTCGAACACCACATTTGTAATAATTACAGTACGTCTTAAGTCCTCACAATCATTAAGCCTAAAATTCACTGAATATCTTTAAGTTGAGTTGGAGCATAGCCTTTCTGATAAACTAAGTATGAGTTTATAATTTAAGTTTCATTGGGTAATACATAGCTCCTTTGTATTCAAGTAACATATTTCACTAAAACAATACATAAACACAAAAAATGATTTAAAAATTAGGACAAATATGATATTCGCTTGTTTCGGAAAAGTGTCCTGTTAAAAAAAAACTCCAAGAATCTTATAAATCAAATATTGTTAATTTTTAAAGACTTTAGATTCTTTATTAAAATTTAATTTTTCTTTTATAGGTGGTGAAATTCTCTGCAGCTCAGTGACTTGCTTCCATCGTGATGATTGCACACCAAAGTATATTGCTGGACGTTGCTGTCCCGAATACGATAATTGTCCTAGTAAGTCTTTTTATTTCAAATAAAGGCAAACAAATATAAAAACATTTAATTTCTTTTTCAAAAGTTGCCAGCCAAGAGCCTAACATAACTACAAACAAAACAATCACAGATGCGCTGAATGCGCCAACGACTACCAAACCGGAAGTTCCGGCTGCAGCAATGAATCCAAAAATCACCATCAAAGAAATCACAAAACCAAGTGAAATACGAATAACCGATGATAATAAAGCGATACCAATACATCAAATGCTTAAACCGAGCAGTACTACCGAAGCACCAACAACAACAACAACAGCAGCAGCAGCAATAACAACAACAACGACAACAGCACCAACAACAATGAAAGCAACAGTGGTTTGTACCAACGATGATTTAAGCTCAGCAAAAATATCACCAATACGAGAAAATACTAGCGTGGAAAGTAACCGCATTAAAACTATTGGGGGCCTTAATAATGAAAGCTTAAAGCTAAAAGCTTCTGTTGCTTATGCCAGCACAGAGGTGTCGCAAGCGAATGCACCCACGACGGGGGGTTCAAAGTCGCAGCACAAAATAGCAATGATCGATAAAAGTGATGAGCAACAATTTAGTGATTTTGGTACAGCTGGGCTACAACGCATTGAAAATGAAAGCGCCAATGATTCCACAAGCAAAGTGAATATCAAACGTGAATTTCTCGATATTACTGAAGTTACGCCTACTGCGTCTACAACAGCAGGGCCTGGTGTAGATGAATTTGCATCGTCTGAATTGATGTTGGGCAATTCTGCAGAGTCAACAATTGGTACGAATGCACAAACGGGAAATTTATTGCACAGCTTAGGCGAGCCCGCAGAACCCGACACCGCTGGTAGTGATAATATTTATCATATTATTTTGACAACAGATGGTCCACGTATGAGTAGTACCACGGAAAGTTATCTAGCGCTGAAGGGTTCAGCAACAACTGAGGGTGAGTGAATATTTAGTGGCATAAACTTAAGTTTTTTTTAAGTGTAGTAGAATTATTTTGGAAATGCGAGTAGTTGCATACAAATATTATATTATTTTGAGAGTCAAGTCTTAATGTGTTCACTCTACTCATTAACAGGGCCCAATGGCAGTTCTGTGGATGAAGCAAACCTAAGTGCAGAAGATCTTAATATGCTTGCAGAACAACAGCCAGCATCAAACACCACCGAAGGCACTTTGAACATAGAATCCTCTACAAGTGGACCAAGCGAAAATGAATTCCATGATCAAAAACAAAATGCAATAACCGAAGGCGTGGGTGAATCGTCAACCTCAACAACTAGCACAACTGAGACCAGCTATATGTCGAGCAGTACAGATGGAACACATCAACAACATCATTTATCCGATGATGATGATATTGCCATACAAATTGAATCAAATCCCGCTTATCCAACATTGCCAGAAGATGATTTTTCATTACGGGAAGTCAACTCTCCGCTAAGCGAAACTGATGATATTGGTGAAGTTGGCTTAAGAGATGAATCACGTAGCATTGGTGGCAGCGGCAGTTTTTCGAGCGATTCACTCAAAAGTACAAAGCAACTGGATGAATCACTACAACAACATATCAACAGCGGTGAATTTGGCAGTGGTATGTCAATTGATGGTATGATGCCCGGAATAGAGTCATCAAGCAGCAGTAGCTCAGCAACACATGGCAAAGAATTTTCAAGTGATGCCACATCAACTACAGCAAAAATTGCGCTCATGTACTCAGCTGAAGATACATCAGCAGAAACTGACGTATCCAATTCGAGTGATTTTCATATGAGCAACTTTATGAAGGAGTCCGAAAATGAAACTGGCTCTGGAGATAGCTTAGAAATAGAAACTATGGATTTCTTTATAAGCGGTAGTGGTAGCGGTGCTGGTGCAGATTTTGCTATGGCATCATCAATGGTAGAGCAGAAATCACAAAAACAACGTGAGCCGACAACAGCACGTCCGAAGAGAAAACTTGATGCGCTCGATATAGATGAATTGGGTTCAGCAAATGAACCACTCTCACCAGAAGAAGATCCAAAACTGGATGTTGAGAGTTTAAAGTTGGATGATAATCAAGAGAATGATGTTATCAAAACGGATGCGGGCGCATCAAAGAGCAACATTTTGTCATTGAAAACAAATGCAGCGCAGGATAAAACTGTGACGGACGGATCAGAGGACTTGAACTTGGTAATTGGTGATCAACAGGGCGGTGAACGTGTGCAACGATTGTATCTACAGCGAGTTTACTAATTGTATACGGTATAATGGATGGTATAAGCGAATTTAATGGTAGATGAATGTTACGAATTTTTTTCTTTTGAGTCAGCGAATAGAGAATTTCAGGCTTGTAACCTTGAGAAATTTTTGAAATTTTAACGAATATTGTAAATATTATTCAGCTCTTATTTAGTTTTAAATATAATTCTCTAGTTTATTTTGTAAGCTATATAGTGAATTCATTAAAAATTAAATAGACTGCATATTCATTTTTTAATGATTAAATAATTAAACCTATACGTTATATTTAGTTATGTAGATATTAAGTACTATAGCATTAGTTAGACCAAGTTTAGAAGATATGAACTATGTAACAGTTTCATAAAGCTGGGCCCTTCATATGCAATACATACGAGTACATAAAACTTTTTTCATTTGTGAATTATTATACATGGGTGCAGAAGCATGTGCTTTGATATTTCATTATCATTGAAGCAAATTAATGGCAATGATATCAAATTCAAATATCATTGTAAGATGTAAAGTAGTTTTTTTTTTCGTTTTAAAAAATATAATGGCGATTTTTTACAAACATTCATAATTCAGTGGTAATTAAAAAAATATTCATCATAATTAGAAAATACTAGGTGGCTCAAAAATATTAGTGGCACTTAAGTAAGTTTCTATTGATATACGAATATTAATAGGATCAGAAGAACATTGAAGAATGGAAAATAACATCATCGAATTTCACAAAACTCCAATCTTTTGGAAAATTTTTTTAACTTTTTTTCAAAGCATGTGAAGCCCAATATGTGGGACTTATCGTTCTTTTCTCGATCTGCGAAAAACTGGTGATTGCTATTTTAGATCTTTCCTTTCATATATACGTATAGGAAGAAGTCTGGGGGTATTAAGCCATTAAAACAAGTCTATATTTTCTGAAATTTTTTGACCAGGGAACATTTCTTGAGTCATCGTTATTCTGGCTGTATGGGCAGCATGGAATATATGATCCAGCTGCGAATGTAAAAATCTTTTGAGCATTACTCCACACTCGTATCTTTTTACAGTTAGGGGATCTCCATTTCGGTCTTCAAAACAATAACCTTTCCAGCTGGTATATCATCGAAGTGAATACAATTTCTGATTTTGAATTATTTGAGGATTTTTCGCATCTTTTGTCTATTGACGATGCCATTGAGATGGAAATCGGCTTCAACTTTAAATCAAATTTTCCAAAAAATAGCGATGTTGATCTTGCACACTGACTGGTATGGCTCCTGACAGGCAGTTACTGTTTAAATTAAATTTTATAGAGAATATAATGCAAATATTTTGTAAAATTCTCTACAATGTCATCCGTGGAATGTTTAGCTAAAATGACCGCCGCCCAGTCGATGTCAAAAGTTGTTTATCAATAAATGCCTGCTCCTAGCTTATGACGTCAAAGGAACGTCTCCCAGTTTGCTGTTGGTTAAAAAAAAAATCTTCTTATCGTAAACGGGTAATGGAATACACGAAAGCATACCCAGATAAGGGAACGTCCATTAATTACGTGAGGTGTTTTTTTGAAAATTCGTACCTTCCCTCCCCTTGGTGAGATTTGCTGAGATCTGGCGGGACCCCTCCTACCCCCGCCCCCCTCCCGTGAGATTTAAATTATAGTTTTTAATGTAAATTCTGTGCATTAAAAAGTTGACGAGAGGTTTTCCTTGAGATTTGGTGAGATTTTGCCGGACCCCCTCATCCCCTATTTTAACTCACGTAATTAATGGACGTCCCCTAAGATACTTGAATGAGTTTTTAAAATCCACTTGATATTTTTGTGCCATCTGCTATAATTCCAATGAAAGGAAAATTTGAAACGTAATGGTAATGGGAAAAAACTTTCATTAAAACATTAAATGACAGTAAAATGTTTAAGCAATGAATTCGCATTGATTAAAATATCAATGCTACAACCATTGCAATGATTTTGAATATTTCATTGCCATTAATTTTAAATTTTTTTTTTTAATTTTTTTGGTAATTTTTTAACTATGTATTTCATAATGATAATGATATATATTCAATTATAAATTTTTGAGTAATAATTCAAATTTCTTATCATTACCATTACATATTTCAATGTTAATGAAATAATCAAAGCAAACTGTGTAAATTTACAAAACTTTTTTTTTAATTTCAAATAATTTGGCACGAATTTATTAAAACTATTAATTTAAAACACAATAATTTAAACAAATGAAACAGAGTATAACATAACAAGTTTAATTTTCCTATAATTTAGGTAATTATATGTTATTAAGCATTGCGTTAATTTAGTTTTTACCTTTAATTTACTTTTATTGAAAATATTTTAAATTCATTGCAATATCAAACAAATTGTGTCCAGTGTGTCACAAGAAGTCGTTATATCATATGAATCAATGAATATTGTAAAAAGGGACTTAATCTAACAATAAGTCAAGCCAATTCAGAATGCTTCCGATAGTCACTAAGTTTAACGAATCTTTTTGCGTTCGTTTCTAATTTTAGAAATTTGATCCAATGATTTGAAAATGCATTCAAAATTAAACCTAAAAGAGGTTTACGAAACTTGGAAAATAGTGAGAAGAATTTTGATATGGCTTGATAAAAACTAAGTCAGAGGTGATTATCTTATTGCATGGACAATTTTAGAATGATCTTTTGATATCTTTTTATAATAGAACTATATGTGAAGAACTTTTATTTTGTATTTTTTTAATTAGGCCAGTCAACAACTCGTAAAAAAAAAATATAAATGAGAGAATAATTCAAAACAACAATTTTTCTTGGAAAATTGTTCCTTTGTTGTACCTCACTAACAAGCCATTAAACTATACTTATCGAAAAAGCTATAAAAAAAACTTCAAAAATCTCACTTAAAATGTTTCAAAATCGGATTTCCGTCAATTTCTTTTATAACATTAAAACAGTTTTCGGAACATTTTTTATACCTAGAGAAATTTCCAACAAAATTTGTTTCAATATTTTTTAGAAAATAAGTTACCCATTTTCGTAAAGTAAAAGCAACAAAATTCTTGTTGATGAAAAACAATATTCAAATTTAATGATCTTAATATATTTCATGGAAAAAGTTGTTTTAAGAAAATTTAGTTTTCATAAATTCGTTTCATTAATATTATTCTAAAAAATTAACTTAAGAAAAATTGCTCGAAATACATTAAAGTCGTTTTGATTATTGACAATTTTATGGAAAAATTATGTTTGCTAACTTTTTTTAATATATATAAATATGTCTATATTATAATTTCTTTTAAATAATTTCATACATATATTGTAATTTTTGCAAAAAAAAAGCTTTTATTTTAGACTGAGCTGTTGACAGTTTCTTCTAGTAACTAATCTAATAATTTATTATTTTTTTTAACTAACTTAATTCGAAACATTTTAAATACATTTATTTACTAAGCAATATAATCCTTATGACGTATAAATGTATCCTATTAAAAAAAAGAAATACCATCGTATTTAATTTATAAGAAAAATAAGTGTCAAAACGAAGTCATTTGAGTGATGTATTTCATTCGTTACAACGTAATTATTTCTTATTTATTAAATCTAAATTAATGCACATTTCAATAAATAGTAAAAAAGAAAATCTTATAAATTAGAACATTATAAAAAATAAAATATTTTTAAGTTACAAAACAAAAAGGGTTATTTATATAAGATATGTTATAGAAATTAGGTTTATCAAACATAATTTGCATTATATATAATGTAAAAACAAATTTTGAAGTCAATAAAGAAAAATAAAAAAAAAAAGTTTTCACTTTGTTTCAAAAATATGAATTTCTATGGAACTACTGATGATTTCAAAAAAATTGTTAGCAATGCCTTGTCGCTGTTTCCGCACTGAGAGAACAATTATATTTGATATAGACCAATTACACATATTTATATTTGAGTCAACAATGTAAGACTTTAATCCAGATTTACCCAATATTTGTTCCAAATAACATATATTTGACTCAAAAAATATTTCAGTGCTCTATATAATATATGTGACCTGGTCTATGAAAAGCCCCCAAATTATGTCAAAAAATCATTTTCCACTATTTTGCCCATTCGGATAAACGAAACGAGTTGTTAACTGTTAACATCTGTTTTCTCAAAAATTTGTTTTCGCACGGAAGCCCCCTTTTCATAGATCAGATCACATATATTGTACATTTCTTATGATCAATCAAGAAAATGCATTGGTCAAGTTGTAAATTTACAAGAATGTTGGTCTTGCCAATGACTTCAATAACTTCGTTTCTTGTTAAGCAACATTCCTGGTAAACATACTTTCCCTAGATTGCAGATAAGCACTTTACTTAATTAATGAAACTGGTAAGGGTTCTATATTTTGTAGGCTACAAAAATAAATATGTATAAAATTTAAGAAAATAATATATTTACACCAAAATGGGATCTCAATACCTATTTATACGCTACTAATGAACTACAACTACTGGGACACGACCTTGACTCAAATTTTGCATAAGTATACTGTATACCTTAGGATAAAATGTAAAGAACAGTATACAGTTTTGTCTAATAAGCCTTAGTTCAGGAGATATATAGTCTGAAAAGCTGAATTTTCGCCAAATGGATATCACAGATATCTTAGGCGATAACCATGTGAACGTCATTTAAAGCAAAAAAATATCATATTTATATAATTTAAACCAAAACACTAAAAAAAATTTACAAAATCATCAAGGATAGCCAATAAACTTTACTATCAATTTTATCTAAAAGTGCAGTGCATCCTTTTCGATTTCCTATATTTTTTAATATGTTAATTATTGATATTTTAGCTATTTTGTTTTAAAGTTTCAGCTGGGGAACATAACGCCACCTATTTTCAAACAATTTTAGAAAATAAGCTTAGCAGTTTTTCATGTAGCAACTCTTCCGAAAATTTTCGATTTTGTTAAAAAAGTTTTGCATTCCAAAACTTTCTTATTTGAGAGATAATTTTTAGCAGTATAACTACAGTGACCATCCGTCTCGTATTCCCCGGAACAGTCTTGTATTTCAGTATGCTGTCCCGGTATTTCATTTTCAGTCCCGTATTTGAACATTAATGTATTGCTGTCAGGTTGAATTGAGTTTTTTCAATAAGGAATAGGTAACTATTTTTAAAGTAAGTTCCTTAAAAACAAGAAGATCATCAACTATTTGCGGCAAAAGAAATTTGGTTTTCGCAAATTTAACGAATTTTTTTACTCCCGGGCTTAGCTCCTAAAAATATGGTCACCGACATACATATTATTTTTCTCAATTGTACAAAAAAGCCTACTAATGACCTTGGTACGATGGGCAACTAAAAGCTAATTTTAAAACTTTGTTATGCATGCACATTATTTTAATTGAACTTACAGTCATTTGGAAAGACTGAATTTCTTGTAAATTTAAAAATCGATCAGTGCTTTTGCTGAACAATTAGGTTTTGATTAATTTGTATCATGCGAAATTTGAACCCTAAACCATTATATTAGAACAACCGCTCTAACTCTTGAGCTGTTGCGGCTTGTAAGTCTCAGTTAGTTGAAAAAAATGAGCACAATGCGCCATCTATCAATTATTTTTCATTTTTCTTTTGTTGCCACAGCTGTCAAACCATATTTTGTCTTGTCATGCTTATTAAAAAAAAAAAGCATTGAACAATATGTAAATTAACAAGAATATCGGTATGACTGACCGATACCGAATACCGATTGAAATTTTTAACTTTCGATTCTTATGCAAGTGAGCCTATTTGTAACCTGTTAAGGAGACAAATTTTTTATGCTTTTACCGCGCACGCTGATTTTCAATTATTCAAAGTTTTGAACGGACTTAAAACCAGAGTGGTATTTTCAGTACACTTGCGTCGTGAAAAATCGTCTGCAGTACATTGGACAAGTTTTTAGTTCATTCGGTACCTTTGGTGTATTTTCAATATATTTGGCGCATTTTCATTACATTTTCGGTACATTTACAGTACATTTGGACTATTTCTAAAAATTACCATTTATTTTGGTAAATTCAGCTGAAATATGTATAGAAACCTCGATAATGATTTGGTGACCTTTTTTTTTTAGTAAAAAAGCTAAAATTTTTTTTGAATTTTTGTAATATCAAGTAACTTTTTGATGTTCATGACATAAAAGTACATTCGGCACCTAGAAAGTACGTTTCAAGTCAGTCTCAATTCAGTACATTTTCACAAAGCCCAAATGCCATCCTGGCACATACAAGTGCATCCAATGTACTTCTCACTAAAATAAGGTTAAAATTTTTTATTATAGTACTAGTAGTAAGAATTTACATAGTTTCTACAGATATAGCAATTGGTCTAGTGCAGGGTTGCACAAAGCGCGACCCGCGGGCCATATGTGGCCCTCATAGATGTATCGTACGGCTCGAAACTCACCAAATACTATTTTCACACACATCTGCAATTGGAATTAATAGATCTACTCCTGTGAAATATTAAGACAAAAATACAATGTTGCTGGAAGGTGTAAGTTTTGTCAAAGTTGGAATAAGAAACCATACCCAAAATTAAAAACCAATAGATTTTCTTATGTTTTTAGCCCACAGTAAAATTTGGTATTGATAATTTGGCTCCTCGCTTAACAAATTTGTGCACCCCTGGTCTAGTGCCATATATAACATGCTGGTGGCTTTTGAATTTACAATTTAGCCCGTTGCATTTGTAACCCACTGGATCATTTAGTTGGTTCAATTTTACTTTAGAAAATAAGAAATAAATATTCAACACAGATTTTTGGTGAGATACAAACGAAAATGGGACCGAACATATTAATAGAGAAACAGCGTGTTATTTTTTGTGAATGGTTGGCCATTCCTAAAGCCAAGCAGAAACTGTGGGAAGCAAAATAATGGCACACTCCATTGGGCTAAATAAAAATTAGTTTATGTCAAAAAATTGTTAAGAAATAATGGACAGTCTAATATGAATACATCATCTTTAAAGCCGAAGATCTTCGCTCTCTCAGAATGAAAAAGAGTTCAGATAGAGTAAATTGGGCCAGAGCCACTGTTCATATCTCACTAACTGAAGGCAGACGTTGTAAATGACTCAAGCTTAATAGTAAAATGGTCATTATGATTTAATGGTCTGTTAAGTAATTGAAATTTTTTTAATGTACCATTAAGTGAGACCTATTTCTACTAAAATTTTAAGTGTCAATATTGCAAAAACTACACAGAGGAAAAGTTTTGCAGTCTATATTTAAGAATCAACTCACCATTTTGCATAAGAAGCGTTTGATGTTGGTTAATTCATGACACTTAAGAGAAAAAGTTGTACAATTGTTACACTTCAATTAAATTGTGTCAACATTTACCTATTATTATAGCAATTACACAAAATCTTCCTCATTACAACTGCGGTTACTGAAATAACCAGTGAAACTTGCAAATAGTGAATTACCGGTAATATGTAGCTACCACATGTGTTGCATAATAAAAAAAGAGGCAATCGCAACAAGTGAAGATGACGACAATATTCATGCCAATTTTAAATGTTCATTTTACACGATCTACGCATAAGGAACAACAATAAAGATAAAATACAAAAAATAAACCATTTATTTAAAATGCATAGCAAAACTTGAGGAAAAAAAAAACGTGCGACAAACAATAAATTGCAACAAGTTTTTTAACAAAACATTAAATGTAACCAATTTTTTTTACATAACAAGGTTGAGGATAAACAAAATAACAAAACAAAAGCAAATCGTCATCAAAAAAACTCTTGGATGTAAAAAACCTGTATTGGTAAACTAAAAAAATCATTTAGAGAAAAAAAAGTTCCTGTTACATTCGTACATAGTAGGTTCAAAACCCCTCTATAGAAAAAAAAGCACCAAAATAAAAATAGAAAAACAAAAATTAATATGCAACTGCGACAAAAATTTCACTTGTGAAATAAAAACAAAACAACAAAAACAAAATCCATAAATTATTGTTGCAAAAAAAACACGTGAAAGCAACACGTTAGACGCAAATGCTACAGCTGATATTTTTGTGCCACCACTGTAGTACTGTGTGGTTGCTAGCTGCTGTTTAAGGTACAGAACAGAGCGCATGTGTGTAGAAATAAAATTTGTAATAATTAGCACAAACATTGGTATACATTTTACATTTAGTGGCAGGGGACTGACCATTTTGTATATACCTATAAGAATTTCATGAATACAAAATAAGAAAAAATTTCTTGTTTTATAGCCAACAGGAAACGGAAGCGCGTACAAAGCGCTTCATATGTCCTTCAAATGAAGCAGCTTCCAATGCACTTCTCACTGCTTATCTTTTTTAACATACGAAGTCATTACGGAATATGCACATCCTTGGAAGCATATGAAATGCGCTACATTGAATGCTAAGTAGAAGCACATCTTCGGTAGCATATGACATGCGCATCCCTGAATGCCAAGTAGAAGCATATTTTTGAAAGCATATATTAAATGTGCTAGATATATTGGAAGATTGATTCTAAAAGAAAAACTTAATTAAATTTTTATTTGAACCTAGGCCTCCGCGTTATGCCAGTGCGCTAAAATGAGCTACTATTATTATTAATTTCCGTGAGACTAAGACGACATTAATTTTCTGTCACAATGAAAAGCTCAGTTATCCATTTCTTCAGTTGCCACTTGATAATTCATATCACATACTTTTTGTCAACCAAATAATATCAATGGGCTTGGATGATGTCGTTAAACTGTGCATTTAACAACACGAAATACCCTGGTTCAAACCTCAGTAGATGCGGAGGAAAAGCTTTTTTTAAATTAAATAGTATGTCAAATTTAATGCTTCCGAAGAAGCAAATCTGACGTCCTCTCCTTGGAAGCTGCTTTCAGATTTCCCGTTGGTTATTTTCCCTCTTAATATTATGTATGGGGACGTCCATTAATTACGTGAGGTGTTTTTTTGAAAATTCGGACCCCCCTCCCCTTGGTGAGGTTTGGTGAGATTTGGCGGAACCCCTCCCAGTGAGATTTAAATTATAATTTTTAATGTAAATTCTATGCAGCTTTTCTTTGACCCTCTCGCCCCCCTTGTTGAAATTTTGCTGGACCCCCTCCCCCCGAACAAAAATTTCACTTAAAAAAAAATGGTATGTGTTGTTTTCCTCTCTACAACTGTCAAATTTTTATACAAATTCGGATAGTCCTCTGGTATCCGCCGCTTGTTATGTAAAGTAACTGTCAACGCTGTACGTCCACTTAAATCAGTCTCCTGTCATATAATGTAACAGCCAATATCATAAGTGGTAATATGACGAAGGCTGTCCACTTTGTATAAAAATTTCAGTTGTACAGAAAGCAGATATATTGACTTACATTTTTTTTATATTTTTGCTACTCTCTGTGAAATTCAAAATTTCTTGGGCAATTATCAGTACCTCGGTATCATTCCCCTACCATGTAAGGCACTGTTAATAACAATTTTGATTTCATAGATAGAGAAATAAAAAAAAATTTCGCCACTCTCTATAAAAGTGAAATTTTTAAGCAAAATCATCACTTCCCATACATAAACACTAATATCCACATGCACTCTGATCACACCCTAACACCAACCTGGGGGCAACCACGTTGTCGTTTCATTTCAAAGAGTCACGATCACTGTGTTCACTTCATCGCTGGTAGTTAAGCTGTTATTCAACATTTCGTTATGCCTGTCATGCTGCATGGCAGTTACAACGATTAGCGGGTGTTTCATCTATTGAATTGCAAAGCTATGGAAATACCCATTCACTTTCATTTGCTTGCTGTTTGTTAAGCATCTGTTGAAAAATTAGAAATAAAAAAACGATCATAATAAAAGGAAGCAAAAAACATTTATACATTTTTTTCTTTTTTCACTATATTTATAAATTTCATTGCAGAAATATTATTGTTGTTTTTTTTCTTTTTTTAAAAATAACTAAACTTTTAAGTTTTATCTAAACTAATTAACAACGAAAAAAAATAATACAAAACAACGTGTAGGTATCCTTAAATTATGTTTTTCTTCATTATGCTCAGCATCAGTTTCTACCGATCTGATCTACTTGTGCTTGCAAGTTGTTAATCACTTCCGATGGTACTTGATCGCCAAGGATTTCAAAAAGATTTATCCTCTGATTTCCGGGTATTTGTTCATATGCGCCCAGCTCAATGCCCTCCTGCACATTCTGTATTTGTGCATCCTTTGGTATGAGGAAAGTTTGTTGTGCCTGACGTATAGCTTCATTTGTATAAGCGGCACCCTCACGTTGTGGCATACTGGCGACAATGGCCAACATGGCAAAGAGACACAGCACGATCATTTTCATTTTGTAGTTTGTTGATTTTTTTTCTTTACTTTCACACTGTAAATGGAAAATTTGCCACAATTAGTTTATAGTTTTTGCACTTTTTAATTCCTTTATATTTGATAACGATGGCAAACTAAGACAAGCTTCCGTACGATCTTACCTTGTGCGCGTTCAATACGTTAATGTTTGTTATGTTGTGCTTGACGCTCTTGTTTATAAGCTCGGCTTGAACTGGTCACTGAGCATTTCGTTGGAAAGCACTTCTTCTTCAAGTTGAGTGGGGTTAATTTTTTTTTTTATTATTATTATTATTGTAGGTGTGTGTTTGGGTTACCTGAATTTTAAAAGTTTTTTTTTTTTATTTCAATTCTCTGCACGTCGTCATTGACCAATGAAAGTGCCAGTCATGGGTTCATCTGTTGAACATAAAAAAAATACAACCAATATTTGTATGGAAGTGGCGTCTTGGAAATTAAACTTAATTAGCAAAATATATGTGGATTGATTGAGTTAATAACTTGAAGTAAAGGATACCGTAATTATGACTTGAGGGCGAATAATTTCACTTTAAAATAATACAAGAAACATTTTTTGTTTTCATCATCATAAGCTTGGCCAAGTAGTATTTTGAGAGATTGAGGCTTGGCCTTCCTCACTAATATTATTTGTGATGTTATTGCGTGTCACAATTTATTGTTATGATATTTATTTATGACAAGTTTGATCATTATATTGTGCTTCAGTCAAAAATACAATTTGCAATGTTTAAAATAATTGCTTTATTTACTTTTTAAAGTAATTCACAAAACTAAATTAAATTATTTACACACTTTTTAATTTCACCATTCACCATACTCTTTTTATTAAACTTTTTCATATATTTTGAGAATTACGGAGCTACAGATCAATGCCAGATCAAAGCGGTGAGTAAAGTTTTTGTTACATATTTTTGCTGAGTTCAGGTTACTTGATACAACTGTCTGAGTCGTACTATATTTGGAACTTATCACGTGACGTGAAATTTTGTGAAGACTTGATTTTAGTTGAATTTAAGCAATTAGATTATAAGATTGATTATTCTTTGAATTTATTTGAGAGATACCTAAGTGGTCGCTACAACTGAAAACTTCAACAATCAATTGCGTCTATAAAATATGAGTTCAAGACATTATACCTCCCCGAATACGCAACTTTGTTTTATATTGTTCTCGTAATAGAAGTATATTAACAAAGATATAGTTAGTAGGCAGTTTACGTATTTTACTTCTTGAAAGAAGCGGCAGAGTGAAGGGTTTGGTCGATACAACGACTTAATATAAATTTAATAGGAAATATGAATATTGTTTTCACTATTGACTCTTTTGAGCAAATACACAACATTGATAGCTTTTCTATAGATATTTATTATAATGAAGAAATAAGTGAACTTAACTGCTCGCTGTTATAGCTTATAAACCTGTCGGAATTAGTGATCTAAACAACCAAAGCCATCTTTTCTCTTCAATCCCAAACTAACTTGCCATGTTTTGTATACCTACGGATTTGGTTATCATCTAGGCTCTGAGGCAAAGGGTCCGCCTACCATTTTTCTCAAATATATCCAAAGCAATATTTTTCTCTCATGAGATCTTCTGTTCATTTTTCTATACCGGGCTTCATATAGAACGACAGGCAAAAACAAAGTCTTAGAGTGAAAACAAAATTAACGCTTGTTTCTAGTAATTGTTATTTATTTCATACAAGCGTTCTATCTGTTTTCACCCTAGCTAATACAGCAGACCAAATCCAATTCAAACCATATAGCCGGACTGACTTCAAATTGCGAAATTGGTTGCCGATTTAATATGATGTTTTTCAAAGGAAAAAAGAGAACACGATTTGATTGAAAATCATTTTTACGAAATTATGCCCATTTAAAGTTTAAGTGTCAAACTTGAAAAGGCGCTGAAACTTATTTCAAAATAGTCGCATTTTCATCTAAATTAAAATAACTAATTTTTGTCTTTTGATTCTAATAGAACTTCTGATTCTTTGTCAGAATTTTTAGAAATTTTTAAAATTGGCTGATTTTCTCAAAAACCCCAATTTTGTTTACGCTTATAATTTTATTGTGGACTTGCATTTATATGAGGGACTAAAGACCAGGATATCAGGAGATTTTTTTTCCAAAACCGAAATGTCAATTTTATTTTTCATCATTGCCTAGCCACTCCACGGTACGGTTTCAAAGCAAATAAAAAAAGCAGCATTCCAAATTACTTTCTGCAAATCGTGCTTGCATTCTGCATACTTTTGTTTTACCGTTATTTTCGTAATAACTCTTTATCATGGGAAATATATGAAAACATTGTACGCACATATAACTTTTTCGCTGACTGTACTTCTGTGGGTTTTGAATGTTTTCTTTGCTTGATTTTGTCAGCGAAAAAGTTATATGTGCTCTATTTGTATAAGCAAGTAGAAATCATTTTCTCGCAAATTGCATATCTACATACTATATACCTATGCGTATACCTATCTCAGGTATACTTATCACTCAACATTTTGTGGCCATCATATTTTGCATACTCAAGCATAATACAATTTAAGTATTTCTATAATATACTAAGTACGTATTTCGATAATAAAAAAAAAAAAATTTGAGAGGATTTCAATGTTAAAACATAAACAAAAACTAAAATTTTAGTATTAGAGACCTGCACACACAATTTTTTAAAAAAATAAGCAAACAAAATTCATTGCCTACATTTGGCTACTTAAAATCATCATAGAGAAATCATGCATCTTCTGATCAAAGCCAAATAAGAAAAAGATAAAAACAAGAGACCTTTAAGCATCCGAAAAAATCAACGGATGCAATAAATAAAGTTCAACTGAAGCCAACGATACAAAATGCAACAACTTCAAGTCGAAATGTCATCGTCGCTTTGCTCTCATCAAATATCTTTACTACAAAGTGATGGCTCATTACGGCCAATTTGTTGTTAACTTGGCCTAAAGCTGTTAAGTGTATTTAATAATAATAATAATTAATTAATGTACGAAGCTCTGTTTACGTAATTTTAATGCGATGTAGTACGCGATGTGATGTTACTGCACAGTACTTGATGTGTGTTACATACGCGCTAAGTGAGCACAACGTCACTTCAATGGTCATACAATAAAAAAATACCGAATTATGAAAGATTGTTTGTTAAATTTTCTTTTTTTATAAAAAAAAAAGACGAGTGCTTTTATATAAAATGCGGAACTCATTTAGTGCTTATTTAAATATTTAAATTATATTTTCTTTTATTCGAAAAATTTCCCCCTAAGTGATTACAGCATTTTACAGCTCTGATCGGTATATGATCAATGCAAGTCCACTTCAACAATATAATCAACGTTTGGTCTTCGCTTTAGGCCAAAAGCCAATGGCTTACAAGCTAAAGTGGTTTAAAGCAAACATAATTAAAAATACCATAACTTCGACGTTTTAATTTTTTATATTTTCTGAACTTAAGTTTTTTATTATTTATTGCAGCATCTTCCAATAGTTTTATGCACAGATTTATCTGCATCAAAACAAAACATATTTATGTACAGTATGTAAGTATGTTCAATAAAAAAAACTGTGTGAATTTTTCACGATATGAATTTCGATTAATTTAAATATCAAAAGATCTTTATTTCGAGTTGTCTGAATTCTGTATCATCGGACATTTTTCACTATCTGGATTTTGAACTGAAAGAATTATGAATGCCGAAAAAGACACAATTCTTTACTGTCAAAAAGTTTTCAGAGCTGGAATTTATTTATTTTTTTTCATGCTTCTATAAGTCGAATTTTATCACTTATGGGTTTTTCATATTTTCCAGCTCAATATAAGATGTGTCAAGTTGAAACATTGTTTTATAAAAGACTGAATACTACTTTACTTCAGAGCTTTTTATTTAAAAAACGATGGATTGAATATGACTACTTTATCTGGGTTTTTTCAGTTCCTAATCAATTTTAATTCGAATATGTATCATAAATACCATACGCTTGGGATTGCGAGCACGACTCAAAGAAAATTTCAAATTGGTTCCTTTTTTTCTCCTCTAGAAATTTTATTTTGATATGCGTTTGTGACTTTTAGCCTACTTTTAAAATAAATTGACAGAAGCTGATAAAGTGCCGATTTTATTCAAGTTCAGTCTGTCTTATTGGGTAGATCATTTTTTATCAAAAATGTTTAAGTAAATTCATGTACAGCGATAGTTAGACCTTTATAATACCATGTTTTTGCTAGCTATATTTTGTATAAAGCTTGCAATTTAATTTTTTCCACTGTGCGGCACTTCAAATTAGAGTACCAGGAGACCAACCATAGTTCGGTTTTTCGTTTTTAGGTTGAAAAAAAGAAAAAAAAAATAGAAAATATTGAAAAAAAGTTGAATAAGGTTGAATAAGTCTGTGGCCTAAGCTGTGGCTCTTAACGTAAAAGCCATGTGGTGTAAATTCCATGAGAATCGATCGACCGGTTTTCGTGAAAATTATATCTTAAAAATTTGTTTGCATGAGGGCCACTCTTCATATGCACCCTAAAAAAAAGTTTTATAGCCTTAGCTATTCCCGTTAATATAACAGAAACGTAGTGCGAATTCCATGTGAATCGAGTAAGTGATCTTTGTGAAAATGATACATATTTCAAAATATGTAAGTGTGAGGGCCACCCTAAATAAAAGCTTTAAAACCTTTGCTTTAATATAAAAGATATGTGTTGTAAATTCTATGTGAATCGATCGACCCATCTTCGCGAAAATGATATTTTAAAAATATTTTTGCATGAGGTTCACCCTAAATATGCACCCTGAATAAAAGTTTTGTTGCTTAAATTATGCCACTTAATAAATTCCATGTGAATCGATAAAACGGTCTTTGTGAAAACGCTATTTTAAATATAAGTTTGAATGAGGGCCACCCTAAATATGCACCCTTAGCAATAGTTTTGAAGCCTAAGTTATTCCACTTAATATAAAAGACTCGTGGTGAAAATTTCATGTGAATCGATTAAGTGGTCTTTGTGAAAATGCTATTTTTCAAATATTTTTGTATGAGGGCCACCCTAAATATGCACGTAATCGAAATGAAAACTAGCCTATGTCCTAAGTTAGACCAAATTACAGACATAAGTCAAATTTCATAAAAATTGGTTGAATAGTTCCAGCGTTTATCCCGGACAAACACCGTGACACAAGATATTTATATATTAAAATGTAGTACGGTTTGAGGTAATTGCTTACAGTTTTGAGCAATCTTATTGGTTTTATCTAGTTCCTTGTTCGATACATAGAGGTCAAGCACCTCCGCAGTAGTAGAAAAAAACATTGAGATTATGTAAAAAAATTGTACTTACCACAAAGCCGCCGTAAGCTGAAGTTTTCATTTTGACTGCATTTTTTAGTTCAATAGACGTAGTTCGTTTCTTTTTTTATAAAAAACTTTTACACAACTCCCTCTACATTGGCAGACGGAAAATTCGCGAAAGCCCGGTTGGAGATTCTTTCCACCACGATAGGAGAAAATTTAGCAAAAAAAAACACGTTGTAAGCCGGGCGAACTTTCGATCTGCGCAATAACTAAAATATTTTATAATATTTATCACTAAAAACTTGAGAAAAAAATAAAATTCACTATTTTTTATAATTTGCGTTTGATATTTATAAAAATGTAATAAATGTAACTAAAAAAATTGCACGCACTTTGTAAATTAAATCAAGACTAACGGGTGACAGTTAACAAGCGTTGCCACCTGTTGAATAGAAGCTATGAATGCAAACTTTTTTTAAACAAAGAGATAAACTGTAGAGCATACATATGTAAGAACTAACTTAAAAACAATGAAAACTTTTTGATTAAAGCTAAAAATTATTCTGCTAAAGATTTGTTTATAAGGTTTTAACGTTTATACAGTTCCACTATTTTCAATCTCAATCAAATTGCTTGTTGGGTTATGCTACTGCAAGCAGAACATTGTGGGGCATTAATGAAAATTTGACAGTTAACAGCATGCGGCGTTAACGTTGACAGAAATTTTAAGGAACATCGTGATTTGTATTTGGTGCTTAAAAAAAAGCGAAATACTAAAATAAATAACTGAAAATATTAATTTATTTATTTAATTGTGTATGCTTTAAAGCATAACAAGCAAGCACACGTTAAAATCTGGTTGAATTAAAGCAATGGAAGTGGAAAACGGTGAAGGACAAGTGCAAGTTCACTTTAAGACCAAACAGGAAAAGTAAGTAAACATTTTATTTTTCCCACATTTCAAAGTATTTAATTAAAATATTTTAAATGCTATAGCTATGCCGTGCCTGATGTTCCCTATTCTATCGAGGGTAGTGTAACCACAGCGGAACTTAATAATTTGGTTAATACACTGCTGGAACAGGCGTCTGACACGCGGGATGCCAAAGCAGTGGAATTTGATTTTCTTGTTTTTGAAGAATATTTAAGAGGTCGCCTATGTGACCATCTACGTGACAGGGCTATCTCTTTTGAGGATGCCATAGAAATAGAGTATGTGGAACGTTTTCCGGCGCCGGAACCCCAAGATTGCCTACTACATGACGATTGGGTATCAGCGGTAAAAGCAAACGGCAAATGGGTGATTACCGGCTGTTACGATAACACTATTAATATCTGGACTATTAAGGGGAAACACGTGTTAACAATTCCTGGCCACACTATGCCCGTGAAAGCCGTCGCTTGGGTCAGTCTGGATGGTGAAACGGGCAAATTTGTTAGTTGCTCACAAGATCAGACTGCAATGCTATGGGAATGGAGCATTGGTAAAAATGCTGTAGAGTGTGTTTCAGTGTGCAAGGGACACGAACGTGGTATCGATTGTGTTGACGTCAGCCCAGATGCAAATCGATTTGCTACAGGTTGCTGGGACACGATGCTGAAAATTTGGTCAGCAGGTAAGAGTTGTAAGACTTTGAGTTTTTTCTTGTTTTAATTTCATTTTTCTTTTATTTTAGATATTAATGATGCTGGTGAGGGTACTTCAAAACGTGCAAAGCAGGATGTTGGTTCTACAAGGGTATTATTTGTTTTATTTACATCTAACTCGATAGTTTCCCTTACAAAATTTTTTATTAGAAAACAAAGTACAAAGAATGAGCACTTTCAAATTTAAAAATAAATAGAAAAAAATTTAACTAAACATTGCCCTAAAAGAGTGGCTTTATATATAAGAGACTGCAATAAAAGCATCAACTCAAAGATCGTACCCCACTCGTCAATTTTTATATGTGATTTGCGATTCACTCTGAACGGATAGCAATTTCGTTCAAAATTTAAAAAAAAATTAGCGCCTAAAATCTTTTAAACAAATAATGAAAATTTCTTTCCCAAATTTGACAAAAAGTCGAAGTGTGTAAGGGCTTGCAGACGAACAGTTCAAGTTAGTCACACGGTTATACGAAAAAGTTGCAATGTATATCACGCAAAATACAAATTTGTGAACATTTTTGGATATAGTATCAGAATTCCCTCCACGTAGTTTATTTTCCGAACAATTCATTTAACAAAAAAAAATTTATGTTCTGCTTCATAAGAAAAATGGTCCGAGATAATATAGAAATTAAAAATATTTTTGAATAAAATCATTTAATATGTATTGTTTTAACAATTTATTTATAGACACCACAAATGACGCTGCAGGGTCATCGTGAATGCATATCTTCGGTGCAGTGGATGGATTCCTCTGTTATACTTACTGGTAGTTGGGATCATACCATGAAAATTTGGGATTTGAATTTGGAGGGTATCAAATCGGAGATATCAACTAATAAATCAATATTTGATGCCAGTTATTCCAAGTTGAATCATTTAATTGTTACTGCATCTGCAGATAAGAACATAAGACTATACGACTCGCGAACAAATCGTAAGCTTGCGAAATCATTTTTATTTTCAATTAAAAACTTTTGCACCTTTCCGACTAATTGCAGAGGGTTCAGTTGTGCGCAATACCTATTTGGGTCACTCACAATGGGTACAAACAGTCATGTGGTCAACTACAGAAGAGCATCTTTTTGTTTCTGGTTCTTATGATAATCAAAATAAATTGTGGGACTGCAGAAGGTGAGTTGTAGAATTTTCTTCAAATGCCGATTTCGTAACCCTCTCAGTTCCATACACAAAAGTGTATTAATTTTGTTATCAAAATAAACTGAATAAACAAACTGTTTTTTACCACTCAAAATTTTGATAATATCAAAACGTATTATCAAAATCGAGTTTTATTAGTAGTATTCATTATCATTCAGTCATATTTTTTTCTCTAATATATTTTCTTTATGCTCTTTGTTTAGTCCAAAAGCTCCGCTTTATGATTTAATTGGACATGGTGACAAGGTACTGGATATAGACTGGTCAAATCCGAAATACATTGTTTCAGGCGGCTCCGATAACACAGTGCGCGTGTACAAATCACGCAAGGCAATTAATGTAGGCAAATAAATTTAACGAAACTGTAAAGTATTTATTAACTAATTTTACTTCTACATTAAATAATTTGTAAAAAAAATAAATTACCAACATTTTTATAACATTTATTTATAAATTGTGTTTTCCGTGAATTATTTCAAATTATTGATATTGTAAAACCGACCGGATATGGTGAGGCAAGTTATTATGTAATGGGTTTTAGAATTAAAAAATTTTCTGCAATGCATATCTTTTTAGTCTCACTTACACAAAAACAAAAGATATCTACTGGCAAATAGGCTACATATCACATGTGTTGCACGAATTTGCTTATCCCATATTGAAATTTGTAGTTCTTGAAAATTCAAAATTATCGCAAATTATTATTGTAAATTGCGCATAAATTTATGAGATAGTAAGAACGTTTTGGCGTCGCATCATAATTGCGCCATTAATTTTAATAACCAAAATCTTTAATTTCAGACTGGCAGTGCTTTTGTTTGACAGCTGTGAATCTGTTTTTGGCAGATGACAGACCGGCTCCAGAATCGTTCTCATGCTTGACATTTCTCTCTGCTTGTTCACAAAGTCAGTACAGAAAAACCGGCTTAAAAAAATTATGCAACACTAGTCATCTCTTTTCCACAAGTAGCAAACAATTTGGCAGACTCGCTGGGCTCTGCAATTGCAAAACCTTTATTATAATAAAAACAATAGCAACAACAGCGGCAGCGAATGACAAGGTAAAAGCAGCACCACTACTGCAGAATTCTATTAGCAGAAGAAGCAAAGCATTAGTGTAATAAGAATAAGAGCAGGAAAAAATCAAAGCGGCTGCTGCTCTTCCGATTGTCTGCCTGTCGTTCATCGAACGAAGCAACTTCTGTGATTTTTATTTTTGCAAAATTTATAATTAAACATAAAAATATAAGAAAATAAATTTAAACGAAAGCAACGAATAATTAAGGAAAAAACAACAAAACTTTGTGAAAACGGGAATAAGGCAAGTAGAGGTTACGAATTACAGTGGAAAAATAAGTTTATTTCTTGTGAAAAAGAAGGCTAATGAAATGGTCGAAATTATGAGTCGCTGCAGCGATGTCAAAGCGGCTACCGCAGTAGCTGAGTAAAAATGCTGCACTTTTAATAATTTAAGTGTTTATTGTTGGTCCTTGCTAATATGATTTTTGCTAAATTTTGAGTTTTCTGTCGCAACGTCTGAAGACACTTCGATTTTTCAAAACCGTTGCAGGGGAGTTGCACTTCGACGTTGCTATTGCGTCAGCGTCGGCAGCGCTGCTTGCTTGCTGTCTGTGGGGTGCTCCTCCGTTGGAGATGAAGCCGTTGTCTTGCACAACTTTATTTGGTTTTAAAAATTGTTTTATTTGGAAAATATGTAATGTAAGCATGAATTGCAAATTTTGTGAATTTCATTTGGCGACGCAATTTGTCATCGTTTGTCAATTCATTTGATTCGTTCAGTCGATCGGTTGTCGCGTCGAGAATCCCAAAATGGCCGCTGTTTTGCTTTCTGTTTTCCTCCTGCGGTTCCGCTGTTCCATTGAATTTATTGCATTGATTCCAAAATTTTTGCTGCGGATGTCACAAGCTCTTGTTGATGTTTTGCTTCGAATTGTCCTCGACGTTGGTTGCGTTGTTTTCTTCGTAGTTTTTTGCTTGTCGTAAGTCATCCTTGTGAAGTTGAATGTTATAGAAATCTCAAGGACGCTGCAAATTGTTAACTGCATTAAACAATTTTTGGATTTAAATGGTAGGCTACATTTAGCATGAGTCTGACAGCGTCATGAGTTTACACTTATTGGAATACTATATGTGTATACCTGCCTCTGGACCAAACTAAAATAGTTATGTTAAGTAATTAAGAAAACAATTCGAAATACGTTCTGTATGACATAACCCAGTAAAAAGGCTTTCTTGTGCACATTTTGTTAGAAATTTGGAACTGAAGAAAAATATTTGATTCAGTCCCAGAATGTTACATCTGTACACCTAGTTACCTATGTATTATGTCGCCGTTAATCGCATCCCACCAGGGGTTTATATGCTCGAACAGGGTTGCCAAGTTGAAAAGGAGGAATTCCCGACCTTCCCGAAATAAAATAATTTTTCCTTAAAACAAAGTTAAATAATTTGTGAGAAAAAAAAAATTTTTTTGGGAAAAAGTTGAAATTTGTTTTTGTTCAGCAATATTTTAAAATAATGAATACATATAATTTTTGTCTGAGAAAAACCTAATGACCAATCAATTCATGATTTTTTAAAAATGTTTCAATTCCTAACGGGTCCCGGCTTTGACATGAAATTACGGGCTTGGCCGAGTCAAACAAGTTCGAATAGAGATATTGTCCATTCACTCAAAAAATGTGCTTCAAATCAATTATGTGATGTTTCTCAATTACATAAATGAGGACAAAATTTCATTCCTGTGCTATATTTTTTTTTAATTTTTATTTTATATATCCCAATCCCTATCATCCCTGTCCTGGATCGGCAGTCTGTTGTTGTTGTTCTGCTTGAAATTAATTTAATTGCTGGAAAACACAAATATGGTGCACATTCTCTATACAAAAGACTATTTGGTTTTTTTGCAATTTTCCGATTTTTCTTTTAAACTTTTTTTTACTAAAAACTTTGCCTGAGCAATTACAAACCCAACAAAAAAAAAAAAGTGATTCAATCGGTCGAGCTATTCTAGAGACTATTGCTCACCAATTCATTTTTATATATAAGAAGATAACGTCTAAAGTAATCAGACTTCAGACTTGGATGTTATTTTCCGTATTCTCTTAACAAAAAAGGTTTATAATTTCCTCCTAAATTATAAACGGTCGATAGGAGACAATTCTGCCTCTGGCTGTAATATTTTCAAAATGGCTCGAGTACCTCAAGTTGTCCCATAATTAAATTCATCCAAACTATACCTCTTTAATATATAAGTATAGATAATTTTGTAGCTTATTATTTCAGCCCTATCCTCAGGCCAGCTTAAAATTTGCAAAGCAGCAAAATAAATAACTTAAAAACAAAAATGTCATCAACCTCTGGAGCTAGTAGCAGCAGCACAAGCGCTGGTGGTGGTGGTGGTGGTGGTGGTGGAAGTGGCGGAAGCAGTGGTGGTAGCAATGTTGGAAATTTAACTGCGGGTAGTGCAGCTGCACGTGGTCGAAATGGAAACGGTGGTGGTAGTAACTCTACTGCTGCATCTGGAAGCACTACGAATTCAACAACTGCACCAAATGATGTTGAGCCTCGCAAAGATCCTAAACCAAATCCGAAAATTTCAAAAGCATTGGGTACCTCAGCCAAACGCATACAAAAAGAATTGGCAGAGATTACATTGGATCCACCGCCAAATTGTAGCGCTGGACCCAAAGGGGATAATCTATATGAATGGGTGTCAACTATTTTAGGACCACCTGGATCAGTATACGAGGGTGGTGTATTTTTCTTAGATATACACTTTTCGCCCGAGTATCCCTTTAAACCACCAAAAGTGACATTCAGAACAAGAATCTATCATTGTAATATTAATAGTCAGGGTGTTATCTGTTTGGATATACTCAAGGATAATTGGTCACCAGCATTGACCATATCTAAAGTGTTACTATCAATTTGCTCCCTGCTGACTGATTGTAATCCTGGTAAGTGTATTCGAATGAAAAAATAAATATTATTAATTGTTATTAATATATTATAATTCCACAGCCGATCCACTTGTTGGCAGCATTGCAACTCAATATTTGCAAAATAGAGAAGAACATGACAGAATCGCTAGACTTTGGACAAAGAGGTAAGTGACTCTATTGCCAAATAACAACTTTGAGCACTTTTCAGTAGAGATGAGCGAAACGGTTATTTAAAAATAAATAGTTCATTACGTTTTTAATCGCCATTTGATGACTGGTTCCAAGGACTAGACATGCATTGCTGCTTTACGGTTCTACGCAGAGTGCAGGTACTAAAATTGTAGCCATAGCGAATATTTCACGGCCCAAAAATAGTTGGAACTTTAATATCCGCTCATTGAAAGGAAGAAAGAGCTACCATGCTTAATTTTTACGATAAAACCACCCAGAGTTTTGGTAGCCTGCATTAAATAAATGGATTGAAAACCTAAAATTGCATAGAAATTCTTTGATGATACGTTTACAAATTAATTGGTGTAAAACTCACTGGCTTTAAGCTTAGCCAAAGTTTGAAAATATAAAATGAAAATGAATTGCATTTCGGTATCTTATTACGGTATAAAAACAGAAGCGACAGAAGTCACTGTTGACAACCATATTAAGGCAAAATGTGGGCCAGTCATTACTGCGGCAACACTTTGCGTTAGCTGACTCATTATTGCCATTCAAAATATATATTTTTTAGCTACCATGTTAGAGCACATAATTTTCTTTCGAAAAAGAGTTAGATTTTCATTGCAAATTATGATCTTAAACATTGTTTCGAATTTCGCAGAAAAGGTATTTACACATATGGTTTTAATAATTTATAATGTAACTCGGCTTAAAATATTTCTCTCAACCCTAACTTATTGTGCTATATGACTTGAGTAATTCGTTTTTTAATTTCAGATACGCAACATGATTTCTCAGTGTGCATTATTTAATAAAATGTTCGCACGAACTTGGCAAATTTAATTATAATAAAAATAAATATCCTATATATTAATGATAATACTATTAAATATTAAAAGAAAATACTAAACATAAACAAAAACAAATACAATGAAAATGTCAAAAAATCTAATTTACTACATATAAATAAATTACAATGAAACTAAATGCAAAACAAACCAAAATATACATACAAACACAAATAAATTCAGTCAATAAAAAAACAGTAAAAAATAGAATCAAACAAAATGCAAATCAAAGAACGCATTCAGTTAACATACATACAACTATGTCGAAATTGTTTTCATTTAAAAATTTCTGTTTATACGTAGAGTACTGCGTATAGCAATAGCTACAACACAACAAATTATATCATTGGAAATTTCTGTTTGAAATTATGTATTATTTTAAGAAATTTGTAATTTTTTTTTGTTAGAATGATACGAATTTGTAAAAAAATTTAATTTTGTCTTTGCGTTGTGTAACAAATCAATTTTTTTTCTCTTTTTAATCTATTAAGCAAATTAAAATGCAAAAAACAAACAAACAAACTGTTGTTGCAGTTCTTTCTAATCATATAAGCAAACAATAAGTCGACAAAAGAACTTTTAATTTGTATTTGTAATGTTTAGTAACTGCATAATGTAATGAAGTGTTTTATGTTAATTTAAATATTGCGAATTTCTAATTAAAATTCATACATAAATTAGTTTATGTACAGTTAAGTAATACTTTTAATTATTTTATTATAATTATTTTAAACTAAAGTAAACAAAGAAATTGCTATTTTAACATAAGCAGTAAGAAAAGTAAATGGGAAAAATGTTGCAAAAAAAAAACGAAAATTTAAAAGTTTAATTACTCCAATTATTTGATATAAAGTTTCGTGTTGGTGAAAAACGTCACAATTTTTTCTTTTAGGTCTGCTTTATAAGATATAAAACTATTTGAAATAAATTCAAAATTATACGAAGAACGAATAGACTTTTGAATGTGTAGTTGTTATGTGATATGAGCAAAATTATTTGATGGCAAAATGTATAAAAATTAAATTGCGCAATTACTAATTGGAAATGAAGTAAATTTGTGTAAAATCAAATTTTAATTGCAAATGAAAATAATTTCAGCAATAATTTTTGTTTTATTTTAAATTCTGAAAAAATAACAACATTTCCATTTCAATTTATTAAAATAAATAAAACCTTAAAAATGTGTAACAATTATGAAAAATTCAAATAAAGCCTTTTTTTATTTCATTTTAACGAGGATAACAGCATGAAAAAATTTGTTCGTTATGACGAAAAATGCATAACATTTCAATGATTAAAAATGAGTTACTATCTTACGAAAAAGTTGTTCAGGTACTTCTTGTACATTCTAAAAAATTGTCTTCCATATTTGTACTACATATTTGTATGAAGATGAAAAAAGTTTTTATTAATAAAAAACGTTCACAATTTCCGCAGTATATGGACCTTGACATAATATGCCGTTCAATATAATTGTGAAGTATCTCCTAGAATTTTGAAATAACTTCGTTTTTAAAACTGGCATTACTTTCCTAAAATATAAACGGTTAACGATATGTCGGCAAAAAAATCACTTTTGAGCCGCTGACCTTTTTGGAGTGACGCCGAATTTCACAATGGGAATGATTTAAGGGCTTGCTAGTGAAGTACAAATTAATCATCATCTTATATTTCCGTTTTGAATAATTTCCTCTTGTCACTTGGCATATTTTAAAAAAAAAAACAATTTTTAAGCTATTAACAATTGTTATTTTTAGTAAACTCACTTAAAAAATTCCTGCTCGAGTTCGCCTAAACGAACTAAAATAATTTCTGTTTCAAAATTTTTTTTTTATTGTTTTCTATATTTTTTTTTATTAAATGTTATTAATAAACAGTGGTCATGACGTGACATAAAATTCTAAATATAGTCTTGTGCCGCTCACACATTTAAGAATAAAATTGGCAATTTATTAGTAATAAATATATTAAATAATTAACGTTATCCAGGCCATCCGATGATGAAAGCTGGTCTACCAAAAAATTAAAAATCTCTTCTCACTCTTTTTGCCCTCCTTCAAATCTCTTATTTACATATTTTCCATTTCTATCGCTGGTTTTTACAACTTTAAGTGTGTTGAGAATATTTAAAAAAAAATTGATCTAACATTCAAAAAGTTCTTAATTGGTTGCAGTACACGCTATATTCAAAGTTTTATAGCTTATAGGCGAATGATATGGCCAAAGTCTTGGCTTGGTCTGTTAGGAAAAATATAGTTTTTTATATCAAAAAAACATCCCATGGCTATACATAGAATTTAAACATGAATCTTATTTCGAATTTAATTTTTCTAAGCGCGAATGTTTTAACCTAAGCGCTGATCGATTCATTACAAACATCCAAGTAAAAAAACACTTCACTCTTTACCGAAAACATATGTAAATTTCAATTTATTTCAGTTTACAATCTCCTTCAAATACAAATAGTTTGTGCTGCATATTGTTGTTGAATGCATACATTGTTAAAATTTCAAATATCGTTATTCCAAATAACAAGAATTCCTTCAGAGATTTTAAGGAACAAATTTTGTTTTGCTTGCAAATTACAAAACCAATAAAAAATGCATTAAATCCATTATTTGTATTTTTCGTAAAACTTAAGGTGATAAGACCTTACAAATACATGCCGTTGACCAAAAAATCTGCTTCATGCGCATATGGTGTTTTACCACCTAGTCGTCTAGAACGTCGTCCTACGGTGCGCATGCGGCAACCGATAAGTATTGCCAAAGCTGCTGTAACCAAAAGACCTGCAAATAAAACACAAAGGAATGTGACAACAGCATTTCTTTAATAGTAAAACCGTAGCTACCTAGCGTTAGTGACAATACGGCACCACCAGGACGTTCCGATTGCCCATCGTGATCGCGAAATTCCATTGCTAGATTTTCGTGTATCATTTTATATTGTTCATGTACTGGCGAGGGCGGTTGTGGGTGTTGCTTTTGCTGCTCTAAGGCCAGCTCGATGGGATCCTTCGGCTTGGGTAATTCTTTTGATACTGTGGATTTTGATTTGACTTTTTTATGCTTGCGTTGTTTCTAAAGATTGATAAAAATTAAATTCAGTGATTAAATGGATGGCACCACGTGTCGTATACGTAACAATAATAAAATCGAAAAAAAAAATCAAAAAATGTACACTGAGCCGTTTAAAATACTCTATTGCAATTACCTTCTTTGGTGGTTCTGTAGACTCTTCTGAATTTTCATATTCATCATCAGCATCTTTGGCGCTTGGCTTAGGCGCTACTCCCATTACTGTTGCTGTTGCAACATTTGATGCAGCAACAACTGGTGTCATAGCTAGCGACTGCTGTTGTTGTTGTTCATTTGCTGCTGGCATATTGTTAGCATCATTGTTCATCGGCAATACAAGTGGTTTTGTTTGCAATTGTTGTTGCTGTTGCATAACCTGAGGTTGTTGCTGTATACCATTGATTATGTAGGCAGGTGCCTGCTCTTGTGCACCACCTCCTGCTGTCATTGGGAATGTACCAGGTGCTAAGACATTTGCTTGTTGTTGCCAGTTGACATTGGACGGGACCAAAAGATGTCCTTGAAAACGAGATAATAAATTTTCTGTAAATAATAGTGTTATGCTCATATGTGATCATTCATGGAAGAAAGAATCATATTTTCCCGCAGGAAATTACTCATAATATCCAAAAATCGATTCAATCGGATTACAATTGAATAGTTAAGGTAATATAATTGATCTGGTTTCCTAAATATGAAGTGTTTCAGCCGAAATTGTTCTCTACCTACTGATCTACCGATTTTCTTGAAATTTCGACATGCTTTTCTACACATAAAATAAAATAGCCATATTTTTTACAATTTTTTTTTCATTTTCTTCATGGACGTTCACATATTGTAATATTGCTCTATAAGTTACCTTGCTGCTGCATCACTGGCTGCGCTCCGTTGCTACCATACGTTTGCAGTTGGATATCTTGTGATTGTGGTAAATAGATGCCACTCCTTTGTAGTGTAGCAGCATACATTGGATTAAGTTTAGGATTGGGAAAAGTTGAAACACCATTTGTCGGCACTTGAAGACCACCTTTGTGATTGAAGATGCGACTGTTAAGCTCAGCTTTAGAAAAACCAAAAAAAGTTTTTT
Source organism: Meiosimyza platycephala (assembly GCA_963662105.1). NCBI lineage: Eukaryota > Metazoa > Arthropoda > Insecta > Diptera > Lauxaniidae > Meiosimyza > Meiosimyza platycephala. The sequence continues at coordinate 22,495,376 of OY759210.1, forward strand.
AAAGAAAATTAAAAGAAGAAATTAAGCAATGAAAAATAACATATTTATCTTATTTAAAACTTGTCAAAAAAAAAGAAAAAACCCAAGTAAAATGACGGATTCAATTTTACAACCTAAAGATGATTGCTTTTAAAAAAAAATGTTTCTTTTGCCAAGAACTTTAAAAATTGGATGTTATGCTATCAATGTTTTATTATGAAAGCCCATCTCTTTGAAATTTGGCATTAAGAACCGTGTTAACCGTGTTAGTTGATTAAATATTGGGATTGAGCCTTATGAGAGTGATCGTACTTTTGATGTGTTCGTGATGCCATTTAGAAAAAATGTGTCATTTTTGTAAATCTTACGCTTCCAGTAAAAATTACGCAAAATCGGTTTGAAGACAAGTTATTTTCAATTATGTTCCGATATTCATTTGTTTAACTTCTGTCGCTCAGATAAATAGCTTCTGAGGTATAAGAGGTTAAAGTTTGCATATGATGTGATTAAAACACACAAAAGTAATAACATGTTGAGGAACAAAGGTAAGGCCTCTACAGATTCAAAGTAAAAGTTCCCACTTAGATCTATTATGCCATAGTTGCAGTTGCAAAAATTACCGCCCCCTTGCATAAAACAAGTTTTTAAAGTTTCTGCCAATATTTGTCGCCCTTTAATTCTTGCCGCCCTAGGCACGTGCCTACTCTGCATTTATGATAAATCCGGGCCTGGCCTCAGCAACTATTTATCTGAGATGAAAAAATATGGGAAACTTTATAACGATTATAACGTTACTTACATTTTATTTACTTTATGAAAAACATACATACATTGAACGGGGCAGGTGAATAAGCTCTGTAAGCACTTTGCCCATATAGTACCCAAATATTCAGCTTCCTTTTTTCAAATAATTTTTTATTGAGTAAAAAATGACGGAAAATAAGTTTGAAGTCGATTGGAAAATAAATTTTTTTAAACTCACACTTAACTTCAAAAAGTGGGCGTGGCACGGCAAAAGATTTTCTAAAGAAATGCTAATAGATTAAACTTTAATATAAAAAATTTAAACCTTCAAATTTTTTGCCTATTATAAATAAAAACATTTCCAAAAATAAGAAATTTTCGTGATTCGTTAACAAATCGAAGGTACGATCAGGACCGGATTACCGCCTACGCCAACAACGCCGTGCCGTAGGGGCGGCAAATCGAAATCTATCTTAATTTGCTAGGGTTTTTGAGGCTCATAAACCTTTTTTTTTTCTTGTGAAAATTTGTTTTTTTTTGGTAATTATAACTTCAGTTACCATAAAAATATGATTCTCTCTGTTTTCTATGGGAAATTCTAGGCAAAGGCCAATGGAAACGGAAAAATTTGTTACTGCCGCTGCCGTTGCCCTTCGCGAGTGGATGAAAACGCCCTTATTGGGATTGAAGAGTCAATTTTTTTGTTTCATTCTTTTCAAGAGACTTCAATCTCATTAGCTGGGTTTAGTTAAGGCAAAAAAATGCACTGTGTAATATCGGTGTAACTCAGAGGTGTCGGATCTGCTTATGTTGGCTTTTTAATTTTAATGCGACTCCAAAAAGTCTTCGTTCCTAGTCAAATTATGCGAGTCAAAACTGTTTTTGTATAAATAAAAATCCAAACTGGAGTGAATTGACCGAAAGGTAACGCTAGTGTTACATTTGAGACTTATCGACATTTTAGGTTTCTACAGACGCTTTCAACATTATTCGACTTTATGATATTTTTCGGCTTATGTCGATTTGTACGACATTTTCAAATAACTACTTGATATTTTTCTATATAAACATCATGACCTCTCATTAAGTTCACACATCACATTATTTACATTGTACTTAGTGAGTTTTATTTTTGCACCAAAGATATTAAAGAATAAAATGATTTTAATGTGGATTTAGTAATTAGAAAGCACAGATTTAAACGCCCATTCATGTTTATCTTTTAAATTTTTATTTTTCACATCATTTGTGTTTATTGCGCTTAAAGATGTTTATGTTTTTCTTATTTTACTGTTATTGTTTCTTATCTTTATACATTGCAAATTCTTAAAAGATGACTAAAAAAGCATTTAAACCTTAAACATCAACATCTGCCATAAAAAATTACAGTCTGCCAAGTAAAAGCGTGTGAGGTATTGCTCGCAGAATCTTCCAAAACATAAAAGCCCACATCGTACAAAACTATCGTATTTGTGCTTGTATTTTAGTATACTTAATCAGCCTCCACAACAAAACTCTTCCAACATTTCTCCGTTTCATGATTTCGTAATTTTTTTCACGGATACTCTAAAAGTTCCACTCATGTCGGTAGACTTAAGATGTTATTTTTCACAACGTATGTAGGGTAAGTGCGTGTACCTTGGACCGATTTTGAGTAAATCGTTTGCTGACTCCAAACTACGGCTGATTTTTTTTCTCTGACGCCTCTATATTTTAAACTGATATTTTAGCTATAATGGCATGAATACAAAAAGCCACAGTCTTTTTTCCAAACCCACGTAAAAGACGTTTTTCCAAGGTACAATCAGGCATTGTATCTTGGACCATGAGACTAAATTTACCTAAATTTTTCTTCCCTCTGTACTAAATAGTTTTTTATGATCAATTTTGGACTGATATATCAATATGGTGCTTCCAGGTAATCAAAGTTTAGTTAAATGGCGAATTAAATTATTTTTTCCGATCTAGTCCTTTTTAGCAGCAGATCTACCCCTTAAACCATTTTAAATAGCCCACTTTACCTTTACCTCTACCGTCATTTTTGCTACGAGGAATATTTCTGAATTACATTCATAATACATTTCACGACACAGAAAAAGTATGTAAATAAGATAGGTTCAAGGTACATTCCATGCATTGGTCCAAGGTACACGCCAAGCACAAAATTTGGAAAATATTCAAAAAAAATTTACCCTAGGAGATAATAAGATTTTAAGGTAATTAACTTGAAGAGAAACGTTGGATACCGTTATTTCGTCATTGATCACCAACACAACTAAATTACACAGCTCGTAAATCGACCTTGAAAATTTGCACAAAATTTACAAATCACGTGAAAATTTCGTCTTCCTCAGTTGACGAAAGAACATAAAGCAAAATAGCTTTTATGCAGCGTTGCTGTAATCGGCTACATAAATAGAGAAAATTGTACTTTTACAATTTTTAGCTACACGCTGGCAAACATGAAATATCGCTGTTCGTCCAAGGTACAATCGGTCCAAGGTACATGCTTTTCCCCTATGTTCAATCATTTCCATTATTGATGCAATGCCGATCTTATCAGCTACTGATGAGCATAGGTATAAATATATAGCGTTTTCAGAGTTTTATTGTAGGCAATGTTCCATTCCCCGTTATCTAATTCCACCCACAAATGCATTATGTTTAAAACGGATAATATTCATTACATTATATTATTACTTATTCCCAACGCAATTATGCATTTGTGGAATAAAATGCAGTCTAAATGCTAATCCATCCAAGACATTGATAATTCATCCAGCTTCACTCAAATCTATTAACCTTCATTCGGCCGAACAGTCACCCGGGTGACTATTTAAACTTTTTCGACCAAAAAAATGTATTTCTTATCAATTCTTTTAGCCTATTTTCCTTGACATCTTAAACTAATGAATTTTAAGTGTAAAAAACAAAATACTTGAAATTCTTACCTGTTGAAGTTTTTTATTCTCATTTTGGCTGAAGCCGCCATATGAGACGTTATATTACAAACCGAACTAATTTTGACAAATATTGACCGACACATTTTTGATTTGGTTGAAATTTTTTCTTTGAGTTCTGTATCGAAAAAGAAGAGATACGTGTTCGAGGTTTTTTTTAAATTTTTTTTTTTTTCGAAATAGAGCGAATTTAAATTTTGAGAGTTTCGTGATTTTTGGCATGGAGACTCACTTTCAAAAATTCATAACTCCGGTTCTGTTAAAGCTAGAAAATTGAAATTATGTTCCTTGTAAAACTAAGAAAATTAACTTTAATAAAAAAATTATTTCTTAAAAAATTATTTCTCTACATCCAAAATTTATTTTATTTTCAAATATAGTCACCCGGGTGACTGCTTTGGCCGAAATGAGTTACAAAAATCTTCGGCCGAACTAGGGTTAAAGGCATGATTCAGTAACATATATCAAAACTTTCGCATTTGTACATTAATTATATAAAATTAAATTAATTACATACATATATAAACAATGTATTCAGTTAAACTCTTACTTGACACACTGTAATGACCTACAGTTTTTTAGAAAAAGAAACCTAACAGTTACTTTGTGTAATCCAATTGTAATTTTCTTTTTTAATTTCTTTGTGTTGCTCTAATTCTCAGTGACTTTTAATGTCACCCCAAGTTAATATCAAATAAAAGGTAAGTGTATCGTATGTAGGTTTATGACCGCACAGGTAGATGCGGAAAAATTTAGTTTTTTCGCATATTTTGATAATTACATGGATACTTGCAATTTCTGTATTACATATGTACATAAATATAGTTAGTAATTAGTCTTTAGCAGAAATGTCAACCTAAAAATTTGTTCCAAGTGCAAAAAGAAACATTTGCGAATAAAGAACAACGCAATTCTTACACGCAAATATGTAATTTGTTTAGAATTTATTCAGATTTTCAGATCATGCCTGTGTTTGAAAAATTGTTTGGAATGTGGTCAGAGTACGTGTTATTTGCAAAAAAACAAAAAAAAAAAATTTACATCATGACTTATCGAAATGTTGAAGAAACGTTTCCATGTGACTAAAAAAATTTCTACATACCATAAGTACTTGTTTTGTAACAAAGTTATTACAAAATTAAACCTTAGGTTATATAAAAAGCAAGAGCTTATTGCTCTTAAAAAAATGATCCGATTTGAATGAAACATTGGCATATTGAAGAAATTGAATTGAACTTCAATTAGTAGTTTGGAAACTTTAAAAAAAATTATATTTCTCATAGCTTTTTAACTAATTGTTTAAAAATAAATCTGAAAAAAATGTCACTATATATAAAACCCTAAGAAATCCAAATCCGTTAACAAATTTTTGGAGTTTCATTTATTTTACAAATTAAGATGAAAATTAGTAATGGCCCGTTTTGAGCCAAATTTTTGAATAAAGTTTTATTGAACCAATGGCTTGGTAGAGGTCCAAAATGAGTATTCGTAGAAAAGCAGTACCCCCCCAATTGGCTGTTTTTTTTTTCAAAATGGATTTTTTTAGCGTCGAGGTACACAATACGATCCCTAAGCGAGCAAAGCGTCAAAATATTTAGATATAAAAAAGTTTCTTAAATCAAGCCGAAATAGGTCTTTCCTTGAGGGGTACTCCCATTGAATGGAGCAATACATTTTTCTTTTGATTCGGACAAAACAATCGTTTGGCTCATCTCGACTGATGCAACACAATTTTATATGAAAAATTGTATCAAAACCGGCTCTCAGAACAGTGGCGTCAATTCGGTAGGGCCGCCCCAAGGATCTGATACTACACCGAAAAAAAATACTGTACTAAATTTGAAGAACTGCTTCCTCCGATTTAGTGTACAAATTTTCCTTAATCTAAGTTATTTTTCCTCATATTGATGAAAATATCGTTTCATTTAGTAATTGAGTCCTTTGAAATGAGTTCATGTTTCATTAAAGCAAGTCAAAGCTCTTCCTCAAATATAGAGTTTGTGGTTTTAGTAAAATTTTCCTTTGAAATAGTAAATTTTTCTTTGGGAAGAATTTTTGAGGACAACTTGTTCCTCAGTTGAGAAAAAATTTCCTCAATCTAATGGAATCTTTTGTTTAAGGAAAATCGTACTCAGTTTTAGTTAGTTTCTTTAAAAAACTTACTATAACGTAGGAAAATTTTCCTTAATAAATGATTGGCAACACTCGCTGCTTTACTCGCTGAAATTAATATCTATTCTTCTCGTAAGTATTCTGTTTTTGTCTATATATTTATAGTTCTCTACTTGTTTTTTGTTTTTTAAGTAAAAAAATAAAAGATTAAAAAAAAAAAATTATGTCGTCGGCGGGATTTGAACCGAAGCTTCCCTGATCAGACAATGGTTGTTACATGCGCAATTTAACAACATCATTTAAGTATGTCTTAAAAATGCTGTCGGTGGCTGAGTTGGGTAAGATGAGCATCTTTGAACGGTGGCATGGCGCAGAACACAGGTTCAATTCTCTGATCAAGGTGACAGGTAAAACAAAATTTAAATTCTCCTTTGGAGTTTTAAAAACGTATTACAATAAAAATAAGAATGACTGATAATAAGTAACCAACAATTAAGAAAATATAGGAAATAGAAAATTAACAAGTTTTTTTTGAAATCAACGAATTTATTTTAAGCAAATTTCTTTCATTTAAGGATACCTTCATCCTTAGAAAAAGTAAAATTTTCCTCAGATTTATAACCTTGTCCTCACATTGAGTAAACTTTTATTTATTTCAAAGCAGCAACATTTACTTGTACTAAGGAATCCAACTTACTTATTTTGAGGAATCCATGGCTTTAGCTCGTATTGAAGGGCATTTTTTCCTTACATTTAGGCATTTTTCCTTAAACGGAGTAAGTTTTTTTTTCGGTGTAGGTATTATTCAATACAACAATTCAATAAAACCATCTAATAGTGGTGTAATTATAATTCTTGCCCCCCCAAGATTTTGGTGTAGTGACGCTCCTGTCTCAGAATTCATTGACTATGAACTTAGAAAACTTTTTCGAATAAAAGATTTTTTTTTTTGAAAACTTATTCGAATCATAATGGATATGGATATAATATGGATTTTTTTGAATTTTCACTGTTTTTCTCTGAGTGTAGTGGCACTCAGTTGCATAGGTATTTTTTTGTATGTGTTACAGTTTTCACAATAATACACGACACTCAGAGAAAATTATTGAAAATTCAAAAATATCCATATTAAAAGCTTTAAAATAATGTGTTGGTAACTAACTATAGAGGGCGCTTAAGAAGACGAGAATTTGTGTGCTAGCTACTGAAGATTAAAATTTCGACTTTACGCGAGCAGTTTTCTTATATCGGCCATTGGTGCTAAGGATTAAAATGGTCGTTGCTCAAGGAACAAGCACTCTGCCACAAGCCATCAAAGACTCACATTTCACATTCACATTTTAACTAACTTTTTTTTTCAATAAATACAAAATTCGTTTCGGACGGAATATCTCAAAAACCTGTCCTAATAAAAAGATTTTGCGACCAAATTTTGATTTAGCATTAAAAAAAATCTAAAAGGAATGATAACTTTCACAACTATTGTCAGTGATAAACAATAACCAAATAGTTGCTGAATGGAAATCTTTAATTTTGGTCACATATACTGCCGTCAGAAGCGAAATGGGCGTATCTCAAAAAAATGATATTCGTGATTCTTATGGCATCGGATAGCTTAATATATTACGCATATAATGAACTACGCCAAAAGCCGGTATCTAAGTTCAAACCTATGAAAAATCTCCTAAGAATTTTTGCTTTATCTCAATTTTAGATGTATTTCAACAATTTGACATAAACAAAATATAAATTATCTCGAAACGAGTTTTTTTGAGATACGCCTATTTCGCTTCTGACGGCAGTATAGCGATAAAAAATAAAATTAAAGTGGTGATAAAATGAAAAAATTCCGAATTTAAATGATTGACTTCCTGGAACGTAATAGACGAAGATGCGATTCAAGAAAAAAAAAAAAAAAAATAAGAAAATGAAGTAAATAAAATAGACAAGTGCAGTTACAAGATCACGATGAGTTCAACAAACGTTGATAAAGATTGAATGAATTAAAAAAAGAAGCAACAACAGTGACATGCAAACTGATAGCGAGAGTGCAAATAAAAATGTAAATATAGTGGAAATATACCTATGTATATATGTATGTATACATATGTAAGTATGTATATGTAGGAGGAAGTTATAGAAGCGTAACAAATTCCTTGACGATTTATTTTGATTAAATTATCACATTACTTAAATTGTAAATTGATGATAAACAACAATGAAAGGCAAAGGAGATGTTTCATTTGTGACGAGCATTACCTACTGGTAAATAAAATAATGTCAACAAAATTTAAAAAAAAAATGCTTATTGTTAATTATTCTTCATGAGGCGTTATCTTTATTGGCTAAACGCTCACATCAACTGGATTTGATAGGAATATTTTCTTATTTGCCATCACTTACGATAGATATGTAGCTGCAATTAGGCCAGCGCTCAATTGCAACCACTTTCAATTCCCTCAAATTATGCTGAAGTATCTGGTTTATCAGTAACGATATGTTGCACGATTGATAGATATTTTCTGATTACTGACATAAGATTTGTGCTTTCGGCCTTACCAATGAAAATATGTCCGCATACGACATTTCTTACAGTCAACTTTAAACAAAAGTGCAATTACATGGAATTGCCCTAATGAATAAGTGAAAATGACAACTAACAATGAAAAAACAATTTTAAGATGCGATTTTGTTCCTACACACTTTTTGCAGCATTGCGTGACTTATTAAGTGGTAGAGGTTGCAGCTCGCTGCCAATTTATCTCATTTTTTTCTTTATCTCATAAATGTGGGTACATAGTGCTCGTAAGTAAGCAATTGCTGCTGTTGCCACCATACTATATGTAATACAATATTTGTTGTAGTTGTTATCTTAACCTGCTGGTGGGAAAAAGTCACTATTATTTGCCTTGTCATGTTGTATTATTGTTTTCATATTTAATTATTTTTAAGTTTTTTTTTTTACAGCAGCAGATACTCCGACTCATGTAATTCGGTTGGATATTTTTCGTTTTTCTTTCTTATCTTTGTTATTGTTATAATCTTTGTTGTTGCATTAAGAAATATAAAATTGCACATTGCGTCGCATTCAACAGACAGACACAAACATAATTAAATAATTTATTTGTCTTTGCGCTTGCAACACTCAATCTTCATTAAGCTACGCCGTACAGCGTCACAATCCAATTCCAATTCAATCCACTGACTGGATACAATTAGGTGTTTGGCATTGTGCAATCTCTTGTCAGTGCGAGTATAGTATCTTTTGGATATTTTTGCTCTGCTTTCTTTGTACATAAATGCGTGTAAAGTTTTGTCATTTAGAAACAAATAAAAGAAAAATTTAAAAATGTGCGCGCTGTTCTTTGGCAATTGTCAGCGTACGATTTAACTGCAATTTTGTAAAAAGTAATCATGTAATTAATTAATTTATCAATGGTCAACTTAAATTGAATAATTACTTTAGTGGTTTTAGTTCGAAACTTACTAAAGAACAGAATACTTAATTGCTGGCTCGCTCCATAAGGATTCGAATTGAAATATGAGCTCGTTAACTGACGTTATACTACCTAATGTAAGTTATAGGAAATTACTTAGGACAATATTCTCATCTAAGACAAACTATTTAGGCGTGAAACGACTTTTGTTCCCTAGTAGAACGAATTCTCCTGTAATTACATAGTTGCATATAATTCACCACGCCTTCTTTGGAGACTGGCTGAACGTTGAAAACCTATCGGAAAAGGTGAAAATTCACCACTTGTGCAGAAAATATTCAAACAATTGCATAATGGTTGAGTCAATTTTGAGACCAGGGCTGTCAAGTTAAAAACAAGGAATTTTCGAATATAAAAAAATTTTAAAATGATGAAAGTACAATTTTTTTTTGGGACCTTTTTTTGTGATTCCGGACTTTGACATGCAATTCCAGGCTTGGCTGGATTAAAAGCGACCATATGGCAACCCTGATTGAGACATATTTTCTTAACACATAAATTGATATGCCATTTTTTTGCATTAGGACAGATTTTATGGCCACATACTAATGGAAACCATTTATAAGTCAGACGAAGAAGGTTGCATTAAAGCTATACGGCCTAAGCTTTGTTCCCTCCACATTAAACTGAGAAGTGATTTTTCAAAAGAGCTTATTTCCACTTATGACCTTGAACGACACATTTCCATTTAATTTTTGTTTGTACAAAAAGACAGGACAGGTGAAATTTATTGCACTTTTGAAAAATGGTAAAAGTATCACGTTGGAGATCCTAAATACTGATTCACTGACTATGGAAAAAAAGAAAGATGTAGAAATCTTATTAAAAAAAACAGTTTGGTTATGCCTGGAGGAATTTAAAAGAGCTTTCAAGTTACAAGAGTGTAATTGATGATCATAATATAGGAAGTCGCCTAGCGATATTTGCGATTGTAATGAATTTGACTTCATGAGTTTGATTTATGGTATAATGATAAAATTTTACGCCAAAAGGGCACATTTCCAAATATTTTTTATTTTTTCCAATAAATACAAATATCGGACGTTCTTTTACAAACCGAACATTTTTCTGACGTCGCATTTTTGATTTGGCTGAAATTTTTTTTTATGGGTTCTGTATCGAAAAAGAAGAGATCGTGCTCTAAAATTTTTTTTTTTTTTTAAATAGAGCGAATTTAAATTTTGAGAATTTCGTGATTTTTGGCTTGGTGATTCCCTTGCAAAAATTCATCAATTCAACTCCGGTTCTATTTCCCGAAAAAAAACACGTTTTCAATAGGAAATTTGACGGTGACATTAAAAATTTGATACAGGGTGGGGGCAATTGATAAAAATCAATTTAAACATTTAAATTGCTTATAACAATATAAATTTGTTAATAATTTTTTAAGAAATAATTTTTTTAATAAAATGAATTTTCTTAACTTTATGAATTATTTAAAGTGAGTCTCGCAAAAATCACGAAATTCTCAAAATTTAAATTAGCTCCATTTTGAAAAAAAAAATTTTTTTGAAAATAAAATAATTTAAAAAAAATCTCTTCTTTTTCGGTACAGAACTCATAAAAAACTTCAGCCAAATCAAAAATGTTTCGGTCAATTTTTGTCAAAATTCGTCCGGTTTGTAAAAGAACGTCCCATATGTTAGAATAAAAGCTTTCTTTAAGCGGTTTAGAATATTAGATCAACACACTATAGCACTAGAAATATTTAAAAAAGAAACGCTTAAAGGTTTTTCTAATTACTGAAATTTTTTACATGGAAATATGTCCCTGAAAAATCACTCCTCAACTATACAAAACCTGTTAATAGCTTTAATCAACTACATTAAATTCTAGCTAAATACTCTAAATGTTTGTCATAGCACACTGATAAGCCAATTATTTACTTACCAACGTTTCCAATCTCATTTTGCTGATTATCAACAACAATTTTGCGATTTGCCCAAGCAGCAGAATCTTCACGATTATTAATCAATGGCGGAGCTATGGCTGGTTGTTGCTGTATTTGTGGCAATTGTTGTTGTTGATTTTGCTGCAGCTGCTGCTGTTGCTGTGTTTGCTGATATTGTGTAATTTGCGGTGACTGCTAATTTTAAAAGAAAAATAAAATTTACAAAACTACGCCATGCTCTATCATAATATTCAGAGTTAACCTTTTGCAATATAACCTCTGCTACATTGTTATTAGTGGCATCCTGATTAGATTTTGAATTTGTTACAGCAACTGAAGCACCAGAACACTAAAATATCAGAATTCACAAAATCATAAGTCTTTCATGTCAGAAATCAGTTTAATTCATTTACTTACTTCCGGTCCCTCATCGCTACCATCCTCGCACTGTGGTATACCATCACACGCATTATAGACAGCGATACATTCACCAGAATGACAGGTGAACTGAAAGCGTCCACAATTGGAAGTTGTATTCGGACCTAAAGGATATACAAATTTTTAACAATTAATGGAGAATTCTTAGTAGAGAGAGAGAGTTTTGAAATCAAAAAAGTTGCGTAAAAATTTACGCTCCGCATTTTTTCCATTTTCAAACTACTGTGCGTCAGTTAATTTCCGTTTCCGTTAAACGTACCCTTTTGTGGAAAGCCCATCATCACTTCCGGCTGTGTAATTTGTGGCATTCCATTATTGGCGGCCAACTGTGCACCGAGTCCCATCAGTAGTGCGCTCTGTGCAGCATTCGCTGTCAATTGACCCTCTGACTTCTCTTTTCCGTTTTCTGCTTTAACTTTCAGGCTGGTTAATTCTCGTTCCTGTTGTGATATATTTGAAGTAGAGCCGTGTGCCTGTGTTGCTGACAGCGGATGTTGGGTTGTTGCCTCAATCACTTGACGCACTGGTGTCAACACCGCACTCGTATAATTGGCGTGTCGCGTAAATTTGCAATGAAAATTCTCAGGTGGTCCACACTCAAAGAGATAGCAGTAGCCATCGTTTTTGTCCTCAAATATGTAAACATCACAGGATTCAGTTTCGCAGCAGAGTCGTTGACATTCTTCCATTGTGTCCAGCTCGATACCCTGCAGGTATTTGCCTCCAATTGCTTGCGATTCACCCGTACGTATGATGGTATTTTTGTGCACATCAAATTGAACTGCAAATATTGAAGAAGCCCACGTATCAGTGATATGAGAAAACTTTTTTTTTTTGAGAAAAAAAAATTTGCAAAATCTATTGGCTTGGAATGATGAAACTTACAAAACGTATAAGTAGTGTAAATTTATAAAAAAAAAAAAATGTTTTATTAACATTTTTTTGAACAGCGATGTGCGAGGCCTAGAGAATGAAGCCAAATTTGGCTCCAAGCCATAAACACATACCTAGTTTTCTTTAGAAAAAAAAGAAAAAAAATTAAAAAATCTATACCAATAACGCAAAGACCAACGAATTGAAAAAAATTTTGTATTTAATTCGAGTACACACTACATTTAAATTAGAGGTCTGCGTGAGTGTACTCGCTCTGTCATCCGATCAGTTTACTTGCTGTAAAGTGAAATGGTTCTATTGACATTGTGCGAATCATCAGTAGACTCGCCCAAAACTCATTGAACGACATGATTTGTTTGCACTCTGACTCGTATGTTGGTGTCAATGTTCGTCAAGCCGCAAAAAACATTTATAACACTAAACATGAGAAAATGCAATGATTGCAGATTTATAGGGTGATTCATTTATCGGATATCGGAATTTTTATTATGACCCGGAAGAACAATCTCTGACATTTACTTTTTAAAGATAATTTTATTGAAATGTTGACCGCTACTACGCCGTAGCTGTTCCATTTGAAAGGTCCAATTTTTTGGGTATTTTGCGAACTACGAGAGTAATTTTGGCTTGCAAGTGTTGAATCGCAGCTGGTTTATCGATGAAGACTTTTGATTTCACATAACCCCATAGAAAAAAATTCAGGTGTGATATCACACGATCTAAGCGGCCTTCTTGACTTTATAATTGCAAAAATCATGTGAATTTTGAGTGAATATAAAGCTTAAATTTTAGTGACTTTAATGAATTTCCACAATTTACAAGCGTTGTTCTGGCGTAAGTCTTTCCATAATAAAAAAGCAAACAATACTGAGCGTGATCTATCAAAAAAAAACTCTAAGTGAATCACCCTATACATACAAACCATTTACAACAAACTGAGAAGGGACTTGGAAAATTTTGTGCCAAATATATAAGGGAAACTAAAGTTGGTCCGATCTGAACAAGAGAGGTGTCAATCGAAGGATCCTAAGATTGGCCAATAAAATAAGTGACCTTGGGCTTAGACTCCGAACTGTCCAAGCAAAAGCAAACGCAGTAAAAAACAACAAGTTACTCGGTGAAGAATGCAATACACTATGAGTCCTTCAACTCACAGAACATTTTATTTGTGAGTGCAGCACTCACCATGCTTGCTTGGTCTTTTGTTTTGTTTTGATTTGATTCGTGATTTGCATTCTTAAGGGCTCGATAGGCTCGCAATTGTGCCGTGTAGCTTGATGGTCGTTTCAAGCGTACTCACGCAGACTTCTATTACACACTACTTGATTTTGTTTCAGATTGAAAATGATGAAAGTATTTGTTTTGAGAGCTGTAAAAAAATGAATTCTCTCCTGAGTTAAGGACGTGCATATTTTGTGGCAGACCAGTCTGTTTTACCCCACTGGGAAATTTTTGCTCCTCACTACCATTTCAAATGTGAGCGAGAGTTAAGCCCGAAGTAAACTTTTTTCTATAAAGCTTAAACTTCTTAAAACTACTGTTCATTAACGTAGGTAACGTTATAGCCTCAATTACAATTACACTCTGTTAATTTATACAACCAATAAACTATTGCACCTTTCGCAATATAATTTGTACAAGTAACTTTTTTTTTATTATTTCTCAGATCCGATTTTTAAGATAAATAGTATTAAATATAGTCTATCAAAAACACTAAGCTTGTCCATTTTCGTGTGCTCGTACAGTAGGCACAAAGTGCACCGGGACAATATTTTTAGAGCTCGAAGAGCCTATCCTTGAGCCATATCGTATTTTGTCCCAAACATGAGCTGCCACCTATTTAAGAAAAATTGGCCTTAAAAACGGGTCTCAGCCGATATTTAAAGCAGAATTTGACAAGGCAACCCTATATATTCTATCTAGGCTCTTCGAGTTCTATTATCTATCATGAAAATTGATCAAAAAATCGGTGGCAATCTACGTTTGGGGCAGGATTCAACAACGCAACCCAATATATTATATTTAGGCCTCTTCGAGTTCTATCATTTGGCATACATTTTGAGCTGTACACTTTTAATTAAAACAACAAAATTGGATAAAATTCGAGGATTTTCGGGCATCGGGACGGACGTTGGCAAGACAGCCCTAGCTAATTAGTTTCACCAAAATCCCTCACTACCTTTTCTGTACATCCTATGCTATAATCTTTACATTCGACTTTTCTTCAGCGGGCTTTTGGGCTACTCTTAACATGGCGTTTCAATTGTTTTATTTATATGGGCGGTAGGCGTATAAATGAATTGATTTCGCTCATTTTCCATACCACTATCTAGCTTTGAAGGTGTAGTGTGCCAGATAATTATCCGGCTTGATTTTCTCGAGAGGATTTTTTAGCGACCACGAGGGTGGTCTGTTTGTTTCATTTAATTCTTCCATTTCGTGTACCTTCATTCATTCATTCAATTTTTTTTTCGTCATCGAAAAAGGTACAATTGTGCCAACAATATATAAACGATTCATTCACTCTCTATTAGATGAAATATAAATTTTTTCTCGCAGTGCAAAAACGATTCAATTATCGCAGTAAAGCGCAACAATTTTTCATTTCATGTAAAAGTAATTAAAAA
The DNA here is from genome assembly GCA_963662105.1 of Meiosimyza platycephala. Classification (NCBI taxonomy): domain Eukaryota; kingdom Metazoa; phylum Arthropoda; class Insecta; order Diptera; family Lauxaniidae; genus Meiosimyza; species Meiosimyza platycephala. The sequence goes on from OY759210.1 coordinate 22,510,518, forward strand.
AAAAAACGAATTAAAAAGAAGTAATGTAGCAAACGTAAGAGATACAATTTATTTAACTACTTTTTTTTCGAAATAAAATGAAAAAGCAACAAAAACTCACTCATCCAACGAATAATTTTGATTTTCAGATGGTTTTTTTTTTGTTTTGCTTTTGTTTTTGTTACAATTTCGTTTAGATTTTTTATGGTTTTTTTTAAAAAGAAAAAAGCAAAAACATTTGTAACTCTTTTACTTTTACCTAAGCATGATTCCAAATCCATTCGTTTTGCTAGACGATGCGTGTCCAACAATGCGGATTCAGGTCCAACCGCAAACAGGGCATTTGAGTCATGTGCAGACTGAGCCATGTTATAATTATTGTTGTTACTGCTAATGGCCTGATAGCCGAAACCGCCAATTTGCGCAACATTCTTGAATAAAATTAGAAACACAATACCAAAGATACGTGTGGTGGAGATGATGCGGTTCAACGACTGGACACCGCAGTACAATAAATTTGATTTATAGAACATTTTGCCAAATAAGTTTTTTTAAATTTTTATTTTCGTTTATGATTACATATAATTATGTATTTTTTTTTAATTTTTTTACTTCACATATTTAGCAAATTTTATTGAAAATTCTTTGTTCAGCGTTTTCCCAATTGTTGCATAAAATTTAACGCAAACTTTGCGTTTCATTTAATTTTTACCATACGTTTATATGTTGAATTATTTGACTATGAGTAAATTAATGCAATTATTTTAATTAATTAGTTTTTATATTGAATTGACTAAGTTTTGATTATGTTTCTATTAATTTTTTACTTTTTTTTTTAAATTTCTCCCATATATTTTATTATAATTTTCCATAAAGCCAACAACATAACATTGACAACAGGAAAAATCGATTTTTCTTGTTTTGTTTTTTACGCAGCCAAGAAAATTTCTTTTAAATTTATTTTTGCAATATTTCCTTTGGAAATACTTTGTATTAGATATTTTTACATGTAAGTTACACTTTATTCTACTAATATACATATATTTTATTATTAAATATATTTTAGAAACGTTTAGAAAATTTTATTTATTTATTTTTTCTATAGCAAGAAGTTACAAAATGTTTAGTCGGGAAAAATTTTCTGCAGAATGTCTGTTGTACTTATCAGTAAAATTATATATGTACCATTGGAAAATGCATATTAAAAGCTCTCTCTCTGCCGCTGTCTCTCAGTAGGTTATATCTCTTGGAAGCCAGAAAAGTCAATGCCAAGTGCTTATTGAGCTTTCCTTTTGAAGTTCTTTAACAGCTGTTATTGTGTGCGAAAATCTTTTGAATTTGTGTTCTCTTTATGTTTACTTTCATTTGAAAGGAATGTCAGGAATAGCCCATGCAAATCTCCGGACTATGAGGGAGTATATAAATTAAAAATACAGCTTTTATTTTTATTTCAATTTGAAACAGATAGTTTCTATTAGTCACTGAGAATACTATAAAGACATACATATGTATGTAGCTCGTACATGAGCGTATTCTTATGTTCTATGCTATGTCAAAGGCGGAGAGCCCGCTGTAGAAAAGTGTATAGGATTACAGGATAAAATTTATTGCCAAAGCCTGTCCCGATGCCCGAAAATGCCCGAATTTTAGCCAATTTTGTTGTTTCAATCAAAACTGTAGTAATGTGTAATGTATGACAAATGATAGAACTCGAAGAGGCCTAAATGTAATATGCGGGGTTGTATTGTTGAATCCTGTCCCAAACATATATTTTCACCGATTTTTGGTTTAATTTTCATTAATGAAATGAGTGAATTGCTGTTAAATTTTTTTTTTAAATTAAGTTTTAATGGAAGCTATTTGATTTTGCATAAAAAAAATCTTTATGCATGAAAATTGCAGGCATGAGTGGATGAAGGTACATTGCACAAATTTTTCTTAATTTATATTTAATGCCACGAATGAAGACATCATGTCTATGAGCACCTCAGAAAATGTCCAAACCGCGAAATTTTATCTTAAAAATTAAAAAAATAAGCGCTTAAAAATGTTACGCCTCAAAGTAAATGTATAAAAGATGTAAACTTTAAAGCTCATCACTGTAAAATTTTAATTCTGTATCATATTACCTTCATTCACTCATAACTTCAGTTATATGTGCATGTTTTGTAGCTTTCAGCACATCAAGCTCTAATAGACGTTATCAAAAGCTTAGAGTGAACTAAAATTGTTTAGAACATTACTTCTTACTTTACTGCTGCCAAAAGCTTCAAAGATTTTTATTAGAGCTATTACCCAACTTCTTTAAAGTCTAAAGCTTAATGGCTCTTCAAAAACTAAGAAATACCTTAAGGAAACTTATTTATTTATTTGTGTATAAATAATTCGCGCGGAAAATTTAGAAACAAATGGTAGTAGTAACATTAGGCTCATCTGGATTCTTTGGTATATGCCTAGCAGTCACCAGTATACCAAGAGTACATAATAGACGTCTACACTAGTGCGTTTGCGCAGATTATTGTACTCGCTGTTGAGTACAATGGTTCGATTAACATTCTGCGAGTCATCAACAGACTCGCACAAAACGAAATGATCAAACGACATGGCTTGACTTCGTTTGTACTCTGACTCATATTTATGCCGTCAACGTTGTTCAAGCCGAATTAAACACTGAACATGAGAAAAAGCAATGAATGCAGCGAGTCAACTGTAATATTCATGCGACAGTACATAGTGTCATTCAAATTATTGTTGTGGTTGAAATTACCCGCATAAAGCAGCACTCACTTATCTTGTTTTTGTGTTTTGTTTTGATTTGTGGTTTTCGTGCACAAGAACTCAATGAACTCGCAATCGATGCAAGTGACTTGATGGTCGTTTCAAGTGCACTCGTGCAGACCAGTAGTACATAAGCTAAGATATGCCAGAAATTACTCTTTTTTATTATAATGCGGGAGAATGATTTTATTTGTCAAATAGGTCAGCTATTGAATTTTATTATGAAATCTGTCTGGTTCTACGAAAGGGCTTGACTAAATATCCCATGGTTTCGCAATAGATCAGAATATGGTCTAAATGCAGTGGCGTAGCTAGGGCAGTATAGTATTAGTATACTAATATAAAGTTATTGCTTCAATAAGAGTATAGAGTCTAAACAAAATTTCAAATCAAGATTACTCAGTTTATGCAACGCAAAGAAAGCGCAACAAATTTTGAAATTCCGATATTATTTGACTGTGTTATTTGGATCTTGACATTATGTAAAAAACACGATATCATTCAAACATCTGCTCCGAGTCTTCTTGCAGTACACAATCCATTTGAAGCTATTTATGATGACTTTTGTGCACGATGCGCGCTTAAATCGGACATAGTACACATTTTTTTTCTCATCAAATCGAACTTTCGGGCATAATTTTTCAAGTACTATAGCTTCTGTGGATATGAGGTTATTGAAGTCTCTGCAAATTATTTTTGGCGCCTTTTTAATTATTTTATCCCTCTTTTCAGGATATATTGGATCTATTAGAAGACAAAATATGCTCTAAAATTTTTGACAAAATTATTCTTAAATTAGTCTATATATTAAGTTCTGAAATACTAAGCATTACAATCAAAATATTGGGAAAAAGGTTACATCTTCTTAGAATCTTTTAAAATTCTCTTTCTTGAATCACCAAAATGCTGTTGTATAAAATTGTGTAAGTGTATGTAAATTGTCAAAGATGATTAAGAAAACTAAAGCCAAAAAAAGTCTACGTCAAAATTTTTCCAAACTAAAATTTTTTTTTCTGTGTACAGGAAAGCTTCTAAAATCAAATGTGTTAATTTAACCCCTATCATATCGGATCTCACCCGCTAGTACATTAACAGAAAAATGATTTTCTTTGCTACTTTTTCAATTCACTTTAATTTCTGATTATCAAAAAATCGATAAAGCTCTTTTCATCAACATGAGCATGAAGAAGGCTGTGTGGTGAAGGCAGAAAGAATATGATTGTGTTTATACAGCGCATGCTTTTCCAAAGTGTTAATAGCCCCAATAGCAATTCAGGTTTATTTGTCTGTTTATTTAGCTGTGATTTTATTGCGCTTACACTCAAGTGGGCTAATAAACAAATAAAAACAAAACTTTTTTTTTAACCGCACAAGCAATATGCCTGCAATTAAATAATAGTCCTAAAGAAATTAATGCTTAAATTAAAGAAAATAGCCAAAAATCTTACGAAATAGCGAAATTTATGCTAAATCATCCCAAAAAGGTGTAAGACTGGGAAGGACTTTAAAGTAAAATGGTAGAATAATTATAATGGTAGAAATTAACACAACATTGCTTGAAAAGTTATTAAGGAAACATAAAGATATAATATTGCTAGGCAAATTAGTTTACTTTTGAACCAGCAGATTTTGTATAGGTGAGACGAATTGTCAAGTAAATTAATATACCAACACACATAGACCAGAGTTATGTGATACTCACAAAAAGAAACGGACATCTTCCCTACTCCCACACCCATTTCGAATCTTGAATATTAAAAAAGGATTAGGTTGAATATCCTAGTGTTGACTAAGTCAGCTAGATTATTGAAAGCTTACAACCGTCCGAGCCGGAAAAGCGAAGCAATTACTGAGGAGGTGCTCTACATTTTCCCCCTCTTCTTTGCAGTAACAGCTTCTACCGAAGACATTGTGGGGAACACTAATACGCCAAGCTTATTTGCAAAAAAAGACATTGATCGGTGAGGACACCTACCAACCATTCTAAGCTCCTCTAAAGCTATTTGATCGTTTATAATCCAGCTTCGACCAGATTTGATGATTTTCGCATTGTTCACCCAAATTGTGTTTTCTAGGTCCTGGGTAGATTTCAATGTTTAACTTGTTAGTGGGAAGTGGAATGCTCACCCAATCGTTATTGGCTAGTAAAGATAGTGATGTGCCATGTTTAGTGAGCCTTCCCGTTTCCCTCAACACCGTCATGCTCTGCCACCCAACAAAAATAATGTTTGATTGTACTGGCAGTCTCATTTAAAGATTATCGGTAACAAGGGAATAGTAAGTGGTAGAGCTGAGGGACTTGATAGCGACTTGAATGTCTGTGAAATTATTCGGATTTTTCGGAAAAGTTCCATTACACTTAACCCATTCCCATGCTTTAAGAATTGCAACGATCTCCGCTGGAAATACATTGCAAAATAGTTTGGTTGCCTAAAGAGAGCTGTCAGCAGAGGTCAGAAGAGTTTAAAATAAAGAGATAATTTCTCTTTAATGGCATTTTAGAGCAGGCGCCGAAGGAAGTTGAGTATGCAAAATGTGAGGACCGCATTCTGTCCATAGTTTTGAACTCATAAAAGCTTGCAGATTATGATTCTGGATGTTGGAGGTTTGTTGGTCAATTTATTTTTTATACCCCATCCCCATCATGTAAAAAACAGAGGCCTGAACTGACCCAAAAAAATGTTAATCAGATATCGAAGATCTTTTTTTTTTTGATTCTCGTTAAATTTTATTTATTTGTCATTTTTTTTACAGAATTTTTTTCCATGGAATTATGTACACGGTTATGAATAATAAATGTCTGCATATGGGGTTGGTCACGAATGTTGTTGAGCAAGATCCTCATTTCCGAAAAAAATTGTTTGTGCAAAATTGAAATCCGCCGACAGAATTTGTCGATCACATTAGGATTTTGTGATATTTGAGGTAAATAAACGAAAAGTGACTTGCATGGATAAATTTTTTATTTTCGTTGTTAAGCCAATGTTACTCATACGACGTGTTGTCTATAAATTACATGGGAGATAATGATGCTTAATTTTACTTTGTAAAGTTTTAACAAAATTATTGGAAAATACGAAACAAATTTCATTTGAGTTAAATAAGAAAACAAAAATGGCCCTATGAAAAGCTAGCAATTGTTTTTGGCCGTATCGTGTTTATTTTCAGGCCGAGTTTTAAAAGTGACTATGAATATGCGCCTTTGTGCTTAGAGTGCTGTTAAAAAATGACAAAAGCATTATTCACGATACAGAGCAAGCACTGTGACAATTTAGCAATATACATATGTATATGCTGAGCACTCTTTTTAAAAATATAACAACATTGCTAAAATATCAAATTAATCAGCTTTTTCAAACAAAATCAGCTTTTTTAACAAACAAAAAAAAATATTTTGACATAGGGTTGTATTTTGTTGTGGTCAAATTGCTCTCAAGGTTTTTGCAGAGTAAAAGAGCAGATACAAAACAGATTTACTACACTGGTAATTTGTTGTTGTTAAGAGCAAATCTGCTACTCTGGCTTTCTGCCATTTCAACTGCTCTGGGTCGTAAATACCGCAAATGTTAGATAAAAAATTTAATTTATAAAAGTTAAAAGTAAATTGAAAAATTCTTAAAAAAAATAACGGTTGTGCATTAGCTATGGAATAGTGCATATGGAGATTATTAATATTTGTATTTCAAAACGCTGGGACCATTTATTTTGTGAGGTTTGATAAAAAAATGCGTGAGCCAAAAATTAAGTGGATTGGAAAAGGTTAAATGGCGTCTCATCAAGGTCAAAGTTACAAAATTTGGGAGATTTTCAGACAAATCAGCCCATAGCTGCTAAGGAGTAGCCCATCGAACAGTAGGTCGTATGACCGACCGTCAATTATTTTTCATGGCCAACATTTTTTTCAAACATACTTATCCCCTCTCTCCACCCCTTTAGGAGGTTTCCATACAAAAGGGATGTTTTTATAAAATTTACTGCCAACGTTCCCAATGCTACCAGGGTGCCCCTAGAAGATTCAATTCTTTTTGCGTAAATGTATCAGCTCTACGAGCATGAAGCATATTTATTTTTGTTTATTTTATTTCTATATTTCCGTGGCCATAGAATCAAACGTAAAATTTGATTTTTTTTTAAATCTGGCCTGTTTTCATCGATATCTTGTGCACCGCTCACTCATTTTGTCATTTTAATACCTTTAATTTGGTGCTAAGTACGATGAAATTGGACATTTATAGTTGAAGATATGAATTTTAAAGTGAAAGAAGGTCGAAAAAATGAAAAAACCACAATATCTCGAAAACTGTGCCATTCAAAAAATTCTTATTTTTATTTCCGAACTCAGCAGGGAAAACTACATAAGAAAAGTAACTTCTTATCAATGGAACATTTTGAGTGTAAACTAGTGTTACACTTATGTTAGAATGTAATTTTTGCATGTTGACAGGGGTAACTACATATGTGGAAAAAAAAGTTAGGGATGAAAAAATTTATGTGGGTCGGTGATACAAAGGAATCCGCTTAGGACACGCTGGAAGCGGTGGAAAGGTAAGAGTAGTCAGCCAAATTCCGTATGAAGTTCAATTTTGTATGGGGAACCCCTTAAGGGGTTGAGATAGGGGGTTAGTATTTTCTGAAGAAATGTTCGGAAGAATTAATTAGGGGGGATTGGGCATATACTTGAATCTTCTAGGGGCACCCTGGTAGCATTGGGAACGTTGGCAGTAAATTTCATAAAAACATCCCTTTTGTATGGAAACCTCCCAAAGGGGTGGAGAGAGGGGATAAGTATGTTTGGAAAAAATGTTGGCCATGAAAAATAATTGAGGGTCGGACATACGACCTACTGCTCTATGGGCTACTCCTTAGCAGCTATGGGCTGATTTGTCTGAAAATCTCCCAAATTTTGTAACTTTGACCTTGATGAGACGCCATTTAGCCTTTTCCAATCCACTTAATTTTTTGGCTCACGCATTTTTTTATCAAACCTCACAAAAAAAAAGTTCCCAGCGTATCGAAATCGAAAAATCCTGCACTATTCCATAGCTATTGTGCATATCATTTTTATTTGAAAGGTTAAGCATCTGACATGATAAAAGTACTCTAAAGCCCTAAAATTACACAGGTCTGCAACGATTTTCATTTTTGACATCGCTTCATAAATTTGATATAAAGTAAGGGCACTGATTTGAAACAACTTTCATATTTTTATGCATTCTATCTGAAGTTTCTTTATTTTCCTAAGCATATTTATAGTTATTTAATATTTTTTTTAGCAAAATCTTAATGTTCTAAATTGTGCATAAAACGCGACACATATCAATATTTGGGCTACTCCACTGAATCGTTACTATAAAAAATAAGATAAAAATTATTTTATTTCATTATTATTTGTAATTTAAAAAATTTTTATTTAAATCTTTTTACCGCCTTAAACGACCGCGCTTCTTAAAACAAAGAAATAAAACAATTATTTTCGTTTTAAATTTATATTTGGATGCATTTCGACTCTGTTTGAGTCATCATCAGCATTAAACGTTTTTAAAAAGACTTCTTAATGATGACTCAAACAGAGTCGAAATGCATCCAAATATAAATATAAAACGTAAATAATTGTTTTATTTTATTTTAAAAGAAGCGCGGTCGTTGAACGCTTAAGTAGTTTACTTGAATTATGCTAACTTTATATTTAAGCATGACTGCATTCGTCACATATTCTTATGAATAATAGAATGTAGTCTTATTTTTTGTAACTTTGTATGATATTTAATAATGAATTGAAATGTTTTCTAAATATTATTTGATACAAATTACATGGATAAATAAAAAAAAAAAAAAAGGCGGTAAAAAGATTTAAGTAAAAATTTTTTAAATTGCAAAATATTAAAGACTACGCGGTATTGATCAAATTAATATTAGTTTTTGTAACTAATAATAAATTTAATTATTATTTCCTTATGTTTTTGTATATCGTTTGAAAGAATTTTGCTAGTTCATAAGTGGTTAGTGGCTAATCTCATAATTGGACTGTGAGAGTCGCAATACGTTGAAACATATTTCCATAGAAAGAATATATAGCGCTTCACACACTCGATTTATGAGAAAAATTTCTGAAGAAAGATTCAATTTTTAGTGATAAAATCGCTTAAACAATATACGTATCGGTAAGTTAAACATTTTTAATCAAATTTTTCATTGGAAAGATTCATATTTTAACCAGTATCGTTTTTTTTTTGTATAATTTAACGCTTCATATTATTTCAAGAAAATATAATGCTTAAAAGGAACTTTTAATTGATATAACGGGTGATTTTTTAAGCGTTTGGGTTTTGAAAATTGAAAAAAGAACAGAAAATTTGCAATAGAGAATCGATACATCAATTCCTTCCATTTGGTTTTTGAAGATTATTTTATGTAAATGTTGTCCGCTGCTACGCCTGAGGTGGTTCATCCGTAAGCTCCAAATTTAGCATACTTTTTTCAGCAGTTCGGCCGCTATCTCACCAATGGCAGCTGTAATGTTGTCTTTCAGGGCTGCAATTGTGACTGGCTTGTCCTTCACGTAGCCCCACAAAAAATAGTCTAGTGGGGTAAAATCACATGATCTTGGCGGCCAATGAACTGCTCCAAAACTTGAGATTAATTGCTCACCAAACTCGCCTGTCAATAGGTTCATGGTATCACGTGACGTGTGGCATATGGCACCATCTTGTTAAAACCACATGTCAACCAAGTCCAATTCTCCCATTTTGGGCAAAAAAGTCAATAATCATCGCACGGTACCTTGCTCCATTGACTGTAGCCTTGCGATTTTCATTATTTTTGAAAAGGTATGGTCCAATGATGCCGCTAGCCCAATTTAAAAAGGTACCTACAAAACCTGTTAGTTTTCCTGCAGAAGAATATCCCTACAAAAACTAGAAAAAACTATTTCTAGGGTTGCTAGCAGCGTTGCAAAATTTTCATATAATTCTTAAGAAAAATTTGATTTGTCGAAAGAAACTTTGTTAATAATCTACAATATAATTTTTTTTTATCTGAACACCGATAGTTCCATGTATTACTTATGAGAAATTTACATCAATATCAATAGAATGATCTTTCAAGCGAGATTAACACTCTGGGGTCGAAAATATAGTTACAATTTCAAAAAAACACCTCACGTAATTAATGGACGTCCCCTTAAACTATCATTTAAATATTTCTTAGTAGTAGTTTGGCACCAGCAAAGAAAATCACTATTCATTAAAGTCAAAAATCTAAGTAATTTTGAGCACAACCAATGCGCATGCCCACCCCAAAAAAAGAAAAAAATGAAAGAATAACAACAACATCAATCTATGAAAGCATTAAAATGAAATAGAAAATAAAAATGTGCTCTTTAGAGATAGACGTGCACAAAATATTTATATAGCAACTTTACAATGTTAATGACAATGTCGTGACAGTGGCAGTGGCAATGCAAAAAAACTGGGCTCCAACTCAACCTCTTTCACAAAGGACGTACCCTTTTTTACAACTTGCAGCCGGCAAATCATTTACTAGTAACACCCAACGTTTTCCTAAGACTTGATGCAGTTCTTTTACATTTTCTTCGTAATGATGATGATGATGATGATGATGTTGATGCTGTTGATGATGTTGCAGCATCAACCGAATTCAACCCTAAGGCGTCAGTATAAAAAATCTATATACTCGTACATACATAAAAGTATTTAAAGACTGCAACAAAATAACGAGGTTTTGTCGAAGGTGGAATTTAGATATACAGCACAGCATAGCATCTGCAGCAAAATTTAATATGCAAAAGTAAACAAGCAGCCATGGTCAGATGGTAGAGGGTGTCGTCAAATGATTGCAAGCAACAACAAAAAAAAAAAGCTAGAGAAAGTTTTGACTGCGCAAAGTGAAAATACATTTTTTGTAAATTGAGAATTTGTAGAATTTAAAAGAAATGCTTTTAAATGGACTTAAAAATAAAAAATATGCTGCCTTTCACATTTTTATCATTTTTGTTTTTTTCACTAATGAATTATAGCTGAATTCATATTATTATTAAATATGAAGATTATCTACATCGTCCTCAATGCCAGGACTGAAGATTTTGTTTTTTAGATTGTTTCAATCATCTGCTGGAAGATGTAGTCGCTGTCAAAATACCTGTCCATGTCCAACTTCAAATGTTTGGCTCGACTGAATGAAAAACATCCCAGAGAAGATTAAAAATAGTTCCTGGAAATCGTTTTCTTGTTCCTTGGCAAAAACATTCCCAATTACCGTGTCAGACCACCAAGAGCAATCATTCATGCTCAATACACCAGAGCTATAAAAGCTCCCAAATCAAGCATTTATTGGTTCAATTTGTTCCAAAATGGTTTTTACGTTTATTTCTTTAGGAACTCTTTAAGAGGGAGCAGAAAGAGGTAGACTGATAAAAAAATTATAGGTGTGTAAAATTAATGGGGATTGGTAATAACATCCAACCATTTAGTAGCGCCTTGGTGGGTAGGAAAGAGCCAAATTCCGTAAAAAATTCAATTTTGTATTGGTAACGCCTTAAGGGGTCAAGATAGAGGGTTAGCATATTTGGAAGAAATGTTGGAAAGAATAAATTAAAGGGGGTTGCGCATAAACTTGTACCTTGTAGGACCACACTGGTAGCATTGGGGACGTAGGGAGTACATTTCATAAAAAACACCACTTTTGTATGGAAACCCCCTAAAGTTGTGGAGAGAGGGGGTAAGTGTGTTTGAAAAAAATGTTGGCCACGCAATATTATTGAGGGTCGGTCATACAACCTATCGCTCTATGGGCTACTCCTGAGCAGCTGTGTTTGCTAATTTGTATGAAAGTCTCCAAAATTTTAAGCTTTGACCTTGACCTTTGAAACGTGATGAGACGCTATTTACCCCTTCCCATCCCCTTAACTTTTCGGCTCACGCAATTTTTTATCAAACCTACCAGCGATTTGAAATACAAATTTTAATAATCTCCATATCTTCAAAAATGTAAGTTGCTCCCAATGAAAAGCGCTTAGGGGACGTCCATTAATTACGTGAGCTAAAATAAGGGGGGGGGGGTCCGGAAAAATCTCACCAAATCTCATCAAGGGGGGAGGGGGTCAAGAAAAACCTCACGTCAACTTTTTAATGCATAGAATTTACAGTAAAAATTATAATTTAAATCTCACGGGAGGGGGGGGGAGGGGTCCCGCCAGATCTCACCAAATCTCACCAAGGGGAGGGAGGTCCGAATTTTCAAAAAAGCACCTCACGTAATTAAAGGACGTCCCCTTATTAAACTGATTTAACGATTACAACTACAACTACGTCAATGAAATATATTGGAATATACATACAATGAATTCGTAGTTGTTTACTTTTTCGCAACGATAAAGAATATTAGAATGTATAATGAATTTGAATTTGTTTAAAACAAAGGAGAAAGGTTCATATTCTTACATAATTTGATCTCTCGTACATTTGATATACACTCAGCGGACGTGATTTTCTATGCGTTCTGACATTATTATGGGCCACTTTTGACCTCTTTCTATTTTGAAATCTGGAACAACTGGATTGAATTGGTGGTAAAGTAATGATCAAGTGACGCATTTTCTACGCTTCCTCATTTTTCGACATTTTCAACATTCCTGACCTCTCGCAACGTTTATCGAATATATTTATATGTTTGTTCACATGAATTCCATCCAACTTCCAAAGAAATAAAAGTAGAAATTCTCTAGATATTTGCACTCCCATTATGAAAATTATTGTTTGTTTTAATTATATTCCTGTATTGATTTAATTTGATTGCATGCAGATTTCAAGTAACTATCTTTTAGAAATTTTGAGAATTTTTGCAACATTGTTAATATACAATTCTTTCATCATTTATAGTAAGTACTTCTATAGAACAACAATTTACAAACTATTAATATACTTTCTAGTTCATGTTATTGTCACCCCTATCTTTCATGTGAAACGAAGGTACTCATACAAAATAAATATACCCTTGATATAATGCATAATAAAGTATACAAAAGTAATGCATTTTTTAAATTTTTTTTTATGATAACCATAACCATAACCCAGACATAAAAATTACACACTCATATATGGTACACAGAGAATGAAATAAAATAGAAAATCACCCCGAGATAAAAAACACCAGTCCCAACACAATCCTTTTCAAACAGAGCTTCATTTATTTTCATGTTCGTGACGTGAAGCATTCTTTTGTAGCTCAATTTCAGCACGAGACTCGTTAACAAATAAGCGAATTGCAAAAAAATGCATCCCTTGCTGCATTCACGCAGAAGTTTGGCGGGGGGGGTTGAGGAAACTGCAGCACATTCGTACTCATTGCCAGTGTTTAGTTCGCATGTTAAGTGAATTGAATACAAGTCGGGCACGTGCTAACGTTGTTTTGCTTTAAAAGTAAATTTTTAAAATGAAATTTTTTTTTTTTTGTAAAATTTTTATGACTAAATAACTATCTGCAAGTGTGTAAGAATCTTACGGATATAAAATTGAAAATTGATTTTTGTGCTGCTTTGCTTTGCCGAAAAACATGTATCCATGTTTTACTCATAAAAATTTTCCGTCTGAATGCTTTCTTGTTGTTGTTACGAGTATCTTGCTGCGAGTGAGCTTTTCACGTACTCGGAGTCGTCTGTCTGGCTTTACTGTAAGTATGAATTATTATTTCATATGTATATGATGTACACATGTGAATATATTGCATGTGTATGTGTTTAATAAATACATAAGTGTATTGTGACGAGTTATTATATCGGGGCAATTCCATATGGGACTAAGACTACTGCAAAATGGGTCACAATTTTAGAACGATGTACTCGTTTCATGTGTTTATAGCAGCGATGGGCAAGTACAGGCACTTTCAGCCCTCATGGCTGGCAACTAAAAGTTCGCAGAATTTCAACGCTATCGGCGCACAGCGTTGAGTTGAGTTCCAATGAAAACAAAAACAACACACAAAGGCATTAGGGACGGCGCCGCGTTCTTTCTCGACGCATGTAGCAATTGTTTTTGTTTGTAGAGCAATTTGGTTTTTTTTTTTGTGCAGTTGGCGAATTTGGAAATGAAACCAAAAAACCAAAAAAACTTTAAAATTTGGTTTTTTGATATGATATTTCCGTGCCCACCGCTGGTTTATAGTATTATTCAGTAACAAAAGAATATTTTTGATGTAATTTGCATTTGAAAAATTTGAAACGCAAAATTTTATATTTTCTCAAAATATTTTCAATATAACACCTTTTGTTTTTTTGAATTTGTTTATATGTTATTCCCCAATCAATCCTAAGAATGCTTGTGGTTTCATATCGAAATTCCCGATATAACTTTCGAAACTACGATTTTTTTACTGATGACGCGCACCATGTTTTTTCAACATAAAACTCGACGTAAGATTTTTTTTTTGTATAATTTTTTTATTTTTTTTTTTTGTAATGTTATTTGCAATCAATCCTAAGAACGTATCTGCATTCAAAACGAAGTTCAAGACATAACATTACAACAAAAAAACAATTCATTGAATTAAAAATTCTAAAATAATTTTAACATCGGGTGCTCATTTCTCTTCACTGGCTCCACTCAGTAACTGTGCGCGAATAATTTGTCACATTTTATGCTAAAAATAAAGGCTCCATTGTTCTGACAAAGCACCGACGATCATTTTAGAAAAATTTTGCGCGCATTGCTTCAGAAAGAGTTTTTCAAAGTCTCTATCTTTAGAATTTCAATTTTCAATAAAAAACTTTTTTTCCTGAAAATTTAACCACATGTCTCCGCCAGAGGTACGAAGAATACCGAATTTCTTTGGATTTACTAAAGTAGCAAGACCTTTTTCATATATTTCAATGAAATATAGCTTCTAAGTCGTCTCAGATTATACAGAAAAAAAAAAATCCGCAAATGCTGCACTTTCATCTTTGAAAGGCAAGTTTTATGATGCTGAACAACTTTGATCTACCTTGAAAATTTGGTTTTCAAATCAATTTTTTCCAGAAAGAAAGTAAAATTTTACACAACATGCCGACCAAGCGTATCTTAAAAAATTATTTGCTTAAACTGCCATTCGAGAGCCCCAAATGTGCACACCTTCTTCCCTCCCCATTTTCTGGTAACTGCGGCACTGAATACAAAGATTCAGCATACAAAATAGCTTAATTTCTTTGAATTCATTGCACCTATTAAGTGGTTTTACTCCAAAATTATAAGTATTTTGTTCGACGAATTTTAGGTAAGTGTGCGAGTATTTAAGTTTGCCAAAAAACATTTCGAACTTTAGTTTGTGGTCGCAGCAAGTGGTATCAATACGATTTAAAAAAAAATCACTCATGAATTTAATGGTTTACTCAAGTCTTTTTGCCTTCATTTTAATGTTGATATCTATAAATGCAGACAAGCCTGGTAAGTTTATATTTCTCATGATTTCGATATCTTTAATAAATGTCTATTATCCTTGCAGCACACTGTTTAGAGCCAAGGCCTGAAGGAATTGGAGATTGCATGTTGGAAATTTACGGCATCTATTACAACTCTCAAAGCAACCAATGTGAAGAGTATAGTACAGGAGGATGCGATGTGCAAAGCAATAACAGTTTTGTTGATATGGAGCCATGTATTAAAACATGTGTTCCTAATTAATGTAAACCATTCGATTCTTAGACTTTTAAGTCTTAGAAACAATTAGAAACAATAAAAAATTACATAAAATTCTTAATGCAATAAAATACAGGGACCGTAACGATTATGAATTTTATGATAGAAATCACTGCATAATCGTTATTTTGGATTTTTATTTTTTCCATCAAAAATAATCGTTATTTTTAATTTCTATTTTTTTCGATCAAAAATAATAGTTATTTTGGATTTTTATTTTTTTCGATCAAAAAATATCGTTATTTTGGATTTCTGTTTTTTTCGATCAAAACTGATCACTATTATGGGCTCTTTGTGTTTTTTAGATCAAAAGTAATTGTTTTATTGAATTTTTATGTTTTAGATCAATAATAATTGTAATTGTGGATTTTTATAGTTTTTACCATATTCATAAAGCTGCATGAATCGTGGCTCGAACCAGCTACCCCCTAGTTTGTACGCTAACTTACTCCACACTATGATAGGTGTGTTTCATTACCTAAAAATTCGTACAAATTTTTGATAATTTGTACTATTTTTTACTATTTCTTGTTCCTGTACAAAAAAAAAAAAAAAAATTGCAAAAAAGAATGAAAATAAAATTTCGTGTAGTAAAAATTTTCAAACTCATTCTTTGACAGAAAATGTGAAATTTTTTCAATTAACAAAATAAATAGTAAAAAAAGTATTGCTATCAAAAATTAAATAAAGTTGAATTTGAAAATTGAAGTTGAAAATTGAAAAATTATAAATGAGTTTTTGACGTTTTCTACAAAAGTTGCAACATTTTACTAAAACGTATTCCCGTACTTTTGGCAATTGTTCACGCTCAGAGAAATTTTGTTTTGCTTATTCTCACAAATTATACAACTTGCGAGTTTCTGCTCCAAAAGTTACGGAACAGACCTGGTGTTATATTGAAAATATTTTGAACAAAAATTATTTCATTAAAAAAATTAATGTTTTAAAAAATTTATTTAAATTTTTTTAATTTTTTTTTATAAAGTTAAATGGTTTTTCCTCCCATCTCCTTTAGTTTTTGAGATATTTCGTTTCAAAAAATGTTCAAAAACGTCAAAAAAAACGAAGCGTGCGTTTATTAAAAGAATGACCGATATATATATTTATTAGGATGATTCAAATTTTTTTCTTTTTATTTTTTTTTTAAGGTGCTCTTGCTTAAAATGTAGGTTTATGTTATGAAGAAAAAGTTCACGAAAATTCAGCTCTGTATCTTAATTTTATAAGGTAGCGCCGAAGCATGTTAGTTTTACATGTAAATTGTATTTAAAAATTATTTTTTACTTAAGATGATGATAGATGATTAATGCTTTTGGGCTAAAGAGAATTGTTTAACGTAGTAATTTTTTGCGCTGAATCCGAATTGACCCATCATGTTAGAACTCTGAAATATTTGAGATTAAGTACCTCAAACATGATGTTTTTTGTCTATTTTCGAGGTCATGTATAGAATTCAAAGAAAGTTGGTCAACTTCTTTTAAATAAAAGCATCATTTAGGACCATCCTTGCCTTTTAAATTCAGCTTTCAAATGGTGATCTGTGATGTTAACTTGCAAAGCTATAGCTTTTTTAAAGTGATATAGCTTAAGATTCTCAATTATTTGATAGTGTTAAGATGAAACCTTAACATTGAAAATTTCAATTTACATTTCACGTATGATGTCACTTAAGCCCAAATAAACCACAACTCTTTTGTTTTTAGATTCTCAATTATTTGATAATATTAAGATGACATGTTAGTATTGAAAATTTCTATTTATAATGCCACTTAAGCGCATTAAATACAACACCTTTGTTATGAACTTTCCATATTATTTGATTATTAAAAGAAGATTTCAATGCATTGAAAATTTCAATTAATTGCTCATATCTGTGAAAACTAATAACATATGATTACGATGACCATATTTTTAGGTGAAAAAAAAAACACACAAACAGCCAAATATAACAAAACACTTATATTGGATTATTTGATAAATTATTTATTGAAGGGAAGAAATAAAAACTATTAAACAATTACGAACCCTTCATAATGTAACAAAATCGCAACTAAAGATATTAGAACTTAAATTTTTTACTTAATACATAAGTATTATATCCTTATCCGAACATGTTCGATCAGCTCGTTGCTTTAATATTTACCATATGCAATACTTTGGATTAGCTACTCTCCTACTATTGAAATATCGTTTGCAGATCGACACTTTTATGGAAAGAGTCCTACATAATTCATGGAATTCTACAGAATTATTTGTATTCATTTCTTCATTTCTGTTTTGTTCAACTAAGCACATGCAATCAATGTTTGCTTTTTATTATTTCAAAAACAATTTTTGTGCTTTACCCTCATTATACATAGCGCCTGCTAGCTTGCCTACGCCAATTTCTGTCTCGACCCTTTTGAAAAGCACGCGTTGTTGCCGATTCGCGTAGCAACCATAAAATTGCTGTTGCCTATTCTCCATCCCTCTCTTTTGCTACTTTTGAAGTTTACAATGAGTTTATTGACTTTTTCGTAGATGTTCTTTCATACATATATTACTGTACCAACAACCTTAACCTGGTTAGACTTATTGAATTAAATTGAAATTATTACCAAGTAAGAATTAGGTGTGCGGGAAAGTTTTTTCGATTTATTTTACATCAAACAAAAAAACAATTCTCATGAAAAATTTGATTTTGAAAGTTTTTTAACCTGTAATTACCTGTCTACGACATTCTTTTTTGGGAATAAAAGTTGCTCATACGTCATGTTGTTCACAAATTACATGCAAAGTAATTTTTAAATGTCTATAACTTTTGTATCAATAATGATTAATTGATAATATAAGCAACATATTACAGATAAAACTTGAAAATTTTAAAAAAATAGTACCGAATAGAATAATGTTTTGAGTGAGTAGAGGCAGCTGCTGCCACGTTGGGCAAAAAATCACTAAGGCAGAAGAAGCATTGGTATGCCGACGAATGTGCTGTGGAGGAAATCAACAAGCCTGGGAAAGAGTTTAAAAGAATACTATGGTAGTACATTGGGGAAAAAATAGGCTGCATGACGATGTGATGAATTCTCACCGGAACTTTTCAAGGTTGGGGGTTTGTTTTGATTGGGTGTTGCATTGAATAATCTGCTCAAATCTGAAGATATGAACATTTGTTTTATGACTAGAGTCTCAACTATATTTGCCTCTTATACAATGGAGGCGACCATATGTTCTGCAATAAATATTAAAGTGTATTCCGGGAAAATGCAAAGTACAAGTTCTTCTCTAAGCTACTGTGCGAAATGAAACCTTTTAGCCCAACACTGATCGGATTGAATCAATGCGACTTTCTCCCGAACGGTTGAATACAGACTAAATATTTTCACTTAGAGAAATTCTGAAGGAATCAATGAGTTGCAAATTGATATAAATTATCGTCTCATCCATTTTAAGACCGCACATGATATTGTCAATTGACTGGATTACCTTGCTGGAGCTTAGAATTTGGTACAGTTATGCAACGAAATGTTTCGAAATAAATACTTGATATTTTAGATTTTGTCAAGATAACGCACTGTCGCTATCGTAGGGAGAGAACAATATTGAAGAGTCCAGCTTTTGCGGATTTGTTCAGCCTCTGGAATATGCATAGGATATTGACATCATCACTGTTTTCCAACGGTCTGTCTGTTAAACAATCGTTATTATTGAAGATATTATGAAACAAGTAGTGCTGGCAGAGCCGTCGAGAGGAAATCCGATCCCAGTGGTAACCGTGTACTGCTCCCCTTCGAACAATTAAAAAAATGTAAGAAATCGTAATAGAAACTTTAATCATATGCCATTTTACTTTATCAATCAACAATATATGTATGTCTGTCCATTACTTGCTATCTTGCTTTGGCCGAGACAAATACATGAATAACCTCAGTCATATCCGATTTCCTCGCCAATTCCGGTTCCAGACTCTCTTGTTTGGACCGAACAAGATCGATGACAGTTTTTTTGTTCTTGCGAGAATATTAAAATAGCGTTCAACATTTGTAACTGAAATTGGCAATGTTTGACCTCACTGTCATCGGGGCTGCTGGCAAGTAACGAAAACAAAACAAATTTGATACTATCTAATAAGAAATCAACATCTATGTATTTGTAGTCTATATCAAAACGTTGCTATTCATATAGTTTCGATTTGAAGGTAGTTAGAAAGTTTACCTCCTTCGAAGCAATATGAATGTAGTCCAGAAGATGAAAATCCTGTAGAAATATATTGAACGACTCTACAGCCAAGAGAGTTTTCAATTCTCACCTAAGAGATCCAAGAAGAAAAGACACAACTTAACTTAATTTTGAAGACCAGGCAAGAGATTGCCGATATCAAATCACTCAGCTACAAAGCTATAAGAACTTCACCCTTAAAAAGTCTTTTCACGTAAAAAAGCCTTTGAAGTACATTACATTGAGGACAGCAGTCATATATTATTGATTGTTTGTAATATATCACTGGTTGGTAGGGGTATATCACTATATGTACTTCATTTTAAAGCTATTAGTTCCCAATGAATGCGTTTAGAATTTAAGTCATTTCTCTCTAACTTTAAACTACTATTTATCAAAAGAAGAAAAATTTAAAATCGTTCATATTACAACACAACCAAATTATCAATGTGGCCGAATAATATTAAAATTATATAGATATCATAATATTCATTCATATTTTCAACAATTAAATCATAACTTCATTCATTTACTCCGTCATTTATTTATTCATATGCTTTAAAAACAACACTTAAGTATTTCTCAGCATACTCTTTCTTTTCAACCGACATGCTCGTAAAAATGTATTCCACACTAAGAGCTCTTAACATGATCATCTTTAAAATGAAGATGTTGACCTTTTCAGCTCGAAGTTGGCATCATTCCCATTATACTAGAGATGGTTTAAAGTCAAGCTCTACATAGTATGTATACTCGACGATGACATGTTGACAGCATATACGTTTGTCAACGTTTTCTGTTTTTTTTTTTTTTTATAATAAAATATAGCAACAAAGGAAAAACAAAAGAACAAGTAACTAAAACAAGACAAGTAACAGTACTTTGATCTGTACTCTTCTTATCCATCCAGACCTTAATAGCACACATTGTACTCGTATGCATGAACAAATAACTAACGAACCGACTAAACCTCTAACTGACCTTACATTTTGCCTATTAAAGATTTGCCTTCTCTCTGAAGATACTCGCAACTAAACAAATAACGTAGTATTGTTATAGTTTTCTTTTTTGCTTGTCCTTCTCAAGTTGTTTTTAGATTCATTGTTGATAGTGACACTATTTCTTTTTGTAATATCAAGTAATGTTATAATAAGTTACTTAAGAAAATTTTAATACATCAGTTTTTCTGCATTTTAAATTTTTATATGCGGTTAATTTTATGGTTCGGGCTTAAGTCCCAAGAAAGAAAAAAACAATATTGTCATTTGATCAAAGAAAATACCGCTGTTGAACGAAATTTATTTATTTATTTACGTCTACTGGATTTAATCCTTCAAATAATTTTTTTTTTTTAATTAAATAACATAAATAACTCTAAACGAAAGCGAGATTCAGAACAATTAAAATTAAGATTTGAACAGAAATTATTACATAAGTTAATACATCTATAAATTGGTAAATTTATTCCATAATTTGTGATTTTATGGTGCAAGCGTGATTAAAATGCTTAGAATTTCTTTTTATAAATCCAAGCATAGCATTAAAATTGAAAAAAAGTATAATCAATATGGCATTTAAAATTGAAATGTGAGTCAAAAATTACTCCTATTACTCAGACTTTCGTATTAAAGTCAAACCATTTAGGGTACCTATAATCAAAAATTATCAAACTCTAACGCCTCGTGAATGACACGACCCAGCATTTACAAAAAATTTATTGTTGATTATTTGCAAGACACCAAAATAAATAAATTTATTTATATTAATATAAATTTATATAAATAATACTAAATACTTTTTTACGTTTTTACATTCAAAAATTTAGATTTCTCAAAATCAATCTTTTTTCGATACTTTCTCTAAAAATATTTGATACGTGTTGTTGGAAAAAGTTTTTCCGGACTTATTTTTTGAAAATCACAAAATTTAAACATTGTTTTAAATGTAAAAATGAGGTAGAATGACCCATATGTATATGATACTTCTTGTGAAAAGTGTTTCAATACGAAATCAAGTAGAGATTAGTCTCACATCTCTTACAACCATGGTTCAAAAACTGTAGTTATGTGTTATTGTTATACCCACACACTTTCATTAGTTCCTTACTCACTGGTCCAAAAAAAAAATCAAATTCAACGCATTAATGTCTAGTGCGAGTATGAAAAAAAAACTATATTTTGTACAATTTCAATTACTGAATTGCATTGAAATAAAAACACACTGTTCAGTGTTTCAAACCAACTGCTTTATTTACTGTACAAAATAATTCACAAGTTCAAGTCATACTCAAAATGTTTACACACTTTAATTCCACTCAATTTTCAAAGACGCATAACTTTTTATTTAAAAAGACACTATGTTAATATCAGAATCTAAATACTTCAACAGCTTAAACTGACCGTGAAAACGCTCCTACATTCAGTGAACTGATTTTCTGAACAGATTCAAAGCACGGAGTTATAAAAAAAACATGTTAAATAGGATTCAAAAACCTACATTTTTGTAGTGTTTTGATTAATATTTGGACGCATAACTTTGAGACAGACGAAAACATACTAGTCCTCTTTTTTTAATAAAACTTTACAAAATTGGAACTAAATATCGGACAAGCCGTTTTAAAAATAATTTTTTTTCCTTCAGTATAAATTAGCACGATATTACAAAATATTAATTTTTGTTCATTGATTTTTTCATAAATTGATGTTTATTCATATCTTTGTGACAAATAAATAGTTTTTCCACCCAAATACATGAATGAGTAATTACTAACATGTGAATGTTTGCTACAAAGAAATATTTGCTTAAATTTAAATATGAGTTGGTAATTATTAGCAAATATACGAAAATTCATTGATTTTGTTGAAATTATATGGCATTTTAACTATATAGTCAAGTTTTATACATTTATAATTATTACTAAATCTTGATATATACAATTAAATCATTTTCTCTGTATAATGCAACTGACGCCAGGTAAATATCGAAAAGTTTTTTAATTAAAACTTTAAAAACAACATCATTTCCTAAACTAATACCATTCTGTTGCATTCTCATAATACTCACACGTTAATGGCTAAAGGAACAAAAGCCAACACCTTGATTAACGTAGTTCTGCAAATAGCTAAATGCCCAGTAGGAATACTTCACGTTGTACAAACGTAAGTCATATATTATGTTCTGTTATTATTATTGTTACGGTCTTCAAAATTTATTTATAACAGTTCGGAGCATTAGCGAAACTAGGTCAATATTAAAATATTTTTCAATTTCTATTTTCCATATAATAATATTGCGTAGAAATGAGGAGAAAATTTCGCCCAAAATTATAGAAACATGTTTAAGGAATTTTTCACTCTGAAAATATAGGGTGATTTTTTTTGGAGTGTTCAAGCTCTAAATTCAAATAAAACAACAACCCATTCAGATACCTTGAAACTCTACAATTTGTAAGAAAGTACGTTCAATGGCATTAATGTTTGAAAATAACTTCGGGCATATACCTATCTCTTCACTACACACTCACCCAATGGTTAACTTATATGTTCAAAACCATTTGTGGTTGTACATTTAATTTTTTCCTTACAGTCAGTTCAAAAAAAAAAAGAAAAAATATTAGAATTCCAAGTTGACGCACACATGCGAACAAATTTGACATTTACCCAGATGATACCCAAATACAGACAAATGGTTTTGAAACAATTTTTCCAGAATTACCACATGTTCACAACGAACACCCAAACAACAGCAAAAGGTTTACCAAGAATTGAATCGGAACGAAATATGACCATGATTTTGGACGGTTTTTCTTTTTATTACACATCCAAACACACAATGATGATGATCTACTGCACCCCACTGTTACGCCCTTCCGAGCTGCTGTAAATGAAAATTGTGCGCATTTGAATAACAACCGTAATTCAGACGCTGGCTGGTTTGCGCGCTTGTTAACTGAAGGGCGTGCAGTAACCATGACAATATTTCTTTTTTTCTTCTTCTTCTTCCAATGTGTTGCTACACTTGAGATAATTTGTTTAAACCAACATCACACCTTTGCCATAACACCAGCGGTAATAGCAACATAACAACAACTGCAACAACAGCAAAACGGTACGTAAGAACCTGCAATAAAGCAGAGGGCCATGTTTTATGGTACTTACTTTGGCTTGCAAGTGTGTACTCTTATGTATGTTTGTGGTTGTTTCTCACTTGCCAATGTATTTTGGAGTATTTTGTCGAATTTTAGGGTGGAGGTTATTTCATAAACTTTTAAGAGAAAGAATTAGTAAAGGTATGGGGTATTTTCTTAGAGTGTCATACTTTCCAAAAAGGATAAAGGATGTAGTTGGGATTTTTGGAATTTGCAATCTTTTATGTAGAATATTTTAGGAATACTTTATGTTTATACTAGAAAAGATATGTTTTTTTTCATAAATTTGAATAAAAAAATAAAATATTTTTTAAGTATATTTAAAATATATATGTTCAAAACATTTTAATAAAGTCCACTCCATACATATACATATGTGAACTTTCAAGTGAGGGCGGTTAGTTTTTTAGGCTACAAGTTCCATGAACTTTAACTTCGTGATATGTAAAAGGTTGTTGTCAAAAAATGTAAATATTAAATTTAGTATTTAAAAATGATTGAAACAATTCATTTCACAAAAAAATGTATGTACCAACAAAACAAAAAAAAAAAAAACCCTGGTGAGTGCAACTACTAGCAGAGTGGTGTGTGAACTTAATGATGTTAGCCGAAAAATGTATGCAAAGTTTTGACAAAATCGAAAAATGTAGAAAGTTCGAATAAGGTCAAAAAGGTTATTAAAATTGAAGAATTTTAATAACTGAAAAAATTTAAAAAGTTAAACAAATCGTAAAGTCGTCAGAGACTGAAAAAGTTTTGCAAAAATTTCAAAAAAGTTGATTAAAATTGATTAGACTTAAATAAGTCGAAAAAAGTTGTCAAATGTTGACAAAATCGAAAAAAGTTGAATAAGTTTGAAAAAAAGTGAGATAGCTGGAAAATTTTGTTTGATACTCACTCCAAGAGGGCTGCGAAAATTAAACGCCATAACAATAATCCACATGCAAGAAGATAAAACATTACGAGTACCATAAGACGTTCGCCGTATTGGGTTTGGAATGACGTCACGTAGTTTATTGACAAACCCTCACATGGTACCCATGTCAAAGAAATTGTAAAGGATAAGGTCCGTTATCTTATGACCAGGCCCGGATTTAGAAATCTACCGCCCTTAGGCCAGTCAGAAATTGCCGCCCCTCTTCACTAGTAAATATAGAAAAAAAATTTAAAAATTTTAAAGTTCCCAATATTTGCCGCCCCTAAAATCGTGCCGCCCTAGGCACTGACCTAGTGTGCCTCTAAGGTAAATCCGGGCCTGCTTATGACCCTCGCTGTATTGGATTTAGAATGACGTTACGTTGCTGAATGCGAGCTAAAAGCGGTGCCGAGCATAAAGCTGATTTTTCATGCGAGAAGCGGAATTATGGGTGTCTTGAATTCGTTTGTATTTTGCTGTTCGGATTTGCTGATTCTAATGAAATACACTATGTATGTAGACCTATTGCACACGAATCGTAACGTAGTCGTTCTCGTACACCATGCTTCGCATTGTACGAAACGATTACGCGACGATCAACTTCTATACACGGCTCGTCACTACACGAACGAATTCAATACCACGACTACACATTTTGGACTTTAAAACAACAATTTTTACTTGTAGCTATTAGAAGTGAGTGTACTCGCTCTATCAATCGATCAGTGTACTTGCTGTCGAGAAAAATGGTTCTATTGACATGGTGCGAGTCATCAGAACTATTGAAACAATAGTTATGTTTTGTGTGAGTCTACTGATGACTCAATAGTATTAAACGACAGGATTTGTCTGCACTCTGACTCGTATTTCGGTATCAATGTTGTTCAAGCCGAACAAAAACATTTACTACACCGAACATGAGGAAAAGCAATGAATGCAGATCTACATAGAACAAACAACAAACTGATAAGTGACTTGGAAAAATTTTGAGCCAAATATACATATTGTAGGGTCATTTCGCCTGTTCGCGTCCATTTACTGCAGTTGGAAAGTTTGACGGCGATAATAAAAATATCCTAGCACTAATTTCTATGAAAAATTTATGTAATGTGTTCATTATATAGTCTATTTTAAGATTAACTTTCAGTTTTGTTCGAAACATCTTGTGTTTTTTTTTTAATTGAAAAACTTCAGAATTAGGCGTTTTACCAACTTTGCGTTCACAAAGCGTACGGACCTTTTGTCCATGTGTGCGTGCCACTTATACATTGAGGTATTAGCGGTAATGACTTTTCGTTTGATTGGTGTGTTAGTTTACTTATTTCGAGGATTTTTAAAGGGAGATCCGTAACATGGACGCGAATTGGTCGATGGACGCGAACAGGCGAAATGACCCTATATGGGTGAAAACTAAAGTTGGTCCAATCTGAACAAGAGAGATGTCAATCGATGAGTCCTACGAATGGTCATAGAATGGCCAATAAAATGAGTGACCGCGAGTTTGGATTCCGAGCTGTACAAGAAAAAGCAAACGCAGTACAAAACAACATGTCACTCACCTCACTTTCTTGGTCTCTTGTTTTGATTTGATTCATGATTTGTGTTCGAATGGGCTCGATAGGCTCGCAATCGTGCCGAGTGGCTCGATAATCGTTTTCAGCGCACTCACGCCACCATGACTGTAAGCCTGTCGCCATGCCGAGTATGGACAGTGACGATGACAAATCGTGTGTGCATTTCTTCCGACTTGGCGCGCACTCGTACTGCACACATAGGTGTACTCTACGATGACTTAACGATTCGCAGGCGAAAGGCCTAATCCTTTAATTCTATATGTCAAGACAACTACGAAGGAAAAGATAAATCATTATCTGGGAGTGTCCGCCATATTGCATGTAGAAGGATATTGTTTATACTCTACTGTATTGCCATCAGAACCAAAGCTATGTGAACAACTTTAACTCGTTTGGATTGTTAGTCAAATTTAGTGGCTGAAATTTGACCCACACAGTATATTGAACAGTTTTATATTTGATATCGTTATATTTCTGCCAATTTGCAGTCCTTACTCTGTCGTTAGGGGAGTCTTAATCTCGACTACATATCTGTGGCAACAAGGAATAATTATTCCTTGCTATTAATAGCTAAAATCGAGTTAAGAAAAGCGAAATGTATGTACATGTGTACGTAGATGTAATACTACATCGTTTTTGACCAGGGAACTTCACAAAGAAGTCTTTTGTGGAGTTGTTTCAAGACAAATTATCCTTGAGCAGCGCGATTAAAAATATGGAAATACGGGAATCGTTCTGAAAATTTATCGGCTGATATAATTTTTTTTTTTTTTTTAATTTCATAAGATAAGTTTTGAGTCGTTTTCAGTCTGAAATCAATGAATATTGTTTTAACTATTATGTGGTTTCATTTCAATACCTTGTTTTGTTAAAATATAAATATTTCAAAAATAATAACGCAAAAGTTGATTTTTCTCAACCATGAAGCAATAAATATTCTATCATTCTTGATACTCAACTTCATTTATTTTAAAAACATAATGTGATTTTTCAATCAGATATGAAAAATTCAAATGCCATCTCGTACAGTAGTAATTTGATAGTTTAAATTTCAATTATTTAAAATTTTAAATAAACCAAAATTTTTGTTTTGCTTACTCGAATTTTAGAAGATAAAACAATCGAATTTGATTAATTAAAAGGTACTAAAATCTAATATTTATTGACCATATTGGGTATGTGACCATTGTAATTATATTTAAATTTTTGGAGGATTTTTTCTGCATTTTTATAAGACTGCAAAATAAAGATTTATAATCTTTGAAGCAAAAGACAGCGGTTTGGCAGTAGCCTAAGAGGCCTGCAATGGCAACACTTTTGAAGATTCGAGGCAGCAAGACTTTATGGAGCTACCATAAATAAGATTTATGAAAGTATTTTAGAAATTTTTCTATTTTGTTTTAAATTGTGAATTCTTTAGAACGTGAAATCAAAAGTGATGAGCATAAGTTTTGTGGTCATTTAGCTACGCTTGCATGACTTTATATCTTTAGCCTGGTGTATAAAATAACTCGAATTACTCACATACAGCGGGAGCAAAAATTTTGGGATTTCTTTGATTAAGAAATGTATTCTTGCCCTAAGCTTCTAAACGGAGGCACCTCAATATTATTAACTTATCATTGAGGCGATTTAACACAATACGCTGCTAAACGACTTACATTTTTTAAGTGAACAGAACAAAAACTAGAAATTCGTTTTCAAAATTAAAAGATCAAACTTTCTTGAAAAGGACATAGAACTCAATAAGTTGAAAGGGTATGTTTAAATTTGGAACCATGCTATCTCAATGCTATTTTCTGCCTTAATATCTTAACTGAATTTTGAAGATATCGCTCTCAATGTTAATTCTTGCATTACGTACTATCTGCTCCAAACAAGAGGTTACATAAATCACATGCCCAAAGTGATTGCTGCCATGCATTTACATATGAATTGGACTTAATCGAAACCAAAATACAATACGAGGACATTTGCTTTGTAAGTATCTACTCTTACACAAGAGTCCAAGGTTATTGTTTTAAAAACAACCCCTTTGGTAAAGCGTTAAAAAAAAATCGTTATAAACGCTGATTGAACCCTTTTAGCCAACATTACAGAGCACTTCTCCCATTGCTTGCAGACATTAAACTTTTCTCCAGAGAATACGCGCACACACTTTGTATTTAGTTTGGGCTCAACACATTTTTTGAGTTGATCAAATTTAAATTCAACGGATGAAATTATTTCAAAAACTTAATTTGAAATCAAGATTAATTGCAACGTCGTCTGACTACAAGGACAATGACTGTTGGAGTCGCGTTTGCAGTCGTTAAAATTGGAAATGTTGCTGTTTAGTGCTCCTTTTTTTCAGCGCGCTTTTCATTTTTATTAGTGTTTTGACTTTTCAATGCGAAAAGCCAAACCAAACATTGCGCAGCAGCTATAAATATTGATGGGCAATGTCTGAAGTGCTAATAGTAAGCAAAACAGTTCAAATGTAAAAGACCTATGGCTGCTGGACCAAACGAACTGGCGTAAAATAAAAAAGCCAAACAATTTTGTAAAGGCGTTAAAAGGTTTTTTGGCAGTTGCAGATAATTGAGTTATTTACACATTTTTGTAGTTAAAAATTTACATGAACTTTGACCTTTCTATTAAGTTGAAGAGAAATGGGAGTTGGTAAACAATATAATTGATATATTTGTTATTGAAAAAGCCATTAAAACCAAATTGCTAATAATTTATTTATGAAAAGATGAGTAAAACGCAGTTAATTTTATGTGTAAATATTGTAGCCACACACTAAGATTATATATGGAAATAATTTGTAATGTATGGGTCATTCTTTGTTCACTACAACACGCAAACATCACAGCGTTTCAGAAAAAAGGCCTAATCGGTTCAATTACAAAGAAAAAATGCATGCAAACTTTTACCTTATATCATATGAAAAATATTTGGAAATTTTCAGCAATTATTTTTGATTAATTGGAAATTTTTTCTAAGAAAAAAAGTACATTATTTAATTATCGTCGAGCTGATATGGTTTTTCAAATTTTCATCCCCATTCAAAAAAAAAGTTCCACAAGCTCTGGTATGCTAGCTTACCCAGTAAACATTTGACAAATATTTGAAGATTCATTTTTCAGGCCATGAATTTAATAAATTGTAATTAATATTTTTATTGCATAAGTATTTATAGAGATTTCTGTAATTACATATATTTCAACGTATTATATCTTACTCTCAGGGTATATTCACTTTGCCATTGCGTTTGTAAGACTTGGAAGGGGGCGTAGTAGGTACAAAATAGTATACATATGTATATAATCTTAATAAGCGTCACTATCTGAGCTTTGTTCGTCTGTCATTTATATGTCTGTCTGACATATGGGCATTTCCACGTAAACGGAAGTTCTGTCCCATGCGAACGCCTTGGTTTTTTTGCAATTATCTTGAAAACGAAAAACTTTTCAAATTCAACCTCAGCACCAATTATAGAGCTTATTAGGAGCAATAAGTTAGCCCTATTGTCAAAATAAAAATCCGTTTTATTTAGACTTTATTTATTTTAAATGTGTTCGACGGTCGAATGGGACCCATGGAAATGCCCATATGCTATTACATAGGCTACATCCTCGAACATGGCTTGTTGGATTGAAAACGGCTTAATTCTGTTCAATAACACGCTTACCACCTACGTCATTAAAACATTTAAAATTCTATAATGAAAGAGTTATTTGATTAAGTGTAACTCGAGCAAGCTCGGAACAAAAAGTTAAGAATTACAACAGGGGGGCGTTGCACCTCTCAAACAAGAAAAAGCTTCAAAATGCAATATTGGGGGATTGTTAGTTAATGAAACTAAATTTCACACAATCTGTGGGAATGAATCGAAATAGTACTGAACAAAAACGAGACAAATTTCTACAATTGCGGCATCCAGTTGCAAAACTGGCCAAGTCCCTTTTACAACCTATATTCATTGAAAATTAAAACGTATTTCCCACACACGTCAGATCTGACTTTTTGAGATTCATCTGCCTTTGTTTTTGAGAAAACCGTTTTGGAGTTTTCAAGTTATGATTCATTGAACATGGACTTGGCTGGTTTTGACATAGTAATCAACAAATTTTTGTTGAAAAAATATCAATGTACTGGCCGCTTTTGAAAGCAAGTTCATGGACTTATCCGGTTTTGAAATCTAAGTATCAAAAATAAATTTCAAAAATTTAATATTTCTGTCAAAAAATTTTTTTTTTCATCTAAAATCGTAATAGAAAGATAAAGCATGGTCATCGTGATATATGGGAATATCTCAAAATTTGATTTTTTTTTGACTTGGGCGGACTGGACGCCTCAATTGGGCGTGGCAGTGCAGGATATGTAAAATTCGGTATGGCCAAAGATAATAGTTTTTCAAGTTTGTCGCTTAGTGTAATCATTTGAAAAGCTAAAGTCGCTCCGAATCAAATTGTCAGCAAATAATATTGCGCGCGATCAGAAGAATCGCCACAGCGATTAATATATGTATATGACACTTCCACCATTAAAAATGTTTGCTGGGTAATAATTAACTCAAAAGTGCTTAATAATTCAATAAGTGACACATTTAAATTTTTAATAACAACTCTCATTACAACAACAGCAAAAGCTACATCAATCAACAACAACAAAGCCAGCGAAAAAAAAACGTGTAATTGCATTTAAACGGAGCAAAAGCCCACCAACACACACAACACACAGTCACATTCATCTGTGTGTGTGTAGAAGAAATTCTAAAAAGTATCGATTTTCAAAACAGAGCAAATTTATTGAGGCTACACTGTTAACTTTAGCATGGAATGAGAATTACAGATTCTTCTTTTGTTTAATTTGTCTATCAAAGCATAAAAACATAAGTTATGTGAAGGAGATGTGATTTTTTTTCTCATTGTGCTATACACACAAAATACCTTTAAAAACGAAATTTAAGACTCTGCAATTTAAGCTTGAGAATACTTAATGCTTCTCTTTTTCATATACTGACTGCTCTCATACTACAACTACTAATGTTAGTTCTGTTCGTTAACATAGGCGCTGTTAGTGATACTGTTATTTCAACTCACACCAGCTTCCGTCTGCATATTTAATTCGTTTTCCGTTTTTCCGTTAACTTCCGCTCTCTCGTCTCTCAAACAGTGTTTGCAATTCAATGCATACGGATGAATGATGCTTCTGTATACCATTAAAAGTTTGCAATACAACGGGGCAATTCCACTAAGAACTTTATAAATAGTCAAATATATAAAAAGCTCACAGTACTTCGGAAGGCTACCGAAAATGAGTAGAATGCCTAAGGTAAGGGATTTTTGCCACTTGTACCCATTGAGATTTTTGAACAGCATCACAAAAAATACTTTTTAACAAAATGTCTGCTCATTTGACCGAAAGGCTTTTTCCATACATTTTGTGTGGAGTTCATTATATATTTTAATTGTTCATATATAAAAGGAAATCCATCTTCAAAGCAGTTTTCGAATTCAAAACATCAATTGCAAATAAATTGGTTAAATAAACTCTTCTGCGAAAAGCGCAATTATTGAAAAACTGAACCTTTTTTAAAAATCTTCCAAGACTAAAAAAAAACCTATTCGAATATTCGCTGAAAAATGGCCAATGCTAAAATACGGAAAACGTGCCCAATAATATTTCCTTTGAAAAGAATATAACAATTTTGGAAATTTTTCTTCTCAAAGCTCAAAATGGGAAAAACACATATTGAGAAATGTTTCATATGAGATAATGCCCAAATTACGAATCACCAAAAAGTTGTGGGCCTTTTTCAGTTAATTTTATTCGAATTTATTTGGATCATTTTTCTTTTTAATATCTTCTTAGGGTGCTACGTTGATAGTTAGAATAATACCATTGGTCTACTCAAGACAAAAACATCGAAATGCTGAAGATATGAAAATTTTTTCGAAAGTGCCTTGCAAAAATGCTTCGGATTTGCTGGTGTCCGGTGAACTTTTTTTTTTTGCCTGTAAGGTGGTACGGTCTAATGTACATATTCTAATAATAATTCTACCTTTCTTTGACAACTAAAAGTATGCAATGCAATTTTACCTTTCTTTAAGAACTAAAAGTATGCAATGGAATTTTTGTTTTCTTATATTTGATTTGTTTCTGACTCGGAAAACAAATTTACATACAAATTTTGGAGAACTTCTTCAAATGAAGGTTAAAGCCCATTGCATAGAATTTCATTTATGATGTTTTTAAGCCTTAACTTTTAAACGGTTTTATTTTCTTGCAAACACTATGTGGCTTCGACATTTCTAGATTTTATTGTTCATCAAGAGTAATTCGCATTTCAAATAAAAATTTATGTTTATCTTTTAAGAATTATAGCGTTACATTTTGGTGGAATATTCCATTTAGCATTTGATCTTCTCTCTCTGTCTGTTTCTTATATTTCTTCCATTATTTCTCTCTCAGTCTTTCAACACTCGGCAACTTATTAATTTAGCAGTTGCATCTTCGGCATGTCGTTAGCCATTACGACAACCAACTTTACCTTGGCAAAGATGCCTGTTAACCTGGCTCTTGAAACTGTTTAGACTCAACGTCAGCGTCTAAATGCAATGTGGCGGCTCCTTTCTACATCTCATTTCAGCTTCACTTACTCTCTTTTGTAAGAGATTTTTCTTTTTCAGCATTTTTATGGGTTTTTTTTTTGGAAAATTTTCTATGAGGAGGGAGCACACAGAACCGGAACTTAAAGCGATAATTTTGGGTTTTTATGGCTTTCTATCGTTTGTTGGGCGGTTGTAAATACCGCTGCTGTTGTCGGGCCTCCTTGATAATATTTTGTTGTTGTTGTTGTTGTTTTAGTTGCTTTTATTGTTGTTGTTATTGTTCTATTCCATGCTTTTGTTTGCTCTGCCGTTGTTTCTGTTGTACGAGTATTTTTATTATCTTTGTTTTCAATTCCATAAAATATCGTACTGGTACGGATCAACTTTTATTATTATAGAAAACAGAATGAATTTTTTTGCTTTTTGTTTATGGTTCGTCTGTCGCACTATCGTGTGTACATTTTTTTCATTGGGTTGTGCTGTGCAGTTCTGGTCTGGTCGGTCGTTGGTCGTCTGCTTGGTTTCTGAATCAGAAGCTAATGGCTACGACTTTGTGCAAGTTAATGTGGTTGTTTAATAGCTGCAGATACCGTAAAATGCAATTAGATGCATTTGAGAGATTGAAAAAGTTTTGTCTATTGGACAAAGCCCAAAACCAAAATTTGTGTTAAGATTTTTTGTTTTTAGAAATTTTTTGAATTTTCTGAATTTTGTGTTAAAGTGAGACAGCAAAATATTTTTTTATTGAACTACCAGTAGGTACATTCTTTCTACAGGGTGTCCCATTTTAACTTACACAGCTGAATAAGTCAAAAAATTGAAAGCCATTCAAAAAATGTTTCAAATAAAAGTTGGTGGGTATCAAAGGGCTGATCCAGCCATGACCTTAACCTTTTTAAATGAAATCCACTAGTTTTGACCTTGGATTCCAGAAGAACACAAAATTCTACGTTCAGATAGGTATTAATGTTAGAGGTTAAAGTGACCCCTGAAGGTCATTTCAAGGTCGAATTCCCGCTTTTAGTTACTGGCATTGATAAGGTCGTTGTTATGCAGGCGATTACGATCAGGGCATTTTGTGACCAAATTGTTGTTTCTTCCAATGTAAGATAGAAAATAAAGAGTGAGAGAAGAGAGAGAGAGAGAGAAAGAGAGCTGTAAGCAAACTAATAATTTGAAATTTGTTCAAGTGAGCTACTCTAAATTTTCATTACTTCTCTACTTTTCTTTTCTTCGATTTCTCGAATGTCATCCTTGTTTTTACGATTTTTTTCGACACTATTTTCTGTAAAAACTACTTTAAACTTTTCGAATTTCTTCATACTGTTTGATACATTTCGCTTTTATCAACTTTTTAAAACATTTTGAACTTTATTGATTATTTTCGACTCTTATTAACTTTATCACAACTTTTTGATACTATTCATTCTATACATGTCGCATTTTTCGATACTACCTAATATAATACTGCGATAAATATTGCTTCTATTTGAGTGAACATAGTATTTAATGCTTATCGACTTTTATCAGTTTTTTGATAATTCAAGATATTATCCAATCTTTTTCGACTTAAGAACTTTTTGGAACTTTCTTATACTCTCCAATATAATATGGTTCTTTTTGAGTATTATCTAATTTTTTTATATTATCCAATGTTTTCCGACTTAAATAGACCTTTGATTTTTTTTTTCTTTCATTAGAAAATGAAAGCTTTAGAGAAGCAATATGCAAGGTTCTAGTTTGAGGTAATGATGCGGACCAAATATTATCATTATTCAGAAAAGTTTTCATCTAGCTCTGACTAAGAGAAAAATTGAAACTCAGAATTATTTCAAATACTGAATGGGTATCGAATCAAAAACTGATAAAAATCAAAATTACAAGGTTTTGCTCAAAAGTTCAACGTTTATGATATAAAAACGTAATACATATTTTTTCTTAATTTATAATATAAACCTTCAATTATTTGGAGTAAGACAAAAGCACTGGTTCAAAATTGAAAATAAAAAATATCCGCAACATGACAATACCTCAAAAATTACATATCATACACTCTTTTAAGTGCGATTTTTGGAATCAGCTTATTTTATATAAATAATGTTAACTAAAACGCACAACAAAGCCTAAATTTCTAAAAATACCTAAAAGTTCAGAGCATTACTTTGAGACATTGCACAAATTATGTACTTCCCCCCAATTTGGAAAAATATTTTTAAGCAAACATCTCTAACATTGTAGACATACCTTACGGTACGCAACCACATTGCTGATGGGCACAACAGCAACAACAAAAACTAGAGACAGCAACATAACGACAAACACTTCATAACATAGGCACACACACATACACATACACACAGACACTAGCCATACAACAGCAATTGCACTTGCTGCTAATGTTGTTTGACGTTAGATGCCTTACTTTGTTGCTGTTGCTGTCGTTGTTGTTGTTGTTGCCGCCAATGGCACTAAATGTTAGACGACAGCTATAATTGCTGGCTGTTATAGTCATTCTAGCAGATATAAAGTAAAGAAAAAAAAAACCAACAACTATCAGATGTGTTAGCAACAACGTTGTTAACAGCACAACGCACATGTTAAATAACAGCGCACTGTTAACTACAATTAACAGTTGATTTTGGTATCTTGTAATTTCAATGCAGTAAATTTGCTGTCGCGAGAAGGTGTTGCAGAGCGTATCACATTTTGGAGCAAATCAGTTTGTTGATGGTGCTCACCGGGAAACGACTGTGTGCTAAAGAATTCGCTCCGTGTGTATGTGCAAAATAGAAAAGTGTTCAAAGTTTTTTTTGTATTTTGAAGAAAAATTGAAAAAGTTGAATTTAACGCGTCGCTGCACAGCGAAAAAATTTTATGCAAAATTGATTAAAAAAGAATTCGTCTAACTGAAGTGTGAAAAAAATACGTGCTAAAATTGAAGAAAAAAAAAGTAAATGAAAAATTTTTTCTTAAATTTGATATATTACATATATGCTATTTATATAAGAGAAAAAATATTGAATGGTTTTAGCTGTTGTAACTGAAATATATAAAATTTTAACTGAAAGATATAGAAAAGTAACTGAAAGACATTTAAAAGTATCTTTAAGATGCTAAAAGATAGCTGAAAAATATTTAAAAGTAACTGAAAGGTATCTGTTGGTTATATAGGAAAATATCTCCAAAACATTAAAAGTATCTTAAGGTTTAAAAGAGTTTATGAAAGACATAAAAAGTATCTGAAAGATTTTAAAATATTTGAAAGATTTAAAAAGTAATTATATGCCATAAAATTATCTGAAATTTCTACAAAAAAAAAGTATCTGAAAGTTATAAAAATTATCTGCAAGTTATAAACAATTTTATGCCTCAGCAAAGATTTATGTAAATTATGGAAGAAATTTTTCAAAATCTTTAAATATTCATGAAAAAATCGGTCAAGCCAAGTAATAGTCTGAGAGCTTGAATCAACCAAGCGCTGCAGCAACAACAACATACGATTAACAAAAGATAGAGAGATACAACAACAACAGCAGCAACAAAAATACAACAACATCATCTATTGGTCGCGTTTTTCAGAACCGGAATATTCGACGAACGAAAAGCAAAAACAAAAAAAAAAAATTAATAAATTAAGTTCAAACCAGAAAAAGAAGAAGCGTAAGGAATTTCTACACCTGCTCAGGAATTCAAAAGAACAAAAAAAAAGAAATATCCATCAAGAACAGTAACAAAAACAATTTAATAAAACTAGGGTCGTCACAGCGTTGAACTTATATCTTTTTTTTTTTTGTTTATATCGCTCATACCCTCCAAACCCCCTTGCCAAAACACATTTCTCTAAAAGTTCAGCAGCATAGGAAGCTCATTGAAAATCATTCAATATCACCCACAACTATGCCCTGGGAGACATCACGCTCCAAATAGTTGTGCGCCTCCCCCCCCCCCCCACTAAACAAAAAAAAATCGTACAAAGCGTGTAAATTCATTTCAGGTGCTTAAGGTATTCACACAGCAGCAGCGGTAGTTGTGTTATAGCAAGAGTTTCCGTGCTTAGCGGTCATTTGCGAGATACAAAAAAAAGTAACGCAATTTATATTGTTTGCGACTTTTTTCTACGTTGTTGTTTTTTCAATTTTTATTTGATTTTTTTGTTTTTTCTATTTCTTCTTAATGGTATTCTAAAACGCACGCATCTCAAAGATTCATTTTCCTTTTGTTATTTTTTGCAATACAATGTATCGTGCTTGCAGCAAAGTGCATTTTGTTTTTGTTTTGCTATCCATTCGATGACTACAGATGCGTTTGAATTGATTAGCCCATGGCTACGGCGATTTTGTGTTGCATCCAACAGATGCTATATGCATTTGAATGCGTATCTTTGAAATGCAAATATTTTTTTTTTAACTTTCATTTTAGGTCTTTTGAAAACAAAAATTTTCATGGCAATGAGACATGACATCGAAAGATAGCTTTAAATATTTTCTATCAAAGAAATTTTTTACATTGTTTCAAATACCGTAAAAAAAGAGCGCTGAGCCGCACACACTTTAAGGGAAAGTTTTCGAAAAAATAATTTTTTATTTTGGGCCCTTAGCTTGGGTGTAGCTAAAATCGCCCTTTTTTGCAAAAATTTTGATCGACTATTCGATCACAATGAACCAAATATGAGGAATATAATCGTCCAAAAATGTTACTTAAATATAAATGAGGATTGCCCACAAAAGAAAAAAAAAAGTACGCTCAAATTGAGGAGAATACCTTAGGTAAAAAGTATAACAGCTTTGATGCGATTATATTTTTATGAAAAATCGCCCAACATCTTCTTTACTGAAGATTTTTTCTTTAGAATTGTTTCGACAAGTTCAAATAAAAAAAAATATTTTGAAGCCAGATTGAAATATTGCCCTGTTGAGTTGGCTACACTCTCAAACTTTTGGATAGTTCCTTCATAAGCTCCATAAAGGAAATATTGTTTTAAGGTCCTTTATTATTTTTGCCATTTTTCCTACACCTGCCACGAACTATTTAAACATTTCCTTAGGTAGTGTAATACACCAGCGCCGAAGGAAATCCTTTCAAAGTTAGGAAATAATGCCAATGAAGAACAATATCATGGACAGCAACGGTAGTAGGTGAGGGTGAGCATTTGTTTCATGATATGTAAACGTTGTGTTGTAATTTAAAATCACTCAAGATTTGCTGTACCGAAATTCTTTGAAAAATCAACAAAAGTTAAAATGTTTCTGATATAACTGAATATAACTGAAAATGACTTCAAAAATGTTCTAAAAATTGAAATGTGGCAAATAGTATCGAAAAAGCTGAAGAGCATTGAGTACCTAATATCAAAATACAGTAAAACAGTCGAAAGTAGTAGAAATATGTTGATTAACATCGTATGGATTGGTCTACAAGTATCCAACAATAAAACAAAATTCAAAGAATACTGTAATGACGATAAAAAGTATCGAATAAGCCAATCGAATTTGAGAAGTAGTGAAAAGTCGAAAAGCATCGAATAGTATCGAACAATATTGGAACAACTCAAAATTGACGAAAAATGTCCAATAGCAACGAAGGGTATGGAAAAACTACAACAGTATCGAAAATTTGAAATAAATCGATAAAACTCAAAATGCATCAAAACTTCGAAAAATTTTGAAAAACCTTAAGTAGTATCAATAACTTGGTTAAATTCGAGAAATAGCGAAAAAGTGAATAAATTTCGTGAAGTATTGAAAAAGTTCATGGAAGTCGAAATGTTTCCAAAATATCCAAAAAGTTGGTAAATGACAACATATTAGTAATAGTATTGAAAAGTAACGAAAAAGTCGATAAAAACCGGGAATTATCGAAAGATATAAAAAAGCATCGTAAAATTTGATAGCTGTCAGAAATTATTGGAGAAATCGATAAAATACAGTGTATCGAAGACTATGATACAAGTCCATAATTGTCCAAAAGTATCGACAATATCGAAAAACATAGAAAAAGAAGATATGATTTCGAAAGTGTAAATTATTAATGCAAGTCATCAAGAGTTGAGGCAAATCGAATGCCATCGAAAAATTAGTAAATATCTTAAAGAGTTTAAAAACATCGAAAGAGTCCATAGAAATCGAAGAGTATCGATAGTATCGTAAAGCATGAAAACCAAAATATGAATGTAGCGCTCTCAGTATATCAAATATGTATTCAGCAGTCTTAAATTCAAGACTTCCGAGAGGAATAAAAGCCGCGCCCTTCACCTTCAAAATTTCTTTAAAATTGATAGATGCGCTCTAGAGTTATTGGAGAAGAATGATTATTTTGCTGAAGGCACCTCTGTGTAAAAACTTTTAAAACTTTAGCAACAGTTTTCAATCTTCATAGTATTAAAAAATATTTCATTCGTTAATACCTACATACCTAGCAGTTTAGGAGCAATGACTTAGCAAATCTTAAGTAGTTAATTTTGTTTTATGTCAGCTGCGTTCTTTTTGAATTAATTTGTGATTTAAATTAATGTTCCTCCATCATTAGTTGAACTAGAATTTGATTTCACATTAAAATGTCGATGCTATATATTGCCGAAAACTCTGTATATACTAATAAGGAACAAAATCAAAATCGGATCTAAAAATTTTTATCTTTGTAAAGAATGGTTTTATGTGTCGAGCGTAAATAGCGTACATTCAAAATACAAATTAAAGCACCTGCACTGTTTAGGTTTCTCAAAAAATTACATAAATTAAACTTATTCTACGGCAACACTCCTTCCCATACCTCCCTTGTTGTTACGAACCTGTACTTCACATATGAAGAAAATATCTACTCTATCAACGCGAAAAAATTATTTCGATACACTTGGAATAAAACAAATTTCTTGAATGTACATTTGGCGTAAAAACTCGTAATTAAAAAAAGATGACGAATTTTCCGTAATCAAATGCTACACATTGTATTAAATCCAATTAGGCATGGAATGGTTTGATTCTTTTGATTTGCACATTGCTGAATTGTCATGTTTAACCAAACGCATATATTTAAATACTTTTGTATAATTTTACACCGTTTCTGTCAATATCGCGCTTTTTAATGAGCCACATATCAATTGTCTTTTTATCTGCTATCTAGCACTGATTTAATGAAAGAGAAATTTCTATTCTGTTTTTTTTTTTTTCATTTTAGTATAATTTTTTCTTCATAAACATTTTATATATCATTTTTGCGTCATGAAGTTTTTCTTTTCATAATTAATCTGAATTTTTTTTTTATTACTTTACGCTGCTTTTGTTTTATGTTATGTTGTATATTGTTTTTCCAACCCTCTTAATATTTTATTTCTTAATACAACATTAATGGCAACACTGAGAAAATTTATAATTTTTTATAATAAATTGTTTTAATATTTAAAATAAAATGGGAACACAACAAATGTTCCGCCAAAACTTTATCATATACTAACACGTCTTTAAGTTCAAAATGTATTCTCTTTTAGTGTAAGAGTTGTTGAAAAATTTTAAAAAATTCTGAAAAACTCAAAAAATGTTGACAAGTCGAAAAAAAAATATTAATAAAGTCGCAAAATGTCTAAAAGGTTGAGAAACACGAATGGTTAGGTTATGTTAAAAAAGTTGCTTGCATATAACAAGACGCACTTGGAGGCCTTATATATAAAAAAATATTCCCCTACTTCTCCTTAAATTGTCTTATTAAATGGGGGCAAACCATACAGAAGCCTTGGTGAAGTTGAGGATGCTGGCGAGCTCCAACTCGGCTAGTTCCTCAAGACCAACAATGAACGCAGAACCAAAGTATTTGGTTCGTTACCTCATTAGTTCCGGGCATTCGCATTAGCAGGTGTTTAACAGTCTCATTATTTTCTTCATATCCGCAACTCCTGCTGGATTGGCGGTCGTAGGGCCAATAACACAATGCCCCGTCCTTAGCTCTACTCTTCTGAAACTTAAAAGAGTTTGTGTTGTTCCCAGATTCAGTTTAGGCCACATATTTCAAGATGTTCTGCATCAGGCGGTAAGGTTAAACCTTCTGTTCGTTTATGTCTTGATTATGCCTTCTATCCGATTGTCAAGTTCCGCCAGCGGTATCTTAAGGTCTACTACTTGTTGATTCTCCGGTAGTTCTGATCCTATTCTGGCATATTATGAACGGGCACCCAGAAGAGCTTTATAGCAGAATAGTCAAATTGAACGTAGTGTTTCCCTGCAGTGTTCTGCACACTTAGACTTCACGTTTTTGGCGTTGATGGAGGGAGTAAGCTCCCTAGAAACACGAATAATGCAGAACAATATTCCAGAAAAAATCG
Organism: Meiosimyza platycephala; assembly: GCA_963662105.1. Taxonomy (NCBI): domain Eukaryota; kingdom Metazoa; phylum Arthropoda; class Insecta; order Diptera; family Lauxaniidae; genus Meiosimyza; species Meiosimyza platycephala. Next base: position 22,551,711 of record OY759210.1, read on the forward strand.
AGAAATTTCTAAAAAGTCAAGAAAGTCAAGAATTCGAAATTTGTTTGAAAAGTCAAAAAAAGTTAATTAAGTCGAAAAATTAAAAAAAAAAATCGAAAAAATTTTGATAACAACTAGAAATGCAGCAAAAGTCGAAATATGTTGATTAGCTTGAAAAATTTTGAAAAACTCGAAAATATTTGAAAAACTCAAAAAATTTTATAAAAATTAATGTGTCAAAAAAAGGTCGATGTATCAAAATATGTTGAAAAAAGTCGACAGTAATGTCAAAAACAAATGAAAAAGTCAATAAGATCAAAAATGTAACACCAACGTTTTCGCGGAGAGTTCAGTCAATTCATTCAGATAAAGATTTTTTTTGCATACTAGCCAATAGAGATGTTCACACATCCAAAACTTAATTTTATTCGAGTTTAAAAAAAATATTTTCAAAAAATCACAAAGCTTAAAAACAAATGTTTTTTATACGAATCATGTCTTATCAAGTTTGGCATTTTTGTAAAAATGTTTAGATGAAAATTTTCCAATATTTTTAAGTAAGGAAATTGAAGATATAGCTGTTCAGACTGACTCTCCTAAACAAATGAAACAAATTTTTGTGAATTTTAGTTTTTTGTAAGGAACTCCCTAATGTACTTTTATGATTTTTTTGCGTGTAATAAAATAAAAAACAACAATAACGGCAACAAAAACAATAACATAATAATAATTACAGATATTAAACATGTGAATGCACACACTTGACGTCTGCTGTCTATGAAGCATGAGCTTGGTGCTTCTTCTTTCCCATTGTTCCTATCATTTTTAATAATCGATAAACAACACATTCGTACTATAGATATTTTGTTTTACAATTTTGAAAGAAAGATATTTGCCTACATACATACATATTTATGTATATTTCTAATTGTTTATTTCATTCTTTTTCAAGCTGACTTTAAAACTCGATAAAATTGTAAGCAATTTAGATTTTATAGTTCTATAAAAAAAATCACAATCTTGTACATATGTATATCATGTGATCACTAATGTTATAAAATTTGTTTTGATTTGATTTGATTTTTGATTAATTGTCTTTTATTTAATGTTTTTAATTGATGGCATTAGGAAAACGTTTTTACAATCACAAGAACGTAAAGCAGTTGACCATCATATAAATTTTAATAGCACCATTTTGACTTTCGCAACAGTTTTACTCAAAAATCATAAAATAAAACTCACATTAATTAACTGAGGCAGAGTTTGTTCATAGACAACCATTTATCAAAAAAAGAAAAAAAAAACATAAAAAAATGTTAAAGAATTATATGACCACAAGCCATAACCGCATAATGCGAGATAATCATAAAATTGAGTTATTATCACCAATGTGTTGAGCATAGCAGCAGTAATTTGTGTTTATGTTAAAACTAATATCACATAGATGTATTTAATTATCACTGCTGTTGTTGCAGTATTTGGAGTTAAGCAGTAATAGCCATTTTGTTAGACACGCCTTTAAACAGATATTGAAATACTACACGTGTTTTTTTTCGATATTAATATATACCTAATACCCAATAAACTTTTGTTGAATTTTTCTTAAGCATAATGTACAGTGGCGTATGTAGAAAACTTTTTCAAAGTGGTCGTTAAAATTTTTTTTACTGATACCGAAATACATTTTCTCCACGGATTCGCATTGCAATTTGATACATTTTCAATTGTCTTTAAAATTATTTAGGGTCTCTTGATTGTTCTAAAAATGTTCCTTTGCAAGACTTTCAGCAAAACTTTTCTTCTGAGCTATGGCATAAGAATTCGTAAAATTAAGTTAATTTAATTAATTTAGTTTCTATATAATTTATTGATGTAATGGGATGTAATTTAGACATATATTGGACTTAAATGTGGAAAAATTTTTTTTTTGGTTTTTTTGGCTTGATGCCATTCCTCTTGATGCTTCGTCTAAAGTTGTAAGTGTAATTAATATCAATTTTATTGTGTTTCTGGAAAGATTATATCGTTTTAACTATTTCATATGGTTGAAACGTTACTGCAAAAACATTTGCTTTTTCGGGATCACACTTGACCCGTTAGCATTTAATTTTTAATAGTAAGTTTTTGCACTATTTTTATGTTCAGATATTTATAAGAATTTCATAGCAATTTAGATATCGGTTTATCGGCTTATTTATAACTCTTTCATCTTTTATCTTAGCTATAAGGACTTATATTACATTCGCAAAAGGTTCAAAGTATTGCTTTAATTAATTAAGCATCAGCGCTTCTCGCTCGAATTAGTCAGATGATGTTATAGTTTTTGGAACTAAATGTTTTTATTAAGTTTGGTCTTAATATATCCAGTCAGTCAATTTGCTAGCAAAAGCTAATTGCTGTGTTTTATTCGCCATGTAGCTTTTTATGTGCGAACTAAACGACCAAGTTGCTAACTTTCCTACTCGCTGTTTATACGAGTACTCGTTGTTGTTCTTTCAAATCTTGTTATTTCAAATTGCTTCTTTTAGCAGCCTGACTTTTCAAACAACTGTTTTACCAAAATAGCTCCATCTTATTCATTTCCACGTGCACAATAGACAAATTACAAATAAGCTGGGTAGCCCTGGCATTTAAGCAACTTGCTATTACTCGTTAAGTTTGCTATTTTGTCTGTTAAGTAAAAATATAAATACGAAAGTTTGTTTGTCTGTCTGTCGTTACCATTTTATCGCTTTACCACTGAACTAATTTCGATTAAATTCAGCGAAGATGTTATTTTTTTAAGTTCTAGGGTTGCCAAGTTGAAAATGTGGAATTAACAACCTTCCAAATTTTTGTGAACAAAATGTGCGTATGAATAATTTTACCTCCAATTAACGGGCATTAATGGCTTTTACCTTCAATTAACGGTTTCTTACAACATTTTCCAATTCCTGGCCACGTCAAAAGTGGCCACTTGGCTATTCTGGGTAGTTCCCAAATAAAAAAAAACGACTTAAGACGCTATCTCTTGGCTTTTATAGCAATTATATTTAGTTGTAAAATTCGATACGTTCATGTAGATTAACTCTAGCAAGCATCTTACAAAATGTGTGGAAGATATATCGCTATAAAAGGCGTGGCATCGCCCATATAATAACAACACCTTAAAATTTTTATCAAGATATAGACAAGGTTTCTGTGGCAACTATGTGTTTGAAATTCGATATATGGACAAATATTGTTTGTGTCAAGCATTTTGCAAAATATTGCTAGAATTAAACAATGGGGCGTAGCACACCTCCCACACAACAAAATAGTTCAAACGCTATATATTGGAATGAATAGCAGCAATAATTCTGGAACTTTTCATATGGATTATATTGTCTGTGCTCAGCATCACAAAAAAAGTTGGCGGGACTGTACGGCGGGAGAGCGCGGACAGCTAGTTAACTATGTACATTCCTCTTACCATAACACAATGTTTCCTGGCTGAATTGACCAGATGCCTGTTACTTTCTCAACGTAAGAAGCTCCCGATCACTAAACTATTTTATAATAATAATACAGTTTAGCTACTACAGCTATTAGTCTTCTTAGTTATTTGGCTTGAAGCTTTAAATCAAGTAAAAATCTTTTTAAGAAATAAATGGTGAAATTGAAATGATGATGCTTGTTCTTCTTTTTTAATTTTTCTAAGCTTCTCGCACTTTCTCAAATTAAAAAATTCTTAAATACTTAAATACCTTTCAAATAATATACATTTCATTATATTTATATCGATTTTTAGATAATCGAATGTTAAACTTTGAGTGACTATAACATTTAAACTAAGCGTCTAAACAAAACTCCGATCCCATTTTCATAATTAACGAAATTCTGTGCTTAAAGTTTATAATCAAAAACGAGCGTAAAAGTTCAACCTCTTTGTATGGTATGGTAAATTATAATATTTTTTATTCTATCCAATTTAAAGAAAATAACAAAAGTAATAGAAGAAGGTTAACTTTTTATCTTAAAAGAAATCCAATTTAATCCATAGTTTAAGAAAAGTTTAAACTGCTCTAAGGCAATTCATAAGTCAATGTAATGACTGGAGATGAAAAAGCTTAGCGATGCTTACAGCAATATGATGCTGTTTGCTCAAATCATTTCAATATGAAAAGCACACATCAAGGTCATAGCACGGTCATATTCCAGTGCGAAATAAAATCCTTTACAAATGAAAGTTTTTTTCTTTTTCGTAGTTTGATTAATGAGCATTATTTATACATTTCTGTATGTGTTTAACAATCTGCACGTTTATTTTTTTGCTTTTATACAAATATTTATTAAACATAAAACTTTGCATCCTGTTTGGGCCAAAATGAAGAGAGAAATAAAAGCCGGCTGTCATTCAATGACTTCTTTATATATTTTGCTGTTGCTCGCTTTTTTGTATTTTTTTTTTTTTTTTTTTGTTCTTTTTGGCCATAAAGCAAAAAAGCCGCAAAAGATTTGACCGACAGTAGATGCAAATAAATTCTAAAATTGAAATAAAACTCAAAGTTGGCCAAATGCCGACGAAAAACATGTTTGGCATATTAAATATAACATAATGCGTCTTGTATTCATAAATAGTACGTTTTCCTTTGAAAAAAAAAAATATAAAATTGTGAATGCGGTAATATTTTTTTATTATTTAAATTTGGCATTAAATTTTCATAATGAATAGTTTAATTTTGTTTGCAACGTGGTTTTTAAGGCTTTTTTTAATTTTCCTGTATCATAAATCACAAGATTGCGCATGATATGAGCATAGATATATAAACTATTTTTAGCAGACTGCTATCATAATTCTTTGTTATTCCTCGGCAAAAGCTTACAAAAAAATTTTTTTTTTAAGATATCAGAATTAAAATTTTCCAAGTTTTGACAGAGACCTAGTACGTAGATAGTCTCCGAAGCAAACCAATTTTTTGTGGGACCTTCGACTTTATCAGAAAGAACATTTTTCGGCGTGTACATGTTAGTACTCAAAATATGCCTTTCCCTGAGGGAAAACTACAGCGACTAGTGTCGTGCCCACCTTCATTAATGGATATGACAAAAACTGTCTCTTAAAGACAACAAAGCTGCAGGCGCATATTTCGTAGTTGTCGAAATATTCAAAGCTACCCCTTAGTTCAAAGCTGAATTTTTGTATTCATCCATTATCCAAAGTTTGGGCCATATAACGAATATTTGAAGTTTGGCTCATACGAACCATTAATGTACCTAGGGAGCGGCGATAGGGGCGGTTACTCCGAACGCAACGGCTTGAGTGGCGATAAAATGGTTCTTGATTTTTACCGTATTAAATTAATTTTGTGGTTCTTTTTTTTATAATGCCAAATTGCATCTTCACCCCGGGATGCGAGTGTGCACGGAACACCACTGACACGATGTTTAGTGAAAATTCCAAATTTGGAATTATTGCTATGCCAGAACTACAGTGATGTCATGATACTGTCAATGCCGTTCAAGGGTTTTGACATAAATTCAGGTCATTAGAGTCAGTGAAAAATAGAAACATTTATCTGAAAACATGAGGCAGGTTTTCGCCCGAATATTTTTCAAATTAATATCTATTTTGGAACAATTAAATGAGTCGCAAGCTTCATTTAATTAAACCTTCATTGACTATAGTACCATTTTTGATAGCATCGACCACTATTGCATCTGGAGGAGGTAAAGCGTTCAAATCAAAGCTCAATACTAAGGGTCATCTGCCCAACCAGTGCTAGCAGTAGTTTCATGATAGGCAAATCCTGCAAAAGATTCTTCCATGCTAGAAACAACAAAGCACAAACCTCAGTGACATAATGTCTGGCAATCATCGCTTCTATCTATGACAACGAAGCACATAAACTTCAAGTCAAAAGTGAAGCTGGTTTTTTGTACGGCTGTGAAACCTGGTTAACAAACAGTGCTCCATATTCCAGGTTTTTTTTAATACTTCAGCTTCTAAGTATAGCAAATCTTAACTATTACTTCAACATCAACAATATTTATATCTCGTTTAAAAGTGTATTTTTTAGTACTTAATTTCTTTCCAAGGGACTAGTACCTTTGTATGAATATGTGAGGCGCCATGGACCAATATCTCTTATCTCTTGTGTCCTTTATCTACTCGCGATCAGTAGCAAGTGCCTTTAATTCTTTCCAACATATCTTCGATTCACGTATTTCCTGTACTAGCAATCATTTCCAAGTTGATTTAAGACGACCGTCTCTTCTGCTACCCAGATGATTTCACTCCAATACTTGCGATTTTCGCCGTTTGATTTAAATCGAAATTGAATTTTGATAGCATCTGGTGCTATCATTTTCAGTATTCCACGAAGACAATTGTTTGGGAACACTTACAATTAAATTCAGTATATTCGTCCCGAAGGGCTGGTTTCGTTTTTAACTTAAAGATTTTGAGCTTTGTTATCGTTAACAGAGATAAGGACCGCCAGATTTTACGAAGCTGAACAAAGACACCTTTCGATTGGATGATTTAAGCATGAAGTTCCTTATTTGTACCGCCATCAGGTATTGTAAATTTCTCCACTTTTTTCTTCCTGAATATTCCTTTCATGAATCTGACCACTGATCCATTGATGCCTGTATGACTAAGAAAAACTGCTCGTAAATAAAGTTTGTAGTTTAAAAACAAACTTTCAAACGAGATGCATAATTACGGTATATAAAATGTAGTTTTTATTGCACCATGCTCGCGCGGAGACTTATTTTATATATTACAAACTTTTTCAAATTCCTGACTTGTTTAACCCATAGCACTTCATATACTCAATTTGCGGCATCAGTTTCTTGACGAATATTAAAAGACTTTTCAAACGATATATTATAGTATATATAATTGATGTCGACGTCATAGCTTGGATTTACCTACATAAAAAGTTGACGAAAATATTTTTGCCCGATTTGAACTCATTAGGCCTCTAGTGTACTGTATGCAGACCTTGAGTTCTAAATGTATGTTAAAGCATTAAAAAAGACTTAAAATTATGTTACATTATAGGGGTTATAAGCAAAGTTTGCATTGTCCCAAAATCATGGCTTTGGAAAAATGTCTTTTTTTTTGGTTTAGGGGTCATAAGCAAAGTTTGCATAATCCGAAACTCGAGGCTTTGGGAAAATACATTTTCTTTGGTTTTAAACCTTTTTGCAATAATAGCACTACTATTTTTTTAGATTTTTCAATTCACAAATCACAAAAAGGATAGCCACATCATTGTCATTATACTCCAAGACATGAGCCCTCAACTTATGTATCTCTGTGGTGGCATTTGTACTATTTGTTTCAAATAAATTACGTTTGACACAAGTAAAGGAAATATATATTTGTTATTTATTTCCAATCAAATTCTTTTCTCAGTGTGTGTGTATTTTTGTTTTTAGTGTAATTGCTGGAATTTAGCAATCTACTAATTTTTTACCAAACACGCGTTTGTTAAAAAATTAAATCAGCTGTTTAAGCAACAATTTATGAACTCCACTCCCTGATTTGTAATCGATTCTTTCATGCGTGTTAAGGAAAATTAAAATTTCATTTATTAGCACTTTACGATTCATTTACAATTTAATATTTCCGTCTGCTACTATTGTTCAAGCTACAGTTTTTTATTTTTAAATTTTTTATTTCTCAACTTCAATATCTTTAACCATTTAAACATTTTTTGCTGTTTTTTTGATCTATTCATTCGAGCACATTTTTTACAATTTTTTGTGTTTCTTAGCACAGACAATGGTGCTGCAATTCTATGGATTCATTAAATATAATTTTTTTTGATTATAAAATTCTATGAATTGGAATTTTAACTACAAAATCACAAATCAAATAATATTCATTAATAATAATTTAAGCAATTTTTTCACTTTTTAACTCAAAACTGTTGACCCCTGTGTCTTAAATCTCCAGCGCTTATTTATTTTTATTGTTTTTTCTTTTTTTTCTTCTTTTAATTCTCTATACTAATGCAATCTAATTTAGAAAATTAAAAAAACGAAAAAGAAAGAAAAAACATCGTTTATTAGAAGTCTGCGCATTGTGCCAAGGCGTAGTTCACAGACTCTCAGTGTCAATGTTCGCACCAATGTACCATCATCATCATTACCACCATGGTTTAGTTTTGGTATGGTGTATTATGATGGTGACTTTGGTACAAACAGAAGTCATTTAACTTTACATGTCTGCCTGCAGTTTGAGTAAATGTTCGCATATATGTAGCATTCGAGGCAATAAAAGTTACAACAAGAACAACAAGAGAAGCTTCTATCGAACTTATTTATGATTAATTCAACGTCATTAAATAAGCGTTGGAATAGAGAATATAGAAGAAGAAAAACATGTAAACGCAGCCATTTCTAGTAAATTGTTATAAATTGCTTTTGATTTCTTATAAAAAAAAAGAAAATCTCAAAAAAAAATATAAAAATAGAACCTGATGTGGCGTGATCGATTAATTGAACCGTTTTTTTTCATATTTTTTTAAATAAATTTTTCATTATGAAATGTGAATGGTATTCTATGTAACGTAGTTTGGCAGTACCATTACATACAACAAAGTTCTTTAATTAATTCTTTGAAATATTTACACTTTGAGTTAATTAAAAAACTGTGAAATTATCAGTTAGTTCATAAATAAATGTAGCGTTTTGATTGAAAATAATAGCATTTTGCCTCAAATTAATAAACACTCACTCATATAAAGAACTCATTGGGAAACCATTGTTTTCGAAAATGTCTAGAAAGTTTGACTTTTCTGAAATACTCTACACGATTAAAAAAGATGAAGAATATGTACAAAAGAATTGATCTGAGCTTATTACTTATTTATGAACAATTTCAACGTTTCTTAAAATGCAACACGAGAAAATTCTCAAAGGGTAAAAAAAAATTACATACCAAAGTTTTTCATATGTATGTACATTAGAGTGTCGCTTGAAAATTTTCCTGAGGTTCAATTTTTTCCCATGTAATTTTGATGAAATAATTTTTTCTTCGATTTCGATCTTGCCTAATAATTCCAAATAAATGGTATTTTTATGTGTTTTTTTGCGTATATCTCGCAATGCGTGCATTATTTAAAATAAATCTTAACATCATATAAAAGCTTATAAAATTCTCTATAAATCATGTCTGAATCTTTTATACTATAAAACCTATAGTTATGCCGCTATAGCGTCGCGAACCAACAAATCATTCCAAATTTTCAATAGATTTTTTATCACCAGCACTACACTTTCTGGGAAATTTTTGTTTAATGATTTGGAAGTTCGCAGCGCTGTAGCTGCATAACTATAGGTTTTATAGTATAAAAGATTCAGACATGATTTATAGAGAATTTTATAAGCTTTCATTTAATATAAGACTTTATTTTAGATTATGCACATATTACGAGATATTACGAAGTGTACTCAGAAAAATAAAATTTTTCGACCCTTATCAATTTTCAGCACTATAGGGCACGTTCGCAATGAAAATAAAAAAAAAATGGTTCCATCAATATATATTTTATAAAAAATGAATAGTTTAGTGAAAAAAAAAAATTTATTTTTTAGAAAATTGCCAAACGATTAATTAAATTCCAATTCATCCTCTTTAATATACCAAAGATGGGTCGAAATTATTTTTTCTCATATCCCAATGTGTACAAAAGCGGATGCGGATCCGTTTCGAACTCGCTACGAATCCGTTAGCGCGAATTTTACTTTTTATACTTCGACGGATCTGTTTCGATCCCATTACGAATCCATCAAAATAATGCACAGAACATTAACGCAAATGGCAGGTTTGAAGTTGTCATCAAACCTTTTATTTTATTTTCAATATATCAGGGACACGAAGTACAGTTCTGTACTTATTATCAATTTAAATACTTTTTTTATTTAAAAAAACAATTCCGTCTCGAATCCGTTTTATTTAAAAACGAGTCCGTTTCAAATCAGTTTTATTTAAAAAAAAAAGAATCTGTCTCGAATCCATATTATTTAAAAAAGACGAGTCCGTAACGTATTCGTATATGAACTCCGTTCCGAGTTCGAGACGAATCCGAAAAAGAGATTCGGTTTTTGAGCGGAATTTCTTACGAATTAGTTTCGGATGCTTAACGGAACGTTTGGGAAAAAATATAGGAAGAAGCCTGTCCATTCGTGTGTCTAATTCGAAACGGAGTCATTTAGCATACTGGAATTCAACCGTTTTTTCTACATTTCAATAAAAATCTGTATGGTCATTTAATTTTTGTAAATTACACGTAGGGAAGAAAGGGGGAGGCTTCGACACCCTAACAAAAAACTAATATTTTCTTCGAAATGCAATTAAGATGTTGTTGTTTTGAATTAGGGATGCAATGATACGCGTTTTGGCCGATACGATACGGATGCCAATATTCATAAAAATTTATCGCCGTTATCGATACGGATACCGATACGGATACGGACACGGATATTTATAAAGAGTTGTCGCAGAGACTGACACGGATGTTACATTAAAAAGAAGGATTGTCTATGACGCAGAGTTGTAAAATCATTATAAATAAATAGAAGAATTCAATTTTTTATTTATGTTTTAATTTTATTTATTTCTTAAGTACCTATAAAAATTAGTAATTAAAATTAACACTAACTCGGCTTTTATTTAAAAAGCACAACATCCTCAAGTTATGCGGGGAAATGCGATTCCGCAACTTTGCTTGGATTAGACCTGCCGTTGAAAACAGTCGCTCGGATGCGACAGAACTTATTTGAAAACTGAAATACATTTGTACTAATATTTTTAGATTTGGGTGCATTACGCCAAAAACTGAGAGTATCTGTTCAATATTGGGAAAATCGAAAATATCTCTTCAATTTCTTCTTTGCAAGTATTGGAGCTCAAAGAGGACAACGGTTATTCTTATTCAGATTCTTTAATAATATTTTCACAAACACTCCATATCCCCCGTTTTGTAATTGACTCAAAACTTGTACTAGGTTGGAACTAGTACTTCACCGAGACGAGAACGATACGATAATTCAAAAATTCAAAAATTATCGTATCGTCCTCGTAGTGGAGCTTATCTTCTCGTACTCGTTCTCGTTCTATAATTTTTTGACCTGTATCGTTTTCGTTATCGTATCATTCTCGTCTCGTTATCGCCGAAACACTACATTATCACCGAGAATGAGATATCGGTCAAACCTTTTTTGTTCTCGGCCTCGGTCCCACGAGAAAAAATTTTTTTAATATCGTCTCGTTATCGTTCTCGTTCTCGGTCCCGATAACGATAACGAGAACGATATTTATCGGTTCTCGGTGAAGCACTAGTTGGAACGTAACTGTTTCTGAAGAGGTTGGGGAAATATAGTGGTAAATTAATTAAGTTTGCAAGAAGCTTTTTTGCCGTAGAAATGGTAAACTGCAATGGGAATGTTTATAGTCTATATCAAGGATCAAGCGCCGTTGCTAAATAATTCTTCAATTTCCAAATTAAATCTTTTTTCAAGAGCCAATAACAGATCGGCGGGTACTTGCTAGTTTTCGTTGCGTTTGATGTCCTCCAGTACTTTTTGAAGACTGTTAACTAACGGAATAGCGTCGGATAATACAGCTTACAGTGGCTTTCAAGATGTTTACCACCTCCAGTATCAGGATCTGATCCATTCCTCAGTTCAAAGTTCTACAAGCTTGTACTGCAACTCGTTGCTCTAGTAGTCGCCTAATGCTTCCAGGCACATTTTTTTGTATATATCGGTGTATCGGCAAATAAATATCGCCAATATCGATATATCGGAATATGCCGAAATATCGGTAAACGTATCGGTATCGGTTGTATCCCTATTTTGAATACACTTTAAAAGAGTTTCATTCTTGTTTAAAATGCATTTTTGAATATATTCCGACATTTCGTGACCGGGTTTTGTCATTTCGGGAATGCCAAAAAAATTATCAATTAAATAGGTAGGGGATATTTTTGATTCATCACCTCTGTGATTTTGATCCTTACATACTGTATAGAGAAATTCAAAGCCCATTCTTTGCACTTAAAACTGTTGGTGTATGAAAAACAAAAATTGATTATTTAACTGAAAATGGCACTTAAAATCTATTTCATATCTCTTAACTTAAATCGAAGCAATTTCAAAGAATTTTCAGTAAATCACAACCAACGTTAGACAAATTACACGTAAATGCTTCTTAGACACTTCATGGGAACTTGAACTTAATCTTAAAAGAAATTCAGTTTTAATCTTCAGCGAGTGGTGCTTATGTTGACATTATTTTGCATAACAAAAACAAAATTAAGAAATAAAATTGACAACATTCAAATGTTGTTGTCAGAAAATTACGAAATCATTTATTTTTAGAAAAAATCTTAAACATTCTTTTTTTAAAAAAGGCCTTAAGAAAACAGCTGTAAGAAGCAGCGGCATGTTAAAGCAAAGTAGAATGGCATTGAGGTAGAGACTCATTCATAAGAACAAATAAATAAAATCAAAATCATATAAACAAATAATTTATATCTTAAGAAATAATACAAAAGATGTTTTATTTAAATTTAAATTTAGATAATGTGCGTATTTAAAAGCAGCATAACAAATGAAATAGATTGTTTATTTTAAATTAAATCATACATATTTTAAGTACAAATTTAAAAGCCTTCTAATAACATGATCACACCATTTTCAATAAAAACTTATAATGGTTAATTAAAATAACATTTTCACTCTATTTGCAATAATCAGTCAGTCGCAATTTCATTAAACGCCCACATAATTTAGAGTATTGAAACAAAGTAAAAATTGTACAAAAAAGCAAAAAAAAAAACAAAAATTTTAAAAAAACTTTTACGCTTAAAATCGAACTTAACAAAACGCCAGAGGTCATAAAAATTTTGGCCAAAAAGTTTAAATCAACTCATTGAATTCGTTCAATTCCAATTAAACTGAAAATCCAAAAAAACAAAACCTGCCAAAAAATATAATGTGTTTATTGTTGTAACTTCTTTTTTTGTGTTTTTTTTTTAAAGGTAAATCACCTCTGGAGCAGCGAAATTTTAAAAAACGTGCAGAGTTGCGTTGTTGATTTTTTGTTTGTTTTGTAACCAAAATGAGTCATTTTAGCAATCAAGCCATTTTGATTTTTTTGTGGTTTTTTTATTTTTTCACAAAAATTGTAGGTTTTATTATATAATTTACAATTAATATAAAAAATACAGTACTTCACCATTGAATTAGCAACAGCGGCTAATAACAGAGGCAATCCAGAATAATAAAAAAATATATGGTGTGCGGTAAATTCAACAATCAGACAACATTCTTTTCATGGCTTTAAGTGCTTGCTGAATCTAAGAAATTGTAGCCTATTATTTTAGGTTAAAATAACTCAAGATACTGATATGCTAAAAAAACATTTAGGTAGCCATATATGATTCTTCTTAGTACCTAAAAAATGAAAACCTATTAGGGAAATCTGAATCAGGTTTGAGAAAGAAAGAAAGCCATATTGCAGCCCTACCAAGGAAAGTCTTAAAAATTTCGTCCAGTCCTAATCAGTTTTTCATTAACGTACCTGGATCATTCTGTTAAGGACCGGAGCGGGCTGGCCTCATTTATGCCCTTTTATGGAAAGCTCAATAAAATCCTATACAGCCAAGCTCACCATAACGAACTAAAAGCGGGTGTGAATCGCGGGGATGGGGTTGGAGGGGGGGGGGTTTGGTGGTGTTTCGACAATGATGACATTTTTAAATTGACGATAGATAATCTTACAGAATCATGATTATGAAAAAGTAATCCTACATTACTACAATATAGTCTACAATAAAGTTCTCAATGATTATTATGTAAATAAAAAAACGTTTATTTCGTATGAAATGCTTCATTCTTTCATTGTCTTTTCTATCATCAAACTCGTGGTAAATGTGTAAAATCGCAGTATGATTTAAAATTCTTTGACCCATCTTTGAACGCACATACGATTTCAGTCTCTTAAGAGTCGAAAAACTCCTCTTATTCGTTCAAAAAGTTGCAGGAAGTTAAAAATATCACGAATCAAACGAATTCTTAAATGAGGTCCTTATGTCATTGGATGTTTTTGTAAAAAATCCACTTCATCTCCTAAACTTTTCAATTTAGTTATATTTCTGCTCGCGAAATCAAGCAACACGTTTCGATCACATAGTAAATTTTCTTTTCGGAATCATCTTTGTACAAATTTGATGTTTTATCAACATCACAATCATTGCCAAGTACAAAAGCTTCAAGGGAAACTTTGCTGATTCTGTCCCAAATCAGATTCTCAGCGACGATGTCGTACACATCATAATTAATTTTCCTATACAAACCTTTAGGTGTCTGTAATATAGGATTTTCTACTTTTGAATTGGAATCAATATGCTTGGGAAATTGAGTGTTGAATAAAATTACCCGTGTTGAGTTCCACATGGGGAAGTCTCATGCGTATGGAGTTCTAAACACACGCAACAGGTCTTACGGCGCCCCTGTATGCAGCCCTAATCAGCTTAGCTAAATCAAGAACAATGCAAGCTAGTCAAATCAGATGAAGGTCTGGTTGCACGTATATTCGCCTTAAACAGATAGATCCTATAAAAACATATATGTAAGGCTCTGATCATTTTAGCCAGATCTGATGTTTTGATAAAATTCGTGTCAAATATTAGGATTTTAAATTTTTCTTAATCAAGAAGTTGAAAAAATTTTAAAAATTACAGTTTAAAACTGTACTGGGGGCTTGCACTCCAAAACCTTCTCCATCGAAAATTCATAACTCTTATTTATATTGTTTATAAAGTTCAAAGATTTTCAGATCATTTAAGAAATAATGACAGTTTGGCTTTTGAATATAGAAAACTTTTACACCATAGGATTATTCTGTTTGATTTCTCATCAAATTTGCCGCTAAAGATTTTGAAGCGTAAGCCAACCTTGTTGCGCACAAACATTTTTCGACGCTCAAAAATGTGCTTATTTTGCTTAGTTTTCAAGCATATTCGCATTTAGAGGAATACCCTTAATGAAAAATCATTATATTCACAAGATTTTTATCGTCTTTTTCAAAAATTTTCGTCATTTTTCAACAATATGTATTTGAATTTTCAATATTTTTATTCTATTCTATTCTAATTATCGAGTTCCTTATGGCAATTTTTATGGCAATACTTTCGGAACTTTAGGATAAAAGTAATATAGAAGTTTTTCGTTTTTATCCTAAGGCAAAGTCTTGCCAAACTTAAAGCAAATCGGAAAAGGTAGAGTCTTAAAAAGTTTTACTATATGCTAGATTTATTTTGGGACTACCGCATCAAGATTTCAAGAAAGTTATTCAAGTAAATGTTTCCACTACCAAAGAGGGTACGTAATTTAATTAGCACATAGCTATTAATAATTTCGTCACGGCTTTTAAATACATAGTAAAGATATAATTAGTATAGTTGATTTTTCGTTGTAAAAGTGAATGAAAAAATGCAAAAAGTAAATTTTCAAAAATGCCAATAATTTCTAAATCTAAAATGCTAAAATGCTTTCTAACTTCTTTTAAAAATGCTTTAGGAAGATGATGGGTTCATTCAGCAACTTTATTCCGATAAAAGTTGAGCATAAAATTCTCTCAGAATAAAAAAAATATCACAAGCTGTTGCGCGCTGAACTACTGCGTATATAGGCCAAATAAAATATTTCATAAACTTTCAAAGTTTTCTTCTATACAGAACATAAGATCTCCACAAATATACCAACTAAAACTTTCTTTATTTCATTAGCGAATTTGTTTTAATTTAGGAAGAAATTAATTAAAAATCTTTTTAACAGTTTTCTCGTGGATGTTGTCTACACAAAATGTGTTAATTGACCACCAAAGTTGCAAAATGTGTGCAAAACTGACAAATACTTTTCTATCTTTTACTTACATATGCATGAGATTTGTGTTTACAATTTCCTGTTAATGTTAATGTAGATATCGTATTATAGTTTTTTTTTTGTTGTTGTTAAACAAACTCCCATACGTATTTACATGGGTAAGTGCAACACTAATGACAACAACAACATTATAAGTGATAATTTGAAAAGCTCAAAAATAAACTGACGTGAAAATTAGAACCCAAAGTAAACAGGGTCACATTTCCGTAAATGAGATTTAGATAATAACATAACAATAAGCAAGAGAATAACAATATTGTCACATCTTATGTCTATTTAAGCTTATATTATAAGCGTAAACAACGGATATCTTCATCCGGAGATCTGATATTTAATGTGCCATTAAATCAAATGATTTTTAGGGCAAGACCTAAACAACCACAAAAAAAAAGACAACAGACAGCAAGCAAAGATATTAAAGATGGCTGGTCAATAATGTATCCTAAATGCACTACTTTTGTGTTAGATATCAGAAAATGTAACGATTTTTGATTAAGATAACAAGAGTGTTATCTATCTATCACTTGTTCAACCCCGCTCTTTCTTGTATCACTAAATGGACGACGGAAAATCCGTTAAAGACTGTCAAAATTAGAGTATACTTGTTCGCCTAATATGGAACAGAATTGCAGGGGACAATATGGGTGGTATTACATCCACAGTATTTATAGGAAATTTGTATGCATCGCCTGAAATAAGTCATTATCGTGTTGGTTAGATCGATACATACATATATTTTTCTATACCTGCCACGCCCACTTCGAGTAACGGAAGATAATATTCATATTCCCTGTGCGTAGGGTATAAAATGTTATAGGTATTAATACTTCGATCAAACATAACAGAGTATTTTTATACCCTACACTCAGCATTTGTAATGCATAGTCGATTTAGCCATTGCCGTCAGTCAGTCCGTTGACTACGAAGGAAGTAGGTTGAAAATGGGCGAAATCGGTACAGAAACACACCTTCTTACTTTTTATTAACAATAACAATGCCATATATTGAAAATTAAAAAGGGGCGTGACACTACTCTTACAAGCAAACTCTTTAAAACGCTATACCGAATGTATATTAGGGCGAATGCAACTGACCAAAACACCACACAAGTATTACAAATATAATAGGCTAGTGCTGAAGAAAAATTCAGCACATTTAACAAAAAGGCGTGGCACTTACAATACAAGCAAAAAATTTAAAACGGTGAGCTGAGAGATTTATTTATGGGAAAGCAACCAAATTCCAAACAAACGCTAAGAATGGTTTCGACAAGCACTATATGAAAAGTGGACGCATTACGAAATGAGGGTGTGGCACGCCCACACTGGCAAAACTTTAAAATGTTGTTTTAAAATATTTACTTGACTAAACAAGCACCTTCCATACATTTTAAAAACTTAAAATGTGGAATTCAAGTAAGTCTAACAAAACGTATATATTTGTGGAGCCATTGAAGTATGGTTAATCCATATCTATACAATAGACAGTCAAGACACTGATAGGAATTTATATTATACTTTGATTTGGAAAAAAATGGGCGATGCCACGCTCCTCCCTCCAAATAAGAAAAAAATCGAATTCAACATATCTCATCAACTATGCGTCAAAAGTAAATTTTAATTAATAAGTGGGTGGTGCCACGCCTCTCATATGAGAAAAATTCCAAATTTTATGCATATCATCACATTTGAATACACAATTTTTTTTTCAAATCTTAATGTACGAACTTTATGGTAGAATTGTCATTACCAATGTTCAATCTTAAATTCATTTTTCGGACATTAATCATTGGCGTGGAAGTTCTCAGTTTTCTTTCCTATCCTCCAATAATGCCAACAACCTCTTCTGTCCAGACTCTCCTGATCACCGAATTTAACCAAATCAAACTTATCGCGCCACCTAACGGAAATGACAGAGCAACGTCCAGGCCCGGATTTAGAAATTTGCCGCCCTTAGGCTGTTCACAAATTGCCGTCCTTCTTCACTGGTGAATATGGACAAAAAAATTGTTTAATGTGAAAAGTGAGGACCTTTTTTGGTTTTTTTGCTTATCAACATTTTTTTAGGTAGTTTAGGGGGCGACATTTCAAGTATTCACATTTTTTTCCTTTGTGTAACTCTCACCATCACCAATGCATTACCACAGTTAAAAATATTTTTAAAAATTTTCAAAGTTCCCAATATTTGCCGCCTCTAAATTCTTGCCACCCTAGGCACTGGCCTTGTGTGCCTGTAAGATAAATCCGGGCCTGGCAACGTCTGCTGGATCAGCTAGTATTTTAATAAGTTATGGCATTCAGTGAAACAAACAAGTGGTGTATGTTTGAACATGTACCACAATAGAATGCCTCTAACACACCTTGTGTAGGGTGCATAGAGTAAACCTTAAAACCAAAATGTGTGGCCTTACGGTGGTTTACCGTTGCCGAATTTGAAGTTAACATGGTCCATAGACATAATAGTTAAAGTCAACGTTTTTCCCATATATTGTTGTAAAATTTCCATTTTTAATATTTTCCTCTCATGCATCTAGGCGTTTACGTTGTTTTATAACATTTTTGTTGATTTTTACTTTATGCTGTTGTTGTCTTTTTTGTATTGATAAATTATGCAAATTATGAAATTAAGGCCGTACATTGTCGCACCAATTTTATTTTCTTTCTCTTCCATAATACATGCGTTTGGCACTCTTCGTCGTTCCTTCAAGCGTTATTGCTATCTCTTTTTGTCCATTTTTTAAAAACTTAATTAGGTTACATACAAACACGCTGAGCCTATTGTTGTAAAACACTTTAATGGCATATTTTTTATCGTTTTACTTGTGCCTTTCTTGTTTAAACATTACGGAAATTTTTAAAATATTAATGTGATGTCAAGGCAGAACTTTTACTTTTCGATTGTGTATGTACAACTTAATTGAGAGATTTTAGGCTGGAGTTTATGTAATACATAAAAAATGGGAAGCGCCATAATTTCAAAAAATCTTTCCGTAGTGGATAATGCTGTTCAATGTGGATATCATATACCAAACTTTATGTTAGAAGTGATGAAAATTTAAATTGAAATAAAACTTTTATAGGATGTTGAGGTATATTTTTAAATTCTAAATAAAAGAAAATTTCAATTCAAAATTTTTATATATGAAATTTATTTCAATTTAAATATCCATCACTATTAATTTTCACACTTTATTTAAATAATCTTATGGGATTATGATATTTGAAAACTTAATGGTAGCAACAAATCTTCTACGCTTATTTTAATAATTTATTTTTATTATGAAAACTTTTATAAATGACCACATTTACTAATGTTCCATAGTTCTGACGGCGACCACAATGAAAAGATAAAAATATCTGCAGTCATTATCCTAATTTATGGGTGTGTATTTGGCGTAACAACTACAAAATTGTGCAAAATTTTTGAAATTTAAGAAACAGCAACAGTTTGGCAAAAGGCCAAATTCAACAAAAGATTAAACGAAAATGATAATATATTGCAAATTTCATACTGTAGATATTTTATTGCGTAAATTTTTTTTATTAAAATTTTTTTTAAAATTTTTATGATGAAAATTGTGCACTTAAATGAATAGAGCAATAAGGTTCTATCTGCCGGATAACTCCAACTAGTTGAAAAACTACATAAAGTTTTGTTAATAGACCCCGTAAGCAAAATGATTTTTATAATAACAACACAATTCAAAAAAAAAAAAAAATGCATATGCAAAGCGACAATTTTTGTCTGAGGTTTTGCAAAAACTTAATTTTGAAATAAAGGATATTTAACTTAGAAAAAAATAAAAAGAATATTATGCAATAATCTTCTTTGGCAAAAATATGTAATTTTAAAAAATAAATTATTAAAATCGGTTCAGTATATTTTGCGCCAAAGCGTTACAAACCATTTCTTTGTAAGCAATTTTGTATAAATAATGATATAGTAAATATAATACAATAGTAAAACCACTCTCTATTATCTAGTTATGTATTGTGTTCATAATCTCATTGACAAATTGAATTATAATTAAACATATTATGTAAATTTGATTACTGTTATGGGGACATAAATGGCAATAAAAAATCTATAAATAGGCATTTTTAAAAATATTTTGTGTAAAATAATTTTTTGCAAAAGCTTCGAACCAACTTTACTGAGTTGTATCATAACAAATGATCCGCTCCATATTTTTCAAGTTTATTGTTATTTTTTTATTGATTATCCAAATAAATCTTAACATGAAGCAACAAATTATCATGAACTTATTTTTTGCTAATTTTTAAAATTAAAAAAAAAAGAAACATTGAGTTTTTTTAATTAATTGCTTGTCTTACACGCAGCAACTATTAATTGGTTAATTTATTTTATTCAGATATTTTGTTGGTTTTTAGCAATGACATTGAATTTTTATGGTTGTGAGAAAATGTTAAGTGAAATTAAAAAAAAAATTGTCAAAAAAAAATCTATAAACACAAAGACCTTAGAAAGAAATATATGTACATACATACATGTATGCAAATACATATCGCTCATTTACTTCAAGAGTGGCATAACTCAAAAAACGTGATTTTTGAGTTAACTATGCATTTTGAGTTTTATTTTGTGTCAAAAAATCAGAAAGATATCTTATAAACTCTCTTTGTGAGAAGAGTTTATGTAAACATACTTTTTTGAATTTTCATATTAAAAGTAACTTATTGAAAACTTTAAATGCGTTTTTCTCCCACTTTGTGTTTTTTGAGTTATGCCACTATTGAAGTAAATGAGCGATATGTGTGTCATCTGTTTAGAGTCTAATGATTTCATGTGCCCTCTAAATTGGGGAAATGGCAGTTAGAAGATTTCTTCAACGATTTCTGCGGTCTGCTAATTCCAAGTGCTTAAATATATTCGCTTACGTTGGTCTTTTGCAAAAGATTTTTTGGTCAGGCTCTGCCTGTGTTCCCTGGGCATTAAAATCGAAATGCATGACAGCAAACTTCTTACTAAGTATATACTAAGAATATGCACCAACCAACCGAATTTTCTTCTTTTGATCTGCATGTTTATAATGCTAAGAACCAATCTACTCCAAAGCTCTTCATTGGATAGGAACTGTTTCGGAGGTAGCGATTCACAAAAATTTAATTCGGTGTCTCTTTTTCACAGTAACCAGCAATATTGCAATGAGTACAGCAGTATCTAGAGAACACTTGCACGTTATATACAAGTATGTTCATATTTTGCCCTTTTTGCTTTGTAAATATTAGCTTACATTTCAAGTTTTCGAAGTCAAATTTTTCGAAAACCAGTAAAACTGAAGTTTATATGTTAATTCGCGCAGCGGCAGTTATTTGGAGCTTCTTTTTATGCTGTTTTCATTTGAGCTTCATATTTTTTCGAAGTTGAATGAACGAGCTACTACATATATATCTTGATTCTACCTTCTACATCCATAAATGTTCTGCTATACTTCAACAAGTTGATATTGCCTAAAGCTTACTCCATCAAAAAATTGAATTAGTCATCGTACGAGGCAGATCTAACTCGTAGTTCAATCGGATTTCTGAGGTTTTGGTACCCGTAATGATGGTCGTTAACATTGGTGAAATCAGAGATTTATCCAGCGGCATAAACTTTAGCTTAGCTTCCCAGATATTACCATTATACTTATAATGTACTGCCGACTAATTATTCTGGGCAGAGCTACGGCCTGTCCCGGGAGCTTACCACTCCAGCTTATTTTTTTCTTTTATGCCAATGAACGTCGACTGACTACCGTGGAAAATTTTCTAGTCTTTGTTGGATATCAGTGAAGCTATTCAACGGCGTTTGAGCAGTTTTGATAGCAAAAGTGGATTCCAGGTGCCAGGTGTACTGAAAATCGTATTTAAATTTGTGTTCAACGCAAGACATCTTGACATCTCATTTGTCCTACAGACTATTTTGGTCAAAAATATTCTATCGTCTAATATCATTTCTGTAGATATTGGCTGTAGTTTGCTCTAACAAAAATTTAATTATATATCATATGAGGTAGAATCGAGCTGTTGTTCTATCAGATTACTTAGGTTTTCGAAAAGTTCATCATTAACATTGGCGAAATTGTATATTTATCCAGCGGTATATGCTATTCTATTTTTTCAGATCCTTCTTTTTTGGTTCCTTCATTCAGAATTGTCATATCTGTTATATCTATCGAGATATTTTGAGAACATTTTTTTTAAAATCCCATTTTTCCGATGATTCTTATTCTTGTATTTGTTAGTAGATTTCGACATGATTGCCGACGACAAAAATCAAACAACAAAGTTGATTATTTCGTAATAAAAGAGAATTTCCAACACACTACGATTTGTTACCACATCCCGTGTTTTTTGTTTTTTTTATCAATTTCAATTAAGTTATTTTCTTTGGCTTGTCATCATACTTAGTAGCACAAAGTTATGTCAACAATTTGCACCACAAATTAGCACTAGCAAAAAAGACAAAAATCTCTCCCACAATAACGTTAACAATAAAAAAAAAACTCCCACTTTTAAGCCACAATTGCAGCAGTGCATCAAAACAACAATCACAGGCAAAACCAAAACAACTTGCATTTCTTCCTGTAATTTCCGCAGTGGGAAAAAATGTTGCACACAATTTATTTTGTTGGTGTTGTGTAATTTTTCATTTTCTCAACTTTAAATAAGTTGATTATTAATTTATTGTTGTCTTCAGACCATCAAGCAATGCATGCAAAAAAGTTTTAGGGTGTTTCGAAAAGTGATTTTTGAGTGCAAAATTTACTTTTGATTTTGTCTTATGTGAGAACATAAGGAAGTTTTCAGTAGTAATATATAATATATAATATATTTAAATTTTTAAGTTCACCCTAAAATCAACCATTCTAAACAAAAGCCCGGAAGTTTATGCATCGCTTAATTCCCATGCCCAAAAGCAACAATTTTTCTATTGTTTTTTTTTCTAATTTTTTGCTGTTAAATTGCGCCTAATATACGAGTTAGGCTTTGAAAAGCAACAGCAACAACAAAATATAATAATTTACTATAAAAAAATTAAAATTAAGACACATGCAACAATATGCAGCGTGCAACCACAACTTAAAAAAAATATCAAAGTGAAGGAAAAAAAACCTTCAACGGCCTTTAGTGCAACCAACAACTGTGGCACAAAGCAGTGCAACCACAATAGGGTAACTACTAACATTGTTGCATGAATTGCATGCGTCTTTCTAATTTCATCAACATCATGATGTTTTAAATGCAAGTTGAGTTTTTGCCCACATTTTTCTTTTACTGCCTCATGTTGGTAGCACTGTTGTTCAATTGCTTTGTAATTCTTTTAATTTTTTTTTTTTTTGCTTAATTCTTGCAAAATAATTGCTAAGGTAATATTTTTTTTATGCAAAATAAGCAAAGCAGTTAAAAATAACAACTGTTTTTATTGTAACAAAAAAAACGTTACATCTTTTAGTTTTATTAGAAACTTAATGTTACAATAGCACATTCCGTATAATGCAATACCAAGCATGCTATTAAGTTTATAAAAAATATTAAGCGCTATTATTTCCGTGTGGGATAAAATTGCCTTTCGGTTAAACAAAGAAAAAACACTTTTTTATACAATTGTTTTCATAATAATGATAAGGATTCTTAGCTATTTATAATACAGTACTACAATTGTCGTACTTCAGATTTAATTGCGCTTAGTCCGAACCTTCTAGACAAGAATAACAATTTTTTTCGAATATTTTTGAATATCTATAAAGAGTGTTTCAAGGGTTTGTGAAAAGTTGTAGCAGAGATGTCGTGAATCTTAAGTGAAATTTATAATATTCACACTTTGAAATTTTTCGCCCATATTTGTGACCGAAAATAGGGAAACTTAAGTACATGGGAAAGGGTACATATAAACAAATAAATACTTATAGCTTTGAAGAGCCGATTTCATCAAACGATCATTCTTTTTGGATCATAGATTACGGAAGCTTGAGGATACTAACGCTTAACTAGTCCTTTCATAAGGGGCGCAACAAGTGAAACAATAACTTATAATTTACTTAATCATAGCACCGAAACTACTGAACTGGTTTTGACCAATGAATATAATATATTCATTTTGTACAATGTACTAGGAAGTAATGAAACTTGTAAATTTTGATCATGTGTAGCGCTGTTGGTAAAAATTATTGTTTTACTAATATTTCTCCAATGACCAACCCTCAATTAATGCCTAACATTTTTTTCCAACTTACCTACCCCCTATATCCACCCCTTGGGGGGGTTTCCCTACAAAAGTGATGTTTTTTTGAAATTTACTCCCAACATTCCCAATGCTACCAGGGTGCCCCTAGAAAATTTAAGTTTATGCCTAATTAATTTATTCTTTCCAACATTTCTTCAGAATATAGTAACCCCCTATCTCCAGCCCTTACGCGGTACCCCATACAAAATTTAATTTCTTATGAAATTTGACTCTTTCCAACCCTCCAAGGCGCTACTAAATGATTGGATGTTATTACCAATCCTCAATAATTTTTCATTTTGAATATTTAGATATGGGCATTTCCATGGGTCCCGATCGACCGTCGAATATATTTAACCCTTTCATGCCTGAATTAAAGTGCGAGGACTTAAAAAATATTTCAGCTCATATTTTTATTAATACGACTATAAAGACCCGAGACTGGATAACACCTGCTGTCTCCACCAGAATTGGTCAAGATTACCCTTTACCAACTTCCAGATTTTTTTTTGTGTCTCAGTTGTTTTTTTGTTTTGGTGCACGATAATTTTTTTTGTCAATGATAATAAGAGGGCATGTTGGTGTAGAGCACGAATCTCCCCCATTTCCCGACGAGCTTAGACCTTGAATCACCAGCGTGCACATTCTCTCTATACTAATTTATGTCCACCTACCTCTCAATTAATATTTCTTTGTTTTTTAAAAAAAAGAAATATTGTCATTACATAAAATGAAAAATAAAATCATGAAACGAGTATGTATCCCCAATACAATTTTCCACACTTCACAGTGAGTATTATACTCTTCTACTACAGGGCTGTGTTCGGTCTCCGTCAAACTTTATTAGAGCCATCATGATATTACATGGTCTTAGTTTTCAGCACAAAATAACGTCTCTCTAATTCCATATTGACCCTGCAGTAGAAGAGTATAATACCCACTGTGAAGTGTGGAAAATTGCTCGTTATATTATGGGGATACATACTCCTCAAAATGAATTGAAAAAAAGTGCTCAGAATTTCGGCTTCACTGACACTCAAAAGATCAAAAAGTTAAGATACAAATCGTATCAGGACAATGATTCTTAGCCCATATCACTCTTTTGCAGGTCCTGGGTACTGTATAATTGCAGTATAGAGCTCAAGGCCCCGATTTGATGAACCCAATTGTAAATTAATGGACACACTTAAAAAAATAGTTCCAAGTGGACAAAAAGATAATGGAAGGACATGATTTAGAAAAAGTTATTCCAAGAAATTAACAAGCGTGATTAGTGTTCGTGGTGGAAAAAGCAATTATTGAACTTTTTCTTATTAGTTTTTTAGTGTCTTCATATGTTCCTTGCATTTTGCCAAGAATTATTTGACAGCATGAAATGATTAACGTTATCATTTATGTTCCATAAAATGTTTTAAAAGTAAAGTCCGAAACACCTCAATGGTTTGAGTGCTTTCTTTTTTAGAATTCTGTATGATTCTGAATGAGAAAAATCTGAACGTAAAACATAAATCTTTGATTTCGGTATTTTAATTTTTCAAAACTTTTGCTGGAAAGTCCTACATTCGTCCTCAAAAATAAAGAACACTTTTTTAAAGTTTAGTTGAAATCATATTCGAGTGAATGCAAATTAGTAATGCATACACAATTAACTTAAGTAAACACGAATACAAACCGAACTAATTTTAAATCATATATTCTATGCTAAGGCGGCATAGAAACTTTTGCATTTTATTTGTCTGTCTTTATCTGTCTATCAGCGTTTTTTTTTTCTGCTGACTGTCTGTTTGTCTATCCAACTGTCTGTCTCATTGGTCCTGTAATTGAATATGTTTTGTTTTTTTTTATTAGCGCAACCAACGCATCTGATGAATGACGTTAATAGAATTTGAAGTGGACATGACTTGCTTCTAGGAAAAACGGTTCGCATAAGGGACAAAATGGGCATAATTAAGTGAGTGAAGCTCACATACAGTTGGAAACCTTTTAACATTGGTTGATTGGTATACATAATTTCTTTAGAAATTGAGGTAAAACAAATTTGCCAAAGCTCACTTATTATACAACATTTGTTCCACATTTGACAGTTGGTAATTTTCAATTAGCAAATTGTTAATACTTAAATAAACATTCATTAGTCTAATTCGGCGAATGAATATTAATACGAAACTATTGCTTAGGGTTGCCTCTAATACTAAAATTATATAAAATTTCCAATTTTGAGCAAAAATAGTTTTTTTGGGTGAAAAATATGGTTTTCAGATTCGAACGAGTAATGTAAATTTAAAACTTTCAATAGAAACCTTATTTTTTGAAGATGGAGACCCAACCAGACCCAACACTATTCTGGCAACTGATGCTTATTTTGATTATCAGCTTTAATTAAGCTTTCAACTGCAAAAAAAAAAAATTAAGCGAAAGGAAATGACCTTGAAAAATGCAACGCCAATGCCTCCCAGACTCTATGTATGTCAAATTTGAGAGCGAGCATGAGATATTCGACAAAATCGCTAAATACAATAGAAAAATCAGTAAATATCAGGTTTACACAAGAATTTTTGTGAGTTTCGTATAAGCCAGCATTAGGTGATATAAAACCTAGTTTGTTTATACAGGAAGTCAGCTTAAGTTTTAGTCTGTGTTAGTCAACATCATGTCAGTTTCATTATAGTTAGTGGGTTTTCACTGTTCGATAGTGAAGTAAAAAATGTTTGAGTTTCAAATAGAACAATTAATTTGATAAGCATTAAATTGTAATTGTGAAATCATCAATTTGAAAATAAAATTACGTAACAAAAACACCAAAAATATCCATAATACAATATATCTTGGCCATGTAGCTTTTCTATATAAAACAGCACAGTCGTTTTAAAACCTTAACCTCTTTAAATCATATTAGATAATTAGAGTTTTAAATGAACTAAACTACTCAACGCAAAGGCAGCGAGTAGTTGTATTACGAGTATCATAGTTCCATTTCCGAAACCAGATCAGCGTTGATAACTTCATTACCTCAACTTTTAATAAGAAAGACAAAAATTACAATGAATCGTTTTGTATTAAAAAGTTACACATAAGTCTGAAACCACTTTTCACATAAAATTGAATAGTAAAATTCTTTCAATTGAATCAGTTATGAAGCCAAAATCTATTTATTATGCCACACACACAAAAAAAGTTTATCTCTTAAAAGACATTTCATTGTCTAACACTTGCAATTTCCGGTGTTAACATTACTCAGCTGAGATATTTTTTTTATTTCATATTTACATACATACAGGTAGGTAAATGTACATAACAGTAAAAAAAGAAACAATATTGAAAGGTTCTTTTCATAAATCTTTAATTCCAAGAACTGGTCAACAAGCAAAAAGACAATAAAAACCATAGCTTTTCACACGATATTGAAAATGCCAACTAATGCAATCCATGTTCATGTGAGTCATATGAAATGCGATCTTTACAAATTCGCGACTTTTATACGCTACATTTAGAATACAGAGTCTGTATTACAGACTTTGTTAAAACACCGAAAGAAACAATTTAAGTTACTGTACTCATAATTTTATTAATATGCGTAGCGCACCAAAAAAGTTACATTAATGTAAATACTTTTTTCAATAATTATTGGAGCTTGTAATCCCCTACTTTTTATTAAATAATCCATACGCGTGTAGGAGTATCGTAGTTTTTTTGTTTTTTTTTTTTTGTTTTTTTTTTAGGGTATCTGAAGGTAAAAACTCCGGTTACTTTACTGTGCTATTTTTGTAGAACTTATTTTTAAGTTTTTTCAAAGAAAGATTAAAATACTTCAGAGCATATGGTATAGAGGTATCTAAATTTCAACTAAGCCGAAAAACAAACCATACTCCTAAACTCACGAACGTTGAAGAATTGTACATTATATTGCAATCAATTTAGAGTACATGATAAAAAGAAACTTGACAACAGCAGTCAATGTTATATTACAACAAAAAAAAAATTGCAAGGCTAATTATATTATTAAATAAACATTAATTTATGAAACGACTAACTCCTCTTCACTTTTCTTTTTTCTTACAGTTAAAAATTTAATTGAAGACTGGAATATTAACCGCCTATGAATCAATAAACGCCCACATCTGATATTGCTTATAATCGATATATAGACAAACGGCCAAGCAACAACAACGATATTTTGTATCTTAGTGAATCTTAAGCTTGAAGTAAACAAATTGACTACAGCAACAAAACAAACACCACTAATAATAATAAATAACAAGACAGTGGAAAACCTCTCTCCCTCCAAAACACAAAAACACAAAAATGCAGTGCGGTCTGGAACAAATTAACGACTGTGAACGTTCACCGAATCGAACAAATCTGCGAGTGAACTTCAATGAAAAGGGCTCCGAAGTGAAGGAGCGTCGCGAGAAGTTCCTCACCGCCAAATACGGTTCACATCAGATGAGTTTAATAAGGAAACGACTGGCTGTCGAGATGTGGCTGTACGATGAGCTGCAGAAACTCTTTGATCCACCGGTAAGTGATCGCGTACGAATGAAAGTGCAATTTTTGTGCAGTAAATAAAAATTTATAATCAAGTCAGTGTTTTGGAAAAATTAGTACAAAGATGAAATTTAATGGAGATGTGTCATGAAGTGCCAGGCAATGAAATACGCAGTGCTGGCCGTTTAAAGCGATCGAAAGATATTATTTTGACCATTTACTCGAAGACTATGCATTAATTCAAAAAACTTGTATGTAAATCATCTTTGGATTCATTTTTCCAAATAAAAACTTTATTTTTACTGTGTAATTATTAATTATCTTATTTAATTAAATTAAAAAAAATTTTTTTTTAATTTTACAGGCCGAAGCTATCGATGTTGACATCGACGAAATATTAGATATGGACACAGATGATATAAGAAGATCTCATCTTATTGTAAGTAATTTAGGTTTTTATGAAAACAACTAAGTACTTTAGACTTTTAACAGCAAAAAAAAAAGCTAACAATTTTAAACTTTTTTTCTTTTACGACTTTATTTGAAACTTTTTATACTTATTCTTAAACATTTTTAAGGTAAGAAAATTTTTCAACCCACCTATTCTTCAGTAAAAAGTGGCACTGCAGCACAATTGAGAAATATAAAAGTAATCTTCTGTGTATTTATTAGAGGTCTGCGTTAGTGCACTCGCTCTGTACTGGTTATCGAGTACAATGGTTCTATTGTTATTGTATGAGTCATCAGTTGATCAGAACTATTGAATGACATGACTTGTTTTTTGTTTGAACTCTGACTCGTTCTGACTCCCTTTTACGCTGTCAACGTTTTTCAAGCCGAACAAAACATTTATAACACCGAACATGAGAAAAAGTAATGAATGCAGAGAATAAGAGATGCCTTCTGTGAAATAATGCTCTATGTAACATACGGAAAAAATCATATTCCGTAGTTATGTTTTTTGTCGCACTCATTGCTAACCACAAATAAAAATTTTAGTTTACTCGCTGTTATACCAACTGCTCCTTCTATATGAATATATATGGCTCATTCTATTACCCATACCTTCAAAATGATATTGTAACTGAGATATGACCGTTTGAATGTTAATACGAAATTTTTAAGTGCTCTTTTCCAATTTATTGAGGACCCACCCAAAATGAATTTAAGTGGTGGAAATTTCTTGACCAGTTCGTTAGGGCAACTAAAAAAAGGTTTCCAATTTATTTAGTTCTATGGAAATAAGAGTTTTAAGAAAGTGTAAAAACCACTTGGTCAATTCGACCAAATTTAGACATTTTATAGTTGAAAATTAGGTTTTTTAGAAAATCTCACCAAGCCACCAAGAAGAGTACAAAAGCAAAAACCATATGACTTAGCTAAACTGACTTTAACTTTGACATTTGCTATGACATGAACTTTGAACTTTGAGGTTTTACTCTTGACTATTCATTCTCTCAACGTTTAAAGCTCATAATTATTTTGTTGAAAGCTTTTGAAAATTTAAATACTTAATTGAAATTTTAACATAAACTTAATTCTTAAAGTACATAAATATTAAATTTAAAATACAATAAGTTTACAATATATCATATAAGATTGAAAAATATGCTTAGAATATACATATACTGCTGTTGGCATTAATAATAAATATAATCATAAGTCATAAAAATTTTTTTTTCAATTTCAGAGAATATTATCGGTCAGCAAACGACCTCAAACTGACATATCGGTAAATATCATCATATCATATATATCTTTTATCAAAAACAAAGTTTATAAATCGATTTTTCTCTATCTTTTTGCAGAAATTTATCAATGATCTCTTGGATCGCGCAAAAACGCTGTAGATTTTAACACTTTTTGTTATTTAACTATTTTACTGACAAAATTGCTTAATTTAAGTTTAGCTGTATATTTATAAGAAAACTAAAGCAACAAAAAAAATATATATTTTATTTATAAGTAAACATTAGTTTTTTAATATTATTTAATTTAATTTTATAAAAATTTGGTTTAAGTCAAACTAAAAGTCAGCTAATGATAAAACGAATACATTTTTAGCTACAATAATAATACAAGTAAAAAATTAGTGTTTATATTAAAACAAATAATAAATCACAAAGGACTTAAAACACATAAAAACTTGCATATGTTAGAGTATAGAAAAACATGAATAGAATTTTTGTACAAATAAAAAAGATTGCACAAAATTTCATAAATCTCATGATAATTAAGTAAATACAATACAATACATTAAAAAAGAACTGCTAAGTAAAATGGAAATGTTTAAAATAAATTCAGTATCATATTCAAATAAAAAAAAAACAAACAAAAACATAAAACTAAATGAACTCTTTAAAATGTATCCCATAACTTGTACGAGTATATTTGTTTATTAGCGCTTTTCACTATAAACTATGAAAATTTCTGTCAGATTTGTCAAGGTAACCATATAACATCAATATAATCTTCAAAAGTGTGGCATTTTTAAAAACTAAAAAATAGTCTGAAATAAAAATTCAAAATCACCTAGAACAAATGAGAAAGGACTTATGAATAAAGCTACAAAATTGTGTCTACTTGATGTGCATAGATATGAAATTTTAGGGACATTTCGGGCGATTCTTTCAGCTCAAAATAGGCATTTGAAGTGAATCACAACCTCTTACCGTCATACCTGAATTGGTGAGCTGATAATAATATTTTTCATTCGCTTTTCTATAGTGTCTGGCCATGCTCAAAAATAAAATATGCCCTACAATAAAGTTTTATACTTTTGGATTTTATATGGAAAAGTTTTTCAGACCGTAAGGACATTTGTAAATTCTTAAGGCCTCAAAACGGGAAATGTTGTCAAAATATAGAATATATAAAAAGTAGCTTGAATAGGAAACCCAATTTCTTCAAAATAGAGGAAAAATAAGTATATGTTCAAATAATGGGAACAATCATATAAAAAGATTTTATTTGAGAGAATAGAGATTTCGAGAATATTTTATTTATACCATCGCTCATCAATTTATTTTAATAAAAACTCACTTTAGAACAAAAAATTAAGCTATTTGACACTTAGCTAATTTGAAAGCGATTCAGCTCTTACTCTCTCTCTCTCATTTAACCAATGGTCTAAACCAGCGATGGGCAAGTACAGGCACTTTCAGCCCTCATGGCTCGAACCGTTATTCGACACACAAACAAGCAACCAAAAGTTCGCAGAATTTCAATGCTATCGGCGCACAGCGTTGAGTTGAGTTCCAATGACAACACTCACAGGCATTAGCGACGGTGCCGCTAATTTGGAATTGAAACCAAAAAAACTTAAAAATTTCGTTTTTTGTTGCTTGATTTTATTGTTGCGCTCTTTTACTAGATTTCTTTGCACACCGCTGGTCAAAACAAACAGGCTTATAGCTGTGTTTTATTTATATGAGCCAAATAAATAACTTTGACACTTGCAAATAAAATCAAAAAAATCAGAATTAGTAAATACTGGCATAAATTAGCTATTATTTTAGATAATACCTTGACAAGTCTGTCGAAAAAATTACACTTCATACAGAAATATTATAAAAATATTTTAAGATAGCTTAGAAGTATTCCAATATGGTTGTCTTCTCAAGTGGATGTGCAAAGTATGGCTACATTAGATTATAGAATTAGAACAAAAAAAAAACATTGAACATAATGAAAATCATACATAATATTATTTACATAGACTTATTATTAAGATTGGAGGAAAATTGTAAAGAAAATTGTAAAGAATTGACCTTTAAAAGAAAGCTCAGGTTCACTGCCAAAATGAGAAGAGGTTCACAAAATGAATGAGTTAAAAATATTTATTTTATAGAAGTTTTTGTATTATTTAATAAAAAAAAAGAAATAAAACCAAACCAAACTGTAGGGTATAATCTAGGCTGGTTCGTAAAAACCAAAATGTGGTAAACACATTGAAGTGCCCTCTTATTATAATTTTCATACTCAACTTTCTCAAATAGAGAAAAGAAACATTATGTACTTTCAATGCTATTTTGGCACTTTTTGGCTTACAGAGTCCACCTCAATATACCCACTTGGCGGTAATTGCTGTTTGTAAAACTAAGTAGAGCAATTTGCATGACATATGTCGTATATATACTAATGTTCACGTGTCAGAGACGTCATTTAGTTTATGCTTTGAAATTTGCTTTTGTTAATTTCGATAATATATTTTGTTAATATTATCAAAGTTTTAAGAAAATAAATTATTGTTCTGTTACATTGCATTTCTTGTTAAATATACTATGTGTTGCAAAATTTATGTTTGTTCATTGGAAAAAAAAAATTTCGAAAAAAAAAATTGTTAGTACCAACTTTAATTTCGGAATACTTTTTTAAACCTATTATTATTCAATGTATTCTAGCGTTATTTTCAAAAATAACTAAAATCTTAACTTAAATTTTTTTTAGCTTTCATAACATGCTTAGGTTGTACAATATGAAACCTCATTTATTTTTACAAATGTAATTTTTTTTTTATTTGTATAAAGCATCCATAAAACTATTTATTACTGTCTCTTTCTAAACGTAAATAGCCGATAGTTGCAATATTAATAGTATTAGCTTAT
Organism: Meiosimyza platycephala; assembly: GCA_963662105.1. Taxonomy (NCBI): domain Eukaryota; kingdom Metazoa; phylum Arthropoda; class Insecta; order Diptera; family Lauxaniidae; genus Meiosimyza; species Meiosimyza platycephala. The sequence continues at coordinate 22,584,938 of OY759210.1, forward strand.
AATAACTACAATTTGTATTCAATTGAAAGAAATACAGTTTTCATTAAATACACATTAACATTGTCAACCGTATGCCCCCCTTAAATTATATTAAGAATAATAATCAATTTAATAAGTCTTAAATTTTACCAAAAATTCAATAAAAGACCTATTGACACGAACAGTTTTATTCTTGAAGTCTATCTTTGTTCATCATAACCAGTGGTGCCCACTACCACAAGCAACGATAAGTATGTGTTGATGATTCTGTATACGTGCGCGCTTTTTTACGCTCTTTAATGCTTTTTTACCCTCTTTAAGCGCCCTATCGTTCTCATTTTTACGCTCTTTGAGCGCATATTCGTTCTCTGGGCAGTACCGATCATAACTGTCCGCTGCAAAATGTATAGGATGATGCGGGGATTTTACTACTACTTCACCTCTGGGGTGACGTTTTGAGTGAAGACTTTGGCGATATAGTCACATCTGTTATAATATCGTATGTTTTTACGTTTCATCCATTATTTAGAAATCGTTTCAGAAATTTCTATGATTTTTATAAGCCACATTTACGACTTCCGATGTCTATACCTCCGAAAATAAATGTCTTTCCCAAGTTTTGATTTCATATTTTTTGTAAGTAGCAAAAGCCACTAAGACCAAATGATGATCAGTTGTGATACTACGGGCTATTTAGTATCGTATCGTTACAAAACTTAGTTACTGATCGACACCAACATGCCTAAGGACAACCAAGTTTTCAAAAAAGAACGAACCAAGAATTTTATGTCGTCTCCGAGTATGTGCAGAACATGAGCAAAGATAATGGTTAATGTTTTCCTCCTCCTGCCTTATAAGGAGGTTCCTGCCTATCCAGTTCAATAACTTTGCTACTGTCATCAATGTTCCCTTATCCAGTTAAGGTGAATATTAAAGTGTTGAGCGTTATTTTATAAAGAACTCCTCTGCACATCAAGTTCATTATCTTTCCAATTTTCATCAATGTTCTTTTATCCAGATAAGATAAATGTTAAAATGTTGAGCAATCTTATTAAGAGACATGTGGTATTTCAGGGACAATAGTGAGCTAAGGAAGACTAATGATTCATGCACCTTTTAGAATCGTCGCAAAGCTCTCTCGTTCTCTTGAGGCGCTTGTTTCGTTGCAATGCAGTATGGTCCTGCGACTTGAATCTTTTGAAAGGATTGGTAGTGAACTTGTTTTTCAGAAAATTGCGTCTACTTCAATTGCTTACTTCCATCTTGATTGCCGTTTGAGCTGCATTGTGCTCAGATTTTCGTTCCAATCATTTGCGTACAAATTCGACGTTTACTCGCCCAGTTGCAGTTCATCACCGGCCACCAACGTAGCGTTTTTAATGCTGACAGTATCCTTGAAACGTTTGATGGTACGGCTGACAAAAATATCGTTCAATTTTGCTGTCGGCGGTTGAAGACGTAGTATCTCTACGGTTTTTTTGCCTCTCGAATGAAGGCCCATCACCAAACTTGTTTTCATTTCCAAACCGTACATCTTGAAAATGTTTTCACTTGACATACAATATTTCAAGGAATTAGCATGTTGAAATTGAGCGTTGTACGATGAAAGGTTTGGAAAGGACAGCTGTGTGAACATAACCTATCATTTCAATTGCTTAACCTGGTAATGTGATTTTGAATAAATTTGTTTGATTGGAAACTATCTAACCTACCGATATAACATTTAAGAAAAATTGGCCCTATAAACGGGTGGCAGCCCATGTTTAGGACATGATTCGACAAGACAACCCTATATATTCTGTTTAGGCTCTCCGAGCTCTATCATTTGGCATACATTTCAAGCTTTTATCTTTATAAATAAAAATTGACCCAAAAAAGCCGGTGAAAACCCATGTTTGGGACAGCATTCAATATTGCAATACCATATATTAAATTTAGGACTCTTCGAGTGCTATCATTTTGCATATATTTCGAGGTGTAATATTATACAGTTTTAATACAAAATTGGCTAAAATTCTGCAATTTTCGGGCATCGGGACAGGCATTGGCAAGGTAATCTTGGTTGGTTAGTTTCACCAAAATGCATTACTATCATTCCCGTAAATCTTATCCTGTAATCTTATACACTCGACTTTTCTACAGACGGTTCTTGGACTATTCATTTCCGTCTATAAAACTCTACAGGTTGAGGCCCTCAATCCCTTGTAGATGAAACTATTGAAACAGTATTATGCAAATTAAAGAAGAAAAAAAATTTACGTAACGAAAGGCCCCAATGACTACGATCATAATTTATAATTCATTGGTGTGTAAGATCTTACGATTGAAGATTTTTTGATTATTAAGAGCTTTTGCTGAGATTTCTGCTATTTCCTGACATATTTTGTACCATAAATTTGTTCATTCAAAAATATTTCTGTCAATAATTTCAAAAAGTATATAAGAACTTACCAATATGTATGTTTTTTAACATTTTTTTTATTATATCACACTTAAGATCCAATTCACTACGAAAGGTTTTTAAATGCTACCGCTACAGCGCGCTATTATTATTAAATACATACAACGTGATTTTTAAAATGTTGTTTTGTTTTTATTTATTAAGGAAAATTTCCCTTTACCACAAACGAAAACGGAAACGGAAACTGTCATTAATATTTAACTTTTATTTTTTTTCCGGGCTGCCAGACTATGTTGACAACTATTACTGAATGACAAGTTGACAAAGGCTTGGGGCATACGAATAGTTGAGATGAAATAGTTGGGCGACTTTTATATAGGCCTTATGAGCGTGCGTATACTTGCAATTAAATAGTTGATCGGTTTTTCATTGGAAAGGAATTGTAAAGTTGACGTCAACTAAATAGTTCTACGACAGTCGATCAACTAATTAATTGAAAAATTATTTAAAACCTGTCTTTGTGCCGAGAAAACCAAGCCCATTGCAGCTTTAGATGGACAGCATATCAACATAAGTACATTGCTTCTTAACAGAGTTATGTGGCTATAGTCACTATTTAAAAGACTCGGACCTTATTTTGTATTATTTTTAAATGACGCAGGTAATTAAAAAATAAAAAAAGGGGCAATTAGAGAGAAATTGTAAATAAAATATTGAAAAGGCTTAATAAAAAAAAAAAAATAAAGTAGCAATTTTTTACAATCATAAATAATAGAAATACATTTTTATGGCATTAATGGGAATTCAATAAAAGATGTATATATAAATAAAAATATAGGAAATAGAGTCGTAATTTAAAAATATCGCAATCTGGTGAAAAATAATTTAACAAAAGTTGAAATTCAGTCGCCATTAAGAATATCAATAGAAGCTTTTCCAAGCTTTTACGATACTTCGTAAAATCCACTTTTTATCGAGATACGTCACACATCTTTATTGATACAGTACTAACTTGATAAAGTAATTTTTGAAACTGAAAAATTAATTAAAAACTTACAGTTTTCATTATCGAGAGAGTACAATACTTTGAAACTTGCACAATTTACTAAGTCTTACTCTATGCATAAACTTCTTCTAATCGTCTCAATTTCCAGTTTCTAAATACGTTCTAAAAATAAAATTATTATGTAGTGTTAAACAAAAAAACCATCACAAAATAAGAAAAATAATAAAATATTAGTATTGCAATTAATTCTCTTAAGCGAGTAATTAAAACTACATTAACCAAATAACTAATTCATATTCATAATGCAGAGATTTTTTTTACAGAAGCGCATATATTATGAAAAAAATTTAAGATAAAAGCTAAATCATATTATGTACTATTTTAATTTGTAATTCGTAGGTGCTCATTTCAATCACACGAAAACAGGCATCATAAAATCATACATACAAAATATATTCACGCAAATACTATAATTTAAATTCTCATTTATGCATTGTAAAACAAGAAGTTATGATTAAATAAAAATTGCTTAAGGAAATGTTAATCTCTTTTATTTCTTTTTTTCGGTTTAATATTGTAGAATTGAAATTGAAAAAAATCTCATAAAATTTCAATTTCCTAGATCAAGCCTGTGAACTGCTTCTGAATGAAATTAGTAATCATATCATAAAGGCGATTTCATTTAAGAAAATATGTACCAGGACTAATCGGTAAGACACATTTTTCATTAAATCAACTGACCCCTTTCGATAACAGCGTCACGAGGCTTGTGCACAGGTGCAGGCTTGTAGACTCCGATATATGTATGTATGTATGTGGATCAGTATATATTGGAAAATAAATTGTAATAAATATCCTTAAGGCAAGAGCTCCAGGAATTAAAGTGCCAATTAAGACGTCATAAGACACAACGAAGGAGCATGCTAACACCTTGCTTATTCCATAATGGGTTTTGCAAAAATTTTACTTGGTACAATTATAAGGCTAGAGTTATTTTGTCAAACTCAAAATAAACGCAACCTCATCACTGACAAGTATTATCGAAACATAACACATATGAAACATAGCGAGCTGATATTGACAGCTTAGGTAGCATAAAAAATAAACAGCATCGGTTAGCTCGTTGCTACCATTATAATTGTACCAAGGAAAAACTTCTTGACAGATGACAATGATGTCAATGTCAATTCGGTCGTTTTTTTTTAAGAATTTGCAATGGGAACTGTCAGATTTTTGTTGTGCTCGTTGTGTTAGCGCGTTTTATGAAAAATAATAAATTGTTAAATAAAAGTGAGAAAAATAATTATAAATCAAGCTAGCAAAAAACAACCACCTAAGGAAAAATGTCAGAAAGTCCATTTCGGTCAAAACGTGGTCTCATTCAGGCTAATCCACAAACGCCACAACGTGCTTCATTGCAGGGTCGCTTTGCTGGTGCCACCGGTAGGCTCTTCGACAGTTCGATTACTTTGGGACCCAATGAGCTACAGCGGTTCTTAGATCAACAAAATACAACTTTTAGCATATTTAGCGGGGGGGATTCTTTTAAAGCGGGTGCAGCAGATGCAGTCAGCATTAGCGATCGTTCCATGCTTGACCATGGCATGGAAAAACAGTCTCTCAAAGAGAAAACTGATATGTTATTCCCACAATTTTTGGAGGTGTTACAGGGACGAACTAATGATGCTGAAGTGTTTGATACAATCCAAGATTTGATTCATGCATGTGTTGGCGTTCTGGAAGTTTCGCTAAAAGATAGTAATCGTTCAAGGGGTGCAGCCGCTTGGCTAGAGCAAGAAACTAATACTTGGAAATTGTTATATGCACTTTACAAGGATCGGATAATGGTGCAACTGGACCAAGGAATGGATTGTGAGGTGCCATTGTTGGGTTGCTCTGAAAAGGAGATCATATCTCAACTTTATGCATGTGAGTTTATCTTAAGAGTAGCGAGAGATAAGCTGTTCCTTTCCTTTTACTATATAGCTATGAGAAATTGTTTCTGTTTTTAGGCAACTCAACTTTACGTGAATATCAACTTATTGTTGACTGGCTGGAGGCATGTTACTCAAAAAAAGATAACATGCAAGTAGGACATACAACAGATCGTACTGTTGGCTGGGAAAATACATTATTTCAATTGCAAAATCCAAAAGAAATAGCTTTTGGCAGCGGCGCTGAAATTGTTAAATCACTTGATCCGGATGCACCAATACGTGAAAAACGTCCACTTCATGCGTTAGATGAAGAAGATAACATGCGTTTATCAAAATGTATTTTTACGGAAATACGGCAAGGTAAAATTGATGAAGCCATGTCATTGTGCAAATATTGTGGTCAAACATGGCGTGCCGCAATACTCGAAGGTTGGCGCCTACATGAGGATCCAAATTATGAGTCCAATAATGCACGTGAAAAAATTCCCATCGAAGGAAATCCACGTCGTGATATTTGGAAAAAGTGCGCATGGATGATGGCCGATTCGAAAAAATTTGATGAATATACACGCGCTATTGCAGGTGCATTCTGTGGTCATTTGGAGTCATTGAAGGCGTTACTGGATAACTCTTGGGAAGATTTACTCTGGGCCTATCTTAAAGTACAAATCGATATACGCGTCGAAAGTGAAATACGCTCATGCTGTATGAGGACATATCATCAAATGCCTGAATCATATTGGAATGCAAAAATGTCGCTAGAACAAATCTTTGATGAGTTATCTGTACATAACGATGCCAGCGTACGTGATTATGCCAAGAGCAAAGTAGGTATCATACAAAAGTATTTGATACTTGATAATATACCTGAATTGTTGCAACATATACGTCGGTGGGTTGAAGATGCCAATGCTGAAGATAACGGTATACCCATGTCAGCGCATATGTTACGCTTCTTAACGCATATTGTGTTATTTATGCGTCAGATAGGTAAAGTAGATAAAGAAGAGACTGCAGACCGCATTATAGCTGCATATGTTGAATGTTTGATTGCACAGGGGGATGCACAATTAGTCTCATTTTATACTGCCGCACTGCCAAGAAAAATGCAAGTTGTACTTTATGCTAAATTTTTAGAAGGCATCCATGAGACAGCTGCACGCTCCACAGCACTTGAAGAAGCTATTAATGCTGGTCTTGATATTGAAAATATAACACGTCATACGGTTGAAACAATTAGAAATAGCATGCCGACAGCGGCGGATGCAGCTGCATGTCAACAACAACAAGTTGGTGAAATAAATGAATTTGATAAACGTAAAATACGTTCTTTGGAGTGGCTAACATTTTGTCCAGAACATCGCGGTGAGCTTCTGTGGCAAGCTAATGCTATGATACGTATATTTTTAGGCGAAGGAAAACCAGACTGTGTGCGCGCTACTTATGAAATGGTACCAGCAGACTCATTAGCACATATATTTACTATTTATGGTGCTAAAGAAAATCTACCTTGTCGCGAGGAATGTAGCGTAAAGGAGTATTTAAGTTATAAAATTTATTTAGCTGCCATTGATAGCTTCAACGATTGGTCACATTTGTATCACAATCGTCCTAAGGAACCACAATTGATGAATGCTGGCGCCAATTTTACGGAACGCGTTGCTTCAGAGCACAAAGAGCAGGTCTATCGTGCAGAAGTGAATCGGTGGAATGCCAGTTTAGATGAGCAAGCAAGAGGTAAGTCGACACCAATAACCAATAAAAGTACATAATGTGATTTCGTACGTATATTTTATTGCCATGATATTACTAGTATATTTTTTTAACATTTAATAACTTATATCAAGATTCAGTAAATGTTTTCGGCACTTAATCACATTTAATTTGTTTACAGTTAAATATTTTTTTGCAATTAAAGAATTTGTTCGCTATGTGGTCAATTATTATTTTGTCGTGTATTAATTTTTGTAGCCACTACGCATCTTAATCAGTTATATTAGGCCGTGCCAATGAAAAAGACCTATATGTAAGCTCCCAGTTTCCGAAATATTTGAGGTTCTATAAATTAGGATATAAAAAAAAAATTTTTAACTTAGATTAAATTTGTCTTCAACAATTCTATGATCTTTTCTCAATTTATTTCAGTCACTCGCGACGCTCTGTATAATGTACTGCTCTTCCCTGAAAAAGGTTGGCTCATCGATCCGGACACTTCAAGAGAACCCATCGATGTTAATGATATAAATTGGGAAAATCGTTTAATACAACTCGATAAATTACGTAGCATATGCATGCCTGAGATTGTACTGTTGCTACACAAAGTATTGCATCTCTCTGGGGACTATAAAGGTTGTGTTAAGTTGGCGGACGACATTGCAGCGGAGACGCGTCAAATTTATAAAGTCTATACAAAGCATAAGCTTGCAGAGTTACTCTCAAAATTGGCTGAATCATCATTGGCACTACTTAATGATAAACTCGATCCGTTTGGATTCCCAGTAACAGCATAAATATGTGCAAATTTAATCCTCATTTATATTGTTTAATAAATTCCAAATGTAATTCATTTAAAATATCGTTAACGGCATTGAAGCCAAATTATAAAAAATTTAAGATAATAAAAAACTCGTAACTACTTAAATTAATTTTTGACAAAAGTATCAACTTATACAAAAACATTTTTCATGCAGAGAACTTAAATTGCGCTGAAATTTCTATCAGCACTCAGGAAACGATTTAAAAAAAAAATAAATTAACATACATTTTAAATCTTTATTTTTTATCGATTTTTTTAATAACGCGATTTTATTATTTCGAAATAAAACGTAATAATCATAGTAATTTGCTTAGTACCTTTTAAAAAAATGTTTAAAGCAGCTTACCAGAAAGGTTGTTTTTCGGTTTTTTACAGTCTCGGCAGTGAGCCATTAAGTAATTGGCAAGTTTATGTAAGTAGATTTAAAAAAAAGTTAATTTCATTACAAAAGTCTATTGAAAACTAGAAACAAAATGGGTACGTCAAACGTATAATAGACGAAGATATCAAGTCTACTGTCCTGGAGATTATGGGCACTAACGTCTCCACCATGTTTATGTATATTCCAAGGCAACCAAATTTATCACTAGGAGTCAAATTACCGTTTTTAGTAATGCTAATCAAAAACTTGCACAAATATTTTACATTTGAAATCAAAGTAAGTAAATCCCATTGAAGTGCATAAATTGGCATAACATCTTTTTTAATTTAAAGGTTATGGACGATACGAATTTCTTTCGGCGTTTCCGCGTCTCAAACTTTCAAAGTAAAACATCAATCAAACCCTTTTGTACAGCAATGCCAATGGGAATGTCCCCTGGTTGGAATCAAATTCATTTTAATCTGGCTGAATTTACAAGACGTGCTTACGGCACAAATTATATGGAAACGGTGCGTCTACAAATACACGCAAATGTGCGCATACGCAGAATTTTCTTTACAGATCGTCTTTATACAGACGATGAGTTGCCAAATGATTTCCGCCTTATGGGGAAACCAAAGGTTACTACAAAGAAAATTAAAGAATATAAAGTACCATCGGCACGTCCACCATCTCCAGCTAAAACAGAAACCACTATTGAAGTGGAAAAAGCAAGGTAAGTTTCAAAAAAAAGTTGGATTTGAAACATAAAAATAAATAATATCTAAAAGTATACAACGAAAGATAATTTAAGGTACTAGAAAGTTTCTTACAGATTTAACGTTGCATACTTTTAGACACTCCATTCGAATTGAATTTGACTTAATTTTTAAATTATTAAAATTGAAAAAAAAAACATTCTTCTCTTACAGTGAAATGTGACAAGAAACTATTTACACTAAGGGTTGTCAGGGTTGGGTTTTGTGACCCAGGATTTTGTTGAAATCAGTTTACGATGAAGAAAACCCTGCAGTTAAAAAAATAGTTATGCACTTGTTTTACTGATGTTACGCTGCAGCGTCTCTATGTAGATGGCTTCAAGTTGTTTGTGAAGGAATTAAAAATGTGTTAAGAATTCCGTAATCCATCTTGGCATTGTTTTGAATTTGAATGGGATGATTTTGTGCTATTCACTGCTTATGCGAAATTTGTAATTAAATTCATTTTAAAACTTGATTTATAAATTCATTGTATGACACCTAATGCTAATAATAATTCAAAATATAAAGGCCTTGCTTTTCATTCAGTATTCTTCGCCTAATGACCATCGTGTACAAAAAAGCAAATACATGTGCCTAACATCTGGGATAAAATGTTATCTTTGAAAAACGTAAAATAGTGAAAATAATTTTCTCTATCACTAAATTTATTTTTTACTGGTAATTAAATTTTACTAACAAAGGTCAATTTACAACAACTAAAATTCGGGCTGCAATAGAAACATTTACTCTTATTCTGTAAATTAATGGAAAACAACAAAGAATCAATATAACTTAATTGATAGAAATATCCTGAAAAAGAATAAAGGTACTCTAAGCTTCAACATGTGCATCATAATAATTATTGGCTATTAAACTCGACACTATGTTGCTGAAGCCCTCTTCATGCAGAGAGTAAGTATAAAAAACGGGCGAATGTTCAAAAGAGAGTAAAGTGCCAAGATGGGCTTTACTGCATAATTTGCTATAACAAAGAGATGAACAGCAATTAATAAAATTTGTTGTGCTATACACCCTTAAAATCGCGAATAACTAAAAACCCCTTCGGTCAATTTTCAATCTATTTGGGCAAACCAAAAAAAAAGTGCTGGTGAAGTCTTCATAAAATCTACTAGCTAACTGCGTGAATTTCCGAAAGCTTTTTGGTAATGCTGTTAGCACGCGTAAGTTCTGGTTACGAGCCGCTCCTTCTGCGACTGCCGCATGACCATGAGTCTTTTACTTCAGCAGTGTTAAATATGTTTCCTATAGCGCAGACTTTGGTTGACTTTATCTTATTGGGTTTTGGTGTTATTGCGCTATATTTGAACTTTGCGTCTCTCGTAAAATAAATGCAAAGTGTCATCGCTGATCTAAACAGATATTTTGAGCTAGAATATGACAGCGTTATTACAGGCGCTGTGGATCAAGATCTTTAGATTTGGCTTTAAATGGTTGATGGCATCTATTTTCCTGAGCTCGGGGCTGTATTATTAATATTCTTGGTGAAACTATTTTTAGTGGTTTGATCTATCTTTTTCGTTAAATTATGTGAAATTCATTTTATTTTTTGGGTGATATTTCATTTCTATCCGGGCCCAATTTTTTAAGGCAACTGTTTGCTTTAACTCTCCCAAAAATACCTTAAATATATTCAATTGCTCCCCGTAGCTATTGTTCGCTGAATTCGAATCCGCTCTCGGACTTTTTTATTAAGAACTTCAAAATCGCAAAACTAAGTTATGTATGTCCTGTTTACATGTTTATTTTATTGAAACTCTCATTTGCTTTGAAAATATTATCAGATAGCATCAGACAATTGTTTAGAATTTAAAAAATAGTTATATTTTTGTACTTTTTTTTATACTTTTTTATATTAATATTTCTCCGTCTACGCTACCTCTGGCATATTAGCAATGTATAGGACAATGTATCAAAGTGGTTGCTTCTCTATTTTCTTTAGTGTTGGCGGAAATCCTTTGAGAGAGTGGCGAACTCATGTAAGTTAAGAAACTGAATGAAACACAGAATAGTTTGTTTAACAGAAATCCTAAACACAGACGGAAAATGGTCATGTAAAACGTGTTATTGATGACGATATCAAAACTTTGGTCTTGGAAATCGTTGGAACAAATGTTTCCACAATGTTTATGACCACACCAAAAGAACCAAAGGCATCACTTGGTATTAAGTTGCCATTTCTTGTATTGCTTATCAAAAATTTGCACAAATATTTCACTTTTGAAGTTAAAGTAAGTTTCCATTAACTCAAAGAAATTTAAGTTAGTAATAGATTTTTTCATCTTCTCCAGATAATAGACGATCAGCGTTTTTACCGACGATTTCGTGTCTCAAATTTTCAGAGCAAAACATCTATTAAGCCCTTTAGCACAACTATGCCAATGGGTATGTCTCCAGGATGGAATCAAATTCATTTTAATTTGGCTGATTTTACACGCCGTGCATATGGCACAAATTACATGGAAACAGTGCGTTTACAAATACACGCTAACGTGCGGATACGGCGTATCTATTTTACTGACCGCCTTTACGTAGAGGACGAATTGCCATCGGAATTTCGTTTGATGCCTAAACAAAATGAACTTAGCAATAAGCTTTCTAAAGTTCCAGCGGCACGTCCACCATCTCCTTCAAAATCGACTCTTACTGTAGAAATGCAAGACCGAGATCCACAAACATTGAAGCGAATTGATAGTGGTATAAAAGAGAAGAAAAGTGATCCAGGATTTTAGGAGAAAACGAAAATTTTTTAAACTATTCGATACACAAGAAATGTGGATTTTTTTGGTTATGAATTATTTATTTGTTCAGTCATAGTATATATTTTGCGAATACCAAATCTTCTATTGAAAAAAAAGTGTCTGCACTTCCTTGAAGAAATGATTTAAAGTGGTGACTTTGAGAAACACTTCAAACCATGCTGAAATATTATTTATTTTTAGTTTTATATACATATACATAAGATCTCTTAAAGCTTCCCAACATTCTGAATTCGTAATGAAGTCGTTAGTCGTTGTACATTTATAGAATGCCCTATGGTTCAATTCGAACTTGAAATTCCCAAATTATTGCCATTTTATTTAATTCTTAAGAAAATGTTTGATTAAAATTTGGTAACAATTTTTGAAGGGGAAGAGCTCAAATGTTTGTTTTTTCTCATTTTCGCGCTCTCATTTGAATAACTTTTTTGGTGCGGGAACAAGATTTAGTGAACTTTAGATAAAAAAAATGTACTGTATAACACAATGAATAATTTTATTGCAGCAAAGCTGATGATGACGTGAAGTGAGAGTAAGTACAGGGATTTTGTTTGAGTTTTTTAAACAAGATGATCATTTCTTTTAGTGGTTGCCTGTGTCAGTTTAGTACAACGTCCAGCACAGAATTAATAGGATACGTATAGCGATACTGCTTGATCCAAATCGTTTCATTTTCATTATTTTCGTATGTACCTTAAAGCGATTGAAACAAACATTTCCTGTCAATTTTATGACTGCACAAAATTAATAAATATTGCAGTTATACTTAAAAATTATAAATGTCCGAAATTCATCTATACGATGATTTGTTTTTTTAACTAAATCTCACGAAAATCTTTCTCACGCCATTATATTGTATTGTATCGCTTACATATGTGATATTTTCAATCATTAAACTACATAATTACTAATACAACTATTTATTTTAAAGATAACTAAGGAACTACGAGCGTATGCTATTCTCCTCGAAATGCACTGCGGCCTCACCAGTTACCGCCTGTAGTAGTTCATTTTCAATATTCTTTAAAGCATTGTGATACTCAGTTATTTCGAGTGCTTCCCATTCTGACTTAAATGCCGCCTTAGGGTCCTGAGGCATTGTAGCTGCCATACCAGTCATAGCATCGGCTTGCGCCTGTGTCTGATCGGCTTGATTGTTTTCCCCCAATACTAAAGTGTAAATAGATCGTAATCCAAAAACGTTTAGAAAATACCACGATGCTGAAGATACCCAAGCAGCATCTAATGACGCTAGTTCAACGCCACGCTGCAACATTGGCTTAAAACGCAACGTTAATGGAAAGGGCACCTTTGTGGTAACGAAACCGGAAAACATCCAATTGATCCATCCACCAATGACCACCATTGGTAGAACATTAATAAAGTTTCCCTTCACCATGTCTGATAGCATTGCTGTCGAGTTTTGTGGTACCGGAGCACGTTTTTGTGTTTTAAAATAACCAGTTTCCTCATTGTTGAAGAAGTTCTTGCGCATTGAAAAGGAGTGAGCGGTTAGGTATTTTCCATTTTCACGTAACAGACGAGCCCGCATCATTGCTTGACTTTAAAATAAGAATTAGAAATTAATTAAAAATACTTGATTGCACTTTGTTCGACGCACCTGTCTTGGATTTGAGTCAGCTCAGCTTTTTTCTGCGAGGAAATTAGCACAGATACATAGTGGCGTATGATGCCCACAAAAAAAGTAATTAATACAATGGGCAAAAAAACCCAAACACGTATGTTGGGATCTATAAGCAATTCAGTCATATTTGACTAAATTTAATTATTTTTTTCCGAAACTGATTTTTAACTTCTACATTAATTGCAGCACAAGTGGCAAAATTTTCCTCATCACTTTTCTCGATAGTGAATTGTCAAATTTGATCAAGTGTGCAAAAAACCAATCAAATAAATTGACTTTTGTGGATTTTACCTGACAGCTTCGGCTCACACGTTTTTTTAACGAGCGTTAGCTAACGTCATTCATTGTTGTCAAATCAAACAAATAAAAATAGTTGCTACGACGCAACTATATAGTTAAATCATGCTACGACGTAGTCTAAAATTGAAAAGAAAATTTAATAATAATAATAGATGTTTTTTCTTATAAATTTTAATTTCAAGATTGTATGTTAAATTTTAAAATAAGTATTAGCTAAATGCCATTTTAAACATTTATTTTACTCAAATATTAATTTAAGCATTTTTGACATTTGAACGCCGACGTACAAGTCCCTATTCACATGACAGCGAACTTGGTATGTTTCTCATTTTATTTATGCACTCAACTGCCAAATGTCTCCTTCTTTATTGATTTCTTATTCTGCAAATGACAAAAACTAGAAAGATAAAATGCGATAATTTTGCTTAGGAGTAAACTATTTTATTTTTTCCATGTGAATTTTTGCTTAAAACGTTTTAATTTTATCGAATTAATATGCCGGAACATACGGTAGCTACCTCGAAAGATCGCATTGTTATCGTGAAATGTCATCCGTACGGATTTGTTATCTAATGCAAGGGAGCATTAGTTAGCTTTTACTCTCTTAAATTTAGTGATTTCACATTTTTTATGTTATCACAAAATCAGAGGAATCAAACTTTATGAAGCCAATCAGAGAAAAATCACTGGATTAAGTACTAACTTCGTGCAGTCTGGCCACACTACAGATAAAATAAACTTTCTTGATTTTGACATTTCATCGATTTTCAAATCAAAAAATAATTTTTTCTATCTCTGCTGTCAAATCGAACCCAAGAATAAGCGGTTTTTTTAGAATTTCCTGCAAAAATATATATTTCTGTAGAATTTTAATTTCATAGTAATCAAATAAGGTAAAATCATTTAAAAAATACGATTTTTTATTGTAAAACATAATTTTAGCAATGGATAAATCGGATCGCCCTGCGTCCCCACAAAAGCAAAATAATGATCACGCACCTGATGAACCAATGCAGGAGCGCACAACTCAACAAATACCAGCTCCGCCTCTATGTAAAAAAGCCCGTCCAGACCTCAGCTCGCTGCCCACACGACAATATTTAGATCAGACGGTAGCGCCTATACTGTTGCATGGATTGCAGACGCTGGCGCGAGAACGTCCACCAGACCCAATAAGTTTTTTAGCAGCATATCTACTGAAAAATAAAAATCGCTGTGAGGACATTATACCAGAAAATATATAAATCCTCGAATTTGCAAAAAAAAAGAACGATGATTCTCCAAAACACAAAAAAAAAAAAACATTTAAAACAAAAAACATATTTTATAGTTATTTTATCAAAGTAAGACAAAATTCCAAACCAAACGTTTGTATTCATCAGTAACTAGAACACAGAGTCCTTTTTTGATGTTGTGAATTGTAACTTTTGATGCGAAAATTATAAAAAAAATCTCCAGTGGATAATTAAAATAAATTGATTTTGTTCTTGTTCTTGTTTTTAATTTGTATTTTATTCGTAAAAAAATTAAGAGTTTCCATTTAATCCTCGACCTCAGTCTCACTGACACCGTACATTCCTGCTAATAGGCAACCGTAGTTGATGGAATTCGCTGCCGTTAGCTCTGTTGGTGGCGCAATTGGACCATCATCTCCTTGATAGATATAGGGCAGTCGTAATATCCAATACGCACTTTGTGTGAGCTTTGGTGGATTGGTGAGTCCCATTGTAAACACATAATCACGTTCACCAGTGCGTACCTTAAAATAATTATGAACTGAGTTTATTGAAAAAATTTAGTGTTTTGATCTACTTTAGGTTCCAGTATAACATTAACAGGTGCCTTCGGTGTAACCACATGCACACGCATTAATTGAGCAACATCCGATTTGTTTGAACGACAGGGACAAGGAAAATAAAGCGGCATATTGTTGTAGACAACTTTGCTACCACTGTCCCGCAGAATACCTGTAATGAAATAATATTAATTATATGATAAAAATATTTAACCGTTTTAATAGGGGCCACTTTTTTAATATCCATTTAAACTCTGATTTAGGCTGTAATTAACTGCCATACAACTATCAAGCCAAAGGGTGTGAGCCTATCACTATCGTATCAACAAAGATACTATACAGAGAGTGCAGCAAAAATTCACACTGTCACACTCGAAAAATGTTTAATCAAGTTCAAGGCCCTATAATGGTTGTCCATAAAGTCGACTTGATTTAAAACAAATTCCGTCCGTAATGTTCCAAAATTGCTCCCGGGTTTTTCCTTCTAAAGGGGAGGATATATTATATGTATTTTGTAAGTCCTTCAAACCTAATGCATGCACACCGCGGACCGTGCATTAAATTGGTGTAACAATATGTATAATCCTTTAGATATTACATGTTTAACGAGAGACATTTCAATAGCGTTATGTTAGGCGTAACTGCCGCCTAAACAGTTATACAACTAAGAATCGGCTCATGGTCCCGATATCTAAATATTATTGACAACCTCAGTAGGACAAATGAATATTCACAATCTGTAGATCGAAGATTACTCCATCTCACTCAACTACGTGTTCCTCTTTGAGCTGCTACAACAACAACAACATAGATTTGCTTTCTCCATTGCTAAGGATACATAGAAGACTGTAGTTCCATTATCTTACCTGAACCTCCACGTAAAACTTTATCTGGTGAGCTCATCATGAAACGATGTCCCCTGGGGCATTCATATTCACAGCCGACAAAAATTTTCAGTATGAAAACTTCACCCATTTTGCGATAACGTGACTTTTCATATGCAGCTGCCCAGGAGGCAGAGTGTTCCAGTCGTACATGCACATCCCATGGTAGAAGAAAATTTGCACCCGAAAGAAAACCGGATTGAAAATGTTCTAGCAATCCAGTATTATGACTATAAACAGAACTGGGACCCACGCAAACCAATGACCAACTGGGAAATTGTGGCAATAAACCAATAGGACTTTCTGTATGCACCATTCCTGGTAAATATTCTGTTGTAGACGGTTGCCGATAAATGTTATGCTCTCTTTCTTCTTTAGTTGTATCCTTATCCTTTACTTGAATAACTAGTTCGTTCAATGAGTCATCTGAGCTGTCAATATCCGCATCACGATCTTCACCGCAAATGTCGATCTTATTTATGTTGTTCATTGATTCGAGACTTAAATTAGTATGTGAACCCTGTGATGCAGTTAATGGTTGTGAGATATCATCATCAACATCAGAATTAGTCGTTTCATATTGAGGCGCATCCTTGACAGAGCTCGCGGATGCATTTAGCGATAGCTTTGGAAATGCTGTCTCAAACTCAGCAGCTCTATAATCATGTATAGAAGGTTCAAATACGGCCAAATGTACTTTCTTCACCTTGGCGCAAAGTGTACAGTTGTTGGCTAAGAACTCATAAAACTCATAGTTGGCCTGTCGAATCGTATAGGGATCTTCACGTCTACCTTGTGTGCGTCCACAATTACAGGTTGATACAAATGCATGACCGCTTGAATGTTCGCTTGGATCTTTAGGAATGTGTTTTGGCATAACACATGGGTTACCACGTAAACTTAAATATTCACATTGTTGTTTGCCATTTTGCCAACAATTGTCACACATTTCACGTAGTTTGGCTTCATTTATTGAGGTATGTGGCCCGCGTGCGTATTTCATATAGAGTGCAACAGCTTCATCGGCCTAAATTAAAAATAAAAAATTTAATTAAATTTAACAAAAGAATTTTATCTTGCGAAAGGATTCGAACTTAAAAAATAAGTATTTGTGCTGGCACTAGAAGCGCGAATCGCCTAGCTCAAGTTCGTTATATTTTAAATAAAGAAATTGATGTTTTTATTATGATAAGAAAGAAATTAATGAATTAGTTTGGACTAGTGCCTTAATTTGGACTGGTGTAATTTATAGTTCTAGCATAAGATTGCAATCTTATCAATAGTTATCATTTCGCGGATGGGTTAGATCCCTTATATTTTTTTTTCACTAAATTCGATAGAAAGCATACCAATTCCTTATGAAATGTGCTGCTGTAATGCGTTAGTGCTGGATTCTTATACATAGCGTATGCTTTTTGCAAGCCAATGTCACAGCATGAAGAAAAGAATCTGAGAAAAGTGTAATGTAAATAATAAAAGAATAGAAAATTTAGTGTGAAAAACTTACTCTTCATCGATGTCCAGGATTTTGTTAAAGTTTTCCAGATATGATTTCTGCGAAATCAATAAAAGTAAGTCTTGAAACAACTCTAAAAAAATATACATACATAATCCACATCATTAGCTTCAAATGTTGAATTATCAGGATTTTCAATAAATATTTTGTGCAACATTTTAAATGATTCATACCAAGCTCTAGAAGAAGGAATCTAAAAAAATAAAAGTTAATATAAATAAAAATCTTTCAAATAGTACAAGATCGCACTGTAAAATTTTTACACCCATATATCATCATTCATCGCGCATCGTGGGTTGCCATACACGTACATTCTTGGTCAAAGTTAGATTGTGCTATTAAATAAAAGATTAAAACTAGGTCTCCAAAAAAAAAAAATGGTTCATTCATTGTTCACGTACTTTAAACTGTTTTTATGGTCAAAGGTTTTAAATCGAGGTCATCAATATATATCTCGTATCCTATTGGTTAGACACTACTTTAAACTAGACAAAATGAAATTTCCACAATCCTCAACTTTTTCGATTGGAACCCAAGCCTTAGAAAGGCATCCCACGTGCAAAACATGATGCCATATGAATTTTCTATTAAGACCAAGATTCATCCGTTTAGCATATAAGTGTAAGAATCTTGCGATGAGACCTTTACTATGTTAACAAGCTATTTAACATACAACAAAATGACTTTTGCCTTTATATTTGGTTAGGCTATCATCAAAGCCAGACAGAATTGCTTCATCAACATGATCTTTTAGCAGTGCCATAAAATTCCGTTGTTTAAGATAAGTTTCTTCTGCCGTTGAAGTTTTAGACTCATTAAAATTACAATGTGCCAAAGGTTTGCCAAAGCCCTATTAATACGAAAAATATTAACAAGGACTTATACTAAAAGTCAAAAAAGAAAAACCTTAAAGGGCAGTAAATCATTTAAGTCATCTTCATCATCATCTTTAACATTAGACGTTTCAATAAAGCGTTGCAAAATTTCTATTGATTTTAACAATGGATCCTCGCGCAACTTTGGATCCGTATTATAGTAAACAAAACGTTTATTTCCCGGTATAGAAAATAAAGACATAGAGCTGTTGAATCAAAAACGTAGTGATTGATTAGAAATTTTAAAAAGATATGATTTACTTACCTGTTATTTGTTATAATAAATTCATTTCGCAGCATTTTGTAAATGTTGTCTTCAACCTCGAATTCTAATTTTGATATTGATTCATTTGTTTTTTCTGTAAAATGGAAGAATTTGTAAGATTTTATGAGCATTGCTTATGTGACTTAGAACGAACCATAGCCATCCGGGTAATTTTCGAAGAGAAAAATAAAACGTGGTGAACATATGCGTGCACATTTTCCCAAAAATGAGCCAGTATTGGAATTTTTTATTAACTTTGGCAAAAACTTTAAGACATGTTTTTCGCTAGAAAAAACAAATTTCAAAGATAGTTTTGTAATATTAACGGAATGCTAAATTTATGTACTATTTATGACTGACACATTTTGCTCTTAGTATTTAATAAAAAAAACCTGTTAAAGTTTGGTAAAATGCATATCTCTCACATATTTATATTGTACCAAACTATTAATTCTTATAAGCTGCATACTTACCGTATAATTTTCAAGGCTTTAAAAATTGCCAACAATGAAGCATCAAATGTAACGCTCAATTCAACGAAAACTACAATATGACAAACTTGTGTAGCAAACAGTAATGTCCGTGCAAAGCGATTGCGCACCTCCTTATTAAATAGCAGAAATTGCCCATAGCTGCCTTCTTGCATGGATTTTTCAAGCAGCTTTTGCATGCAGTGCGCATCAAATGTTGTCTCAAAATGCACGAATAGCATTGATTCATGTGGATTATAATAGAATTCGATTTGTCCCTAAAAGTTGCAAGTTTATAAATTACCGATTTCTACAATATAATCTCACCTCATTTGCTTCATGCTCAAGTAGTGAGGGATGTCGATTTAGCACACCAAGTGCAACCATTTTATTACAATCGGGAAAGGCTGATTTGCCGATAACTCCAATTATTACAAGCTTTTTATCATCTCTTTGTAGTAAATCACTTCTAAAAAAATAAACATTCGACTTATGATTTAAATTTTGAAACGTATCTACTCACGCGACATCTGTTGGAAGATCCGGAAAATTCCAACTGGTGTATTGTGTCATTTTTATAAACAAATTAATCTCAAGCTTATTTTACAATATAAATCATTAATTTTACAATTGAATAAAAATTTCTTTATGCAGTTGCTTTTGTTTATTTTAACGAAGTGTCAAGATCAGCTGGCAAAATAAGATGATGTAAAGCTGCAGTTTACAAAATGCTTACCGAAAATTTCATTGGTCTTTTTCGTTGAAAGCGTTGCCCATATTTTCTGAAGTTACGAATTATGGAACGTGAATTTTGGAAGAAAATTTTTGTTTGCAAGGTTGGAATAAGAAGTCAAAAATGACAACAAAATTACGTAGCCCATGTAGAACGGGGCTACATGATTTGGAAGCTTTTGTCGCTTGACTGCGCTGAACAAAATTTGCCTAAATTTTTTTTTGTCCATAATTCTCTCAGTATAGCGTTTTGAAGTTTTTGCTTATATGGGAGGTGCCACGCCCTATAATTGAAATTTGCTAACTCTTTGCCAGATCTCGGCTGCACAACATGAGGCATCATGTGAACTGTCCTAATAAATGATTGCAGTTCAGGTTGTGGGTACGATCAAGTGAACAGGCCTTATGACACATCACTGATACGAATTAATAGTCTGGCATCACGATTTTTCATAGCTGGGCTATTTATGCAAAAACGAAGAAAAACGAAATTTTTTACTAGAGTAAATTATTTTAATAATAAAGTTTTTGTATACATATTAACCATGGGATGCGATGGAGGAACAATTCCGCGGCGTGATGAGCTAGTACGCGTCCAGAAGAAACCTGAGCAGGTACATTCTCAAATATATTCATTTGAATGTTTTTTAATTAAAATTCACTTAATTATGCATTACAGAAAGACAAGGACGCCGAACGTGAATTTCGATGGCATGACTGTGCTCTTACCCAGCAACGACTGCAGGAGCCAATTGTAATGTGTGGCCTCGGCCGCTTGTATTCCAAACAGAATGTCATCGAACAATTGCTGGAAAAAGATAAAATGCCAAAATCTGCGCAACATATTAAAACCATGAAAGATATACGCACGCTTAACTTAACACCTAATCCTTCATATGCAGATGAAGATAAAACTGAGGGTTTACTTGATGCCCGGCACTCACCATATATTTGCAAGCTGATTGGCTTAGAAATGACAGGAAAGTTTCGTTTCATTGCGCTATGGACGTGCGGTTGTGTTATGTCCGAACGTGCACTCAAGCTGATAAAAAGCACCGCAAGCGTTTGTCCACTTTGCCAGACAACATTTTCAGTTGAGGATGTTATTGTGCTCAATGGCGGAATTGAGGACTTGGAAGTTTTGCAAGTAAAAATGGAAATGCGTAACGCCAAACGTAAAGCATCAAAAAAGGATAAAAAAGAGAAGGACAAACTTACAAATGCAGCAGAAAAACTCAGCACTGTAAATTGTACAGTTACTACCACCGCAACTGAAATTTTATTGCAAGACGATCCATCGACAAGTAAAGTGGCTGCTCAGAATGTTACTGATATACAAGATGTAGTGACTGACGCTTCTAAGATTTCATCCAAAATCAAAATTAATGGAAATTCCAAGCGCATAAACAATTTAACCGACAGCATGCAGGATCCGGATATAAAACGCCTTAAAACCGATTATAGTGTTGCCAGGGATCCCAGAGCAACCGATGTCTACAAGTCTCTATTTACAACACACAAAAGCGAACAGGAACAAACGCGCGCACATTGGGTTACATATAATCCTTTCTATAATTAGTTGGTATAATAAATATGCATAGATGTAATGTAAAAATATAGTTAAATGCTGCATACAAATCTTTCTGTAATGTTTTCGTTGCGTTGTCTAGATATTCAATAAATGTTGAATTCTATTAGGCAGTGTTTTCTTACATTATTTACCTAATAAAATATTAAAACTGCATTAAAAGGTATGGTCAACATTTTTATCCATATACATATACTTTTTGAGTTTAGTTGCCAGGTCAAAATTGCAGCGCTAAAAGATATCTTTCACACGAAGGGAGCAGAGATGAGTGCAGTACCAGTACCAGTGGCGTCACTTCACCAAAACCTTGGAGGGGGCGGGGCGAGAATTATAATTTCACCAGTTTTAGATGGTTTTATTGATGTTTTAAATAATAACTAGTATCAGATCCTTGGGGGGGCCAATGCCCTCCCTAGCCCTACCGAATTGACGCCACTGCAATATACTTATATTGGTTTGGGTTATACATTGAATGTAAATTGCAAAGCTGAGTTCCTATTTAGTTAGTTTCCGGCCGGATTATTCTCGGTCGCTTGGTAAATAATAAATAAATAATAATAATTTTGCCTGCATAGACAAAGAAATCCACATATCCTTTTCTATTAATTACCTCGGGCTGCTTGTAAAACAATGTTTTCTGTGAAAGTTTTATTAATTTTGTCACATTTTTGTGTACTTGGCATTCTTCAACGCAATTTTGAAGTACTTTTGTGTAGTTTTATGTTCACCCCACTTAGTTGCACCATTGAGTACTGTGGCTCCAATAAGATCACTTTTTTTAGGGTTGAAAATAATTTAGATTTTTATTTGGGTAGTTAAAAAATAAAATACTGCGAATACATACACAATTACATACAATACTATTGAAATACAAAATCAGTTTAAAAGTTAATACTTCGAGTAAATGAGTATACAAAGGACGTTTTTAAGCATATATGATATCAAAGAAAGTAAATTAATATTAAAACATAGATCCCATTCCATAATTCTATCCGTTTTTCCTCTCAAATGAAATGCAAAAATCTATTATACTAATACCAAAATTACATGATAGTTTACTTTCTTTGTACAATACAATAATAATATGTAAGATTAAAATACATAAACTTATCTTAAGGTAGAAATAAAATAAAAAATTACACTGAAGTGTCGATAATTAATATTTATCATTATATTAAAAAAATAGAATATTTATTATAAATAAAAATTCAATAGAGCATTTTTTCCGAGTTTTACTGCTCTATTTCCATCGCAATCTCTTCTTCAACTACTTCATGGTCAAAATAAGTTTCTTCCAACTCCTCCTCTACCTCCTCCACTAATTCTTCTTCCTCAAAAATATTTTCTTCTTTTATCAATTCAGTCCTTAACGCAAGCTGCTGCTGTTGTTGCATTTGTTGTAATTGTAACATGAATTGAAGTTGTTGCATATATTGCAACTGCTGTTCTTGTATTTGTTCTTGCGATAGCGCTTCCATTTGCTGCTCCCGGTAATGATCACCACCACCACTGCTTATCATTTTCATTTTGTCCAAAAGCGCCGTATGTACTTGTGTCACATGTTGGGCAAGTGAAGTTGAATCCTTGTGCAATGATCCACACACAATACACAGCAGTGTTTCCCCATTTTGTTCAGGTTGATGAGACACTGATTGCATATGTGCTTGTATATGTTTATTCAGATATGCCTGTTGGCTATATGCCTTGCCACAAATGTGACAAGGATAAGGCTTTTCACCGGAATGAATCTTCATGTGCACACTGAGGCTTGAAGCCTGAGTAAATGCTTTATCGCAAAGTTTACAATGGAAAGGCTTCTCACCAGTGTGTATGCGCATGTGTATGTTAAGGCTACCCGACTGGGTAAAGGAACGATCGCAAATAGAACAGGTAAAGGGCTTTTCACCCATGTGGCACTTCATGTGTTGTACCAATTCGGAAGAGGTACGAAAAGCTGAACGACAAATCGAACACTGATAGACCAGATCCTCTGTGTGCATACGCATATGTTCATCCAGCATTGATTCATGTTTGAATTCCTTTTCGCATTCAGGACATACGTAGGTTTCCTCATGATTGTGTGATTTCAGATGCAGCACTAGCGAACTAGAATTGACAAAACCTAAGAGAAATGACACATCATTTAGAGTTTCGATTATATTTCAATCCTATCATCAACTTACCTTTGTCACATAAATGACACTGGTGTGGCTTTTTGATCGAATGTGATCGGACATGCACCATCAAACTACTCGACTGTGTAAATGCCTTGGAACATAGCTCGCACTTGTATGGCTTCTCACCGCTGTGTATGCGTATATGTGTATTCAGACTACCGATGTGTGTAAATGTCTTCTGACAAATCGAACATTGGAATGGTTTATTGGTTATATGCGAACGTACATGTTTTGAGAGATCACCAGCATTTTGGAAAGATTCTTCACAATGCGAACACTGAAAACACTTCTGATCACCATTAAGAAATGGTGTTAGCTGATCTGCAGTCAACGCTGCGCTTCGCCGGCCACGTCCAGGCATAGGCATTGAAATATTTACATTTTGTGACACTGGATTTAGCAAAATAATTGAGGTAGATTCTCTGGGATCAGCTGTTTTTAAAGGCATTTTTATAGAATACGCCTGTGCACTTGATTGCGAACTACTTGATTCACCTTCTTGAATAGTATCCATTTGTGTTATTTCTGCATCACCTACACCCTCACCATTTCGTTCCATATTGCTATCATCTTGCGTATTTTCATTTGAGTTTGAATTTGTTGTTGTATCGCTGGACGAACTGCTTGAAGAACTGGAAGAACTTGACGATGAATCATCGTCATCATCATCGTCATCTGAGCTGCTATTGGAATCTTCATCATTACTGTTGCCCAAGTCAACTAACTCACAAACTGGTTCCAATACGCAACTATAATCAAAATCATCATCATCATTAGCATCATTGTCGTTAATGGCATCGTTGTGAATGTTAGAATCACCATTAGTTTTCGTGTCATTGCCGCTGTTATCATTACTGGACAGTTCAGGATGACAGTTATTCATATGCTGGTAGAGATTATAAGGATTAATAAAGAACTCATTACAGCACATGCAGTGAAAAGTAAGATCCGGTTGTTGCTGATGTGGTGGTTCCGGCTCTTTTTTAATAGAATTCAGGACCGGCGTAATGGTGAGTGGAAGATTGAGGTTTTTGTAGTTGTGTAAACGACTCATTTGAATTTCCATTTTAGCGTTGTTAAAGGAGTCTAATTACGTAAATGTATTGTTAATAGTTAGTTACATAATGGTAAAATTCAAAACGTACTTAAAATTACTAATGTGCTAACGTGGAGGAAGAATTTTTCGGGAAAGCAAAAGGGAAATTGTGAGAAAAGTTTATATGGACATTAAAGGTAAAAGTCCAATATACCATATCGTGACAACTAAAAAAAAAACAGCCCTAGAATACCCAGAGGTGAGATGGTGTTAGATGTGAATGATTTTAAGAAGTTCTGGTGTGTATGGAGTGATTAATTTAAATTTTCTGCGGTAACTAGTTTGGATCATTTTATGAGTGTACCCCAAATGTATAAAAAAAAGCAATGAATATTTTGCAAAACTAACTTTTGGGAATGTGGCAAATATTTTTGGCGCGTTGCATTTATGAAACAAATGGATTAAATAAAAAAATTCAGGATCGTCCCAACATTCTGAAACCAAAAATCATGGATATGAACACACACCTTTTCAACAAGACGGAAATCTGAAAAAACCACTCACTATAACAATGGCAGCTGGGAAGCGATAGTTGGCATTTTTTAGCTTTTGTCATTTTACTCGAAAAATACGGCTTAGATAAAATAAAAAAAGGAACTTTTACGGAGAAAAACCAACTTCAAAGCATCATATCTCAATCATATCTTAACAGTTTTTTTTACCAAAATTCGATGTAGATATTTTGTTTCTGTTCTAGAATTTCGGTATTGCTATGTACTTTTTGTTCGTATTGAAGCAGGCATATTGGAGCTTTATTTTATTTAATTTATTTAACGATCGAAAACACCTTGTATTACCAAGCTCCAGCTAAGGGGCAGACCGGCGATATTGTGATCAGAAGATAATGAATTTAATAGGAATAACTAGTAGAATCAGTTAATTTTTTGCCAAGCAACCTCCCGCACGATTTTGTCTTGTCTTTTGACTTTCAATTCTAATTAGTGCTCCGGATCAATGGCCGATCGGCGTGGGAACTGAGTACTCCTACATATATTCTTCACATTTACCTTATGCTACTGGGGGTGGAAAGGGTCAGCTTATATGTTACGTCGCAGTGAATAGATATAATTGCTGTAAGCATCTTGCGACCATCCAATTTCTGACATGATGGATGGATGGTGCTGAATTTTAATTTGGCATTATGTCATTCTACGGTATTGTTAAATTTTTTACCAACCTTCAAACAAAGTTGTGCTGTTCATATTTAAAATTGATGATGAACTAAGAAGAAAGTTTGAGTTTTCTTTGAAAACAAAGTTAGAGCAAACTCTAAGTTCTTAAACTCATTACACAAAGAACAGCTAGTGCAGAAGGAATGAGAGATAACGACAAGAATAAACAGTTCCTCCTATAAGCTTGATATTGAGAAAATTTGCTCCTTTCATGATATATCCCAAATTTAATGAGAAACTTTTTGAAATCCAAATCCTAAGAAAGCACGACTTCTCTACATCTCCCAAGAAATGCAAAAATTCACATTATCCACACAAAAAAAAAAAATTTCCGCACTAGCTGACTGGGATGAATTATCTTAACTAATCTTAAAACTCGGCAGAACAATAAATTTGAAACGTTAGCTAAGTTTAGATATGTGTGGGTAGAGCGGTCATAGTTTGTTGACCTGGTGTGACAAGGAGGAGGAGGGTCTAAGAATTCCAAAAATCACTTTACGTAATATGTATGTGAACGATCTTGACTTAAAGGAAAGTTTTCTTTACAATATTGGCTCTAAAATTTAAAAAATTTCTAAAAATTCGTAGCGCTTAGTTAACTCCAATTGGTTTAGTGAGCGTTTCTTTACGTCTAATTTCTAATTTCCCAACTTGAATAGAAGCTAAATTTGGTAGATAATGAATCAATTAGTTAATTATTTGCGTTCAGTAATTCATCACAGTTTGGAAATACTCGAGAACGCTCATGATACTTATTCAAAGTTTTCAGCTTGTAGCATCGAAGGATAAAATAAAATTGGCACAAAACAAAACGGATAACGAATAATATTTTAATGATTTTTCGTATTCAACTCAAAATTATGTAAATTTGATTGAAATAAATTTAACTAATTTTTAGCTGATGTACATATGTATGTACGTATGTAATTTCTTTACTTGTATGAATTTCTTTAGGCCTACAATTTTGATAGCCTTTAACGATTGTTGTTAACGGGTCAATACCTATGGCTGTGGTGTTTTCTTTACGACTGTCTACCTTACAAGTCACTGGAATGCTTCGAAAGTATCTAGTCACAATTTTTGCTTCCGAAAATTTTTTTTGGGTGATACCGTCCTGACGATTGAACTTTACGAGACAGAAGTTCCTAGAGTTATTAAATCTAAGAACACCCATATAACGCTTAAAGTGCGGGTCAAAAATCTTTATCAGTCCTGTGCGTGTGTGCAATTCTATTTTTAGTATAAATGCGTATTTACGCTTCTAACACAAGATGCAAATGAGGTGCAAGCGTTGAGGTCTTTCGGCGTTTCGGGTGGAGCAACCAAGACACGCCACAAAGCTGTTGTGCATAACCAAACAAATTTTTTCTTACGACTATAACTATCGTCATTTTAATGTTTAAATAAATGTTATTTTAATAATATTGACTCACCTTTTTCTAAATAAAATATAACTCTCCAAGGTACAGTAAAAATGCGTTGGATCTTCTTAATTTCTAATTTTCAACTTCACACGCAGTTTTTTTTTGCATTTCCTTAATAACCAGCTTCATTTCTTCGGATCGCTTTTTTTTACTTACATACATTTAATAAAACAACGAAAAAAGAACAATTTTTTCTGTATTCTTAAATAATTTTTTATTTTGTTTTTGGTTAAACGACGCGCTACCCAATGATTTTCTTAAATTGCTTTTTATTCTTTTGTTCTCCGTTTCCTTCTTCAACACCAACAACTCGCGCAACCACATTTCAAGTGCAGTATGTAGTATAAAAAAAAGTTTTAACAATTTTAATTTGCCTTCAAATAAAAGAAAAATAAAAAAGGATATGCAAGCATACTGCTTGTATTATTTTCTTGGTTTGTTGTTGGTGGTAAGCGCGCTCTCCGCTCCGCGACTAATGAATTTATTTATTTATACACACACACATATAAGTGTGCTAGACGTCAATTTGCACATGTGTGAATCATAACAAAACATTTTTTGACAGATTGGGTTGCTATGCAATTGTGAATGTGACTTGCGCAGTTGCAATGCGTTTATGGAGAGTTCACAATTAAAGCTTAGTTTGTGCTAAAATGTTATTTGAATAATTTCCACAAATGTTGGACAACATTGGTTGGTTCACAACAACATTTTCTTTCACAGTTGTGTTTGACATCATATTTCTACCATGTTAATTGTATCAAGAGTGTGTGTAAACAGCGTACGCTTTATAGGACTCATACACGTTCAGATGTTTTATCAGACCTGTCAAAATCTCATGAAAAATCTGAACGTCTGTGGTCAAGTCGTACGAAAAAATCCTACTATATGAGACAGTATGAAAAATCTGAATGTTAACGGGCCCTATAACACTTTAATGGTATTTATTTAAACGCGCAGGTTTGCACAATTGTGCAAATGAACAATTTTGCGCGATGTGTTTCATGAATGCCCCATCGAATATTTTTTGTACTCTGTGACAGTTGAAATTTTTTGTGGCAGAAATCGTATAGGACAAGAGAGTGACAGATAAAAATTTGTAAACATTAAATTTTTGCTGAGAAAATCGTATAGAAAAAGAGAGTGACAGATTTGCACAGCTACCAGCGCAAGTTTGCGCGACCAAATTGTTGTGCAAGCTTCCACAACTTGTACAAAAAACTTTCCATACGATTTTTCATAGTTCGT
Organism: Meiosimyza platycephala; assembly: GCA_963662105.1. Classification (NCBI taxonomy): domain Eukaryota; kingdom Metazoa; phylum Arthropoda; class Insecta; order Diptera; family Lauxaniidae; genus Meiosimyza; species Meiosimyza platycephala. The sequence goes on from OY759210.1 coordinate 22,613,883, forward strand.
TTGCACAGGGTTCAAAAGTGCACAACTTGTACAGTTTGCGAGGGTTTTGAGCAGTTAAATGAATATCTCTATTGTAACTTAAAGAAGTAGTATGGTACTTTAAGTACCATACCACATTAAACACAGCTACAAAACCAACTTTTCAAAATATGGCAACTCTCCGTGAAAAATCAAATCAGTGGTAACGAAAACTGAGAAAAAGAGTGCTTTTAAAATAAATAAATATGCAGTAACAAAAAATAAATTGAAATTGAATTTAAATAATGGAAAACAAAGATTAGTGTTGAGGAACGTTGGGCTTAAGTTTACTTTTTAAATCTCATTTTCGATGAGGACTCATCTGAAAACATATTTAATTTCAGGAAATAAAAAATAAATCTATGTATGTATGTATGTCAAAAAAATTTATTATTTTTACATTATATACGAAAGTAGCAGATAAATAATAATGTCTTATAAATATAAACTTAGATTTTGTTAATAATATAATTTGCACTTGTTATCTTACAATGTATGTCTTAAGATATTGATAAATAAATAAAGAACACAACAATTAAATAATTCTAGAATTAGCGTTTAGGTACTTTAGAAAGTGGGAAATTACTGTTTGGCAAAAGTTTTGGGTAAATAAAACTAATAAAATCATCAAAAAAATCATCAAAAATTCTAAAAAAAACAGGTGTGTAGGTAAAATGATCGAATTTTTTCAAAAACTTAATAGTCATATGGTGGATTGTTATGAGCTTTGGTGCATAGACGCATCAATAAGCTTATGGTCTAGATTGCCGCACTAAAGGATCTGATAATAATTATTTTGTTACGTAGGAAAGTAGTGGGACAAAGTGATTGTTACCCATTGCATTCCATCCAAGTCAATTTGAGCATCATAGGCCCTTAAAATTATGAATTTAGAATACGATGGTGTCATTAAAAATTTGATAGGGCGGGGCCAATTATTAAGAATCGATATAAACATTTAAATAGTTTATAATAATATTTATTTCTCAATAAGGTTAATTTTCTTAGCTTTAGAATGAAAATAATTTAAATTTTCTAGCTTTAACAAAACCGGAGTTATGCATTTTTGAAAGTGAGTCTTCAAGCCAAAAATCACGAAATTCTCAAAATTTAAATTCGCTCTTTTTAAAAACAAAAATTTTTTTTCAAAAAAATCCTCGAACACGTATCTCTTCTTTTTCGATACAGAACTCATAAAAAAATTTCAACCAAATCAAAAATGTGTCGGTCAATTTTTGTCAAAATTCGTTCGGTTTGTAAAAGAACTTCCTATATATCTAAAACTGTTTATCACTTAAACTTTTATAGACCTTTGATCAGGAACATTGCAATACTGAAAGTTTTCAGCATATCTAAGATTCCGATAATTGAAGTGATTGGCATTAGCTGGGTACTTTTTCAATTTTGTGGGACAATAGGAAATTGATAAACAATTGTGCTTTACACTAATTTTTAATATAAAATATGAGCGATTTTTTTAAAAACCGTATTCTGTAATGTACATTTTTTGTAGACTTTTTAATAGATCCCTATTATAATAAATCAATTAACTTATGATAAATAACTTATAATTAATACTATTTAAAATTAAAACTTATCCTTTTCACTATGTTATGTCGCCAAAGGGGCAATGCTTTGCAAAGGGCACATCAATACAAATACAGCCTTGTGCACTAAAATATTTGAAATTTATTGAATTAATGCTATTTATAAAATTATAATCATACAACATACTTATCCGGGGCATCGTTGCCTATGTAGTATTCTTTGATTTGAGATATCAGAGCAAATGGATTATTCCCTGTTACTGGCAATCGTTTGGGTCCAGTGATATCCATACAACCTTTGGGACATGGTATACCAAGAAACTTTTTATGCTTAAACATGGCATTGGCTAAGTAACATATGCTCAGAAAGTGGCTACAACGTGAGCGTCCTATGAGGAAAATTTAAGAAAACTCAATCAATCATTTTTAGCACATAATCGATCATTAAAAAAAATTTTTAAGCTTACAATATAAATATCTAAGCCTAATCACCAATTTTGTCTTGACTAAGTCGACGAAATGCAATATCACAATATTTAATATAAGAAATTTTTGATGACGTATCTCAAACACACTGTCACATGTGTACTTAAAAAAAAGAAAAAAACTAAAATTTTACTTATTGGATTTCCTTTGCAATATGGTTGTACACGTCCACCATTCACACAATAATTCAAACTGCCAGAATTGTCCTCCTGCCCCAAATAGCCAGCGTTTGTATGTAGCACTTGTATGACTTTAGCATCATCGCGACTAAGACGAAACTGATGGCTTTTCTTGCGTTCGATGAGTGGACGCGCTGGATCCAAACCTGTTAAATGAATAAATGAGTTCTCAATGCCAACACAAAATGCCAAAAATAAACTGACCAATAATGCGATACTGTTTCATAGTCAAGTGTTTGGATATCATGCCACAAATATGCGCACCCAAAGAATGTCCAACACATGTGATTTTATCACGCATCGCACCATAGTGTGTAATGAATGCATATATCTAATAGTAGAAAATAAGAAGAAACTTTTATTAACAATTTGAATATACATATGTAGACTTTCGGCAAAAAAAAGACAAAAAAAAAAACAAAAATAGCACCTTAACTAACGCATTTTACCACAAGTTTGTCGCTTAAGTCTTTCGTTTTGGCTCACACAATTTTTTGTTCATTTCGGGGTTATTTTATTTTTTTTTTGTTGTCACATCTGTGAAAGAAACTGAGTTCTTAAGCAGCCTCATCATCAGACCAATGGTCATATACGACAGTGCCTTTTGGCGGTTTAAAATCAAGGCAACAAGCATGCAAACAAAGGCTAGTATATTGGTATTCACGACCCAGGCCAAATATAGTGTTCAGTTAGCAAAAAAGTAAGTTTGCCATGAATTTGCTGAGCATCCTTTTTAAAATCTGTCAATATTGCTGAAATAGCAAACTAATCAGCTATTTTCTGTTGACAAACTGCCATCATAAATCTATATCATCAATCATACTTTATTTGAATACAACATAAGGGCGTGGCACCTTAACTATTGTGTATGAAAAACTCCTAAACGTTTTGTTGAGAAAGTTAAGTAAATCAACGTATCCAAACCTTAAAAGGACTTCACAGTGGACAAAAAGTGTGGCGTAGCAAATCCCATCCCATGAAAGCAAATACTTAAAATCGCTGTGCTGAGAGAGCTGTTCAAGCGAATGCTTCATGAACAAAATAATTGAAACGCACTAAATGCCAGTTGTCTGTAATTTTGCCTGAAACGCCAGACACTCAGGTTGAAATTCAACATATTCTTAAATTAAAACTTGAAATTTTTATTTTCATAGCCCAAGCGTCATACATTTTTTGGTACAAAGTACTTTAACTAATCACATATTAAATACGAAAAATACAAATAGCGCTATTAAATTATAAAATTGCAACAAAATAGACATTGCAAATTGTTTGTTTTAGCAATGAGCGCACATGTAGAAGATTTCAGCAACAAATTCGCAGCGAGCACAAAATTCAAGTTCGCTTTCTAAGTCTTTTGTTTTGTTTACTACTATGTATGTACTTGCAATACCAGACATAAGCAAACACGAATTGTTTACAAAAAAAATCATAATTAATCAATTTAATTTTATAATGTTCAGTAATTTAATGATGCGTTATTATAAAAGCGTAAATTAAACATATAAATTAAATAATAAATTAAAGTAAAAAATAAAGAGAGAGGGAAACTTCAAATTTTTTGCCGAAAAAAGTAGCGGAAAATTAGTTTTTTTTTATATTTTTATTACAATTTACCTGTGCCGTACATTGCGCCGTCAGTCGAGTGTTGATCAGCGAGTGCAAATAGCATGGATAGCGTGCTAATGGACGCCAATCGACGGCGATAACATTAAAGTCACGTGAGAGATAGGCTGTTTGATATGGCGAAAAAATATAAACAAACTCTTTGAATACAACAAATATAAAGTTCATTTTTCTAATTAATTTTTATGGCATTTTTCCTAATGAAAAATTTAATATTTATTATAATTAATTTTGTTAAACTTTAACTATTTTATTACTCAAAGATTAATATTAAAATAAAATTGATAAACACACTCACTAACCATCCCTTAGATACTGTAAATGTTTATCGATGGCGGTACCATTAAAACCATGTATAATAAAAACAGTTTCGCGATGTTTGCTAAAGCCACCTTGGTATAAAGTCAATGGGTTTTTGACATTCAATGCGACGCCGTGGCGTGACGAATTTCTGTAAGAAATAAAAGAAAACAAACAAAAACAATATTGTGCTTATTACATGTATGCATGTAGTTAGTATAAAATATGCAATTGCATTATTCAACAATGCAAGCAGTTATAAATGTATATCCGCAATAGCTTAAATGCTATGTGAAATATGTAACAATCTTTTTTGATTGACATTTTGTTGATAGGAAAATTGAAAAGTAACATAACGTTAGACATCTACTTGAACTCATCTTCAACTCTATGCGGTTTGACGGTCAATGCACATTTGATGTTGTGGAACGTTTATTAAAATAAATTTATTTTACTACATTAACTAAATATTTGCAAGTTTTCGCTAAAGAGCACAAAATATGAAAAATTTTTGCATCAATGTTTTGATTCATATCAAGTAAGCAGAGGTTGGGTTGATACGGCATATGACTTTAATTTACATTTGAACAAAACTGTTTAGCAACAATAATTGTATAAAATGTTTTCCTAAATGTTGGGCAAAAATGCTTGGTAATGAAAATTAGTTAAGCAACAATGTTTACTTTGCAAAAAAGTTTGAAAAAAAAAATTTAATAACTGTTTAATCTTCTTGAAGGCATTTGGGTTTTTTTTTGCATGTAATGAATTTAGATTCGGAAATTATTTTTTGAATGGCGAATGTAATTCTTTGTGACACATACATACATCCAGAAAATTTACTTAGAAGGAAAAAAAGACAACAAAAGGTATTTCTCCATATTTTGAATTTTAAGACAACTAAATTATAAATTTTTATAAATAGTCCGCCCGAATGTTCTAAAAAATGCTCCTAAAACTAAAAATGAGTCCATTGAACTTAAGTATTTTTCAAAGAGCGAAGATTAGTGACTTTCAAAGATATGGTTTGTGTACAGAATAAAAAGGGTTCAAGACAGTTTAAGGGACACTGTAAAATTAAATTTCGTTTCTAGCGTCGGTATTTCTATGCAATTATTTCTATTTTTAATAAAAATTTTGTGGAAAGTGAAGTGTAAAAACTTAAGTAAATTTATATTCATTGTTTATTTACCACAATTGTTATTTACCACTAACTATTGTTTTTATACAAATTACAGCTAGTTGTTATTCACAATAAATAATTATTTATTTAAATGATGAACGAACGGAAACGACAGAGTTTGCGGTTTGATGCCGAAACTTCACAAACTGATTAGTTGCCAGTGTTGTCAATTTCATCGGATATGATGCATTAAGGGCCACTCACACGAGACACCTGCGAATACTGAGAGTCATGTTGCGATTGATGTTGCTCTTGTGAAGGCATTTTTGCAATCTAACTTAAAGTTACAGCAACTGTTCAAGTTAAAGTTGCAGCAAATCTAGACGTTTTGATTTTTATTTTACAAACACAATATTGTTCCCAATAAGATTCGTGTCAAACATATAAAAATTTAGGTACAAGAAATAAGTGGAGAAAATTTGCTTAAAAAACCATTTGCTGTAAGCCAAACCAACCTAAAAGCAAGTACATCGTTATATAAACATCAAATATAAAATGGCATGCACACTTTGGAATTACTTACCTCATTCCCCCAATATGACTAGAAAAAATTTTGAGTTTGAATTGGGAAGGGGGGAGGACGTACGTATTTCGGTGCAAATCAGCACAGTTTTACTCCAGTAAAAGCTTATAGTAACCACTTTCATAAGATAAAATTTCCACATAATTGCTCACATAGTTCCATAAATTCACATAAGGGGTTATGCCTACTGGCCAAATTCCATCTGGCATTGGTTTAGTCGAAGCCTTTAACAACTACTGCTCTTCAGCTAAGCTTTGTAGTAATTGCTGTAAAAAATTCACTTATATCATCTTTCACTTTTTTATTCTATTAAAGGTGCCACGCCCACTGCTACTTTTTTGCTTACCCTTCTTTAGAAATTATTTTATTACGTGCTATATTGTACATATATTCAATTATATAACGATAACTTAATTAGCTCTCTGATTACAACGTGATTTGTGGATGTTGCCACCAGTGATGGCATTTTCGGTACATTTGTACTTTTTTCGGTACATTTGCGTCCTGAAAAATCGTTGTCAGTACATTCGACAAAATTTCAGTACATTCGGTACATTTGGGGCATTTTCAGTACATTTGCCAAATTTTTAGCACATTTTCAGTACATTTTCGGTACATTTGGACAATTTATAATATTTACCTTTTTTTTGTTCTTTTAGTAAATGAGAATAACCGCAATGAATAGATTTACAGTAATTACCTGTTATATTAATTACGTTTCGCGCAATGTGCAGATTTTGTAATTAATTTAATGTGAAATATATCTAATTTTGCTAGGGTTTTTGAGATGGGAAAAGTGAGTACCTTTTTTTTTTTTTTTTTTTGTTAGTAAATTTTAAAATAATTTCGAACATTTAAGGAAAATTGGGTGTTTAAGACCAAAAAGTACATTTGGGCTCTAAATAGTACATTTGAAGTCTCGATTCAGTACATTTTCACAAAACCCAAATGCCATCATTGGTTGCCACTACTTTCAAGGAGGTTTAACAGTATAAGGACTTATGTATGTACCTTTCATTAATGAATATTTTCGGAGATATCATCTCTAAAAGTTTTATAAAATGATAGGAACTGCTTCGAACAGTACTGAATCAAACTTTTTGATTATTGAAAAGTTTCACGCCTACTTTTCTATTCTGCCCTTTTTTAGTCCAGTTATTTATATTTACCAGTAAATTTATATACATACATATGTATATGACGTATTAGTGCGGTATAACCCTATAAGTTTCATCGAAATCGCTACTGCTGTTTTCGAAAAAAAGTTTAGCCATAGAGAAATCTTATTTCACCCAAATGATGCTTACAATATTTCAGATTTGCGTTCATACACTGAAACTTTGTAGTCAACTTGCAGAAAAAATCAAAATATTTTGATTTTAGAGCAACCGCGCAGCAACTCGTTTGTTGCCAATGCGAGCAACTATAACAGAATCATGTTGTCAAACTGTGTACTCAGCACAGTTGTTAAATTTAAAGAGATTGACAACACTAGTCATTCGACAGTTTCCCGTGTATAAGTGCACGCAGCAATCGTTTTCATTTACATCGCGTAGACAATTATTACTTTTGACTGGGTATAATGGAATTTATGTGTTATAATTGTCGTTAAGTGTATGTATAAAGTGTTAATTGTGATTAAAGTGTTAAATGTGAGTAAAGTATTAGCAGCTTTGAGTAAAAAAGCGTTACTAGTTGTCGCATCAGTATAAATTGAATTATCGAAGTGGTGTTAGAGTCAAAAAAGTATTGAAATCATACCATGTTTATTAGCAATTATGATAAAAAGGCGATTAATGTAAGTTTTCCAGTTTATAAATATAAAATTATGTAGTTAGCAAAAAAATGTTCTTACGAAAATGGCTGACATTCACAATAATTCCTTAAAGCTCAAATTTGCTTTAAGCTTATTGCACTCAACATCAAACTGTGATAAATAATTTTTTTTAAATTCTATACCCAAACCACTTATATTCTACAGAATATTTATTCATTGCGAATAAGGATATGCACCAAATTAAATTTTTATTTTATGTTTTTTAACAAAAACCAATTTTTAGGCCGTAGTGAAAGGAATAATGAAAATGTGAAGCAAAAATGCATATGTATGTACATTAGGGTGGTAAAAAAGTTGGAGACGCTCCCTCAATTGGCTCGAAATAGGATAAAAAAGTTTTAAGAATTTTTTCAAATTTTTATCTTTAACCTAACCAATTTTACTTACTGGTTCTTAGGAAAAAATATGAGAACGCCTCATCAAATAGGGGCTTAGGAGTTTTTTAAAAACTTTTATCTTTAACCCATACTGACCCTATTCAATGTGAAGTTTGGCCTAAGATACCAGTTTGTTCATTATTTTTGTATATAGTACTTTTTCCAAGAATTCAACTATCTGCCAGTTGAATTTTCAGCGCAAATATTGCTATTTTAAGATTTAAAAGCATTATGATGTGTAATTCAGTCAATTAAAATAAATTTTTCGTGCAAATTAGGGCAAAGTTGATCACCTCAAAATTTCTTCTTTACACATATTTTGTCTTGCGAATTAAATTTATTTTTGATAATTGTTCTACTGTGTCATTAGGACAAGTTGATATCGTTAATTAAATTTGCCAAAAAAGTTCAGATTGTATTCATATTCGCCATTGAAATAATTATGATTAACTTTTTTTAAATGAAGCAGCAGTTCGTTGACCTACTAAATGCTTGCAAAGTTTAATTTTAAACAAAAAAAGTTATAATCAATGAGCAAAAAAAATACATATAACTAAACTATTAATAAACCAAGACAAATTTTAAAGTTAATTAAAAAATGAATTCCAAATTCATCATTAAAAAATATATTTATCACATTTTACTTTCACATTAAAGAAAAGGTTCCCAAAAAAGTAGCACATAATTTCATTCCAAGACTTTAAGCAGCTCTTTAATCAAATCAATTGAAAGTTAAATTATAAATAATTTGTTCAGTAGCTTAATCGATTAAGTCTATGAAATAGTGATATTAATAGTCTTACTTAAAACAACTTATAACTGATTAATTAAGCGTTTAAAGTAAGAAGTTATTATGAATTAAGCTCTTGGTCTTCAAATTTGTTTTGGCAAAAGTATAAACATTTTAATTGCTCATATTATAACAAATACGTGAAAAAATGTGGGCATATTTAATAAACACGTTTTTAGCCACAGTTTGCATTAAAATATTTTAAATCCTTTCACTTAGCACATACGCTAAATGGCTATTGCGTACAACCATAATATGTAGTCGGAAAAGGAAGAGAAAAGACAAATTCACATAAGCTCTTTAAAAAATTGTAAACAAAGGCACCTACAATGCCACACAAAGCAACTCTTTCTTTGCATCAGTATGTTATGTAGATAATGAGCAACATCCCAACGCACATACGGTACATTACGCACAAGTCAAAAGTCATAGCTTCAAAGCAACTGATCCGATTCGTTCATTTTGCAGCAGTGAGCGGGTAAAGGATATTTAAATTTCAAAGTCGGCAGATGTGAACAAAACTATATTTCGCTTGGATTTTTGTGTGAGGTTTTCCTATATATATATATTAAATATAGTATGTACAAATTTTCGGAGTTCGGTCGGCTTATCAAAATAAAATATTTTGCAATACTTCGATGACGTTAAGTCTTGCAAATATTTTCTTCGCTGAGTAGGCTTAGTAAAGTAAAAAAAAAATTCATTCAAATGTTAAAAAAATTGTCTCTAGATGCCAACACTGGCCTAAGAGTGCGTTCCAAGTATGTTCCCAAAAATTTTCACAGGGGCAGATTCCAACTACATGTATTGTATATCAAAAAGAAACAATTCGAGCGATTTGAAGACATATGGCAAAATTACTTTTCTGTTTTCAGTTTTTGGTAGTTTCATTTACTTAACTGGTCCTACTCTGCAATTGGAAATATTTAAAATTGGATCTTACGACACTGAATAATTTAAAAAGAAAAAAAAATTACTGTCTGCATAGTTTTAACAAGCAGTATTGATAGTAAATAACTCAGACCTAGTTGCTTTAGATGAACACTTCCTCCTTGAAACTTTTTAGCAAAATAACCGGGATACTTGCTGATGTCTATTATTTGACTCTTTAAATTTATGTAATTTTCAAAACACACTTAAGTTTTAAAAAGTTAATACTACTATATTTGAAAAGGATTGCTAAAGTGTATTTTCTGTCAGTTTTTCGTAGAAAGTCCTGTTCGAACTGGTCATTTCATATAAAAAAGAAGTTCGATAGAATGAAGCTAGCAGATCCTGCAGCTATAAAATGGTGTGAAAAGTCTTATTAATAAGGAGAATGTCTTCTTGGGGAACTAATATACGGAGGATTTTCACCCGTTTCTGTCAGTCCGCTTATGGCCTCATGTCATTATAAAAAACTAAAGAGAGACGAATGCAGATTTACATAAGTATATTATCACTAGGTCTTCAGAAATATAGAGGTTTGAAACACCTTCTGAAAAAAAAAAATGCGGTTGAGAAAGCCTGCTTAGGGAACTGATACTCGAAGGTATTTTCGTAATTTATTTTTCCAACCAGGCTAGATATATTAGAAGAAAGCTTTCTATGAGGTATCCTAAGGACCTCGCAATGTAAACAAATAAAAATAAATAATAAAAAATTAATCAGTTGTTGATGTTTGCATTTAGATAACACCCACTATTCGTTCAGTTAATTCAGTTAAAGCTTTTTCATCAATACTTTTTTCTTAATCTGTCATTCAAATCAAGGAAAAGCTTGATAAGTATTATAAGGGTTTTGCACCACCAATTTCAATGGTAAAAAAATGATGGTCGTCGCACAAGCACCTGTGACGCTGAACGGCCTGGACGGTCAATTGAGGTCAATACATCCGAAAATGTCGAAAACTTCACGATATGGTGTTGGCCGATCGGACAGTGAAAGTGTGTGAGATTGTTGATGCCATAGGCATTTCATATGATACTATGGTTTCGATTTTAAATTATCAGTTGGGTTTTAGAAGCTATCCGCAAGATGGGTGCCGTGTTTGCTCTCAATTGATTATAAACGCAATCGTGAGACGTATGTAGTCTCAATGGAAAAACTCCATGAACTAGGCTACGAATTATTACCTCATCCAACATATTCTCCGGATTCAGCTCCCAGTGACTATTTTTTAATTTAAAACCTAAATCAATGGCTCGGTTGAAAGAGTTAGTTCCAATGATGAAATTATTGCTCAAACAAAGGACTTCGAGAAATCCTTTTTTTGGGAAGGAATAAAAAATTTGGAGAAACGTTGAAAAATAAAAACTTTTTTTGCTCAGAAATCTGTGTTCCATTCAAAAAGGCACGGATTGTTGATTTGTCTTCCATTCAAAATTACTTTTTAGAGGCAAATTTCACGTCTTTTTTTTTTAATAAAAAAGCGTAACCTAGATTTAAATGAAAAAAAAATAAAAAAGACTGCATGTTTGCAAGCTAAATTCACCTTCGCATTGAAAGCTACATTCTTATTCAACCATCTATTAAGCCAAAGACACAAACATATAATCCGTTCCAGTTAATAATGATCCATTTCAATTATGTACATGCAATTTAAAAATTTATATGGAGGTGGATGAAAATGCAGCGATTTTTTTTTAAATAAAAAGAACAAGAATGAATTCATAATTCCCGTTCGAAAAATAATTATGTGAATTTCGGCAAATGTGTTAAAATACATAAAAAAACATTTGGTCTTACGAGTATCGAACTCACGTACAGCGACTTATGAGCTCACAGCTGTATATGCGAAATCCACGATTTTTCTAAGGTGTAAAATGGATGTCGGTTTTTTGCAAGGTTAAGCTTACCTATTGACTGGATAAAAGGGAGAATGGCGCCCTGAGAAAAAAATGGTTTGCTACCTTATATTTTCGAGAGAGTTGTAATGTCGTGATTTTTTTTGGTATTCACTAATGTTTATTTTTCATCACAAAATTGTAGTCTAACATCCGAGTTTCATATATAAGAAATTTTTGGAAAGCTCAATAAAATCTGAGTGTTCGTTGAGACCTTTTCAGTAATGCGTTGTATATGAAGATTTTACATCAGAAACAAAATTTATGAAGGAAAGTTTATGTGATGACTTTTACAGGGTGATCTTTTTATTGGCAATTACTCTACTAAAAATCAAAATACACGAAGTACTTATTTATAAAATAAGTAATTGTATTTTTATTACTTAACAAATAAATTAATTTTGTAGCAAAATTAACGCAATCAGCAGTTTTCACGCCTTTCTTTCGCATTTGTGTTGTTTTTGCTTTTTTCCATAACTTTCGCATTGTTGACAAACTTTCCGCAAAAAAAAAAAACAAAAAAAAAAATTGCGTGCAACATTGGTGTTGCCTACCGACTACAACTGGGAAACAACTCATAAACTAAAAAAAAATGTAAAATACAGATTCACAAAAGCGTGTCAACAATGAACTGAGTGAGGGTAACTGAACGCATTAATTGCGCCCTCTAATGGTTGCACATAAGAAACAAGGTGATTTGCAAGAAAATCAACGCGATTTTATCAACTGACTTTTGCAGTTGGCAAAGACAAGTAGCGAGCGGCCTTTGCTGCATTTAAATTTCGCAACATAATATTACGATGATTATCTTTGCACAAAACTTATGTAAGTCAATTCATTTTGAGGCACATACCTATTTAATTAAAAAAGATAGTATTCGCTGATTTGAAATTGTGATAAGATTTGCAAAAAACAAAAAAATAATGCAAGTACTAGTTACTGCATGGCTTGTTGCGCAAACTAAACAAAAGGCTTTTGTTCAAAAAATCGCAAAATTTTCTATGCGACTTAGATTTTCACTTATTGTGAAGCTAAAGCTAAGAAAAATTAATTGTTGCTACCACGTTCAATTTTATGTTAACGAGTATCACGTTTTTTGTGCTCACGAAAGACATAAGATATTTTTCACAATACGTCTGCCTCAAACATTTTATTATTAAAGGAATCACTCTCAAAGGTCATGGTATATACCGTTTTAAATACTACGACTTTTCTTACACAGTGTGGACTTTAATTATTTGAAATATTTAAATGTCGAAATTAAATGGCACAAGAGCTTACCACATTTTAATTAGGTTTCACTAAACGAAAAAATTAAGATCGCAATTGATTGACCTAAAAACAAACAACCAACCGATATGATAAAGAGGCAACGACGTTTCCAGTTTTGCAGGATTTTTCCGGTTCACTTTGCGTTTCAATGAACAGCCATAAATAGGTGAATACAAGTGAGCAAGCTTAAGCTTAGACACAAACTCAATGGGAGACTACCAGTTATCGTTAAAGATAGCTGATAGTAAAACAATACTAAATAAAAGAAATCATCTAAGAATCAAGTTTTTTTTCTTTCTTCACTAGACAAAAAACAAAAGTGTGCTGAAAGATTTTCCTCCTTTAGGCATTGAAAAGTAAAATTTCCAATGCATATTATATTTCAAGCAATAAATTCATACTCTTTGAGTAGGTTGGCAAAATATTTGAACTAGGGGGCGTTTATTTTATGTTTTGTTTCTATATAAATCATTAATCAACTTGCCAAACAAGTAGCAAACATGAAGAGCTATAAATATATGGCATTTGAATACTCTTGTGATACATAAAAAGAAAGATTAAACACTTTAGTTATAAGTTGTTAGTATTTGAGGTTTAATTCGAACTTTTTTTTTGATTATTTAAAAAAAAATACCTAAGTATGATAATATCATCAAAATACTTTATTATATTATAATAAATTATTTTGACTGGCGTCAGCATCCAGCAGGACTGGATTAACCATGAGGTCAGTGAGGCCACTGGCCTCGGGCCCCACCACTTGGGGCCGCCACCATCCGTGTTATAAACAGTCGTATATTTATTCGCAGTCGTATAGACATACGACTGCAAATGACCTGACATTCTTAATAGATTCGATAAGACCAGCCAATACTTTCAAAGCTTCATGATTGTACTTGATACCGCTGTCAAATCCTTTTTCGAGTCATAAAGGGATTCATTCGAAAGATATGAAAATGTAGCAAAACAATTGACGAAAACAGAAAACTATGATACGAATTCAAAAGTTCAAAAACCAAATGTACGACTCCAGCCAATCGAGGACAAAAAATCATCTTTTGTCCCGCTGTCTTTCAGTTGTGGACTCGCTGATCACATCTTTATCAAAAAGAATCACAGCATATGAAGTTGTTTTGCGAGAGGTTCGGATTTTTTGATGATCTACAAACGATTACAACTGAAGAGTGAAACGCAAAAGAAAAAAATCTTGTTCATTGCTACCCAAAAGATGTAGAATCAACTCTTGGCAATGAACTGGTTTAACTCGCCGAACTAGCAAGACGCTATGAACGGCAAATCGGAGATTCTGGAGCACAATTTCTTTATCGCCAACTTTTGTAAATTCTGAAATAGTTTTTCGCATATACTTGTCCATGATATAGTGTCCAATTGCAGTGAAGAGAGATCATTCTCCAAAATGAAACTGATCAAAAATATATTACGTACGAGTATGGGACGAGTATGCTCATTATCATGGGTCTACCAGCCTCATGATAATGAGCACAGAAAACATTGTTCGTGATTTATCTTTCTTTCTTTATCTTAATCCGGCTTTGGCTTCCAGTAAATGCTGTACCCATAATTGCACAAAAATAAATCGCCCAATGCTAAAAAGTATTTAAACTTTCAATAAATTTGAGCGATTGTGTATAATTAAAAACCAGTATGGTGAATGAATAATAAGGAGTAGCCCAACCGTAACAATCCAATAGTGGGTATTCCTTTACTGTGAAGAATTGCTCAAATACACAAAAGTCCGATCCAATGTTTGGGCGTTTTATGCGTTTGGGCGATTATGGGTACAGTCGAATCAAGGGTTGTATGCAATATGACAAGGTAAATCTGGCCCTAAGCGTTCTTTAGCACTATTATCCCATACCAGAAGAGTACCTTTTGGACGCTTGTACTCGGTGTGGAGAACCTCACAAATTTTAAGGAAGACCAAGATTCGAATATTCAACGCATGCGTAAAATTAACGCTCTTATATGGCAGTGAAACTTGGCTAACGTCAAATAACATCAAACAACTAATCCAGGTCTTCATCAACAAATGTCTGCGAATTCATTTGTAGAATATTCTGGCTGAACGTCATACGGAATGAAGATCTTTGGAGAATGACAAGCGAAGAACCTATTCTAAAGCAAATAAAGAAAAGAAAGTGGATCGGCTGGACCCTCAGAAAGTTGTCTCAAAACATCACCAGAATGTCCCTAGATTGGAACCCTCAAGGAAGCAGAGGTCGCGGACACCCAAAAATCAGGTGGAGGCGAACAGTTACCTGTAAATTGAGAAATTGCAACCTAACTTGGGAAAATGACAAAGTTGTAGCCAGGCCCAGATTTTTCTTAGAGGCCAGTGCCTAGGGCGGCACGAATTTAGGGGCGGAAAATTTTGGGAAATTTGAAAATTATTTTTTTTTTTTACATTTTTTTAAGTGGTAATGGCGAGAGGTACACAGGAAGAAAAAAATGGGAGTATACCTAACAAAATGTTGCCAAGCAAAAAAAAAAAAAACAAAGGTCCTCACTTTTTTTTTCATATTCACCAGTGAAAAGGAGCAGCAATTTATGAACGGCCAAAGGGCGGCAAATTTCTAAATCCGGGCCTGGTTGCAGCTATTAATCGTATTATATGGAAATGTTACGTTGAAGCGCTATGTAACCAAGTGTGATAGAAAGGAAAAAAAAAAGCCCATACCAGATGAAGTGTCTCGTCAATTGTTGCTTTGATAACTGGTCACTGTCTGATCGATAGACAAGCGGAAAAGATTAGGAGTTCGCACTTTCGATTTCATTAAAAACTATGGAGATATAGAGGGAGAGGGAAGTAAGTAACACTTTTTTTTGCTTCTTCCCCGTACTTGCCAGGATATGATAAAAATCACTTGGCTTGTTCTATTTGAAGATCTGGATGACATTAGAGACGTTAGTATAGATGAGTAACTCAATTTCATTACGAAATCTGGCCGGTTTTACGAAAGGATTTAACTAAATAACCCGCTGGCTGCTACTCCCACTTAAACAAACTTAATTTAAATAAAAATCTTAACAACAAATCTTGGCACAAAGCCTTAAGGTTTGATTACAATATGTGCTAAAGGAAGTTATCACTTTTTAATAAATTCAAACAATAAAAGCATCTAATGCATGCGTGTGGTACCCCAGGTGGATATTGAAGGATCATATCCTTCTCGAAATTTGCTTAATTTTGAATGCCACGAATGATATTATGCTCGTTCCACATTGATTTTAATAAAATTTTAAAGAAATTTTTTAGTTTCTTCAATCAGCTTTCATTAGATCGTTTTGATAAAAAATTAAGCAACACAAAGTTGTATGCAAAACTTTTTTTTTCTCTCAAGTTGTAGCACATAGCTCGATTTGGCTGTACCTTGAAATTCGGTCTTCAAGTTTGATTATAACTACGGTTAATTCTTTGGAGAATGACCAATTACTTAATTTTTTAACTAAATTTTATTCCAATGCATTCGGTTTCAAAACGATTTTTCTTTTAGCAAATCGTTTTAAGCATTATATTAAAAAAAAAAAAAAAATTTCAAAACTTCAAGTGATTTTTGACTTTCACGTAAATAAGTCGGAAACCCACGCAATAATGTTATAATTTTTGTACGGTAACTTTCCAAATATAACAGCGTCGTTGATAAGCAATCTTTGTAACATTAGTAACATAAGCACAATTTACATAAAAAACCTCTTTTTTTAGTTAATATTTTCATGACTTTCTTATAAAGTCGGCATAACTAATTGTTTTAAATCATTATCAAGTTCACCAGTAAAAATAAATTCCGCAATAATAACTTTATCAAGTTTCTGTCTTATGTCTTTTGTTTTTGCGCGCATTATTTATCTGCTGTGCTCATATAATTTGCGCAATTGGCCATCAATGTCAGCTGCATTTTAACATCCTTAATAAACGGCATTTAAGGCACTTAAATTCATTTCACTTTCTACACCTTCACCTTAGGTTAAAACAAGTTTGTTGCTTAAGTCTTTTGTTTTTTTATTTTGTGTTAAGTGCACAAAAGATTTTTTGTTAAGAAAAGGTAACGGATTTCACTTACGGTGTATACAAACGAAACATGATGTAAGGATTTGGGCAATAATCGCGATTACGCAAAAAACAACGTAAGACATTTAAATCCAGGACACCGCTATTTAATAGATTTCTTAAATCGCCTTTATTCAAAATGATACCACGTGAATCTGCAAGAAGTTTAATTAATTTTTTTTCGAATGGAATTAGGTGCGAGTGAAAGATTACCTTCGGTAATAAGAAATATGAACACAATAATGGAGATTAGATATTTCATGATAAATTTTTTAATTTAATTTTGGCGATTTTTTTAAAAGAACACTTTTTGAAAAATAAATTTTTAATTAATTTTTAATTCTCAATTAATTTTATTTATAATTTAAAAACTTTTTTTATAAATCAATTTTGATATATTCCTTTATAAAAATTGATTTTCTAAGCTCGCAATTTTTGTACCGATTTTGCACTTCGCATGCGACACTTTTGGCGGTCACAATTGTGTGTTGGTGATGTTACCACTTTTAGCTCGCGAACTCGATTAAACACAGCGTAAGATTGCAATGCATGTAGCAAGCAATCACCACCAACCAACCAGTTGTGTTCGTCTCCAGTGGCCGCCACAGCTGAATTCCTTCAGTCGACGACTTTGTTGCCATTCTCTTGAGTTTTTTGTTGGTTTTTATTTATTGCCAGCTATGCTGCGCATGGCGCTTTCTGCGGTTTGTTTTGCTTTCTTTGTTGTATGCAGCACATGTTGTTCAATATTTGCTGCTCGTTGACTTCTGAGTGCTTCGACGACGTTAAGAAGCACTTGACTGCTGCTTTTGCAAGAAGAGCGCTAATGTTTAACAGCGTTGTATGTTGTTGTGGCAAAATTCACTCAAGATTCACCACAGCGTTTTGTATTTAGTTTGCACTTTTATTAAATGAAGTGACTTAGTTTTCTTTTCACGCCAACCGAATCAATGGTTTTGTTTGTGCTCTTTGTGTGTTGTTGCATAGGCTCTAATTTAGCATTCAATTGACGCGGATTATGTAAATTGAATTTTAATGTCTGTACGTGTGATTTGCTGTGTGAATTTGGAAATGATTTTATTTTTTGCAGACATATAGTCGTCAATTATGTGACAGTACTTTGAAATTATTCTGCAGATTAAATGAACAAAGTTAAACAGTTGCGTATAAAATTTTTATTAAAGATATACATTCAGAAAAGCAATTAAATAAGGCATAAAAGCTAGGCATTTATTCACCTGTCTCATTTTTTTTCGCAATGTCTTAGAGATGTGTTATATTTTGAAGTTACTGGGCACAAATTTATTTGAAAACAACTGATTTCAATACAAAAAGTTTACAAAATAGTGACCGTGCAAAGTAACAGCCAGTTCAAGGTGACATGCATTTGAAACTCGTTGGTTAATAATATTGGGTTGCAACCCTTCATAGGCGATCAAATCAATGTCACTTTAAAATGGCTGCAATTTTGTAAGGAAACATCATTAATCACCACCTGAAAGCTCATTTTAAAAGCCAAAGATGGTACTAAATGATACTTTTGTTTAAAATAAGCTGATTGAATAAACTTTCTTTGAATCATATACATGGCCTCGAAAGTAGACAAAAACATCGTGTTTTAGGCACTTAGCCTCAAATATTTCAGAACTCTGACATCAATGGCTCAATTCGGATTCAGCGCAAAAAATTACTTCAGAAACATTTTTAGTAAAAAATAATTTTACACGTAAAAATAACAGGCTTCGGCATCACTTTATAAAAATGAGATACAGAGTTGAATTTTCGTGAACTTTTTCTTCATATCATAAACTTACTTAAAAAAAAGCACTTTGAAAAAAACCAAAAAGAAAAAAATTTGAATCACCCTAATGTGATACTATTCGAATATGTCGATTTTCGTCGACTTATTTGATAGTTTTCGATACTTTTAGACTCTTATCAATTTTTTTGATACTCTTTAATTTTTATCAACTGTTTCATACTCATCGATATACAAATATATTTACTTTTCTATACAAATCGATTTTTTGGCTTTTTGAATTTTCCGATTTTTCGTAGTTTTTTATCAACACTCTGAAGTTATGTATAGGTTTTTGTCAACTTTTCAACATTTTCGATACATTTTGAGATTATTAGATACTTCTGGTTTCTCATATATGAATTTTGGGGCTTAAATTCCAAAAATACCAACAGTGTGAAATTTATTTAGGTCGAAAAAAAAATTGATGGAAATATGTCCAAATATATGGGGATATCTCAAAAACGATTCTTAAGCAAAAAAAAAAAAAAAAATAAAAGGTTGGCATTTTTGGAATCTACGCCTCAAAATACATAGAAAAAAAGTCTATGAGAAACCAGATCTCGAGATGAGGCCCAAATTTGTAAGCTAGTGTCATCGAAGTTTTTCGAATTTCAATTTGTCGATACTATCATAGATTTTTGATACTTTTCAATACTTTTTATAATTTTTGACATATGTATGTATTTCCGAACAAAAAGAAATTCATGTGGACAGAGGTTATTGTACTCCGAAAAAGCATTTCTTAGGCCATATTTTCGCCTAGAACACTAATGATATTGGCATAGAAATTGGCTAAAAGTCACTGGGAAAGTCACAGAAATCGCATATGCTCTTCTTGTCCAAGCTAAATTAGCAGTAGTAGGAGAGCTGGCAGCCACTTTGAGGAACATACTCGCACAAGGCTAAAATTTTGTATACACATACTTAGTTTAGTACCAGTAAAATAAGAAAATATACATCTGACAGTATTGGCGCGGTCGCGAAAGTACACCCTTAATATTTCAAAATGCAAACTATTTCTAAAAAAAACATATTCGCACAAGGCTAAAATTTTGTGTATAGTTGATTTAGTACTAGTAAAATAAGAAAATCAATAAATGGCAGTATTGGCGCGGTCGCGAAGGTACACCCTAAACGTTTCTAAATGCAAAATATTTTTGAAAAAATCATTATAATTATTTTTCATATGACATCTATATTTTGGAAATCAATTCAGGCGTTCCCCACTTATAATGATTTTTTTCGTTTAGGGTGTACCTTTGCGACCGCGCCAGTACTCCCATTTATTGATTTTTTTATTTTACTAGTACTAAATCAACTATACACAAAATTTTAGCCTTGTGCGAAAATGTTCCTCAAAGTGGCTGCCAGCTCTTAGACTATAGCGTTTGTTACCATAATCAAGCAATTGATTAAGGGTTGCTACGTGTTAGATAAATTCTCTTACAGTAATAAAATAATTATTTATAAACATAATATTCGATTCATTTCGATGATTTCCGATACAAAATTAGTGATACTACCACTTTTGATAATTTTTATCTGTTATTTAGCATTGCTACACATTTTTGCGCATTCTAGCCAATTTTCTCGTATTTTCGGATATTTTCGCGAATTTCTGCACGGTATCGCAAATTTTCAGCATTTTTTTTTTCAATGACTTTGACTATATACCGCTTACTTATAATACGTTTTCGTGCGTTTCTCGCATATCAATTTCACATGTTATCGCGCGTTGTCATTGATATCATGTACATTTTCACACCTATCATATGGTTAGATTAACTGAAATGGTTAAATTAACGGCCTGGGCGTGTCATTAAAGGCCACCTGGCAATCCTGAGTGGTTTAGTTATTAAAAAGCTTTTGTTTGTCATCATCATCGTTTAATATCATATGAATGTTAGATTGCAATGACGTCAATGCATCTAAAATTGTGCTGCTTAAAAAACATTTCGACAGCAGATGTTTTTTTTTCAAATTTTTTATTTGTATTTTATTTTAATTTATAACGGTTCTTTTGCTTTAATTTTTAATTTTTGATATGAATTGAAAATTTACAATCTTGTTTCACTTCTGGCATGTAGTCCCAGCCAAGAATTCACGATTGCGTGACACTTAGCATAGACTACATGCGTTACAAACGTATTTATTTACAAACAACAAGTTTGCTTATAGGCCACTATCGACCAATGCCTTCAGCACTAATTAAAATGATGTTTACAGTATTTGATTTTTTTTTTAATTGCAACATTTTTTTAAGCCACTTTATGCAATGAGCTTAATATCTCGATATCAATAAAAAAGAAAACGATTCTCTGGCAAAAAAGTTGAATCAAAAAAAAAAAAAATTAAAAAACAATGTAGAAAAATATTTGTGTCGCATTGCCACTGTTATCAACAACAGCACAGTACCGGTTACTATTTTGTATGGCAAAAAGTTACAGACAACCTGCTGCTACTCGTACATAATAAACAATTGCGTCTCCTTGCGGTTTATAAGCGAATTCATTCATGTCTTAAATTCAAGTTCAATAACGTTGCACAAGTGCTGGCGTAAACAAGTTAATAAAAATCAAATACCTATACATAAATAATAGGCTGGTGCTATGAGGAGTTATCTTTAGTGTGTACAACTATGTGACTTTTAAGCAAAATTTATATATGAACAGCTGCAAAATTATTACTTATTGGTAGTTATTTTAAAAATTGATGCTCCTATGAGATTGGCGAGATAACTCTAAAAACATTTAGATAATTAATAATAAAAGTCACATAAAAATAATCTTTTGAAAAAGTCAGCTGTAGCGACAACTGAAGTGACACAGGTTCGTGACTTAAGTCTTTCGTATTCAAGTTGGTTGAACTTTAACTACTTGTTTTCGCCGAAAATTCAAATGTGCAATTTCTTAAAAATAATTTTTTTCTTCCTCATTTAAGTTAGTGCTTACTTACCTTGTAAAAAGTTGAAATTTTAAAAATCCATGCGGACAAAAATCATTACGCATTAAAAGACAACGTATTGGATTTAAAATGAAATTACGCTTAATAAAATCAAATGCAACTCGATCTAAAATTAATATGATTTTCATACAAATTGGTTGTTAAGTTTTTTGACTTCTACTTATTAAGAAATCATTATTGATTTTACCATCATAATTTGTAAATGCAATTCCGGCAAACAGCAAACAATAAACACACACTTTAAGCCACATCTTTATTTGAACACGAAAACTTTTAAGCGATAAAACATTTTAGCATTTCGCGAACCGTTTAAAACTTAATCATAAAGAGCTTGTGACTGCTAACACTGTTGCAGATGTTGTGACAACACATCTCATGCAGCAATCGAAAATGCAGCACAGTTGATAAAACGTTTTCCACACACTTTGTCGCGCAAAGTAGTAGTTGTTCGCTTAGAATTTGCCAAATAGAGTATCGTTTGTTTGCGTTGTTGTTGCGACAAACTGTTGCAAATTTCAAAGAATGTTGCTTTCTCTTAGCTGATATGTTATATATTAGATTTATTTTATTGTTTACAATCAATTTTTATCGATAGTTAAATTAAATTTCACAGCGGCACACCATATGGTACTTGCTACTCTGCTCACGACTTTGTTAAGACTGAATTTATTGAAAATTTCTAAAGTTAACTGAAAGTTTCGGTTATTATTTAATTAAAATTTTATTCTGTTTTGGACTGCCAAGAGAAAAAAAATAAAGGTTTCGATACGACCATTTTTCCATTACTGCATTGATTTGAGTTTAGTTTTTTGTTAAAAAAAAGAATCATTTTATTTTGTTGTTAGCAGCTACACGAAAAATAAATTTTCATATAATTTCGGTAATGCCTCACTCGTTTCCTTAAATAGTTATCATATCATAGCGTTGACTTGTGTAGGTAACGTTTTGAATGTCTGTTAAGTTTCAATAAATAAAATTAAAAAAAGTTAGAAGATTAGCTTTAGATATATGTAAATATATGGGACGATCCATGTCAACCGGATCAGTGCTGTGTCCAAAATTTGGAGTGAGCAAACAAATCGTCCGAGGGCTCATTTTGAAGCTTAGGACAACTACTTTCAGATTTCGTGCGCGCCTTTGCAAAATTCAAAATGGCGGATCCAATATTGCGGCCGGAAGCAGGTTAAAAATTGAGTGTCCAGCAATAATCACTTGTAAAAAAAAAAAATTCACAACCGATCGGGTCGTTTCTTGACTCAAATTGTAGCTCTTAAAAAGTTGGCGTGGAGAGTTGACAGAATTCATCATGGCGGTCAAAAATTCAATATGGTGGCCTAAATTTTGAAAGTCAACTGATTTGCACCAAACTCGGTATACAAGGGTCTTGGGGATCACTGATCACGAATCATAAGTCAGATTTAGAAAAAATAAATTTATATAGGGTATACACCAATTATTAAAATAAATATCAAAAGGGCAAAGTGGCGTTGTTTAAATTATCGTCAAAAGAAAAAAAAAAAATAGAACAATTCCCCAAACGAACAAGTAGTCAAACAAAATTTTTGGACTACACTAATCCCTCGAACTGCACGGTTTCGGACTGCGTGGTTTCGGAGTTTTGTTTTTACCACCGAAATTTCTCCATTTCTCTTTTTTCGCACTATTTTTCGTGCAATACATATGCATATAAATTTTGAATTTGAAAATGAAATGATGTAAAGAGAGCTTTTGTTTTACATGCGTATGTATTTTTATAAATGAATTTATAATTTTTATTTATTTTTTGTTTATGTTTAACTTTTATTTATATGTGGTGGACTTTTTTTTGCTCAGAGACATGCACTTGAATCAAATTATATTCATAAAAAACCAGATAGCTCACTCTTTTCAATAAACTTTAAAAAATATTGAATAGTGTTAATCTTAAAGCAATTTAAATAAAAATCCGTCAAATGGCTCTGACATGCCAACATCTGATATTGGAAACTTGGTATAAAATTTAACAGAAAGGTTAATTAAATCCATGAAACCATCAAGCCCAATCGGCAGGCCTACTGGAAAGACTATAACAAATTGGGGTCAACTGAAACTCACTCATATACACATACATATACATATAGATTATCATGATTTTATTTAACAAAATAAAAATTGATTGAGATGAATTTGAATTTGTTCTCAAAAACTACAATACAAGAATGCATTACCACCAAAATCAACGCGTGGAACAATTTCTGTGAGATAATTGCACTTCAAAAGAATATAGGTTTTATATTCTCCACCTAACATTAACAATGTGCTGATGGCTGCTGGATAATGTCTAGCAAAGAATCCCAGAACCACTTAAACTTAATAAAAACATCTTTGTCAAACACCCAGTTACTGAAAGAGCGGGTGTTCAAGATAGATCCCCCACTCCCATACAGTTTTCTACTCACAATGAACCAGCTAATCGAACCCTAGAGTACGGCTGCGCAGAACCGAGCCACTCTATATATAGTTTCTAAAATTACACGAAAAAAAATTTTGTAAACTCAAATTTAACCTTGTCAGTGAAGAAAGTTTAAGAAGAATACTTCAAGATTATTTCGAACTTTGCATTTTTATCTTAAAAAGGCAAGTTTCATAATGCTGTACAACTTTTAACTAAAAATCTTGAAAATTGCCTTCCAAATAAATTTTCTCCAAAAAGAAAGTAAAATGTTTCACAACCTGCCGACCTAGCGTATCTAATCTAATTATTAATTTTTCACAGAAGAACAGCAGCAAAAAGTTTAAGGCTGAACAAAAAGCATTTCGAACTTTAGTTTGTAATCAGAGCGAGTAGTATCAATACGATTAACAAAAATCCAGCATGAATATATGGGTATATTTAGGTGTTCTTTCTTTCATTATAATGTACACAACTATAAAAGCAGATCTGCCTGGTAAGAGTTAATTTTTTTCATGATTTCGATATCCAAATTGATAAATATTATTCTTTCAGCGCGTTGTTTAGAACCAAAGCCTGTATCAGTTGGAACTTGCTTTATATGGACTTCCGTCTACTTTTACAACTCTCAAAGCAAGAAATGTGAATTCTTACGACTACGCTGCAAAGCAAAGGGAAATAACAAGTTCTATGACTTGGAGCCATGTATTAAAACATGTATTCCTAATTAATGTAGGCAATTCGATTCTTAGACTTTTAAGTCTTAAAAATAATAAAGAATTATATAAAATTCTTAATGCAATAAAACTTGTATTTTTAACCAATCAAAGCTGCATATTTGTATAATTTTTTACTGTCTTGGAAATAAAAAAATTTCGTTTTTTCCAAAAATAGTAAATAATACTTTATATCAATAATTGAAGTGCTGAAATTAAATTGAAGGAATATACGAAATGGAAGCTTTGGTATATGAAAAAACTTCTTTTAACGTAAATACGGCATAATATTAATAATTAATACTGAGCCATACATAACGTGATCTTTGGGTCAATTTGTGAAAAATTATAAAGATAAAGCTCAGTTTTTTAATTTTTAATCTTAAGATAACAAAAAAAATAATTAAGATTGAGTGGTACTTTGCATCGAAAATTGCACACGTAAGCAATACCCGAGCTATGGCGACCAATTGAGACTTTCCATTCAATAAAAGCGGATTTTCTTAATTGATTCAACTACTTTATGTTGTTAATGTTTAGCCAACACTGGTCAAGCGGTACATTCTCTGAAACCAAGAATTAATTTTTCAGATAACATTAGAAACTTTCATTGAAATATCGCCAATAAATAATATGATTTGTGTTCAAGGGAAAGTGGAAAATATTATAAATATTATAACGATTAATTCATGATAAGACATGCAGTGATTTTTGTTTTTAGTTTGATATTGCAATTGTCATAAAGTTTTCTAAAATTTCCCATACTCATTGTAACAATAACAGCAATGGGTGGTATACTGAATTGAATAACAGCATTGTATTGGTTTGCACTATTGTGGTTACTATCAAAATTGTATGGTCTTTATAACCTACATCTAGGATATAGGTACTAACTATTTTTATGCAACATAAAAAAAGAAGTGCCACTGAAAAATATTAACAATCCACATGTTCACATGTCTTTCTTCGTGCTCTAAGTGTACTTTAAAATATTTCCCAGTACCTACCTTACAATATGAAACTTGCTAGCATAGCCGTTGCTTACTCACCTATTTCAGTATTAGCAAGCCTGAACATACCTCCCCTAATTATGGTTTTTGCTTTTCACATGCATAATTACAACTTGTAGCATTGACAGTGATTGCTTCATGCCATATAAAGCTTAATATGGTGGTATCTTATTGTTAGTACTTATCGTATTCACGCAAACGATAGATGAAAATTCAATTTTAAAATGTAAAAGAAGAAAACAAGGCAATAGCTATCGCAAACGAATAATATTTATTAAATTTTTCAATGAAAAGAAATGTATGTATGAAAAGACCTTTCAAGTACTGAAAAAGACATGAGACCATTGATATTTTGTATGGGAATTAATTTCCGGTCTAATGAATATTTTCGTTTCATATATCAATAATCATCAATAGTCTAAGTATTTGGGCAAAATAAAAGTTTTATTAAATATGTATACATATTTCATTATTTCTATTTATCTACTTATATCACTTTACATCTACTTTTGTCTCCATCTTTATTGCCTTATTTCCATTTCTAACTCTATTGCTTCTTGATCAAAGCCTTCAATTTTTGTATGTCTAAATGTCTTTTGTATGAGTAGATGTCTTTGCACTAAGTTTTATAACATCCTAATGAAACAGGAATAAATCCTTTTCTTATTATTTGGCCCGAATTTACCTTAGAGGCACACTTGGCCAGTGCCTATGGCGGCACGAATTTAGGGGCGGTAAAAATTGGGAACTTTGAAAATTTTTTTTTAAACTAACTAAAAATGTTGACAAGCAAAAAAAAAAAAAAAAAACAACAAAAAAGGTCCTCACTTTTGATATTAAATTTTTTTTCCATATTCACCAGTGAAGAAAGGCGGCAATTTGTGAACGGCCTAAGGGCGGCAAATTTCTAAATCCGGGCCAGATTATCACAAAAGGTTCTTATGTGTGGAGTGCGGAATATCAACTTTTTCAATTCCATAGCAAAAAGCAAAAAGAGTGGTTTCATTGCTGAGTCAAAATTTTATGTTGAAAAATTTTAGTTCAGTATTAGTAGTAGTTTAGTTTATACTCCGAGGTATTAAATTGGCCATTTTTTCAAAACTTAAGTTTGGTCTAATCTAATACGGAAAGGTCGAAAATAATTTTTTTATTTTGTCAGTTTGTATCGGTTTTACCACAAATCCATCAGCAAACGTGTCTACAGAAATTTAGGGAAATTAGTCATTATAATTTTTTCGAATGGAATTTAAATTTTACAATATCAAACCATGTCTTCTCTGAATTTGTTATAGAATTAAAAAAAGGCAATTTCAAATACAATTTCGTGGAATGAAATCGACAAGGGGTTTTTTTTTTTACCATGAAACTGAAATTTCCTATTTGTGATTCCTTGGAATTTTTGAATTTAATTTTCAAAGGAATAATTCACATCAAACTTTGAAATGCCTTAAAGTAGATCTAAGATGAGAAAATGTTGAAAATTCGGTAAATGTTGCAAAAATCGAAATAGCGAAAAATTTTAGAAAATCTGAAAATTGTCACAAAGTAATGAAAAAGTTGATAAAAGTCGAAAAAACAAGACAATCACGTGATTGTGGGTGAGAGGCATTATATGCACCACCAATTCACTATTATATGGTTTTTTTTTCCATACCCATCAATAGAGATGTTCACATATCAATAACATATCTCACATTTTAGGTATAAGCAATAGAATCTGCAATTTTTATTATCTCCATAGCACAGTCTTTTAGAGTAGAGGCACTAGTAACTATGTACATTAAACTTCATCAATGCAACTTCTGCGGCATAAAGCCTCTGTCACAAAATGATTAAATAAATATTTAAATATTTTGACTCATTGAACCGGATTATAGGAGTCTGACTTGATTGCCATGCTGAATCAATTTAAGAAAATTCCATTTTTATCCATTGAAAACCCAACAAAGCGGATTTCTCTAAAGTCAGAATTACGTTAAGTTTATTGTTGAAAATGCACAAAAAAAAACATAGCCTACACTATCTTAACCATCAATAATACAGTAAAATTATACAGCATAATTTGCTAAAAAATTAAATATTTTGTTGCATTAAGAATTTCATATATGTAATCCTTTATTATTTCTAAGACTTAAAGGCCTGAGGATCCAACTGCGTACATTATTACGTACTGTTTATTTCCAACTGCTCCGCAGGGTAGTCTTATGAGTTCACATTTCTTGCTTCGAGAGTTATAAAAGTAGAAGTTACTCGGCATGCCGCAAGCATTAAGTGATACAGGCTCTGGCTCTAAACAATGTGCTGAAATAATAATATTTATTTGGAATATCTAAAAAAAAAAAAATATTTTACCAGGTGGATCTGCATTTATAGATGTCAACATTATAATGAAGCAAAAAACGCTTAAGTAGATCCATAAATTCATGCTGGATTTTTATTAATCGTATTGATACTACTAGCAGCGATTACGTACTAAAGATTGAAATGCTTTTTGATAACCTTAAATACTCGTAGACCGTAGAATTCGTTGAGCTTTAAACTTTTCGTATTTGTTCTTCTGTGAAGAAAATATAATTTAAGGGCAAAAGCACTTAACAGGCGCAATGAAGTCAAACAAGTTAAGCTGTTTTGTCTGCTAAGGTTAAAAATATTATGCCGCCATCTACGGCTTTATATTCAGTGCCGCAATGATCGTAAAACGGGAGGGGAGAAGGTGTGCACATTTGGGGCTCTCGAATGGCAGCTTATGCAAATAATCGGGTTAGATACGCTAGGCCGGCACGTTGTTTATTATTTTACTGACTGTAGAAGATTTAAAAGCTACCGATTTGATAATGTTGGAATTGCTGAAATAATGCTCTTGGTAAAGAGAATTAAATATTTTGTTTGCTTGGCATTGAATCCGCTTTCCGTTGGAAAAAAATGCTACAAAGTCGATTATATATAAATTCTGAGATTGCCACAAAAAACAAAACTGTGTTTCTCCAGCTTAACTTTCATTTTTTTTTTTAGTGTAGATTAATAGAAATTTTTCAAGGTTAAGTCGATTTTTGCACTTCTATCCTAAAAAAATGATGTTACATATAAAATTTTGAAAAAATCGGAGGGGAAGACCGAAAAAAACCTATCCAATTGGTATGGAATGCCCCTTACTTATGTAACTATTATCATACATCAAAAAAACTAAACAGTTTGTAATGATGAAAGATGTTTGTAAAATTCTACGGTCCTTGATTCGCTGAAATCGATTCTGGCTTTCGATTTGCTAGGTTATGGCTACTCTTGGAGATTAACGCATAAAAAGATTGAAACCCAAAAATTTGATTGCATTCAGAATTTTATGTAATTCTTTGTTGTTTCTAAGACTTATAAGTCTAAGAATGTATGGATTAAATTAACTATGTAAGAGCACATGTTTTAATACATGACAACTCATCCTTAAAATTGTTAGTGGTTGGCACTACTTTGCATCCTGCTGCTGTATATTTCTCACATTCTTGCCTTTGAATGTTGTAATAGAAGCCGTAAAACACCTTCAGGCAACCTCCATCTCCGTGAGGCATTGTATCAAAACAACGTACTAAAAGGATACTATTTATTTGGAATATCAAAGTCATGAAAAAAATTAACTTACTAGGCTTAGCTGCATTTGCAGATGTTAACATTAAAATGAAGAAAAGAATACTTAAAGGAAACTTTAAATTCATGCTTGATTTTTGTATTGATACTATTTGTGGCGAGTACTTACTAATGACTAAAATGCTTTTGGCAAGCTTAAATACTCGTACACCTATCTAGAATTCGTTGAACAAAATATAATTTATGCAAAAGCACTTAAAAATTGCAATAAATTCAAATAAGTTAAGCTGTTTTGTCTGCTAAGGCTAAAATTAATATGCCATGCACTGCGATTTAGTGCAATAATTACTAGAAAATTAGGGAGGGCAGAAGGTCTGCACATTTGGGGCTCTCGAACGGCAGTTTATGCAAATGATTTGATTAGATACGTAGTTAACTGACTTTCTGGAAACGAATTGACTTGGGAGTCAATTTTCAAGCTTCGACTTAATTATGAAATATTTTCTTAACCTTCACTGACAAGGTACCAGTATTTATCATAGGTGAAAATTTTCCAACTTTTGAAATCACATGATTTTTTTTGAAATCATGAAAGTCAATTGGCCGACAAGATCACGTGGTTTGACACCGCCGAGTTTTTTCTTGTGGAGCTATTTTTACAGATTTGGAGTTAAAACACCACTTATTGTGGTCGGGGAGCAGATGTTGCCTAAACAAAATCCAACTTCGCAGTTTTTCCATCGACTAAGGAGTTTGGGAACCCTTTTGTTCACTTTTTCCCATTGATTGGTGCGTATTAGAGTTTAACACAAAGAAAGAGGCAACACACCTCCATAAGGAAGTTGAAGCCATTTCCTTTAGGTCGGTGGCTGTTCTGGTGACTTGGAAAATCCGTTTTTAATCTTTTACCAGTGACTTGTGCTATAAAATGAGTTCGGGTCCATTTGCTCCGACAGTTTCTTCAGGAAAGTGTTTTAAATTTTCTGCTTTCTGCAATTTCACCAAATATTCCCCTACTGAATTTGTTTGGAGTTGCTAAAATAACACTCATGGTACTGAGTTTTAAATATTTTATTGATATGCGAATGTCACGCCTTTCTGATATATAGTATTGAAATAAAGTCGTGGCATTGAACTCACTTACCACTGATAAGAATTTTTCCTCAGTCATATATATATTGTTTCAGGTACTAGCTCAAAAAATGAGCTGAAGTTCGATCGTTTCAGTGAAGGTTAAAAATGATACTTCAAGGTCAAGTCTAATTTTGCACTAATGGAAAGTTTCACGATGCTATATAACTTTGATCTACCTTGAAAATTGGCTTCCAAATCCATTTTTTCCATATAGCGAGTAAAATGTTACGCAACGTGCCGCACAGTGGTGTAATTTCATACAAAAGATGGTAAGAAATTGAAATAATCATTGCAGAGTAAATCAATTTGTAATACATACATACATAAATGCCTTTTACTTGCACGTGTTTTTTAAGCGTTTCCAAAAGAACAAATACAAAAAGTTTAAGGCTGAACAAATTCTAGATCTACGAGTATTTAAGGTTGTCAAAAAGCATTTCAATCTTTAGTTCGTGATCGCTGTTAGTAGTATCAATACGACAAAAATCCAGCATGAATTTATGGGTCTATTTAAGCTTTTTTTGCTTCATTATAACGTTAACATCTATAAATGCAGATCCACCTGGTAAAATATTTATTTTTTTTTTAGATTTCGATATCCCAAATAAATATTATTCTTTCAGCACTTTGCTTTGAGCCAGCGCCTGTATCACTTAGACTTTGCTACAGTCCGTCTGACTACTACTATCATAACTCTCGAAGCAAGAAATGTGAACTCATAACACTACCCTGCGGAGCAGTTGGAAAAAACCAGTTCAATGACATGGAGTCATGCATTAAAACATGTGTTCCTAATTAATGCACGCAATTCGATTCTTGGACTTTGAAGTCTCAGAAATAATAAAGGAGTATATGAAATTCTTAATTCAACAAAATATTAAATTTTTTAGCCAAATCATGCTGTATAATTTTATTGTGTTATTGATGGTTACGACACTGTAGGCTATGTTTTTTCTGTGCATTTTCAACAACAAACTTAACGTAATTCTCCTTTTGGATTAATTCACTTTGATGGGTTTTCAATGGATAAAAATGGAATTTTCATAAATTGATTCAGCATGGCAATTCAGTCAGACTCTTATAATCCGGTTCAATGCGTCAAAATATTTAAATTGCACATACGTTACGTTGTTAATGTTTAGCCAACACTGGTCAAGCGGTACATTCCCTAAAACCAAGAATTTATTTTTCTGATAACATTAGAAATTTTCATTGAAATTTTGCCAATAAATAATATGCTTTGTGTTCAAGGGAATGTGGGAAATAAATATTATGACGACTAATTCATGATAAGACTATCAAAATAGCGTAATATTTTTCTATATAAAATGCTGTGCAGTGATTTTTGTTTTTAGTTTATTATTGCAATTTTGTTATAAAGATTTAT
Source organism: Meiosimyza platycephala (assembly GCA_963662105.1). NCBI lineage: Eukaryota > Metazoa > Arthropoda > Insecta > Diptera > Lauxaniidae > Meiosimyza > Meiosimyza platycephala. The sequence goes on from OY759210.1 coordinate 22,645,934, forward strand.
AAAAACCCCATTTTGTTCAAGAATTTCAAGACAAAACGATGATTAAAAGATTTTCAATTTTAATTCTATATATATTATTAGCGCAGGCCCGTACCTACTATAGGGGCTGGGGGGGGAGGACTCTCACGAATTTTTTAGGAAAACTTAAAAAACAAAAGCAATTAAAAAAATTATTTTTATAGTTTATACTAATTAGGTTTACTGTTTATTTTTTTCTAAAACAATAAGAAAAATTTAAAATAGCTGTACTCTGCGATCTTTCAGTGCATTGAATCTTTTTAAAACCATATCTAGATCTATAGACTCAAGACGTTTGTGCTCGAAAGCCAGAAACGATAAGTTATTTAGCCTATCAGTCAACATGCCTATTCGTTGTGGCCGTATGATTCGTGTTAATGACAAAAATGACGATTCGCATAATTCCCGTTCCAGAAAGGAAAGTTTCGATGGTTGCAAAAGATTGTACACTTTTTCCATTCCTTGACGTACCTTATACAGCGGCGTCAGCACCACTGTCTTAATTTTTTTTTCTTCCTACTTTATCAATTTGTTTAATTGTTCATTCTCCGCACGAATTCCATCTATATATTCTTTGGCAATTTTAAGCTCAATTTCACTTAGTAATTGGATGCCCAAATCGGCCATAAATATATATGGTATATTAAATCCACAACATGGTTCAAATACGTCGTTTTCACAAAAAATGTATGATTTGAAAAAAATGTACTAAGGGGGTGCTTAAGTTTTGGCCAATAGTGTATAGTAAAATTTGTTTGCCCCTGGGCCTGTAGTAGTGACAACTGCAAACGCCGCAAAACCAGCAAAAAATGTTACTAACAATAGACCAAAAAAATATTAATTTTTAATACGAAAATAAAAAATACGGTTCTCTTAAAATTGAGCATAGAATGAGACCTGTAAATTTTAAACAAATCGATGACATTGATGGGTCTGGCTTAATCGATTTGGAAAATAATTTACCTTTATAAAAAAAATGGTTTTTTCATTGATGTTGATAAAACGGTCTAGTTTCGTAAATTATGAATGCATGCATGTTTAAAATATATAAATATTCTCCATAAGACGGAAGGGCAAACTTTTTCTAACTCATATAATTAATTGCAGATATAGGACTTTAAAGTTGAAATTTGTTTAAAAAAACACCAAGAGTGCTATGTATTTTAGCAATTCCAACAATATCAAATCGGTAGACGAATATTTGGTATTACCAGCAATCACAGCTCGATGGATGGAGTTAATATGTAAGTTGGGATTGGTACCCTCCATTACAAGCAAAAGAATTTAAAAATCTTAAAACGGATTTCGGAAGTCTATTTTGGTCCAAATATTTACAAAAAAATTGCAGCATTGATCGACGCCAAACTACGACAACTGATTTTGTTAGGCAACTGTCGGACCCTCGTCCAGCATAAGAGGGTTTTTAATCTTATTTTAATTAAAATACTCGATGGGAAAAGGTTTTGAATTGAAATAAAACGCAATAAACACTTGCAAAATACATTTCCCCATCGATTGGTGGAAAAATATTAAAAGCGGGGCCATCTCTTTCTCTTGAGAATTCAACTTTCAACCTTTTATCATTGATCGGTGCTATAAAGCGTATTTGGTTTCATTCGCTTAAGCAGTCCCTCAGGAAAACATTTCATACCAATAACATATTCCATATTTAAGGTATAAGTAATTGAATCTGCAATTTTTATTATCTCCTTAACACAGTCTTTTAGAGTAAGATTCACTACTAACTATGCACATTACACTTCATCAACACAACTTCTCCGGCATAAAGCCTCTGTCGCAAAATGGTTCCCACCGCTGACACTGCAGCTACCATGACGCAATTGCAGACATTTATTGTACTGTGAGTTGTATGAAAATCCATTTATCAACATCTTACAAAGTCCGTCAGCATGCGGTGGCGATTGGAAGCAACGTTCTAAAAATTTTAAAATTTTCGTATTAAAAATAAATAAATATTTCTTTTATATTGTTGGTAACATTTTTACCTGGTTTTGCGGCGTTTACAGTTGCCACTACAAATATATAAGAAATTAAAATTAAAAATATTTTAATCATCACTTTGTCTTGAAATTCTTGAATAAAATGTGGATTTTATAAAACTTTATGACAATTGCAATAGCAAACTAAAAACAAAAATCACTGCACAGCATTTTATATAGAAAAATATTACGCTATTTTGATAGTCTTATCATGAATTAGTCGTCATAATATTTATTTCCCACATTCCTTTGAACACAAAGCATATTATTTATTGGCAAAATTTCAATGAAAATTTCTAATGTTATCAGAAAAATAAATTCTTGGTTTTAGGGAATGTACCGCTTGACCAGTGTTGGCTAAACATTAACAACGTAACGTATGTGCCATTTAAATATTTTGACTCATTGAACCGGATTACAAGAGTCTGACTTGATTGCCATGCTGAATCAATTTAATAAAATTCCAATTTTATTCATTGAAAACCCAACAAATCGGATTTCTCTAAAATCAGAATCAAGTTAAGTCTGTTGTTGAAAATACACAAACAATACATAGCCTACTCTGTCTTAACCATCAATAACACAGTAAAATTATACAGCATGATTTGGCTAAAAAATTATAGAAATAGAGGCGTTCAGTTGCAAAACCGGCCAAGTGCCTTTTTCATACTTTTGAAAAAACAACGAAAAACGTTTATTTTCATCTATGTTCATTGAAAAATTAAAAAGTATTTCCCACATAATAGCTTATACAATTTCTTACTCAAAACACGTCAGATCAGACTTTTCTAGTTTCATCTGCCAATATATTTGAGGAAACAATTTTGCACTTGGCCGGTTTTGATCCATGGAGCATGCACTTGACATACAATTCAACAAATTTTGTTTGAAAAAAAGTGGACTTGGCCGGTTTTGATACCAAAGTACTGGACTTGGCCGGTTTTGATTTCAAGGCCTTGAACTTGACTTGTTTTGAATACAATTCAATTGAAATAATATGTAAACGCGAGAAATTTTGTAGGAGTCACCGAGGTGAGGGAATTTTGTAGTTTCCACTATAACACCTATAGACCACATTGATGCAAAAACTTATCGAACATAGCTACGTTTTGCGGTGCGTACGATTTTTGGATTTTATTGCTGTTCGGATATTTTCCTCGTTCTTTGGAGTTTCTCGGAGGTAGTCACTCCATAAGTGACTACTCATCGAGGCGTATCCATAGCGATCTCCATATACCCATGGTAAACGCAGAATTTGAAAGACTGTAAAGTAAATACCTCCTAAAACTGCAAAATCATATCAATCCATTAGCTACTCCACTAGCTAATACTTCAACATATTCGCGTTTAAACAGGGCTGCCCGCCCAGCTACTACAAATGGTTCTGCATAATGAACTCCGTAATAAATATCCATATTCATAGATATATCCAAATATTATATCCATAATACAATTTCAGATCTGCAAAAAATATTTATTTTTGAGTCCCGCAGAGCTTTAAATTACTTATTATAATAAATATATAATTATATATATATAATTATAATTTCTAATAGTGTTAATTAGAATTAAGAGCTTACAATTTATTGTTAGTCTTTACAATGTAAAGAGATCCAATAAATAAAAGAGTGCAAAAAAAAAAAAATGTACTTGGCCGGTTTTGAAACCAAGTTCTTGGACTTGGGCGGTTTTGAAACCCAATCATCAAAATAAATTTAAAAAATTTTATATATCTGTCAAAAAATAATTTTTTTAATCTAAAAACATAGTAGAACGATAAAGCATGATCCAGATTTTGATATATGAGAATATCTCAAAATTTTATTTTTTGCACTTGGCCGGTTTTGCAACTGGACGCCTCAAATATTTATTATTTCTGAGACTTAAAGTTCCAAGAATCGAATTGCGTACATTAATTAGGAACACATGTTTTAATGCATGACTCCATGTCATTGAACTGGTTATTTCCAAATGCTCCGCAGGGTAGTGTTATGAGTTCACATTTCTTGCTTCGAGAGTTATGATAGTAGTAGTCAGACGGACTGTAGCAAGCTTTAAGTGATATAGGCGCTGGCGCTAAACATTGTGCTGAAATAATAATAGTTATTTGGGATATCGAAATCATGAAAAAAATTAACTTACCAGGCAGATCTGCATTTATAGATGTCAACATTAAAATGAAGGAAATAAGACTTAAATAGAACTTAAAATTCATGTTGGATTTTATTTTAATGGTATTGATGCTACGTACTGCTATTGAAAACTAAAGATTGAAATACTTTTTGGCAGCGTTAAATACTCGTACACCTAGAATTTGTTCAGCTTTAAGTTATTTGTTAAAAACATTATGCCGCCATCTACTGCTTTATATTCTACGCCGCAATCACCAGGAAATGGGGAGGAGAGAGTGTGCACATTTGGAGCTCCTCAAACGGCAGCTTGGGCAAATAATTTGTTTAGATACGCTAGGTCGGCAGGTTGTGAGAAATTTTAATTTCTTTCTGGAAAAAAATGTTTTGGAAGAATGAAGTGCCTCATCCACAGATTTACCGTTTTTGGTAAGGATGGTGTGACTTAGAAGTAGTAGTTGGGTATAACAAGACCCTGATACAGGAATCTATATTTCGTTCAAATTTTTCAAGAGAGAATGTTGTAAGACTTTATAAGTCTGCTGTCTATTGGTTTGCCACTTTTCGGCACAGAAATCAACGCGCCTCGTGACAGGACTTAGGAAAACTTTTCAGTTTTAAATAACTTTGAAATAGAATTGCTAATCATGATAGCAAGAATTTCCCAAAATGCTGTAACATGGCTAGAAACAGTCCAACTGGTCCAGGAGACTTAAATGGGCAAAAAATTTAAATGACTACCAATTTTTATTCTCTGGAAAGATTTTTACAATTTCTATGTTAGGGTTGCATGCAAAATTAATTGTATGTTCCTTTATTTATTGAGTAGCGCCAGGAGCTAAATATTTGAGGCATTAATTAAGATAAGTTCATACCAAAATGGTGTACGACCTAGGTCAAAACTTTGCAGAAAAAACTTGAAAGTTAACTTATAATGCACTCAAATATGAATAAGAAAACCACATTTTATTGTAGTATTTAAAAAAACCTGCAGTAAAAAAATTTTTTTTTTGCTTTAAATAAGCGATAATTCTGAACTGAAAGTACTTCTGAAAATAATCTTTGTTTTTATGTACAAATCTTAAAGAACTTTGTCAAACACCCTATTACTCCAAGAGAGGGTATTTAAGACAGAAATCCCACTCCCATACAGTTTTCTACTCGCAATGAACCAAGTAGTCGAATCCTACAGTATGGTTGCTTATATCCGGGCCACCCTATATATATAGTTTATAAAATTACCCGAAAATAATTTTTTTTAAGCTCAAATTTAACCTTGTCAGTGAATAGGCGGAGAGCCGGATGTAGAAAAGTCGAGTATATAAGATTACAGGATGGGATGCACAAGAAAGATAGTAAACTAACCTACCAGGGTTGTCTTGTCAAAGCCTGTCCCGATGGCCGAAAAAAAAAACGAATTTGGGCTTCAAATGTATGTCAAATGATAGAGCTCACTGAGCCATATGAAAATAAAGCTGTACAAATTTGATCTACCTTGAAAATCGGCTTCCAAAACATTTTTTTCCAGAAAGAAATTAAAATTTCTCACAACCTGCCAACCTAGCGTATCTAAACAAATTATTTGCCCAAGCTGCCGTTTGAGAGCCCCAAATGTGCGCACCCTCTCTCCTCCCCATTTCCTGGTGATTGCGGCGTAGAATATAAAGCAGCATAATGTTTTTAACAAATAACTTAAAGCTGAAAAAATTCTAGGTGTACGAGTATTTAAGGCTGCCAAAAAGTATTTCAATCTTTAGTTTTCAATAGCAGTACGTAGCATCAATACCATTAAAATAAAATCCAACATGAATTTTAAGTTCTATTTAAGTCTTATTTCCTTCATTTTAATGTTGACATCTATAAATGCAGATCCACCTGGTAAAATATTTATTTTTTTTTTTAGATTTCGATATCCCAAATAAATATTATTCTTTCAGCACTTTGCTTTGAGCCAGCGCCTGTATCACTTAGACTTTGCTACAGTCCGTATGATTACTACTATCATAACTCTCGAAGCAAGAAATGTGAACTCATAACACTACCCTGCGGAGCAGTTGGAAATAACCAGTTCAATGACATGGAGTCATGCATTAAAACATGTGTTCCTAATTAATGTACGCAATTCGATTCTTGGACCTTGAAGTCTCAGAAATAATAAAGAATTATATAAAATTCTTAATGCAACATAATAATTAATTTTTTAGCCAAATCCTGCTGTATAATTTTACTGATGTTAAGACAGTGTAGGCTATGTTTTTCTTGTGTATTTTCAACAACAAACTTAACGTAATTCTCCTTTTGAAGTAATCCGCTTTGTTGGGTTTTCAATGGATAAAAATGGAATTTTCTTAAATTGATTCAGCATGGCAATCAAGTCAGACCCTTATAATCCGGCTCAATGCGTCAAATTAGGGTGTTTATATTCAAAGTTTTGGAGATGGATTTTATTTTTTTTTTGCAAAGGGGAGTTTTTTTTTTTTTTTTAAATTCGCGAGCATATTAGCCTATGTTTTAGCATTGGATCCGAAGGGAATACTCACAAAATTTCAGCTTTCTAGATCATACCTGTGAACGGCGCAATCAGTTTATTTCCAATTAATATTCATATGGAAACGCATGGTTTTTCTGCTTTTTCGTTTTTCCAGATTAATTTTGTAAATTTTTTCAATCAATAAAATGCAACTAAGTACATAGGTTTTTAGAGCACAATACAATATTTTTGATATTTTTTCTTATTATACTAAAGTTTTATTTTTTCACAAATAAATAAAATTTCTGCATAAGAGCTAGATTTATATTTCAATGCAATATACATATATTTTTATTATAAATTTATGATAATTTTGATAGAATGAGCCAAATAAATAATTGAAAAAAATTTCTTCTAGATCAAAGTTTCCGCCAGTATTTGCCGTCCTAGGCATGTGCCTACTGTGCCTGTAAGGTAAATCCGGGCCTGACTATATATTAACCCAAAATTATGAATAAATACAAAAAAAAAAAAAAAACCGTAATGTGACTGTTTCATGCGGATGTTTATTAGCTTCAAAATAAAACTATTAACGCGGCTCCTATAAATATTTTGTCTACTCTTTCGATCTCTACTATATCTAATCTATCTATGGGAAGTGCGAGTTATACAACCGTAAATAGTGACAAAACTTTCTTAGATTCCAATCTGAACAGCTCTTTATCTACTTCAAATGTTTCTACTATCATTTCTGTAAGCAACCCTTCATGCTCTTCCGGCACTTTAGAAACACCTTTATCTATTTCTTTTATTTCCAATTCACAAGTTGTTGTTATAATTGGTGATTCTGTGGCATCTGTCGCCTTAGGTTAATATCAATTTTCATATCACGATCATATTTCAATAATAATATTAATGAAAAACTTTTTTTCGGTCACAGCATTATAGCACATTTTGCTGGTCAAAACTAACAACGTTTATATTATCATGAAACCCTTGTACTGCCGGGTCAAAAATGGCGCACACTGATTTTTTTTTAAATCTCATAATTATTAAAATAAGAGAAGATCTAAACAGGTAGAACTAAACCCTCCATGATTTTTCAAAATCAGGGATCTCATTTAAATTTTAGATTTTTCCACAGAAAACAAATATCTATATATTTAAATGTTTTAAACTAAATTGCATTAAATATACCATCATAAATTTTATTCATTTTTATTTTAGAAAAAAAAACAAATTATTTACATATATATATATATTTATTCGACTTATTCAGCCGCTTTCAACTTTTTATAAGGATATTCAACAGTTTTAACATTTCATAATCTTTTCAAGATAAATAATAAGCAAAAGCTTGTGTTTCGGATTTTAATTTTTTCGATACAAAATATCTTTAAGATTTGATTTTTATGATTACGATTTAAAACGTTATATGGGATTTTTTGTTTTATCAAAACTGCCATTTTGAATTTATATTTTCGATAAAAAACAACTGTAATTTTTTGATTTCTTATATCTCGAATTAATAATTTTTCACAAATTGATCCAAAGTATCCCTTATTTTATGGCACATTATTAAGTGTTAACACCATCCCATATTAGTGGAATTTACGTTAAGAGAAACTAGACCATATATGTATGTATGTACCAAAGCCTTCATTTTGATTTCATGATTTCAATTATTGAAGAAACGATTATTAACTATTGTTGCATTACAAAATATATTTCAATATAAAAGAATCTTATTAAATTATCCAAAAAAATTTGTTATACGCTTCATTCCAATAAAAAAACGATCGCTGAATGACTGAGAACGAACACAACGGCTAAGGCATGTGTCCATGCTTCTGAAATCGTTATTGCCTTGCACTTTGCATTTTTGAAACTTAAACATTTCACATTCTTCCCTTGCCGTGTTGTACCAGTAACCGAGATACATACCCATGCAAGCTCCAACTGGAGTAGGCTTTGCTTCATAACAACGCGCTGAAAATATATTACTTATTCGAGATATCGGAATCATGAAAAAATAAACTTACCATCCGCAGCTGCATTTATTGAAGTCACCATTAAAATAAAGGAAATGAGGCTTAAATAGATCCTTAAATTCATGCTTCGGTTTTTGTTAATCGTATTGAGACTAAGTATGTATTTGCTGCAACACCAAACTAAAGATTGAAATGTTTTTTGGAAAGCTTAAGTACTCGTACACCTGGAATTCGTTCAGCCTGAAACTTTTATGCAGTTTATGCAATTAATTTCGTTAGGTATGCTAAGTCGGCACGTTGTGAAACATTTTTTTGGAAAGCTTAAGTACTCGTACACCTGGAATTCGTTCAGCCTGAAACTTTTATGCAGTTTATGCAATTAATTTCGTTAGGTATGCCGGAAAATGTATGGAGTTCAAACAGTTGAGCGTGACAACTCCCTCTTAATCAAATTAAAACGTTTTCTTAAAGAAAATGCTTAAGCAAATATAAATTAAGCAAGCCTTTTGGCATGCTTATGAGCGCTGTAGAACAATGGAAAATCTGAGTTCTTTTAAGAAGTCGAATGCTACATTTAGAAAAGCAATTAAATCCACTAAGGCAGCAAGTCTACAACAGCTCACTTCTTATATGTATCACTCCTAATTCAACACCGAAAAAGATTTGGAAGCAATTAGCAATCCCCTTTCGGTTAAAGTTAATACCGTGGGTATTAACGAGTTATCACTGATTCAGTTGAAATAGCTAATTATTTCGCTTCAGTCCTTTCATCATTGTCTGAAGACATAAATTTTCACCCTAATTTAATTTCTTTTAAAATATCTACCATACAAGCTCTATATTCTCCATACTTTAATTGGATTTTACTCGGCACTTCCAAAATGCGATAGGCAAAACACCCGGTTTCGATCGTATCTCTCTTACCCGATGCTACTCAATCTACCCCAAGGTGCTATATATAATGTCTTTGAATTATATAATAACATTTTTAACACTGGTATTTACCCACAAACCTGGAAGACTGCAAGAGTCATCACGATTTTAAAACATAAAAAATCTGCCGCTATCACCCGATATCTCTTCTTCCCTGCATGGGCGATTGATGTGATTTATTTTATCCAAAAACCTAATAAGCTCAAACCAAGTTACTTTCAAAAGGAGCCAAGGCACCACTGATGTTCTCCTTTCTACCTAAAATCATGTAACCATTTTGGCTACAGATTTTGAAAAAGCCTTTGATCGTATTGGTGTGCACATCGTTTTGCCACAACTCGCGAATTGGAAAGTCGGTCTAAAATCTTTAACCTCGTTAAAGTCTTTTTGACAAACCGTAAATTCCGTGTCAGAATCAACTCCAAACTTTACAATGAATCCTCCTTAATTCTCTATTACTTCGCTTTTGTAAGGATTTAGATAGCTTTTTAACGTACATATTTTCGAAGAAGAGCCTCTCTGTGGGCTAATATGCTGTTTTTGAGCTCGTGGATGGATGCATACTGCCGGCTTTCTGCATAGACCTGTCGACCCAAACAACCCCAGCAGTTTACAATAATATTTAGGCCAGAAAAATGCGCTGGCCATCCTAGAGGATTCAAGTTGTTGTCCCGGAAAAACTCTTTTATTATTTTTGCTGAATGAATTTTGCATTATCCTGCTGAAATATCATGGCGTCAATTCAATAAAACCATCTAATTGTGGTGGAATTATAATTCTTGCCCCCCCCCCCCAAGGTTTTGATGAAGTGACGCTCCTGGTATCACTGGTACATACATACTTCATTTCCAATTAAGTTTAAGTAGTCCACGCTTTCCATATTTGGGGGCACAAACTATATTTCGGATTATCCGATTCCAGCCCATATCATGGAGTGTCAATATGTGGCCTGGAATTGGAAGACCCGATACATTAATAAAAATATTGTTATGACTTTTTCCATCGCTGGAAGGCATCCCACTGATGCGAAAGTCACACGCAACAGAAGAGTTCCTTTGATTTGCAAGTTGAGTTTTTAGGGCATCAACCGCATCAAATTCAACATTAGCTGCGTTTCTTTCGAGGAAAGTAACTCGCTCTGTGACTTCACTGATATCACTCTTCAAGACAGTTATGATTTCCTGGAGTACATCAAGGATTCTCTTTTCACTTTCGTTATCATTTCTTTGAGACGTGATACGCTCTGTAAATTTTACAAGGTGCGCATCCTTCATATCATTGATTTTCTCAGACAATTTATTCAGAAATGAATGCGAGTCATACTCAGACTACAGTTTGAGTGGTAGCACGTCATTAGCAAGAGAACGTTCACTTCGTTGATCAGTAGATAACAGTGGAGAAGTCACGATTCAAAGATTGATGTAAGCGCCGACGGTTTAGTAACAACTGGAGGAGAACGAAATGATGCTGGTCGAGTCGAGAGACATTCCTTGCCTTTATAAGGGTTTTTTTTTGTACATATAATCTAAATCAATTTTTTTTAAACTAACGCAGTGGCTGTCTAAATGACTGAAATTATTGCTTAAAAACTTTTTAACTTTTGGTTGATGAGAAATTTTGGGTTGATGGCAAATTTCTTCTTTAAAAAGCTTTTGTTGTCGGTGACAAGAACCTTAGCGGTAGGGATCTATTGTGAATAGTATAATTTAATATATATAATATATATAATTTAAATTCATGCTTGGGTTTTTGGTAATGAGACTAAGTACTTGCTGCAACTACAAACTAAAGATTGAAAAGTTTTTTGGAAAGTTTAAGTACTCGTGCACCTGGAATTCGTTCAGCCTTAAACTTTTTGTTGTTGTTCCTTTATAAGCAATATCTAAGTTAAGCTGTTTTGGCTGCTTATGCTAAAATTATTATGGCGCCATTCGCTGCTTTATATTCAGTGCCGCAATTACCAGGAAATGGGGAAGGGAGTAGGTATGCACATTTGGCGCTGCCGAACGGCCGTTTATGCAAATAATTTTTTTAGGTACGCTAAGTCGGCACGCTGTCAAACATTTTAATCTCGTACTGGAAAAAATTGATTTGAGTTGTACAGCTTCATGATATTGGCCATTTTAAGCTGAAAGTGTGATATTCGACTTAACCTTGAAATATTTCTCTTAGCCTTCATCATGGAAACTAACTTTTTTTTGGTAATCTCACAAACTACATATGTATATATAGACGAATTTGTATCGGTGAAAAGCAAATTCAATGCAATGCGGCATTTCAATAAAAAAGGGCTAGATACTTCAGTCAACATACAGGTCTCCGATCACCATAAAGGGTCTATTAATCCCATTTTGGTAAAAAAATTTATTGCACCAATAGTTGAGAAAATATTAAAATTGATAATAGGATTTAAATTTTTTTTCCGCTTCTATGTGTTTTCAAAATTTTTTTCCATTTTTCTTTTAATTTGATATAACACACATTTATTGCTTTCCAAGTTTTCAAGCTCTAGCCATATGAGGAACTCTTTAAATTTTCTGGTTTTAGACGTGCTCAGGTACCGGAAATTTCAAACAGAGTGCACACAGCTGAAACCATTTTTAGTATATAATTTGGACGTTTCTAAACAAAATGAGCAATTTGTCCCCCCAAATTTTTGGTGGGAAGACCCCCCTTGACCGGACAAAAAGAAATTCAGCCCATTTGAACAAAATAAAAATGTCGCTCGCTTGCAAATTAGGTTTGTGAGAGGTCAAAATATGCCGCTGGCGCTGTCGTAAGGCATTACCCGTTCAGATAGAAGCGAACATAGTGACAGGAAATTCCGCTTCCTAGGGATTTTGGTGAGATATTTGAAAAATATAAGGGAATTTTTTGAAATAAATTCATAATTATTTAAATTATTTCCTTAATCACTTTCTCAACAAATGAATCTTAAAAATCGGAGTTCATTCATTTAATACATATAAAAATAATGAGTCATCATTTGCTGAAATCGGTTGAATGGTTTCCGACACAACCAACTTGCAGTCGAATGCACAGATTGTGCGCTTAACTCCAAAGCTGTCACTCTGTTTAAACATCTGGCAACACTAATCAACTGTCACCGTTAGTTTTAATTCTTATTGCAAAAAAGTGCGTGTCATTTTCTCGAGTTAAATTGTAGATATTCTGAATAAATAATAATTAATAAAAAAAATAGTATAAGGGTATTATTTCAATATTGGCTTCAGCTGTTGTCTGTGATAATTTCAAAAAAAATTTGAATAAAAGTGCACAAAAATGTAAAAGCTTATTGAAAGCGGCGTCGTCGACAGAGCCGCAAGTGCAGTGTTTTGTTTTTGATATTAATTTTTTTTATTGTAAATTGTGCGCGATTTAGTTCAATGTTTTTTGATCTAATAAAAAGCAAAGTGTTTCATTAAATTTAATCTTTTGCGTAATTCAGGAATTGTTTGTTTTTATTGTGAAAGTTTTTTCGCTGTCAATATTTTCAAAAGTTTTTACTTCGGAATTTCGTATAGCACTTCCTCGACTGTTTGAGAAAATTTAAGGTCCCAATCGGTAAGTGTTTCCTTTTCTTAATTTTAAAATTGTTTTAAGTTCCACAAACATATAAGAAATATAAATTAGAGTTTCCCTTTTTTAATCCAATAAGTTAGGGGGTGGAAAAATTTGTATAAACTGAAATTGAGTTGGAAGCAGAGAACACCAGTGAGCCACTTAACATTTTTGCCATTCATGAATCTGTTGAAATTTTCAGCAGATTCACACAGATTCACCGCTCACAGAAAATTTTGTGAAAGGAGCTACGTCTCGTGTCGAAGTTTGTGAATATGAGTGTGCTTCACAATCACAAGGTCGAAAATGAATTTTGGAGATTACTTAGGGTGGGTCCGGACCCTTGAATGGACGGTTTTCGACCCATTTACGGAAAAATTATTTTTTGATTCAATCTATGGGAAAAGTCAAAAATGGATTTTTGACATTACTTAGAAAAAGACCGTTTTCGACCTATTTACGGAAAAGTTTTTTTTATTTTCAAACGAAAGATATCTCGATAAATAGTTTTGGACATCACTAAGAAAAGCTGGGGACAGAGGAAAGTACGGTTTTTGTCCCGAAAATGGGTCTCCGAACCATAGTACCTGTTTTTGTCCCATTTTCGGGAAAAAATTTTATTTCAATCGAAAAAAAGCTCGATAAATAGTTTTGGATATTACTAAGGAAGGCTCGGGACACTGGAAAGCACAGTTTTTAACCCGCAAATGGATCCCCGGACCATGGTACCCGTTCTTTTCAGGATCCCGAGCCTCCCTAAGCGATGTCCAAAACTATTTATCGAGCTATCTTTCGATTGAAAAAAAAAAAAATAAAATTTTCTGCGAAAATGTTTCGAAAACCGGTGATAGAGCTATCTTTCGTTTGAAAAAAAAAAATTGTTTGCGAAAATGAGTCGAAAACGGCTACCATGGGACGCGGAACCACTTTCGGATCAAGAACGGTTCTTTCCAGGTTCCCGAGCCTCCCTTAATGATGATCATCCAATATATTTTTCGAGCTATCTTTCGTTTGAAAAAAATTTTTTTTTTTCCGAAAATGGGCCGAAAACGGTTCTTTTCAGGGTCCGGAGGCAACCTAAGTAATGCCCAAAATCCATTTTCGAAAACAGAAAAAAAATTTTTCTTTACTACTGTTCAGCACAAGTACGCTTAATATATGTATTACATAGTTTATTATTTAGAAAAATGTATTTTTAGTATACGTTCACTTGACAATTTGATCTTTCCACCACTTCATGGTAACCAGTCAAAGATATTAAACATGTTTTTAACTGCAACAGCAACATTTTCTATGAATGAACGAGAACGTTGACATACGTCGAGACATGACTTCATGCTCTTGAAATTGTTTTCACCTTCCACTTTGCATCGATTTGGAAATGCAAAAAAATCACATTTCCCCTTTTCAAAATTGTAATATGTACCGAGATACGTGCCATTGCATCGTCCTACTCCATTAGGCTTTGATTGATAACAGCGCGCTGAAAAGATATTATTTATTTGAGATATCGAAATCATGAAAATATAAACTTACCAGGCATAGCTGCATTTATTGATGTCACCATTAAAATCAGAGAAATAAGACTTAAATAGACCCTTAAATTCATGCTTGGGTTTATGTTAATGGTATTGAGACTACTTGCTGCAACTACAAACTTAAGATTGAAATGTTTTTTTGGAAAGCTTAAAGCTTGTTGTTCCTTTATAAACAATATGTATATAATTTAAGGGCAAAACCACTTAAAAGGTGCAATGAATTCAAACAAGTTAAGCTGTTTTGTATGCTTATGCTAAAATTAATATTAATTAGCCCCATTTTTTAAAAAAATTTACTTCACCAATAGATGGGAAAAAATTAAAAAGAAATCATGAATTAATAATGGATTAAAAAAACTCTTGTGTTTAAATTTTTTTCTCAATTTTTTTTTCAAACTTTTTTTTTTATCCATATGGGAAATCCAAGTGAAAAGTCTTGCTCGACGCAAAAATATTTTAACAGAAGCATAACATTGTTTCGTGGACTTGCATACAGATGTTTGTATGTACATTTCTACATGGTAAAATTTCATCTATATGACACTAAAACGAAAAGCTGGTTTGAGCGACTTTTGCCGTTAGCACAAATTTATGAACACAGATTTTTCCGTTAAGATTCTTTAAAGATTAATATGAGCAATTGAGTAAAACAGCATTTCAAAAATGTTAATATCATCATTCTGCAGTTTCGAATTTTTTCGAAAGAAAACAATTTTTCGTGAATTACTAAGAACTTCAGTTAAACATTAATTGCCGAATATCATTGACGACGGTTTAAGAATTGTTGCAGGTTTTTTCGCAACTGTTGTTTTTTTTTGCTGATTTATCTATTGCTTTAGCACTAAAAAAAAAACTAAAAGAAAATTAAATGGTTTATTTCATCAACAAATTTTTCACAAAAAATAAAACGTGTTAAAATTCTTTTTATACAGGGTATCCTATTTTAACGTACATAGCTGAATAAGTCAAAAGTCAAGTTAGAGGACAAAGTGACCCCTGAAGGTCATTCAAGGTCGAATTCCCGCTTGGTGCAGAAAAGCTAGTAATCATTGGCTGGACCGATGCACAATCTTGCCTTAACTGGCTGCAGCTTCTCGGCACCAAGCGGGAATTCGACCTTGAAATGACCTTCAGGGGTCACTTTGACCTCTAACATGAATACCTATCTGAACGTAGAATTTTGTACTCTTTTGGAATCCGAGGTCAAAAGGTGTCCATTTGAAAAACTAAAGTTGACCTTCAAATAACCTTGAAAATGTAGGTCAAGGTCATGGCTGAATCAGCCCTTTGATACCCACAATTTTTTATTTGAAACATTTTTTGAATGACTTATTCCGCTGTGTAAGTTAAAATGGGACACCCTGCATAAAGTTTGCGAACATCTTCATAAGACTTTTGAATTATTTTGAAAAGTGAATAAAGCAGTTATTTTTGCAAAATTAAATATAAATACATATATCATTGCAACGCAACTAACTCTCGAGATGACTTAAATTTGTTAATTTAAACATAGGGCGACTATGAGGAGGAAAGACTTTTTGCCCCCCAAAAAATATTTTGACGGGCATTGCCCCCCCAATATTTTCGAATAGTCTGTCTGTATATATATCGATTATTATTTTCAGATTTGTTAATGATTCATGTGACATCGAATAACTTTTTCTTGGTTCTTGGTCATTGATGTTTCACTGTTTAGCACACGAATTGAATCTTGTTATCACCCATGTGCATATTACATTGTCATAACCAAAATTTAATGTTTTGAACAATAAATTATGATTACAATTGTGAAATGTATTTTCATATACTTTTACATTTTCTTACTTTTTATTACTATAACTCTACACTTCGCCCCCCCCCCCCCAGTAATTGCCAATTGAAAAAAATTTTGAAAATTGTGCCCCCCCAATATTTTTTAGAAGTCTCTGCCTCTGAATTTAAATATAAAATTATGTAAAAAATTTAAAATTATCACACAATATATAAATCATTTAAAAGAATTTTTTTCACGAGATTAATGGATGAAAAGGTAAATAATAGGTATCTGCCAAAATATTTTTTTTTTGCACATAAATCATTTGAATTCATGTGCGGATATGGCAAATCCCATTTAAGTCTGATGAAAAGCCGATAAAATCTAATAATAAAGAAATTTATCTGTAAGCAGCAATCGATTGAAATGAAATGGAAAACATTAATTATGCAGCTTTCAATCAATTTTCTATTAGCTTTGTGACAGTTGAAACGAAATTGATTTGCAAATCAAAGTCAAAAGCGAAGAGGACAAAGCGCAGCAGCAAAAAAAAAGACAAAAATTGTGAACAGAATATTTGAACGTAGTTGGAAATTTAAGCAAAAAATTTAATTTAAAAGAAAACTTAAAGTTCCTCTACATAAATTGCAATTTTCTTTAAAAGGCGCCACTTAGCTACATACATTCGCCATTAATTAAATTAACTGCACTAAATTTTCTAATGGCAACTTTTACACAACTCAAACAGAAAACAAAAAAAAAAAAAACGAAAACGCTGTTAGCAAAGAGTTGCCAACAGCATCCTTAATAAATTAGGCACTTGAGACATTCAGAGCTGCGTTGCAAGTTTAATTTTAAGTAAACAAACAACAAAAAAAACTTTTTTTAAGTTACTCCACCTGTAAAAATCAACAAGAACAACAACAACAACAAATTTGCACAAACTATTTACCGTCCTTAATTACGAAATGGCTTTAATACCTTGGCTCGTTGTGTCGAGTCGTCATCATTACTGTGTATTTGAGTCACTGCGTTGAAAAGTCAACATTTGCTAAAATTTGCAGCATTAAAACCTACAAAACCGTAGTAGAAGAAGGACGCAAGAGATGCAAACGGCTATAAAACTCAAAGGACTTAGAGCACTCAAAGCTGTTTTTGTTGTGAGTTGTGTTTTTGTTGTTTTTTTCACTGCTGGCTCAACCTACGTTAGGATGTCAGTAATTAATCTTTAGCTGAATTAAAGCCATAATTAAGGTATCCTGCATGCTGTGCGCTATGTAGCTGTTGTTGTTGTTGTTGTTGTTTGTCCTAAATGTACAATTAAAGTATTGCACAAATAGCGTGTGCTATCAGCGTAAAAAGTTTTTGGCAAACCATTTACGCTTACTGACTTGAAATAAAGTGGTTAAAAAAATTGGCAGTAAATAAAAAAGGGTTATAACTATACTGCTTGAAACAATTTGTGAAAATCGAATAGGGTTGCCATAGTTTCTTACTTTTAAGAATTTTGAATTTTTACTGATTTAATTTTTTCATAATCGATTTACTATGTTGTAAGAATGTTCTTCAAAGATGAGCTGACTTTTCCCCCCGCCCCCCTAGGATCATGACACCTTTTATGGAAGCTCACATAAGGCATTTTTAAAAGGATATTCTTAATGATTTGGAAGCTTCGATCTAAAACATTTCGATTATTAAAATTGCGTACTCTATACAGCTATCAAACTGTAACTGGAAGATGCAATATCTCTCTTTTAGCTCATATACAGAGCTGGGCACTACCACACATGTAGTTCTCTTCAATGCTCTTCAATGCATTTGTAGTTGTGTTGTTGTATAAGATAAATAATTCTCTTTCTGCCGCAGTCGCGCGCACGCTACGTTTTGCCCAGCTACGCTCATATGTAATGCTTTAACCCTCCGAAAAAATATAGGGAGTAATACATTCGACCTCCCTATGGGTCATTCCAGGAAAGCTATGAATTGTTTTTCGAATTTTTTTCATTTTTTGTGTTTTTTGTAGGGGGACCTCCAAAAGTGTGGCAGATAGAGGGTAAGTATGTTCGGAAAATATATTGGAGAAAAAAAAATAATGGGACTTTGTCATACATTTGATTCCTCTATGGGGCAGTTTCGGGGAGATATTAATGATTTTCGGTAGATTAAGGACTATTTTCTAGTTTTCAAAACGGGGGCGGGTCCATCAAATGATTTCTAAAATGAACCAAATTTAACGTGGTTCTTATTGGCACCAATACGAAACTTTTGGTGCACGGGGAGGAGAATTTGGAGCAACTTTAATATTTTAAACCACCCTAATATGTATGGATCTGGTCAGACCCATATGCTCCATATACCGCCTCATACGTCGCCGCTCATCGGAGGGTTAAAGCAGCAATGGGCACGCAGTAGTACTCTCCGTCCTCATGGCTCGAACGGTAATTGGACGCACAAGCAACCAAACAACAATTCACAGAATTTCAACGCTATCGACGCACAGCGTTGACTGAAGTTTAAATAAAAACAAAAAACAACACACAAAGGCATTAGCGACGGTGCCGCATTGTGTCTTGACGAATGTATCAATTGTTTTTGTTTGTAGTGCAATTTGGTTTTTTTTTGTGCTGTTGGCGAATTTGGAAATGAACGCAAAAATACTTACTTACACGAAACGAAGCTCGAGTCTTATATTAAATTCAACTCTATCCTTGGCTCGAGCAGTAGACTGAACATAAGAGCAGACTTTGGTTATAATCACTTTCTTGTTGTGCCTTAAATCAGACTAAGCGTAATGACTATTCAACCTCCACTTTTAAAGGCCATTTGGAAAGAACAAAGACTTCAGAACAAATGGCTTGAAAGATTACTTGTAAAAATTCTCTAAAAATGTAACCTTTCCTTTTGTAGAAACTATAGAGGATTTGTTATTGTGAGCTCGTCTAAGAAATCCTGATGCTCATTCAAAGCAATAGAGAGAAATCTACATAAAAAGCAAGTCGGCTTCCGCACATATCACTCTCGTACAAATCATAAAGTCACTCGCCATATTTTCCGAAGCAAATGTGCGATTGGCAAGCAACCCTAATTTTATTTTTTAAATGTAAAAATATGAAAATAAAAATAAAAAATTCAAAATAATTCAGAATTAAAAAAAAACCCATTAACTACTGTGTCATTGAAAAAGGAAGGTACTGTTCGCATACCTTAAAAAACACCTGAAGTTTCCACTAACAAAATGAAAAGTGTGGCAGCACTACCAGCGTCATTAAAAAAAAAAAAAATAAACAACATCCTGTTTATGTTGTTTTTTGTAATTTTTCAAAAGGGTTCAAAAGGATAAATAAACAAATATTTGCCTAAGCACAGAATGCAGTAGGAGCTAAACCAACTCACACGACAGCCGTGGCAAGTTAACACAATTGCCAACCTTAACCAGTCAAACGGAAACGGAAACAAGACAGAGACAGTCAAGCTGTACCGCAAAACTGTGGCACAAAGCTTAAGGGGGGAATGATAAGTAGAGGAAGTTTTTTTAATGACACTCCTCCTACTACACATATTCTGGTGCATTTTTTTTTCTCGCCCATTATTTATTTAGCTTAATTTTTGTCTACATGAATTGAGGGTAGAGTGGAAGTGGGAGTGAAGGAAAAGATAGCAATTGAGATAGACCTAGACATTGAAATATGTAAATGAAATGTCAGTAGCGGAAATAAGAGACAAAAACAAAGAACTTAAATGGTAAAGCCCAACCATATCGAATAAATTTTGTTAGCAATGAACTTTTTTGTTTCGAAGTCTTCGATTTGATTGTGATGTTCAGCAAATTCGCTAGCAGAGTGGCAGATATTGAAGTGAGCAGTTGGAGTTTCAATTTTGTGACAAACACGCAGTTACATAAGTGTTGGAATGTTTTGATGATGTCTTTTATTAGAGCTATTCAGACTTTAGTGCAAATGTTCTTGAATTAAACAAAATGTTATTGAATTTGACAAAATGTATTGAATTAACTTTTTAGCAACTTATGAGCAAAATGTATTGACTTACACTTGCTACACTCCTGTAAGTATGCAACATTTGCAGCCTATATATTCGCTATGCATTTGCAACACTTTTTCAGCTGTCAAAAACTTGCTGTCAAAATCAGCTGAAGATTTTCAATTAAAAAAAGTTAAAACTTAAAACAATCAATTAGGTTTAAGGAAATAAAAGTTTGTGGTATTCCGCAATACTTATAATAAAGAATGTTAATATGGGAAAAGCCCAACAAGAGCTACACATGGGAGAAGATCAAGAGAAACTCAAGTCAACTGTTAAAAGCTTCAGAGTTAAAGGTAAAGGTTTAGAATTTTCTTAGCAGCTGCTCCTTGTGTTCGCGATTTTTAATTTGGAAAAAATATTTTTTGATTTGAAAAAAATTTTGTTATGTAAATTTTTTTGCGTCAATCGATGGAGAGAGGTATTTCCGAGTCCCAAAAGTGCCGATTTCGGTCTTATTTGAAAAAAATTTTGTGCCATTTCTATATCTTTTCGCTTACCAAACTCAGCTAGTGTTTTGCAAGCAGAAGTCTTTGTTATTTTATTAGCTTGTAGGCTATTGGACGACACAAATGTGGGAAAGCTAGCAATCTTTTTCGATAGCCAGGCTGCCATCAGGGCTCTAAACTCGGAGACGATAAAATCTAAATAAGTATTACTATGCAGGAAGGAATTAGCTTGGCTAGGGCGTCAGCTCGACATAACCCTCATATGGGTTCCAGGACACAGAAACATTGAGTGTAATGAAAGGGCTGACGAATTAGCAAAGCACGGTACCTCCCTTAATGAAACCGTAGCCTCAGATTTCGTGCACACTCTGATTAGTATAGTGAAGAAAAAAGTCTTCTCTCTCTTTTTTTCCGAGGTAGCAAAGAACTGGGAATCCCTGCAAACCTGCAGAACATCCAGAGGGCCACTTCTGCTCATGGCCTAAGTGAATTTTTGACTTCTTTCCATCGTTTGGTTGAAAAATAACATTTTCAAAATAAACCGAAGTCAGGAACGCTTGCGACTCTTGGGCTGGCCAAAATTCATTTTCGAGCTAAATCTATCTATTAATGGCAAACATAAATTTTTCAAAAATGGACGGAATCTGGCATTTTTGGGAGCTGGCACCACCTCTCCCCTAGAGTTCGCAAACTATCGATGGCACTATCGATAATATCGATAGTCTCGCACTATCGTGACTATCGATGGTTTATGACAGACTATCGATAGTATTTATATTAATTTTTCATTTTAGAATTGTTTTCGTAATCTCGATAATATTGAATAACACCACTACTACAGTGTAATTGTCATTTCTTGAAACACGATTGATTTAATTTTACATAAGAGTTGTAGTTGTTGTGGTTACGTCGCTGCAGTTGTCCATAAATATATAGTTCTCAAAATAATTTTATTGATGAAATTTTCTACATTTCCGGAAAGAATGGGTTAATATAAGAAAATTTGATACAAACGATACATCATTTTAAAGCAAAAAAATTAAAATTTTTTGTGATGCTAAAAAAGTTATACGTTAGACATACATTTTTTGGAAAAAAATACCGGTTATATATATAAAAAAAAAAATGTCAAAATTTTACAAAATTTCTCAAAAATTGTACAATAAATTTCGAATGCTTATATGTTGATTTTATGCCCTATAAAATTACCTTTCATATGGTGTCATAATTTTGGAGATCTGTTCAGGGGTTCTCAACTTATACTTCTTTTTATAAAAGCTACGATGACTATACCTCCGAACCTAGATCCTAGATCCGACCTACATTTTTTTTTGCAAGTTTATTTTTAATTTTATAGCGCTACTTCCTCTAAAAATTAAAAAAATTTCGAAGATTTTCGCTAAAGCAAACTTGTTCCTCCATGCTATCGAACGAACTATCGTCTACTATCGTTGGTCGCGACTATCGATATTTTGCGAACTCTACTCTCCCCATCGATTGGCGCAAAAAAAAAGTTTTACAAAAATGGGGGATTGTTTAAACATTTTTTTAATTTATTGATATCAAAGGTATTTGGCAAAACTATGTCATTACTTGATACTCTTTCGAAACATTGATTTTACAACGTCACTCACATAATTTCCTTTGCATTACAAATCTGCAATTTACTTTCGAATACATAATTTATTCATTCGTTTAAAATGCAGCAGAAATATTTTCGCTGCATAAATTTTTGATAAATGGAATTCGTTCAAACCATTTGTTAGACAATTTATGTGAATTGTAACTCAAATTTATTGGAGAAGATTACATTTGTGTTCTTTTAATTTCTACACTGAAATCGTAAAACCATGTATGTATGTATATATGTTTCACTTATACAGCAAAAAAAAAGTGAAAACGTGAAGGGCAGTTTTTGCTTCATCAATTACACTTTTGAATACTGAGAGGCTGTCATTTGGGGGTAACTAAGTGCTAACTACTAAATGAATTCAAATTTGAAAATATCTTATAATATTTTAAAATGTATTCTTGGCATGAGGAAGTTAATCATAACAATGTTGAACATGAATTCGAAAACAATGCTACCGAAAATGAAGGCTCAAAAAAAATAAAGTTTTTAAGCTCATCGACCTTAGCCTTTCTTTCTTTTTCACTTTTAAATAAAAATTATTGGCATTGCTTAATGATGAATAATATCAAATAAAATCAATCGAAAACTATCAAATTGATCAGAAGTTTATTTTTTCGGCCCAATATTTTCAAGCTTCAACAAATATATTGAGGATGAAGTCTACTCACACTTGGAATATATGACACTCGGTAGTTGGTTACAGTTAGGCGTTTTACATCTCTGGCATTAGTTTTCGACAGTGGGTCAATGTTCAAACTTATCTAGACGAAAATCATTTGAAGTAACTTTTTATTCAGCAATTAGCTTTTCAACATTTGATGTTGATGGACGTTCTCTTTGCAGAAGCAATTCTTTTGCTTTAGACAAGCAATACGCAACTTCAGCCTTGAATTTGTGTAGAGTGTACACTTGGAAAGACTTGCCATTCAGTAAAATTTTAACTTTCATTTCTTGAACTGCTTCCGTATACCTACTATACTGTTTATTGATTATATTCTATTGAAATCCTTTGTTTTGAGCTTCTATCAAATTTTCATATATTTCATTTTGAGGAAGAACACCACAATTATTTGAAAGGAAGCGGGGCTAATTTATTGTGGTTCCATGCAACTGATGAAATTTCAATATTATTGACCATGCCAACAAACTCAACAGATGTTCTTCGTTTATAAGGCTTGAAATCCTTTTCAATGGGAAGGAAGCTTACAATCAAACGCTCTATTTCTACTGATTGCGCCCAAGCTCTGAATTCTATTTTGTTCTAAGTATGCCACAAGTTCGACAGTGGTGTAATAATTGTCAAAGTAAAGTCTTTGATTTTTATATATATAAAAACATTGTACGCACATATAGCTTTTTCGCTGACTGTATTTTTGTGGGTTTTGAATGTTTTGTTTGCTTAACTTTGTCAGCGAAAAAGTTATATGTGCGTACAATGTTTTCATATATTTCACATGATAAAAAGTTATTACGAAAATAATGTTAAAACAAAAGTATGCAGAATGTAATTTGGAATGTTGCTTTTGTTATTTGCTTTGAAAATGGTACCGTAGAGTGGCATGGCACTGATGTAAAAAAAAAATTGACATTTCTATTTCGGAAAAAAAAAATCTCCTGACCTCAAATGTGTTTTAACAAGCATTAAACTCATGTCATTTCTCTCTCATATTAATACAAATCCACAATAAAACTTTAAGCGTAAAAAAATTGGGGTTTTTGAGAAAATCAGCCTTGTTTTTTTTTTTTTCATAAAAAGCCAATTTTCAATCATTTTCAAAATTTCTTAAAGATTTTGACACAGAATCAGAAGTTCTATTAGAATCAAAAGACAAAAGTTAATTATTTTGATTTTGAAGAAAATGCAACTATTTTGAAACAATTTTCAACGATTTTTCAAGCTCTGACACTAAAACTTTAAATGGGCATAACTTCGTAAAAAATGATTTTCAATCAAATCGTTGAATGATATTATCCCAATTGCTTTTAAAGACAACTTATTTAAACGGCAACCAATTCCGCAATTTGAAGTCACTCCGACTGCATGGTTTGAAATGGATTTGGTCTTTTATTTTTCATATTTAACGGTCACTGTATCCTATATGAGACTAACACATTTTTCGTAATAAATAGAAGCAAATCTATTTATTTATTTCACAAAATAGCTTCTGACGTCATCAATTAGGCAAATACTATTCACAAAAAACACAAAAAAAATAATAAAAAAAAATCAGCGAAATCGGGGACTTCAAGATCTAACTCCCTACGTTTTGGCATAGAATATCCGATATCTATGAATGTAATATGTATCCATCTAATATATACAATGACATAAACATTTTTTTTTATCGTATTTCTGAATAATTAGCGATAAACGAGTGATATATTATATAATGTTATGACAGCTGTTAATAGCAATTTTTTTATTTCTTCCGGAACACAAAGAGCATAAATATTTTTGTCAGGGAATAACAAATAAATTTATTTAGCTGTTTTGCATTTGGAGCATCTTTTGATTATACATATATAAAAATATATAAGAAATAGATAAAAGTTGTATATGCAAATAAAATGCTCTCCTAAGAGTGAGTTTTTCAAAGATTCTGAGAGCTCTCTTACAGTAGTTAAGGTTAGAGCTTAAACTAAGTATAAGTGATTTTGTTACGTAGCTCATTTATACGATGTTTATTTTAAGTACTTCCCAGATGTTAAAATATTAAATAAATATTACAAAAAAAGAGATACGATTGCGTAGATATATTTTTTTGTAAGTTAAAATTTGTAATTTTATCACTTGTGTTACAACTTTTGTTGATTTAAAAGGTTTCTTGAGTAAACAAAAAAATCAAAACTGCCAGCTGCTGTTTGTAAGATGTGAGCATTTATGGTTTTCATATCTCTAAATGGTAACTTTTTATATTATCAATTAATTACTAGCCTATGCAAACTATTTGACAATTTTAATTACTCACACGGCATCTTTGTATTTATGATAAAAAATAAAAACAACGCACCCTATATTGACATGTTTTAAAGTTCGTTTCATATTTAAAGATCTGTTAAAATAATGAAATACTTAGTGAATTAAAGGTACGCATTTGGAAAACACTTGTCACTTGTGAGATAGAAAGCGCAAAAAATTAATATGAAATATTTCAACATTTTGATGGTGATATTTTTATCAGCTACAATGGTATTTGCAGCGCAACCAGGTTAATTAGCAGCAAGGTATGTTAATTAAGTGCAAATGATTACTGAATATTTTTCCTTTTATAGATCACTGCCTGCAAGATCATCCTCGGGGTATTGGTTTTTGTAAAAAACTTAATTTCGGTTACTACTATAATGCCTCCAATAGCGCATGTGAACGTTGGATGGAAGGTGGTTGTCGAATTACTGCTGGAAATAGCTACGGTTCAATTGAGGAATGCGAAAATGATTGTCTTTGAAGAGCATCTTCAGTTGCATAACATATAATAGCTGCAAAATATATAACAACAAATATTTATATATATCAAATAAAAATTATAAAATTAATTTTACTTTTAAGTACCATAACACAGTGTAATCTTGGAAACGTTGTAACATTTTTAAAAGCTTGATTATATTTTAAATAAAGACATTATTAGTACACTCAAAAATAAAAATCATAGTTATGCTATTTGAGACAGTAGATAACGCCAATGATTTAGTTCTAAATCCGAAATCTGTTGAAAAAGAGTGAAAAAAATTCGATTTTATTTTTAACCTTTTATAATTTCAAATTAAAAGCAGTGCAATTTGATTTAACGTGATTTCGTGTTTGATTTAAAGCAGGCATGTGCAGAAAAGCTGAATAAGTGAGCTGAAATTAGCTAATCACTTGATTAAAAGAGCGAGTGCTTAAATTTGCAAACTCAAATTGCAAGAATTGAAGCAGCGAGCAAGCAAAGCTTATAGAAGGCCTTCATACAGAAGGAATGGGCTTAAGCGCTCACTATCTTTTCTATCTCTAGGAACAATTTTCCAAAAATTTTAATTTACAGAAAAAAAATATATATAGTTTTTGTAAGATAATTTTGAATTTATCAAATTTCCCAAACAATATTTATATACACCACTTCTCATTGTTTTCTTAGATTTAGGTACTCAAAGTTTTTTTACAAAAATTTAAGATATCTTCGGGGCTATTCTCGACATAAAAGAATTTGTCTGCCTGTTGCCTTTGAAGCTTTACAGAATATCAAATGTTCTCTTTCCAGCCAGAGATTGAGATTATGTTATTAAGGAGTGCGTCATTAGAAATAAGTGCACACGTTTTTGCTTATAAATTCTTTCATAAAAAAAAATTTAAATTATTTTGATCAGATTAGCTTAGAAAATCATGTCAAATACTATTTCATATCACTTTGCATTCTCATCTATTAATTTGCGAGGACATGAGCAGTAAAATAGAAATGCGTGAAAAAAATTATACATTTTTTTTAAATAACCCGCAATATACCTTCAAAAGAATTGCAAGGGATGCTAAAGTTAGCATAAACTCTGTATCAGAGATGTGCAATGAGTGGCTTGTTTTAATTTACCATTCGGTTATTCATTGCTATTGCCGTGCTTTCATTCGACAACATAAAAAACGAATGCTGCAGTGCAATGCCTTTTAATTTTATTGACATTGCTTGTCTTTGCTTTCTTTGAACATACACGAAAGACAAGCACTATTCACTCGAAGCTCAATCATTCGTTTCTATTTCTATGCAACGAATTATATGGCTATGCAACGAATGCTATGGCTATGCAACGAATGCTATTGCGCAGCATCGAATACCTCATATAATTTGCTTCGTATGCAATGAATGATTTGAGCTCATGCATCCATTTTTATTGCTCTCAAGTAGTGTAGTACTTTTCTTGGTATTATTTGTCTTATAAAAAATTTGTGAAACTAAAATCAATAGCAAAAGCATTCAATGCTGCATAGCCATCGCATTCGTTGCGTAGCCATATAATTCGTTGCATAGAAATAGACATGAATGATTGATGTTTGAGTGAATAGTGCTTGTCTTTGTAGTGTGTTCGTTGCCTTCAAGGAAAACAAAGACAAGCAACAGCAATGCGAGAAAAGTTTTCATTCGTTTCACACGTTTGATGTTAAGTGTTGATTCACAATTCGTTTTGTGTGAGTGTTTCACAATTGCGTTTGAATGCTTCCGTACACATCTCTGCTCTGTATCTCGGGTAATAAAAATTTTTTGAACAGACGCTAGTAAAAATCAAAAGGAGGCAATACGCTGAAAAAAAGCTTGTGGTGACTGTAATAACGCAAAGCAGGTCGTAACTATGCTGAAGATAAGGCTCAACCTTTCAGGATGAAAAACCGCTCAGCTAGCAGATACCTTCGAATCATTTGTGCAAAGAGTTAAAGGAGGGGCTAGGCTGAAGATCTACAATATTCAGAAAGTGCCGGATCGGAATGCTGAAAAGAATTTCGAAGCAAAAATATGCGCTCAAAAATTGAGTAAAAATTTTGTGTTCAAAATTCGAATGTTCGAATTATGGATGACGAAACGTACGTCCTTTCCGACATTTTTTAGTTTCCTATCCAAGAATTTTATTTAGCCAACTGGCAAATATATTGACACTGTAGCAGCAGTGTTAGTAGGCCTTGCTCAATCGCCTGATTGGTATTGTTGTTATTGCCTTCTGTATACATACCGCATACATAGTGCATGTAACTTCAACCATTTTTGAGTAAATTATTTGCTGTCTCCAAACACTGGCTGATTTTTTTCTCAGGCTTCTCTACAATATATTACAACTGATACTTTAGCTAATAATAGCTGAAGCATGAAGACAAAAAAACTGCAGTTTTTTTCTAAGTCCACGTAAATGACGTGTTTCTTTAGAATGCCAAAGTACAATCAGGCATTGTGAAGCTTATCATTTGTTCCGTTCCAGAGTTTCAGCACAATCAACTATAAAAAAAAACGATTTCTCGCTATTTTTGAAAAAAATAAGAATTACCAATTTAATACGCTATAATTTCACGTTATTTAACTTTTGTTATGTAACTTTAAAATTGGGAAAATCTAGCGGATACAAAATTTTATGAAAACTTTAATATGATTTAAAAATAAAAGAAAACTTTAATAATTTAATATGAATTTTACAGAGCTTTTTGTTCAGTAGTTTTAGTGCAAAAAACAAGAAAAAATTACAATCGCAAAATGCATAAAAGCAACAAAATATGGGCAACGAGCAGCTTATACTACACCGAAAAAAAAGACCGTACTAAATTTGAAGAACTGCCTTCCTCCGATTTAGTGTAAAAATTTTCCCCAATCTAAGTTATTTTTCCTCATATTGATGAAAATATCGTCTCATTTAGTAATTGAGTCCTTTGAAATGAGTTCATGTTTCATTAAAGCAAGTCAACGCTCTTCCTCAAATATAGAGTTTGTGGTTTTAGTAAAACTTTCCTTTGAAATAGTAAATTTTTCTTCGGGAAGAATTTTTGAGGACAACTTGTTCCTCATTTGAGTACAAACTTCCTCAATCTAATGGAATGTTTTGTTTAAGGAAAATCGTACTCAGTTTTAGTTAGTTTCTTCAAAAAATTTACTATAACGTAGGAAAATTTTCCTTAATAAATGAGTGGCAACACTCGCTGCTTTACTCGCTGAAATTAATACCTATTCTTCTCGTAAGTATTCTGTTTTTGCCTATATATTTATAGTTCTCTACTTGTTTTTTAAATAAAAAATTAAAAAAAAAAAATTATGTCGTCGGCGGGATTTGAACCGAAGCTTCCCTGATCAGACAATGGTTGTTACATGCGCAGTTTAACAACATCATTTTAGTATGTCTTAAAAATGCTGTCGGTGGCTGAGTTGGGTAAGATGAGCATCTTTGAACAGTGGCATGGCGCCGAACACAGGTTCAATTCTCTGATCGGGTGACAGGTAAAAAAAAATTTAAGTTCTTCTTTGAAGTTTTAAAAACGTATTACAATTAAAATAAGAATGACTGACAATAAGTAAGTAACCAACAAATAAGAAAATTAACAAATTTTTTTTGAAATCAACGAATTTATTTAAGTACATTTCTTTCATTTAAGGATACCTTCATCCTTAGAAAAAGTAAAATTTTCCTCAGTTTTATAACCTTATCCTCACATTGAGTAAACTTTTCCTTATTTCAAAGCAGCAACATTTACTTGTACTAAGGAATCCAACTAACTTATTTTGAGGAACCCATGGCTTTAGCTCGCATTGAAGGACATTTTTTCCTTACATTTAGGCATTTTTCCTTAAACGGAGTAAGTTTTTTTTTCGGTGTAGATTCAATAACCGCTACGTCACATTTCGCTACGTGTTCCTTTTATGCATTTTTCGATTGTATTTTTTTTTTGCACTAAAACTACTGAGCAAAATGCTCTGTTAAAATTCATTTTAAATTATTAAAGTTTTTTTTTTTTTTTTAAATCATATTAAAGTTTTCACAAAATTTTGTATCCGCTAGATTTTCCCAATTTTAAAGTTACATAACAAAAGTTAAATAACGTGAAATTATAGCGTAATAAATTGGTAATTCTTATTTTTTTCAAAAATAGCGAGAAATCGTTTTTTTTTATAGTTGAAACTCTAGAACGGAATAAATTACAACCTTCACAATGCCTGATTGTACCTTTTTACATTGGCTCAAAAACACAAATAAAGAAATTTAATAATTTAGTTTCTCACAAATCGCTAAGCAATAAAGAACTAAACAAAATGAACTTGAAAATAATATATACCTTTGCTGTTTTAATCTTTTCGGTAGCTGCTGTGCAGGCAAATGATGATATGTACGCATATTATTGCGCTCAAGTATATGATCATTCGAAAACTTGTCCACTAGAGAAAGATGACGGATACCAATTCGTTTTTGATACGCTTTCATGCAACTTTTTGCCTAAAACCGGATGTGAAGGTCACCGTCCTATAAATTGGTTTCGAACAAAAGAGGAATGTATGGAAACTTGTTATGAAGAAGCGAAAAATAGAAAAACTGAAAATAAATAATAAATATATGAACCGATGAAGCATTCTTGTCGATTTAAATATATAAATAAATTGTACAAAGTTTGGCAATGTTTCAATGAATTTAAAAACATGTAATTTTGAATTTAACTAAAATATTATAATCTTTCTGGATCGTTTGCAATTTGAATTGTAGTGAAAATCCTCTATTTTAAACAATTAAAAATTAAATATTACTTGAAATACAATGTGTTTTACTGTGGCGACTAAATTCGTTCATTTAGTCTCATTATATGAACGTTTTTTAAAATAGTGACGATACACAGATGTTATATAAAGTAATAATGAATCATAATCTTATATTTTTCATATGTAATGTGTAATGTGTCTTACTATCTAAGATAGCGGTAAAATTTTTTTTAAACTTTGGCAATATCCGCTTGGTGGTGATAAATTAAAAGTCTTAAATTGCGTGTCCTTCACCGATAGTGATCTATTTCTATTACATTAAAATGTGCACACAAAATTATAAGTAAAAGTATTATGATTTTTAATTTTTTTTTTTGTATGTAAGTCAACCTAATTATAGCCCTAAGTGCTATCGTTTGTTTCCACGATGATTTAAGACGGCCGCATTGTTTACCAATGCTCATGATTTCATATCAATGCTTACCGGCAAACTTTTGTCTATAACTGCCCTTTGTTTTGAATGGAAATCGGATCTTGACAGCATCTGGTGAGCAATACGATCCTAGAGATGCTTCTAGGCCATCAAATTTTCAGAAATCGGTGAATTGCATAATCACAGCCGTAGAGAAGAGATGACTTCACATGCGACAAAGCATTTTTATTTTATTGATTTTAGCAAGAAAAAGTTTATCTCCACCATAGCTCTTCCGGGTGGGAATTAATTTAATTTTGCTAGTGCAGGACGGGATTTTCAATAGCAGCATGGCGACTTAAATCGACTGTGAGGTTGGCAAATATGAAAACTGTTCTCTAAAATAGATTGCTGTAGTCGTTCAAACAATTGGAACAAAAAATTTGGTCTTAATAATAAAGTATGTTCATGAAAAATATGAGCAAAATCGGGCTTGTTGATGTTCCGGTCATTGATTGTTAAAAACTTTTTGGAATGTCTCATATAGGCGATTTTTAAATTACTGATACTTTTATCTTCCCTGGTGATTACAGCTGCATATGTATTCTTATATTTTTTTGGAAATCTTTGTCTCTCTTATTTCAAAATGTTGTTTTTCTTTAAAATCATATTGAATATAACGATGAATATTAGATTGCTTTACTCTCATACTTGCAATGCACCATAAATGTCCGTATCGACAAATTTAATTAAGCTACATTATTGGAGCTACACTATCTAATAAAATTTTGAAGTGAGAACGCATTTCCAAATAAGTAATTGAAGTTGAAACTTTGTCCTCGAGTTTTTTTTTGTAAAAATTGGTGAATTTCGTATTTTTGCGTTGGTACCGTCGAAGTGTGGAATATACTGTATAACGCATGCCTGTAATGTTTGTAATTTAGCACACGTGACCTTATGTCAACGAATCTGATAAAATGGTATTTCGCAAAAAAAAGTATCCGTACCATGGTAATCGATATCTTTGACAAATACAATTTTTTTAATCAAATCCTTCATTTTCGACTGAAGTTTGTTAATTTAACCTTGAATTGTTGCGGAAATTGCATTACTTAAGTAGAAACAGTTTTTTTTTTTTGTAAAGTGGAATTATTTATAGCAATGTTCGTACAGTGTCGCGAAATTACAAATACACATACAGCGTGTCCGAAAGGGAGGCAGGACCTCCACGGCTGCCGGATTTGACTGCTGCGGACTCTTTTTGTGGAGATTTCTGAACTTCTGACCAACTCAAACAAAATATAAATAATAAAATTAATGAAATACCGGATAAAATGTGTCAAGATGACTCAAAAGAATCCGCATTAGTGAGGCTAGCAGAGACAGACAGATCTGTGACCCAGAACAACTCAACAAGAAATTGTCTAACAAGAATTAGAACACGTGTTTAGAGGACTGAGTGATTGAAATAACGATGAAAGTTATTTCTGTGGAGATAACGGGTAGCAAAAAGATCACTTGCAAATATTGAAATCGCAATATGATCAACCTTGCCATGCATTATCTACCTCTTTGTTATACTCAAGTATCCCATAATAATGGATCCACCATTTTGAATGAAGGGCAAAAAACAACAATTCGATTGCACAGATTGAAGAAGAATTCAAATGTGAAGATTTAAAAACAAAAAAAAAAACATTGTTTCGATCGGTTCATTATTATAGTCAGAAAGTTGTTTTTAAAAAAAAAAAGTAATTTTTTCTCAACTGTACGTCGTGACCAGAGGAGATATCGACACACAAGAAAACAAAAAATCGTAAAAATATTTTGCTAAAAATTCGATTGAGAATTGCGCATATCCTATTTGAAACATTATTTATGCGAAAGAGGTAAAAAAAAAATTAAATCATAACTATCAGCTGTTATTTTTTGAACATTTTGAACTTTTTTGAACTTTTTTTATAATTTTTTAAATTTATTTATTATTATTTTCATTCCTAATTAAGACTCACACGTAAATTCGATAAGAAAACAATGCACTATAAACTTCGATTCAAAGTTCTGTTCAAACAATGAATAGCTTGGCATTAGCAAAACACAAACATTTGTGTACACATTTTTGTAGTGATATTTTTATCGCCAGCAATGATAACACAGCTCAACAAAATTAACTTTTTTTTTTGTTGCCCTCGATGTCTCTATGGATTTTTATAACATCAGGTACCCAGATTACGAATATGAAAGTTCTGGATTGGCTCTAGTTTTTAAGATATTGACGTATATATCTATATTATATGAAACAAAGTCGGGTTAGTTACACTCTGTATATCTCAAGAACGGCTGGGCAGATTTTGATGATCTCTAGTTTTTTGGATTTGTCTCCGCCCCGAGAATGACATAGGTTAAAAAAAACTTTTATCTAAAGTGCATATTTAGGGTGGCTCTTATACAAACATATTTTTAAAATAGCATCTTCACAAAGACCTCGTAATCGATTCACACCGAATATACACCACGTAGCTTTTATATCAAGTGGCATAGCTTAGACTATAAAACTTTTATTTGGGGTGCATATTTAGGGTGGTTCTCATACAAAAATATTTTTAAAATAGCATTTTCACAAAGACCACGTGAGCGATTCACATGAAATTTACACCACCGATAATACGGTTCCCTGGGGGTTTGAAGGCCTTCTGATAACTTCCAAATTTCATTTCAGATCATACGGTTTTTTTTTCAAAAATTTACCTAAAACACCAACTTTTTAAATGTTTGATAACTTTTTGTTTTCCTGTTATGGAGCAATAAACTCCAATAATGGTCTCTGGGACCCCTTGAGCGACTTTATTAAAATAATTTTGAGCTTTCTCCCGAGGCCGTATCCAGGATTTTATTTCGGGGGGGGGGGGGGTTTTGGATTTGAGATTTTTGAAAATCAATTTTTGCAGCAATATCTTTAATTTTTCAAACCGATGACCTTTTTTTTCTTAAAGTAACTCACTTTCAAATTTTGTAAACACTAAGTATGCTATGCACTATAGCTCACTTACTTCAAGACTGAAATAACTCAAAAAAACTCTTTTAAAGTTTTCAATAAGTTACTTTTTATATGAAAATGATGAAAAGTATGTCTACATACGTAAACTCTTCTCACAAGGTAAGATTATTTGATATCTTTCTGATTTTTTCACACAAAATAAAACATGAAATGTATATTTCTGCATCAGTAAATCAAAACAGTTAGTTCGTTTATAAAAAAAACATGTTTCTGGTTTTAAGATTGTATATTTTTCCAACAAAAATTTTTAAAAAAATCGTTTACAGAAAACTTGAAAATCCTTTATTCTAGCTAAAAATATCAAAACTAAATTATTTCATATATTCAGTAACTTGGGTAGTTCTTTTTATACTTATTTTATAGTGAACACTTTTGGGACTTAAGCTACTTAAAACATTTTAAATAATTTATGTGGCCGCGCTGGTAGAAATCATAAGCATTTATTGGCCAAAAACTGGGCATTAAAAATGTCCACTGCCAAGAAATGGCCATTAAAACTGGCCAGTTTTATGGCATTTATGAAACGGTTTTTCTAACCTTTTTCGAACATTTAATGGCCAGTAAGACGAAAATAGGAAATGGCCATAATAAATGCCGGAAAAATGTTCTAAAACTGGTCATTAAATATGTCACTATTAAAAATGGCCAATAAATGCCTAGAAAATGTTCGAAAAAGGTTCTAAAAATGCTCGAAAAATGCCTAGAAAAATGTTTTAAAATTGTCTAAAAACTAGGCATTTAATGGCTAGTATTTTTATTTATAAATATAACATATGACATAAATTATTTATATTGAATGTTACAAATGATTCACAAAACATATCTGCAGCTTTTTTCACGAAATTATTTCAAAATATATCAGCTTCTTGCACTATTTGGACAGCACTTTCACGCAAAAGCATTCTTATAGCAGCATGCAAATTCATTATTATCATACGTCGGTAATAGTATAATTTTTAAGAAATTTTTCTAGCATTTTTCGAGCATTTTCTAGGCATTTTTCGAGCATTTTTAGAATATTTTTAGAACATTTCTCGAGCATTTATTGGCAATTTTTAATAGTGACATATTTAATCACCAGTTTTAGAGCATTTTTCCTGCATTTATTGGGCATTAAATCGCCATTTCCTATTTTCGTTTTACTGGCCATTAAATGCTCGAAAAAGGTTAGAAAAGCCGTTTCATAAATGCCATAAAACTGGCCAGTTTTAATGGTCATTTCTTGGCCAGTGGACATTTTTAATGCTTATGATTTCTACCAGGGCACTTTTGGCTGTAATGATGAGGCATACTCGCTATCAATTTGTCAAGTACTTGAGTACTGATCTCAGACCACTGTCCATCGGCGACGTTCCATAACCAGACCATACTGAAAACTGACACATGTAAACTGATTTCAATTAAAAATTTAGAGTTTGTTCAGAAAAATTCAAGCTTCAAAATCAATATTTTCTCGTTTCATTTCTCGGACAAATATTTCGACAACGACGAAACGAGACATTGCAATGATTAAATTTTATCGAACTCTTTTAATTTAAGCTCCTTTTTGAAGATAGCTACTCAAATCGATATTTCCTCAAAGACCATTGCTTCCACAACCGATAACAACTCGCTGAGGTGCCTGGGTCCATGCAGCTGTTTATTTCGCAAGTCATTTCAAAGATACATTTTCTGTATACTCTCGATGAAAATTAAGCAAAATGTATTGACAAAGCCCGAAAGACTTTTAATTTACCGAATTTAAAAAATGAATTCGCGATCTAAAAATAGTTTTTCACGATCATTTCTCTAACAATCACAAAGCAAAACAAAGACAAAGGGCGAATCTCATTTGAAACATTTGAACCAATGCGACCTAGACTTGAGGCAGTTTCGAGAAAACCACAATTCCTCAGGAAATTCAATTATGTATGTTGTCTATCAAAATACTGGGCTTGTCAAATTGTAGGCATTCCAAAAACGGGTGAATCCAACGATTCCGACGTGGGATTGAAGTATTCAGATATGTACCTTAAGCATGGCGTGATGTTGAACGTACGTTTGCTGCGCATATAAGAACCTTGGAAGATTACCGATGATCATTTTTGTTTGAAAATTTCTTGAGCGTTAATAAAATAAATTAAAGAAAATATATTTATATTTTTTTTTTCGTAAATATTATCATCAATAATTTGTCTACTTTTCGTTCATATTTACATAAATATTTCGTAGGTTTTTCGTAAATATTTTATGTTGCTCTGCTTATAAAAACAAACATTTTCATTTTTCAAGTTAAATCTGTATATCCCACATACTGACGGTACTAAAACATAAAGATAAGTTAATACAGATCGATGATTATCAACTATTTCTGATCAAAAATCATTTAAAAAATCTAATGACCTTTTTTTCAGACTTTTTTTTCACAAAATCGATTTTATATAGTGTCTGTTCGTTTCAGAAAACCGTTTTTGTATTGTGTGTTCCTCTCAAAGTCAATTTTACATAGTATCTATTCTTTGCGAAATCGTTTCTATATAGTGTCCGTCAAAAAATTTCGGGGGGGGTTTCTATCCCCCAATCCCCCCCCTAGATACGGCCATTGGGAGAAACTTTCTCGCGAATAATTTTGCCGAAAAATATTGGACCAAATTGGCGATATCCCAAGTTTAGTTTAAATCTTTCCATCACTTGGCACAAGCAGCGTTTCTTTTCTCATATATGAGACTAAAACACTTCATATTTCCTAAAAATGTTACATGAGTCAATAGATTTGATTACGATGGGGCCAATAAGTTTTTGCTCAAAATCAATTTTTTTTCGTAATAAAAAATGAGTTTGGGATTCGCCACAAGTCTTAAAAATAAAGTTCGCACGAATCAATCCATTTAGTATACAGAGGATTTTGGGATCACTGATCACAAATCCGTGGTCAGATTTTTTAAAATTCAAGATGGCGGACCCAATATGGCGGAAACTCTATAACACAATCCACTATATCGATAATCGTAATTTTTTTTTTTAAATCACTAACACTTTGTTTTATTTTTTTGGTATTTATTGCTATGATATTCCACTGTGCGGCGGCTTAATGTGCGGCGGATTAATAATCGGCACGCGTGTGTTTTCACAAAGTGACGATCATTAGGAAGCGTGTCGGTTACTAAAACATACAAAAATTAGATGCCGCTGCACAGTGGCACAGATATATTACATAAATTAATACGAAGATTTGTTACATTGCGTTGGAAAACTCTGTACATAAAGTTTTTGTTTCTACAGTGAACGTTACGCTCACTAGTCTAATCGTTCGCTTTTCGTCACGTTAAAGCATTTGTTATTTAATATAAAATATCATTTCATTCTGTTGGAAAATTCTCTAGATATGAGGATATGATTAAACTTTTCCCTTCCAAGAGAGATGCCATACACACTTGTGCAATTTAGTTGACTTTTCATTCAGAAAGTGGCATTGTCACTTTGTGTCTTAGTACAAAACTTTATTGCATTCCGATGGGATTCTTTTTTTCATATGATTATAATACGTGCAGGCTTCTATGAGAGCTATCCCGTCCACTTGTCTAATTTCGCACACTTCACGCTAATGTCATTTTATCTCTGTATAAGTTTTTGTAACATTACATTAGAAAAATTTTAAGATATGTTATTTTTAAATATTTGCAGCTCTGATATGTGCCACGCCTACTTATCCCATAGCACACACTTCTCGTCGGTTGACAATTTTTATCTCTATACGAAATTCCATTGGATTGCTTTCTAGATATAGTAGCTTTCTGTGTGTGCTTATATGCTCGATGCCACGCCCAATTTTATAATTTTGCTTACTTTTCGTAAAGTACTTTAAAAATTTCGTATACACACATACAAAAATTCATTATATTCTTTTGTAAATTTCACCAGATATGATAACTTAAAGCTTTGCTTCTGTGGGTAAGGCCAGGCCTTTTTATCCAGTCCCGCCTACATTTTGCCTACTGCATCTACATATATGTTATGGATCAGGTTTCATGGAATCCATTGCCTATGTTTAAAAAAGGAGAAATGCTATTCTGTGATTTCGTATTTCACGAAATTGGCTTTTAAATGGTGTTCTCTGAGGATCATGTGCATGAAGTTTTATATTTATCGTACTGTCAGTTTTGTTTGGACTATATATAATTCCTACCAAAATAAATAGGAAATGTAGCACTTTTTCTATGGCGAAATGAAAATTTTGAATTTATAAAAGTTGTCATAACTTTTTAGGATTTAAGTTTGAAAAAATGTTTCATGAAAAAATAATTTAATTTAGAATGAATTCGATGTGCCACATCCTCCTTGGATTTTAGTTTTGAAAGTCATTTCGTATATGATGTCTGCTACATATAAGAAATATGTAACCCAAATTATATTTTTCCAAGATGATCGGTTTGGTTCGGTTCTTTCCTTTAATTGTTTATAATCATGTACGAAATTCTTCCTTTTTTCTTGGTTCAGCAGAATAGAACCACTTTTTAATTGCTCTATTAATAAAATAAAAATAAATTATTTGTTTTAAAAAATTCATTATATTGTGATTGTTTTATCTGAATATTTATTTAAAAATGTGTACTTTTAACGATTATTCGCAATAACTTCGTAAATTCTGTATTCCATTGACTCGTGTAGAGATTTTAAATAATCAAGAGTAACATCGGTTCATACTGCTTTTGTTCCATCAATAAACTCATCCTTAGAACCAAAAACTATTTTTACAATCTTTATTAACAACGCAATCTTGTCACAACAATTCAAATTGTTGATTTTTTAATCAACAACTCGTTATTGAGACAACAATTTATTTTTTTCGAAACGTTGACAATTTTTATATTTAAAACAACAATAAAAGTTCTCACTTTACGGCTAACATTTTTGTTGTTAAGATAAGAATTTAAGTTATTGTTTTCATTTTAAGCTACGGAAATTTTTGGGCCAAAGTGTAAAATTGTTGGAATTACAACTTTTTTATTTTCTGTGTGTACAGATAAGTATATCTGGGGTGAACAGCATTCAAATGGTTTCGTGATATTTCAAAGAAGTATGTATATAGGATGTACCGATCACTTCAAAGTAAAAACTGACAATAGGAATACCTATGGAATATATCAACGAGATATAGTACTGATTTAAAACATTCGTGATTTCCAGACATACAGACAGTCTGTCCAAAAAATGGTTAAATCAAAGAATTAAATCAAGAATTTTCAATTTAATACGCTATAATTTCACGCTATTTATAAAACTTTTAATTGAAAAAAAAAAACTACTGGATATAAAATGTAGTGGTACCACATAAATAATTTAGTTTCTCGCAACAATATATCCAAGAAATAATGAATTTTAAAATAATTTTTGTAATTGCTGTTTTAATCCTTTCGCTAGCTGCTGTGCAGGCAATTGACGATATGTATGCAATTAATTGCATGGATGGATACTATGATCCTAGCCGTTGTACAGACAAAATTGACGGATACTTTTTCGAACCTAAGAACAAAACATGCGAATTTTCATCTAAAAGCGGATGTGAATTATACCCTCCTAGCAGATGGTTTGAGACAAAAGAGGATTGTGTGTATAATTGTATTGATAATATAGATGACTGACAAAATTAATTAATAAATAAATAAATATAAAAGATAACCTAATTATTGCCATCAGTGCGTATATTTTCACGATGATTTAGAAATGGTCGCCGTTTCTGACTTAAGGTTTCCGTCCGTTGAGGCGATTTTTGGCCATTTTGGGGCTAGGATCAACTCCAAAAATAAGATACGGAAAGAATGATATTTTCTAAATCACTCCATTTCATTTCTCAAACTAAGAAAATTGAAAAATAAATAAATTGGTTTTAATTTAATCTTGTTTTAATCGTATTGATTAATTTTTACTTAGATTCAGACACGCTTTCTTGATACACATAATTTACACTTTCCAGCTACACAAACTATAATTTCTTTTACTAAGAAATATATATTGTGAATTATTTTTTATGCTCGACATATTTGAATTTACTAATCTTAAGTACTATTTGTTTGATAACACGCATTATCTGAGTTTGAACCAATAGTGTGGTTCCTGAGAAAAGTCAAAATTTCTTGCGTTTTCTACAACTTTTACAAAATTAAATCAAGACAACGCGATTCGATTTAGTTGAGTTAAGTTTTGATCTAAACAAACTTAAAACTTTCTTAATTCAAATAATTTTTTCTTGTGAACAAAAATTTTTTTATTTCATATATTGCAATGTTTTATAGTTCAACATTAATTTTTTGTCAACTGCATTGTACATATGAGACGTACTTTTACATTCCGAACACTTTCTGACCGACACATCTTGGAATCGCTACAAATTTTTTTTACATATTCTAGGCATTATATTAGTGGACACGAAAATCAGGAATAAATTTGTCATCGAATATATCGAAAGATATCGAGTTGCGAAGGTCAAAGGTTTTACGTTTTTTGGTGTCTTACGCTCATATTCAAATTGTTATATCTCCGCCAAATTTTAACGGAAAAATTATTTTTTATATCGTTTTAAAAATATAGAAAGCTAAAGCTTTCTTGTCAAATTTTTTCCTTGCGCATTAAATTAAAAATAAATATTTTTTATAACAAATCAATTCTTTAAAGTTATTTTTTAGAGTGAATACTATTCCATAAAAAACTACAAAAAAATACCATTGAATTCCTCGTCAAATTTCTTTTAAAAACTAATTTTTTCAGAGTGGTAGCCAAATACGGACTATCCCAAATAAATTAATTCTTCCGTGCACCTCTGAAAATACTGCGCGCCGCTGCACTGTTGTCCCGAATCGAGTTTTGGTTCAAATATTGCTGAAGACCGCAAATCTATTCGAAAATGAACAATTGTTTTTTGAAATAAAAGCTAACCAAAATGCCAATAAATCGTAGGAGCCCGAATTTCGAAAAAAAATATTTTTTTTTATTATTTTAAGTTAAATGCCGAAAAAATGTTTTTTTTTTAAATATTTATTTTTGTTCAAAAATGTCTAGACAGCGCAAGTCTTGTCAGAAATTAACAATTTTTTTTTTAATTAAAACTTATCAAAACTCCAACAAATTTCCAGAGCCTGAATTTTGAAATAAAAATATGATTTTTTGGAAAAAGCCAAACAAACATTATTTTTAAATATTTTTTATTTGAAAAATTGCTTGAGACCGGAATTTTTATCGGAAACGAAAAATGTTTGTTTTTAACTGAAAGCTAATTTAAATGCCAACAAATCGCCAGACCCTAATTTTGAAAAAAAAAAGTTTCGTTTTTTGTAATTTTAAGTTAAATTTATTTTTTTTAAATATTTTTTGGTTCAAAAATTCCTAGCTCTCGAAAATATTATCGGAAATAAACAATTGGCTTTTTAAATTAAAGAAAATCTATTTCAATACATTTATGTCAACAACTTTATTTTAAAACAAAGGTGACAACTAGTTTTTAATATAAGAATATAAATTTTTTTAAATGCAACACTTTCAATATTTGAACCAAAAACTACTGTTACAATCTTTATTAACAACGCCATCTTGTCACAGCAATTCAAATTGTTGAATTTTTAATCAACAACTCGTTCTTGAGACAACATTTTATTTTTTCGAAACGTTTGACAATTTTTATATTTAAAACAAAAATAAAAGTTCTTACTTTACGGCTAAAATTTTTTATTGTTTAGATAAGAACTTAAGTTATTGAGTTCATTTTAACCTACGGAAATTGTTGGGCCAAAGTGTAAAATTGTTGGAATTACAACTTTTTTATTTTCTGTGTGTACAGATAAGTATATC
This sequence comes from Meiosimyza platycephala, assembly GCA_963662105.1. NCBI lineage: Eukaryota > Metazoa > Arthropoda > Insecta > Diptera > Lauxaniidae > Meiosimyza > Meiosimyza platycephala. The sequence goes on from OY759210.1 coordinate 22,687,924, forward strand.
TGGGGTGAACAGCATTCAAATGTTTTAGTGATGTTTCAAAGAAGTATATAGGATGTATCGGTCACTTCAAAGTAACAACTGACAATAGGAATACCTATGGAATATATAAAGTAGAGGAATCCCATCAACGAGATATAGTAATGATTTAAAACATTCGTGATTTCAAGATATACAGACAATCTGTCCAAAAAATGGTTAAATCGACTTAGCATATACAATATATTTTTCAATACGCGCCATGCCATTCTATGATTTACAATTGAAATGACAAAGTTAATACATCTGAGTGTAGGGCTTAAAACGGGCCTATCCCAAAATTTACTATGTAAATACATCATAATTAGAATAAATCACTGAAAATAGCTGACTGGAAAATCTTTGTTTATCATGGGGAAAAATAAATAAGGTTTGAAGGGTATTATTTGCTCTGCGCTGTCACTAAGTGCGGAACAAGTGCACAAAGTTTCACGAATTTCGGATATATTAAATACAACTATGGTAAACACATTTTCATGCTATTTTCGCAAAACCAAATAGAAATATTTCAAGAATTTTCAATTTAACACGCTATAATTTCACGCTATTTATAAAACTATTAATTGAAAAAAAAAACAAACTACTGGATATAAAATGTAGTGGTACCACATAAATAATTTAGTTTCTCGCAACAATATATCCAAGAAATAATGAATTTTAAAATAATTTTTGTAATTGCTGTTTTAATCCTTTCGGTTGCTGCTGTGCAGGCAACTGACGATATGTATGCAGTTAATTGCATGGATGGATACTATGATCCTAACCTTTGTACAGATAAAATTGACGGATACTTTTTCGAACCTAAGGCCAAAACATGCGAATTTTCACCTAAAAGTGGATGTGTATTATACGGTCCTAGCAGATGGTTTGAAACAAAAGAGGATTGTGTGGATTTTTGTGTTAATTATAAAGAGAAAAAATTAATAAATAAATAAATATAAAAGATATCCTCATTAAATTTAGAAATGGTCGCCGTTTCTGCCATAAAGTTTCCACTCCAATACTTTACGGCTGACTTAAGTTGGTGATTTTTACTACGCGCTTTGAAAAACAAATTGAGCACGTTCGGTATCTGGTGAGCAATTTGAACTCGTCTCTTCAGCGTCTTCCATCGGTAAAATATTTGACACCCAATATTTTCAAAGATGCTGAATACGATGGCGGTGTTTAAAATTCTTTGGAACTACATCCATTTAATTTCATTCACCAAAAAAAACAAGGTCATCATGTTTGATTTTTAAAAACCCCAGCAAATTCAGATACCATAATATATTTTACGAACATTTTGCCGCCCCCTCAAGCCTTGCGCCCGGGATGGCCGGACACTCGGTACCACCCTAGTTACGCTACTGTATTTAGTATCTTTTGCTCCTAACTAAGAACCAAATAAATAAGAGTTATTAATACTTGTTATTATTTATTTTTAAATTCTTGATTTGATCCACTTTTCACAAAATGCATTGAATTCAATTTTCAATTTATTGACTGCCTTCGAGTTTAAAATCAAAAACAACACAAATACAAAAAAAAAACTCAAAATGGACCAAAGTGAATTGATGCTGAAAAATTCATTAGTTGTTCGTCAAATAGCACTTAAATTTATAAATAAAATGAAAACAAAAACAACAACAACACAGCCTCTCTACTTTTCTATTGCTCAAGCACATAAAAGCTTTAAAAGCTTTTCTTCCTTTTCCAAAACGTTTGAAGTTGGATTGTTAATTTCATATTTACTTTTGCTAACCTCAACACAAAAGCAAATACAAATACAAACGAAACTAATTTTCAATTGCTATGCCACCCAGTTCCCGTCCAGTGCACTCTTCATCAGTTGGTTTCAGTAGACTATAGCGGGTTGTTCCAATGATAGCAAAGCACGACGGCAAAAAAAAAAACAAAATCCTTAGCTAATTGAATTCACTCGCTTCACTGCATCGCTGCACATGCAGCAGCGCCAGCCGCAGTGGCTGCATTGAATGACGGAGGCTCCATCAACAATACGGCAATAGATCCGACTTTGCACCAAAGCGCAAAAGTAAACCACTTATAATGAGAGGCTTCGCTGGCAAACTGCGACAGTCAGAGTGGGCTTCACACAGGCGTTGGCGGTTTGGTCTAGGGTTGCCGTGCTTTTGCGACTGTTCAAAGAGTTTTCGAACTATGTGCTTTAAATCGATATGAGAAATTATCCAAAGTTTTGTTTTCCTGAAGAAAAATGTTGCAAGAGTTAAAAACTTTCTACAGCGAAAAAAAGGACATACTAAATTCAAGGAAACTACTTCCTTTGTTTAAGTAGAAAAGTTATTCTTAAGTTTAGTAGTTTTCGCTCATATTAAGGAACATTTCCTTACATTAAAACATTATGTTTTAAAAGTAAATGATTCCACAGAGTTTCGTTACATAAATTGAGAGATCTGTTGTTTTTTATTTAAGCACAAATTTTTCAAATTATATGGAATAAAATCTTTAAAGGAAGCAATCCCCTAGTTTTAACAGTTTCGGATACTGTGTATTATTTAAAAGGTTACAAATTCCCGAAAAATTTCAATTCAAACAGTTCGCCAATTCTTTTTAGACTGGCAACCCTTAATTAGCTATGACTTGCTGCTGTGCAGCCTACGTTGCCTATCGTTTCCGTTTCCGTCAATTGACTGACTGCATTGAACAAAGGTTTTATATTTTTATTTTTGAATGTTTTTTCCTTACAGGTATGAGTTTACACGGTGAAAACTCGAAATTTTTTTTTAAAAAATTTTTTGAATTAAAAATACCTTAAAAATAATTTAAGAATATATACAATATGTGCCTGTTATTAAAGCAATATTGCGCGACCATAATTTTTGCATATATTTTATTGTATAGCGCTTTAAAATCATCAGCATAAGCCATAGCATATGTTAGTCAAAGACATCGAATGGTATATATTACATTTAAATGTTTTTTAACATGACGTATGAGTAACATTTAATTAAAGCAAAATTTTCTAAATGTTAAAACAAAAGTTGATTTTGCCGTACGATGTTATAGACACAGTTTGGAGTGTATCTATTTTATTTATTTATATTTCGAATGACGACAAATTTTACTAAGCTACCAATTAAGAATTTTTTGACAACTCATAATTACAAAACAACTTTTTTTCTAAGTGTTCTTACTCTAAGGAACCACTCATTTTGCTTGCAATGCAAGAACGAACAAAAACTGTGTTAATATTCCACAATCGGTCACTGACTTGCAGAAATAGTTTTAGTCCTGTTTTTATTTTTCTCCTTCTCTTTTTTTTGTTTTCCCAACTAACAATTCTCGTAGCAGACACAGACCAACATTGGTTGTTTTTATGGAAATTAAAGAAAGAAAAAAAAAAACCATTTTAATGAAAAATCAATAAATTTCCAATTATAATGCAAACCAGTAATTTTTGCACTCACAGCACAGCTGAGTGAAGCAAAAACTGCGCAATATAATTGAGTACGAGTATCTTCTTGTGAAATCATTGAACAAGGCTTACAATTGATTTAATTGGCTCTACAATGTTGTAATGTAAGCATTGCGAAGGTAAATAGATGCGATTACATGAATTTGTCTGTGGCAAATGTTGCAGTATAGTACACATAGGGTCGTAGGTAAATACAATGGTGCTTTGTTTGAATATTCATCAAAAATTTTAGTTGTTTTTTAAGCAATTTGGAGGAAAATTTAATTCAGATTGAAATTATGCCATCAAAAAATGTTGGTCTAAGACATTATCAATATCTGAAGAGCTGAGATTCAAAACCAGCCAAGTCCATATTTTGCGTAAGGAGAAAAACCACTAAATTTAACTATAGTAAAAACTGATTGATTGATCCATTGAAATAGTTGTCAAAAGCTATTAAAATCCTGATTTTTCATTACATTTTATGACCTGATTTATAAGAACTATTAAGAAAAAAAAACGTTTGGACTTGGCGGGTTTTTACACAAAAAATGTGGACTTGGCGGGTTTTGAAATTAAAAATCCAGACTTGGTGGGTTTTGAAAGTGAAACATGGGAACTTGGCGGATTTTGAAAAATAATAATAGTAATTTGTATTTATGAAAGCCGAATCTTTTTTAGTGAAAAATTGGACTTAGCGCGTTTTGATTTTCAGAAATGTGGACTTGGCAGGTTTTGATAAAAAGAATTTATCTGAAACTTTTGCAATCAAAAGTTTATAAAGGGAAACATTTTTTTTTTACTATTTAGAGTATGTGGGCTTTTAGAGAAAAATTTTTTCCGTCCTCTCCTCCTCTTCCTCGTTCCCTCAAACATTTTCATTTTTTGGACTTGGCGGGTTTTGCATCTCAGCTCTTCATCTGTGTTTCCAACGGGTATTAAATTGTCGCTTCCTTGCAAAGCAAGGGTAGATTCAGCTAGTAGCTTATGCTGAAGCATAGCTCCCCCTTATGAACCGATGATGAGCATAATTTTTCTTTTGGTAGGTGTGGCACCACCCCTAATAGTATAAAACGCTGTCACGACTGAATCGCTGCACTGATCTTGATGAAATTTTATATGGAGATTGACTGGTTACTGAGAAAAGATACATATTTGTATTTAAGTAATCGGTGCCACGCCCCTTACCGGGAAATATGTTGTCACAGCTAAACTATTTCACCGATTTCGAAGAAAATTTTGTTTTTAAGTGGGCGGTATTACTGATTTTGATGAAATTTGGTAAGGAGATAGATTGAACTATAAGGAAGTGATAAAACATATAGAGATAGGCCAACATCATACCATGATTTTTATTTAGGGGAGATATAAATATTTCAAGTTTTGTAGCTATCCTCAAGAACATTTTACAACATATATAGGGGAAGGTGGGGCAAAGTGGTGTGCCTAGCGGGAAAACGAAGTTTTCACATAAAAAAAAAATTTTTTAAACATTTAAGTTATCAGTTCGATCTATATCGAATCTATTAAGTTAATTAGGCTCATTATTTTCTCAACAGAAGATATTTATTATTATGATGCAAAAAAAAAGTACGTTTTTACCACTTTGCCTCTCAGGTGGGGTACAGCGGTATACGAAGTGCAATACATAGAAAATGATATTTATACATAATGCTTTTTTGTGTGTGATGAATGGCCGTCCAGGACTTTTCTGTTATCCGAAATTCCTGAAAATTGGATAAAATGACGGAACCAAGTGATAAACACTTTGCTCCCATGACCTGTGTAAACATACAGACTCGTGAAACAAAAACTTATCAACATAAACAAATCATTGTCAACATAAAAGAATATCACTAATATACATAAACTTCGACGTGATACATTACCTTATTTTAAATGATTCATATGAAATGAATTTACTCGAAAATCCTCGAATTTTACATCGAACGCACTCGATTTGATGAACCTCGTGGTTCTCGAAACGGAAGGCTGAAATGTCGCTATAACTTGACAGTTACAAGAGTTTTACTCAAACACAAATTCCTAATAATTACAGTAGATGGCGTTGTAATGCAAGGATAAATTTACCCGTTGTACCGTGTACCGCTTTGCCCCGCCCACCCCTGCTGGTCATATTTGTCGTCATTGACCAATTATCAATAAGGATCTCATTTTATATTTCGAACATTTTCAAAGGCTTCAAATTGGATCAACTGAAAAATATATTATCTGCACTTAGACCATATGTTGGCCATTATTTTTTTTTTTATATAAAAGCAAGCCAGATATTATACATAGATTGTTTATGTTTTAAATAAGAAATTAATGCTTTATCTATTTATGTTCTACATTCACACCTACAACGATTTACGTCGTCATAGCTATAACCACCATTTTTTAAGCTGCATCCAGATACACTCCATTGTACACATTCGTTTTGATCGATATCATAGTGATAGCCAGTAATCAACATTTTGCAATTACCTTCTCCAACTGGATGGGGCTGTAAACAGCGAGCTGTAAGAGATTGTTTTAAAAAAGCGCATACAAATTTTGCACGTATGTATTTTGACAAACCTGGAATCTGTGCATATGCCACTGCCAGAAATATAATTAAAAATGTGAAGATTTCTTGGAAATGTTTAATATACATTTTCGCGAAAGTTTTTTGGAACGTGATTTCGGAACTGAGGTTATGCACTGTATGCAGGAACTTAATGATTTCTCAACCATTTAAACTCTTATTTATACAAAAAGATTTTTTTGCTTTCATTTTAAATAAATTTTTCAATAATAATAATAATATGGTAAGGGTAACACCCTTTGCATTGCCAGAAATTAAATACCCTACAATAGGCATTTTGGAAAAATTTTCAAGTCAAAGGCTTTCTCAATCATTATTAAAATTTGAGTCTAATTTGGTTGCATTCCCTTGAATAATTCTCTTAGTACATAACAATATATTTTTCCTTGTACGCGAGTTCTTTTTTCTTGTACCATTTCTGCTGTAGGGTGATTCATTAAGAGGTACCGTTTTCAGTAGGAATTTTATGAAATATCGTGCGTGTCATGATAGTTTTGTTCTTGCCACACAGCCCATGAAACCATGGCATTATTGTGAAAACAAATCGGTGAAAAATTAATTTCACGCTTCGGAAAGGTGAATTGGCCGCCTGGATCATACGATATCACACCTTTAGACAATTTTCTTAGGGACTACGTAAGACTAACATGGATAATTTGGATAAGATATGACGGCAGGGAATGATAACAAAGATTACACGATAAAATTGAATTTTATTTTTATTATTTTTATTTTTGAAAATAGTCCCTCTAAATGAATAACCTTCCCTATATGTATATGTTTGAAATTTGGTTGAATGTCGGGATGTTGGTTCATAAAAATGTTTTGGAATATCGATATCAAATAGCGTTAAAACGTTGGCAAATTAGCTTCATAATTTTCAAGTAAAGTATTATGTGTTTCTGATTACGTCTTTGGGTACTTCGCTTCCTGCCTACTAAGCTATGTATATTTTTACGATTGTGGATTTTAATGCATATAGCGAGTATGAAATTAAAAGTTAAAGAAGGCACTTGGTATCGGAGATAATGACATTTTATGTCCCAGATATATCTTCTCTTAAAATCATAATAAGATTGGAACCCCAAAGCAATATCAGAAATGTAGTCATATTATGAAACATGGAAAGTTTTAAATTTGGCTATAAATTTTTGATATAGAAAGACCTTTCAAAACCTTTATCGAAATTGTTTTAATATACATTTGTATATTCCAAAAATTATATTATCGACTTTTAACTTTGCATGATTATTCAGAAAGCCTAATTTATTTCCTTTAATTTAATATGAGCAGCCTTCTAACTATCATTTAATAATCCTTTCTGATCGAAAATGAAAAATCTGATCAAGAATGTATATACATAAGTACTTTTCTACGCCAACTGCGATTCCTTCTATACATTACAAACTGAATGTCAAAGTTAGTATATACTACCCCACGTGTAGGGTATGCCAACTCAAAAAAGTTGTGTAAATATTGTTCTGCAAAAATAAAATATTTCGGATGTTAAAGACTCTACAGAGCTTCATGAAACACATTTTCCGTTAAAACATATGTTTGAAGATGATTCTTGTTATTATAACTTACGTCGCTAAAATTAAAAAGGTTCAATAAAAGTTAATTAAAAATGTAAAACCGTCAACTTTACATTGAAAGCAACATTAAGTTGAGAAAAGTCAACTCAGTTTGTTTGCTCGGTTTGTCTTCACGGACAAAAACTACGTCAGGATGATAGCCAGTCAGGTAGGCTTCATTTCGACAATTTATAAATAACTTATCATTTTTGTTCTTTGTTAAAGCCCGAAAACTTTTATTTGTAAAAAACGGTAATTTTCAAGTCTTTTTTTATATGAAATAATCACGGTCACTTTTTCCGTCGCTCGTCGGTAAGCTATGGGAGTAATTTTTTCAAACCATTGAGATAAATTTAATGTTCTAGCCACTTTTCTGCTTTTGTTGAAGCTCAAAAAGACTATATTATGAATGTATCAGCATCAACATTATATTAAATTATTGTAAAAGAAGCTAAATCTCTTTGTAAACATTCCATCTTAATCTTGTCAACGAACCTTAACATAAGAATGCCTATGGGATTGTGAGATTTTTAATTTCTCGTTTTCAACATGGCAACCCTGGGAAATGGGAATCAACAAAATTTCCATTTTTTCTTAACTGCTTTGATCAATTTTTGAATAGTCTCTCGAAAGTTCGTAAATATTTTTCGAAATGTTAGGTTTTTGAAAAAATTTTTAACGACCCCATTCAAAAGACCAGTAAAAAATCTATCGAATGCACTTGAACTAAGGTTCTTATAGTTGGTTCAGGAAAAAAAAAAATTATTTACACAAAGCAGAGGGTACCAACCAAAAAACTGTAATAATCATCTCAGCTAGTTTTTGAAAAAACCGAAAAATAATTTGTGAAATTATAACCGTACAATAGAACAACACTTTGCCCAAAATTGGGATCAATCGGTTATGTTAAATTTTTTGGCTTAGGACTTTTGACATGACATGAGTCATTTGTATCATGTTCATGTGTAAAAAAATTCTATTAATACTATAGTTCCTTTTGGGATGCAAAAGTCATGTTAAGAAAAAGACTCATCCAACATTTTGGATCAACCGCTATTTTGCATTCTATAGTTGGATAGGTAGCAATCACTTCAAAATTAAAACGCACAAGAAGTTTACCTGCAAAAGAATAAAAAAAAACTCACTACACGTCAAACAAAAGCGGATTAGCGCAATATTTTCTTTACAAGCTCATCTTGTTTAGTTTCTGCTAACAGTAAGTCAACAAATTGATAAACAAATTTTAAATAATTTTCTACAGCTATAACTCATTTTCATGTTCTTGACGTCTAAAGTCACATTTCAAAACAACTTTCGGGCTAGCGAGAATTCAAACAGTTGGCATGACGAGTAGTGACGGTTCTTACGAAACAATACGTCTCGTAAAATGTTTCGTTCACTTTCGATTAGTTACGTACATTCATTTTGGTTATGGACATTGGTTAACATATACTCGAATTTACTCGTTACGTTACGTTATGTTACGTTATGTTATGTTACGTTACGTTACATTACGTTATGTTATGTTACGTTACGTTACGTTACGTTACGTTACGTTATTTTCGTTTCGTCTCGTCTCGTTTCATCCTCTCTATTTTGGTTTAGACTCTACTAATTTTTACGTCGCTGGTGGAGAAAAAGCTGAGATAGCAACTTTGCTTAAGTATTTTTGATCTTTTGCACAGGCATTATACATCAAATTACTGCACTGCATGCTTAACCCTCTACAACAGCTTTCGTAAGGGACTAAAACTATAAAGTGATGAAGGTTTTGTTGTTTGCCAGCTCAGTTTTGTGAAATGAAGTATGATTTTGATTAGATTTTTTAGCCTGAAATGACTGCGATCCTATTTGACAGGATGTCACCAAAATATGTCTCATAGTTTGTGAAATGGCTAACATGGTAGATGCCAATGTTGTTTTTTCTATACGAAAGTACTTCAAACGCGTTCTGTAAATCACAGTTAAGTGCGTTTCCTTTACAATCGCTTGATAACAAACGCTGTCTTTGTCAACCAAGACCAATACTTCATCATATCTGCCATTAAAATTCAAAAACTTTTAACCATCATCCTTATTATGCTATTGTTGATTTTCGTTGAGTTTCTGCAGTTAGCTTTTTAGTATCCACCATAAAAAAATGTCAGTTTCTGATAAATCCACAGTTTCTGATAAATACAGCCTTTTCCTATTCAAAACTGTAGCTTCTAAAGCGCATCTAAAAAGAACAAAAATATCACCTATACCTGAATACTCTCTTTTGGCCATATCTTCGCTATCATTTATTAATTAAGTCACTGTAACTCCAATGCACTCGCACTTAATCTCAATATATAATGAAGTTTGGGATTTATTTAGACGAAAAATTGCGTATTCCCTGCATAGAATGCGCGCAACTCAATTGCATCATGCAACGAGAAGACAACCAGCAAGCTACCAACATAAAAACGTTGGTTCCTTCGTCTTTCTTTCAAGTTTATTCTACGCTTTGTTGTTATTTGTTTTTTTAGGTTTTTCTTCAGGATTATTTTTAAATAATTGCGAATGTGTTAGTATATAATTTCACAAGCAAACACTCGCACAATCTTTATGGCATCATTACAGTCATCGTAGAAGCAGTAAGATGCAGCTGCTCTTTTAACATTTTACCCCAAAATAAATGAAACGACGTTTTTTTTTTTTGTTGATACTTTAAGCTGATCTCGCTGTTGTGTGTTGTCTCACATCCGTTTCCGCTTCGTTGTCAGGATATCTTAAGTAATACAAAAACAATAACAATAACAATGGCAGGTGCGGTTATCCCATTGAGAAATAAGAAATTTTAAGATATCTTACGTTTTCTATGCGAATGTTGATGACAAATGTCCATTGTCGCCAAGCGGTCAGATCTGTAAGAGAAACTCATTGCCATCAGATCTTCGTCGGAAGAAGTAAATCTGAAATTTAATATAAAAGAAAAAGCATATCCATACGCCCAATCAATGTCAGAATGTGCACCATGAGGGGCGAATCCCACATAGAAGACACTTGAGCAGCGTAATAATACTTGATGGCGGTACCAATAAGGACATCCATCGAAGCTCAAAGTTTTTGAGTCAAGTACGATGTCAGTTCTTCTGTACGTATGTGAAACATCCTCTGCTATACAATTTATACGTATTCACCAACAACTGTCTTCGCCGTATTCTAAGAATTGGGAGGTATAGCTCAGTTTCAATGTCAAATTGCTAATCAGATGCTGTCAAAACACGATGAATTGAGCTGACGCTACGAAAATCATAAATTAAAGTCTGGCGGCAAGCATTGTGGTGGAATCCTCAGGGTCGTGAAAACGATTATTGAAGCAGGATATACGATGTTCGGACATTTGTTGGAGAGAAATATTTTTGTGGACGCCTTATACTCCGAGCGGAGATAAAGCATACAAGAGAAAAAAAGATGGAGAGAGAGAGAGAATGCGAACTGTTTAAAATTTTTGGATAGCCTTCTTAAAATGCAAATTTTCTTTGATTTCTATTTTCTCACTGGGTCAACTGTTGCGAATACCGCTTTATCTCGAAAACTTTTAAGCATTTTGTATGCAATCTACCTGCCATTTCACGCTACACACCGTGCAACTTCCACTTCAAAAAACCGTATACATTCATTTATGATTGGGAATTTTCTTAAGAACTTCACAACGTAGTATCTAAATATGTACATGTGATATGTATGTGGATGTAGCTTAGATAGGATTACACTGAGATTACTTACTGCATTCTAACACATCAATTGTTTATTATGTTTTCGGGTAAGCAAATTGTTGTTGCTTTTATTATTGTTGTTATTGAATATGGTGCAGTTTTCACTCTTGAGGTTTTAAAGTTTTATTTACTTGCATAAATTGACGTTGATTCTATTTGCACAAGAAGTATAGAGCAACTCTGATCCTTGGTACTCTTGTTTCTTTGGCATTATTCCAAAAGGATTTTCATATATTTCAGCTTCGACAAGTGTCGTTTAGTTCTTATTTCTTGTTGTTGGCGGCAGTTTATTAAGTGAATTTTGATCTAATTAACTAGAATTTGTGTTTATAACTTGCAGCTTTTGTTGAATAAGTAATTGAAAGTTTTAATTAAATTTTTTTCGAAACTTAGTGAGCGAAAATAATATAGACAAATTAAGAGAGACAATTGACAACTTAGGATTACCAAATGTTAAAAAATTGAATAACAAAATGATAACTAATTGGGGGCTTTTGTGCTCACTTAAATCTTTGTATTGGCTCTAGACTCTGAGATAAATAAGAATTATGTCTCAAAAATGCATTTATTAACCTTGATCTGAAATCTTAATCTTTCCAGAAAGTTGTTATTTCTAAAAGATTAATTAATGTTAAATTTAAATTTGGTCACAGAAACTCTTTAGCACATCGAAATTCCGAGAGTTTAGAATAGATTGCCTAAAAACTCTGAGGCTCTCTGATTGAATTCAGATTTTACATAGCAAAATGTATAAAAAATTATGAATATTTCAAGCCAGCTAATATTTATTCCTATATTTTATATAATAATTTTTCCAAAGTATTTCCGAAAAGCATATTTCTAAGAATAAGCTGTGAAAAATGAAGACTTAAGGACTGATCAAATAGATATGTATATGTTACCGGCCAAACTAGTTTTTAGGATAAACTACATTTTCCTAGGCAAAATTAGTTTATCCGATGCGTGTTAGGATAAACTAGTTCAGCCTAGGACGAATTAGTTTGTCCTGATAAAAAAATTTACCATTTACCCTACTCTTATCTAAAATAACTGTGGCTAGCAAAGTAGGTGTTGGACATATCATAAAAATTTTTCAAGGGCTGACCACCGGCTAAATCCAACAGAATTATGTTCAGAGTACCCCTTCTGAAAGGAATTTTTTCAAACTGTCGATATTTCCTTAATTAATAACGGAATTTCATAATTTTTTTTTTTCAAACTTTTCATAATTTAATGGATCTTATGAAAAGATGACATTTAGTGCAAAGTAAACTGTTTTGTGGAAAGAAAACGGCTTATTCTTAATTGAGAGCATTTTCAACTATTTATAAATTTTAATTGAAGACAAAACTTTACACAAAAATTTTCGTTTGATTTTTTCTTGCTGCATCTTGAATTCGTTATAGTTTTTGTTCTTCTCATTTGAATATGAATGAATTGAAAGAATAGACTTTCTTTCAATTGTTGTATTTTTGCTACTTTTGAAGAGAGAAGATAGAATGAGATGTTTGAGTTTTTTTAAATACATCTTTTGTTTATGTGGGAAGTGGCAGTCCTTTTTCATATATTTCAATGAAATATAGCTTCTAAGTTTTGGCATAAAATATGTTGTTCAACGGTAAAATTTTTTCTAAATCGTCTTAAATTATACTTAAAAAAGAAAAAATTTCGCAAATTCTCCACTTTCATCTCAAAAAGACAAGTTTAGTGATGCTGAACAACCTTGATCTGCCATAAAAATTTGGTTTTCAAATCAATTTTTTCCAGAAAGAAAGTAAAATTTTACACAACATGCCGATCAAGCGTATCTTAACAAATGATTTGCTTAAAGTGCCAAATGTGTACACCTTCCCCCCCCCCCCCCCCCCCCCAATTTCTGGGTGATTGCGGCACTGAGAAGAAAGTTGCATAATATTTTAAGCTTCAGCATACAAAATAGCTTAACTTGTTTGAATTCATTGCACCTATTAAATGGTTTTACCCCAAAGTTATAAGAATTTTGTGCGACGAATTTTAGGTAAGTGAGCGAGTATTTAAGTTTGCCACAAAACATTTCGAACTTTAGTTTGTGATTGCAGCAAGTAGTATCAATACGATTTGAAAAAAAATCAATCATGAATTTAATGGTCTACTTAAGTCTTCTTGCCTTCATTTTAATGTTGACATCTATAAATGCAGACAAGCCTGGTAAGTTTATATTTTTCATGATTTCGATATCTTTAATAAATGTCTATTATCCTTGCAGCACACTGTTTAGAACCAAAGCCTGAAGGAGTTGGATTATGCTTGATGCTATTTTCCGGCTTCTATTACAACTCTCAAAGCAACCAATGTGAAAAGTATAGGACAGGAGGATGCAAAGTGAATAGCAAAAACCGTTTTTGGGAAATGGAGAAATGTATTAAAACATGTGCTACTAATTAATGTAAACCATTCGATTCTTAGACTTCTAAGTCTTTGAAACAATAAAGAATTACATAAAATTCTTAATGCAATAAAAAATGTTTGTTTTAATCAAAAAGTGCTGCATACTTGCATAATTTTTTAGAGTCAAATTAGAACTGTTTTTTTGAAAAAAATTTTCCACAAGTAACTATAGTAAATAATCGTTTTTTCAATAATTGATGTCATGAATTAAAAATATGGCAAAAGACGATATGTAGACTTTGATCGTTTTTTTTAATTATTTTTGATCGAAAATATTACATTTCATCTTAAAAAATTGATAAAGAAAATAATGATAATTTAATTTTAATATAAAAATAATTATTGTTTTTCTGAATAAGGACTATTTTTTAACTTACAAATAAAAATCAATTTTGAATGCTATAGTTGAACGAAAAAATGAAATCCAAAACGATGTCCCGGCACAACGTCTTCGACTTGGTTGATTCTTTTTATATATATTTTACTGGATCAAAGATTTTCTTTTTCTCAAGATCGAAAAGAGGGTCTGCAATGGAAACCAAATTCCGTAAGTTTCCTTCAAGATAAATCAATGGAAAAAGTTTAATGAAAATCACGCATGGCATGGCATTGTTATTAATTAAAAAAATTGAAATTAAAAATTACCATTATTTCTGATCGAAGATATAAATCGAAAATTCGGTTCATTTTTGACTAAAATAAATGGAATCCATAAGCATGAAATGTGAAACCTTTTTTGATAGTGGTGCTGATACTTCTTTTGTCAGGCAAGCCTTATGATTAAAAATATTAAAAATTTGAAAGGAACATTTTCGATCAAAAATAATTAAAAAAAAAACGATCAAAGTCTGCATATCGCCTTTTGCCATATTTTTATTTCATGACATCAATTATTGAAAAAACGTTTATTTACTATATGTACTTGTGAAAAAAACTGCTCTTATTTGACTCTAAAAAATTATGCAAGTATTCAGCACTTTTTGATTAATAAAAACATATTTTATTGCATTAAGAATTTTATGTAATTCTTTATTGTTTCAAAGACTTAGAAGTCTAAGAATCGAATGGTTTACATTAATTAGGAACACATGTTTTAATACATGACTTCATTTTCCGAAATTTGTTACTGCCTTGCAATTTGCATCCTCCTGTCTTATACTTTTCACATTGGTTGCTTTGAGAGTTGTAATAGAAGCCGACAAATCCCCTCTTGCAAGTTCCAACTCCCTCAGGCTTTGGTTCTAAACAGTGTGCTGCAAGGATAATAGACATTTATTAAAGATATCGAAATCATGAAAAATATAAACTTACCAGGCTTGTCTGCATTTATAGATGTCAACATTAAAATGAAGGCAAGAAGACTTGAGTAGACCATTAAATTCATGATTGATTTTTTTTTCAAATCGTATTGATACTACTTGCTGCGATCACAAACTAAAGTTCGAAATGTTTTGTGGCAAACTTAAATACTCGCTCACTTACCTAAAATTCGTCGCACAAAATTCTTATAACTTTGGGGTAAAACCATTTAATAGGTGCAATGAATTCAAATAAGTTAAGCTATTTTGTATGCTGAAGCTTAAAATATTATGCAACTTTCTTTTCAGTGCCGGAATCACCCAGAAATTGGCACTTTATGCAAATAATTTGTTAAGATACGCTTGATCGGCATGTTGTGTAAAATTTTACTTTCTTTCTGGAAAAAATTGATTTGAAAACCAAATTTTCATGGCAGATCAAGGTTGTTCAGCATCACGAAACTTGTCTTTTTGAGATGAAAGTGGAGAATTTGCGAAATTTTTTCTTTTTTGTGTATAATTTAAGACGATTTAGAAAAAATTTTACCGTTGAACAACATATTTTATGCCAAAACTTAGAAGCTATATTTCATTGAAATATATGAAAAAGGACTGCCACTTCCCACATAAACAAAAGATGTATTTAAAAAAACTCAAACATCTCATTCTATCTTCTCTCTTCAAAAGTAGCAAAAATACAACAATTGAAAGAAAGTCTATTCTTTCAATTCATTCATATTCAAATGAGAAGAACAAAAACAACAACGAATTCAAGATGCAGCAAGGAAAAATCAAACGAAAATTTTTGTGTAAAGTTTTGTCTTCAATTAAAATTTATATATAGTTGAACTTTAAGAAAAATGCTCTCAATAAAGAACAAGCCGTTTTCGACAGTTGGGACTTTTACCAAATGTAGTTAAGCCTTTCTGTGTTGATAAAAAAAATTTCAAGGAAAAAAAAAAAATTGATGCTATTAAAAATTTTTTGATTTGAAAAAAATGCGATACGATATTTGCAATATTTTCCACAAAACAGTTTACTTTGCACTAAATGTCATCTTTTTATAAGATCCATTAAATTATTAAAACTTTGAAAAAAAAAATTATGAAATTCCGTTATTATTAAGGAAATATCGACAATTTGAAAAAAAGTCCTTTCAGAATTTTTTTTTTTATAATTTTAAAGGACAATGTTCAAATGACCATAACTTCGAAATTTGGATCCTTTCAGCGAAATAAAAAAATATGGGTCCCCTAGAATTGAACGCAGATTAATATCTGTATATTTTAAGCAAATCAATGGCACTAAATTGACTTATTGTTCGATTTGAAAAATAATAGGCCAAATATAATCTCTGCTATGCAACCGATTTTTTCAAGAGAATCTCTACGTGATAGTCTGCTACAAATAATCTTCCCAGACATTTTATTACCTACTAATATCAATAAGAGTAGTCCTAAGTATAGTATAATAAGGAAGTGTAATAAAGAATGTGTAATCATTACGGAGAGTTGGAAAACAACTTTCTTTTAAATGTTGTCCTGAGAAATATTCTTTCTAGCAAAGGTTAACTTAAGGCAACAATCTTGAAAAGGTTGCCTCAAATGAATAATTCTCACAGTTAAAAAATAAGAAGAAATTCAATTCTATTGTGATTAGCACCGCAAGGTCACCTTAAGAAAAAGTAAATAGAAAATTTTTTCAGTGTGATTTTATCAAGACAACATCCTGAAGTAGACTTTCACAATACAAATTTCTGAAGAAGACCTCTCCAAAATAAACTTACTAAGTCTAACTCTATAGAGCAGCATTCTTAAGACCTCTACAAAATAACTTATGACGAACTTATGAGATCTAAAGCTCATTTCATCCAGTTAATTTTCTAAAGAAGACTTCTACCAATAGCCTTAAGAAGAATATCTTCTTCAGACAAACATCTGAATAAGAACACCTTTGCAGGAAAACCTCTTCAAAATAAAAGTTTGATGACGATCTTGTCAAAATAATCTACTGAAAATGACTTTTGAAGACAATTTCTTTAAAGCATCCGTCTTAAGAACATTTCTTCAAGATGATCTCCTTAAGAAAACTTCTGAAAACAGTTCTTTCATGGAAACTTTCTAGACCCCTATTTAACTGCTACATCACAACATAATCGATTAAAATTTTTTTTTGGAGGAAAGGTTGTGAAGAGGGGCGGTGCTGAGAGACTTTTTTTTTTCTAACAGTAGGTGGTGCTACGTCTCTAACAGAAAAACACGTTATCTCTGCTAAACTAAAATGAACCGAATTTGATGAAATTCGGTAAAGATATAGAATGAACTTTGAAAAATATTTATTTTAAAGTGGGGGGTGCCATGCCCCCAATAAGAAAATATGTTTTCACATCTTAATTAATAGACCGATTTTGTTAAAATTTGGTATGAAGGTAGATGGAACATTGAAAAAAGTATTTGTTTTTAAGTGGGTTACGTGAGCCTCACGCCCCTTACAGGAAAAAACGTTTTCTTAACCAAACTAATGGACTGATTTTGATGAGATGGAGGAGATGGAGATAGAGCAACATGATAACACGTTTTTTTTGGAAGCGATAACATAAAATAGCTCATTTTTATATCAATTTCTTAATACAAAAATGTATATTTTGTTTTGTTTTTGTCAGTGTAATGGTTGAATTTCAACCACTGAGCGACCTCTAGCTTGATGAAAAAGACATCTTCCAATAATTTTTATAAGACGACTTCCTTTAGGCTAAAATTTGAAAATAGGATATTTAAGTTAAGGACGATGATTGCTGATTTCAAAGATTTTTTTTTTGAAGTACATAGTTATAGCGATAAATCAGAAAACTGCTTAAGGTTCAGTTTAAAATTTAGAGATTGCAATTATTTTTTGATATTGGCCAATATGTACCATATCTAAAATGTTCTAAATAAAAAACAGATAAAAATCTGATGCATTTGTATCACCTGAGCAGCATTTGTATTAATAAGAAACAAATTAAAAATAGCTACTGGAGCAATTTTTCCTAACAATTACTAAATATTGCATGACTGGCATTATAATGACAAGAAAAATAAAAGCATCAAATAGGATCAACTAAATAGCAAAAAAAAAAACAAAATTACGAAAATTAGGTTGAAAATTTCGCATTAATTGCAAGGGAGCAACTTAATCCCATCGCACAGATTTATCATCATTTTAGGGGGAAAATTTCATGTTATATTAAACATGAGCCTACAGAGTACAGATTGACCTGTGCAATAGTAAACGTAACACTAGCAACGTAACGGACACAAACAGGGCTGGCACAAGCTTAGTTTGGGCCCTATACAAAGTCAATTTTTCGCTTTCACTTTAAATATTTTACTTTCATTTTTGAGATTCTGTACGAAGTTTCAAAACATTCCCACTTTAATTCCGGAAAATTTTGCTTATATAGCCACGCCCACTTCAACAATATCACACATTTTTTTCCTTTTTCAAAATTTTGTTTATATATTTTGAGTCATGTACTAACTGTCATTACATTAAAAATAAAAATAATATTTCAAATTTTCACGAATATGGTGCCCACTTTGCCGTGGAATGCCCTACATACATATTAAAGTCTAACACAGTTGTATTTCATATCAAAAAATCCGATAAAATTTTTTGGCATTTTTTTTTTTAACTTGTGACGCGCCTTTCCTAAATAAGCGCCTTGTGTACCTCCTGCACATATGTATGTCCGCTCCAGCCATGAACACAATACATAGTTAAAATTGTTGAGCACGCTTCTGAGCCAAAACAGACATAATGATTGATGGTGTCCTGTCGGTGACAGGCGTGCGTCAGCATTCAGTATATGTATGGCAAAGGACAAATTAACGCCACTATGACAGCAAGTTAAATGGATTGTTCAGTTGGTACGGTAAAACAAAACAAAAAAAAAAAAAACAAAAAAGCTTTATAAGAAAAAACTGAACAGAAAGTGAGTTAACTATCTGGGCGTGATATCAAGCAGCAGGTGGTGCACGAATTTTCTATTTTTTTTTTTATGAATTCTTGGTCAATTTTAATTAAGAACACACATTTTTTATGTTTAGTAAAAATGAAATATAATGACGTTGCCTTAAAAAATTCACTTTATTCACACAAGGAATTTTAAGCCACAAAAATTCCTTATTAAAATGTTAGAAAAAAAAACTTACAATTTACAAAATAAAAAAAATTTTTGTAAAAGACCAACCAAATTTACTCCAACAATATGTAATGGGAGTTAAGTTATTTTGCATGCAGCTGACGCTCAAAAAATTCCTCACATACTGCTGCATATGCTGTGGTGCGACTTTTGCAGCTTGATGACATTGTAAACACTCTGATGCCGCTATGCTGCAGTTTAAGCTGAAGTGTTAATGGTAAAAAAAAAACAGCCAAGAATGTGCGATATAAAATATGAAAATGCAGAGACTAGATGGGAAGCTCAGCTAGAATTAAATATTTGTCAAGTTATGCAAAATTATATATGAAGGCTCATTTCATAGCTAAGGTTTACTTATTATGTTTTTCGTTGTATTTAAAATACAGGTGGCTTTAAAATCATCTATACTATTTGCATAAAATTGCTTATATGAAAATGGTTTGTAACGCTTTGGCGCAAAATATACTAAACTGATTTTAATGATTTCTTCTTTAAATCAACATATTTGTGCTAAAGCAGGTAACTGCATATATTTTTTTTTTTAATTTTTAAAAGTAAAATAACTTTTTTTTTTTTGATTAAGTTTTTGCAAAGCTTTACACAAAAATTGTCGTTTTGATTTTTTCTTGCTGCATCTTGAATGCTGTGTTGTTTTTATTCTGCTCATTTGTACCGTTTGTATTTGGCTTCGAAGTTCAAAGAATAGATTCTCTTTCAATTTTGGTATTTTTGTTACTGTAAAAGAGCGAAGATAGAATGAGATGTTTGAGTTTTTTTTTTTTAATATTTTGTTTATGTGGGAAGTGACAGGCCTTTTTCATATATTTCAATGAAATATAGCTTCTAAGTTTTGGCATTTTTTCTAAATCGTCTTAGATTACACACAAAAAAGAAAAAATTTCGCAAACTCTCCACTTTCATCTCAAAAAGACAAGTTTCGTGATGCTGAAAAATTTTTGATGTACCATGAAAATTTGGTTTTCAAATCAATTTTTTCCAGAAATAAAGTAAAATTTTACACAACGTGCCGACCTAGCGTATCTTAACAAATTATTTGCTTAAACTGCCAAATGTGTACACCTTTTCCCCTCCCAATTTCTGGATGATTGCGGCACTGAAAAGAAAGTTGCATAATATTTTAAGCTTCAGCATACAAAATAGCGTATTTAATTAAATTATAAGTATTTTGTTCGACGAATCTTAGGTAAGTGTGCGAGAATTTAAGTTTGCCAAAAAACATTTCGGACTTTAGTTTGTGATCGCAGCAAGTAGTATCAATACGATTTGAAAAAAAAATCAATCATGAATTTAATGGTCTACTTAAGTCTTCTTGCCTTCATTTTAATGTTGATATCTATAAATGCAGACAAGCCTGGTAAGTTTATATTTTTCATAATTTCGATATCTTTAATAAATGTCTATTATCCTTGCAGCACACTGTTTAGAACCAAAGCCTGAAGGAGTTGGATTATGCTTGATGGCACTTTTCGGCTTCTATTACAACTCTCAAAGCAACCAATGTGAAGAGTATAGGACAGGAGGATGCAAAGTGAATAGCAAAAACGATTTTTGGGAAATGGAGAAATGTAGTAAAACATGTGTTACTAATTAATGTAAACCATTCGATTCTTAGACTTCTAAGTCTTTGAAACAATAAAGAATTACATAAAATTCTTAATGCAATGAAAAATGTTTGTTTTAATTAAAAAGTGCTTCATACTTGCATAATTTTTTAGAGTCAAATTAGAACTGTTTTTTTGAAAAAAATTTTCCACAAGTAACTATAGTAAATAATCGTTTTTTCAATAATTGATGTCATGAATTAAAAATATGGCAAAAGACGATATGTAGACTTTGATCGTTTTTTTTAATTATTTTTGATCGAAAATATTACCTTTCATCTTAAAAAATTGATAAAGAAAATAATGATAATTTAATTTTAATATAAAAATAATTATTGTTTTTCTGAATAAGGACTATTTTTTAACTTACAAATAAAAATCAATTTTGAATGCTATAGTTGAACGAAAAAATGAAATCCAAAACGATGTCCCGGCACAACGTCTTCGACTTGGTTGATTCTTTTTATATATGTTTTACTGGATCAAAGATTTTCTTTTTCTCAAGATCGAAAATAGGGTCAGCAATGGAAACCAAATTCCGTAAGTTTCCTTCAAGATAAATCAATGGAAAAAGTTTAATGAAAATCACGCATGGCATGGCATTGTTATTAATTAAAAAAATTGAAATTAAAAATTACAATTATTTCTGATCGAAGATTTAAATCGAAAATTCGGTTAATTTTTGACTAAAATAAATGGAATCCATGAGCATGAAATATGCCAACGATAAGTATAACGAATTTTCAATGTTCATTTTCTTAAATATCCTTTTTCCTATATTTTAATAATTATTTTATTTTATAGCAAAATTATGCTTTATTTATTCAAAATGCTGCATCTGAAACACAGATAACTATAAAAATGAACATTGAAGATTCAAAAAAGATAAATATCATAGTTTTTATTTGCACATTATCAGACTAGACTAAAATTTAAGAAATAAATAGCAATATAGTTCTTAAAAAAAATTTTGAGGAAAATCTTTCAGTACATACATACATTGTTAAAAATTACGTTATATTTTTGAAACTTGAAAAAATCATTTAAAAAAAAATTTTAATATTTTTAATGATAAGGCTTGCCTGACAAATGGAGTATTAGCACCACCATCAAAAAAGGTTTCATATGGGTAAAAATTATAGAGTTAAGAAATTTTTCGCTTTTATTATTTTTTTTCAACAAAAGTAAGGAAAAATTATTACGGGAACATTTATTTACCTATCTCATTACGCTCAACAAAATTGCTTGCAATATTTTGTGGAAAGTCTAAGAAATTCACATTGGCGTCAAAAGCAATAAATTTCTAGTTTATATTTTGTAACGTGTTTTTAGAAATAGTTTTCACACTGGCATTATGGCGTTTTGTTTACTGCCATAAGCTATTGTTTGACGTCAGCTGGTCGACTATTTTGACGAAAAATTTCAATGAAATTTAAAAGGCTGCATATAATTAGGTTGTGCAATTTCTTTTATCTTCTCCGCATTTCAGAAAAATATACTCCTTGTTAATTTGTTAGCCGTTTTCTGAACATATTATATTAAATAAAACTACTTTTCAACACAAAAATAAAAAATCGCTTTGAGCTTCCATTTTGTATTTGCTTACTTTGTCCGTTTGTTTACTTTGTCCGTTTGTTTACTTTGTCTGTTTGTTTACTTTGTCCGTTTGTTTACTTTGTCCGTTTGTTTACTTTGTCCGTTTGTTTACTTTGTCCGTTTGTGTACTTTGTCCGTTTGTTTACTTTGTCTGTTTGTTTACTTTGTCCGTTTGTTTACTTTGTCCGTTTGATTACTTTGTCCATTTGTTTACTTTGTCCGTTTGTTTACTTTGTCCGTTTGTTTACTTTGTCCGTTTGTGTGCTTTGTCCGTTTGTTTACTTTGTCTGTTTGTTTACTTTGTCCATTTGTTTACTTTGTCCGTTTGATTACTTTGTCCATTTGTTTACTTTGACCGATTGTTTACTTTGTCCGTTTGTTTACTTTATCCGTTTGTTTACTTTGTCCGTTTGTTTACTTTGTCCGTTTGTTTACTTTTTGTTTCCTCGTTTTAATAGCTGTTGTTAGTAAATTTTTTGACATAATGGGAAATAAAATGAACAGTCCTAACAGAAGCGCGACCAGTAGACGCAAAGCCCAAAAATAAATACCACTGCATTGGCTCTGTTTTCTTTTTTCCTTTTAATACAACGGCAAAGGAGATTTGTTTTTCACCTTCTCTCGTCAAATTTCTTTTATGCACGGAAAACGAAAAAAAAACTAGTGTTAACGTACACGGCGCAATTGCAAATTGTTCAACTGTAATATAAAAAAAATTGTGGCGCGCCCGTTCCTGCGCGTAGCCCCGCGAAACGCATGAGTTTGGCAACCCTAAAGCCGGCTCTGAGTCTTAACGATTCATTAACGAAAGCGTCGTTTTTTTTTGCGGAAAAAGCAATGGTTTTGGTAGAGAACGAACTCCAGGATCTTCTGTTCGATGTTTGATTTGTGAGCCAATTTTGTGAGCTGATTTTAGGCAAAAAATTAGATATATGAGAAATTGGCTGTTTTTGACGCCAGCTCAAAAGCCCTATAAGATTTTTTTTTTTAATTTACTCTTCTCCAATGCAAGTTACCGGTAAATTACTCAGAGAACTCATTTTACCACATATACAAATGTCAAAATATTTCGGAATGGTTCTATACCCTCCTCTTTGCACCTCGCTTTCCTGCGATCTTGAAAGTAGTATCGATTTAGTGAACGTTTTTTTATTATGAGAATACAAAGAAAAATCATAAAAACGTAATTTTCCAGAAGGTTAAATAGTTCACAGTTGATTTTTGCCGAAAATTTATATACATTCTTACAATTGTGCAAGACTTGACCAAAATATTGTATCCATAAAGTAACAGTGGTCAACTGTCCGCATTTATCTGAAAAAATTCAAGAGGCCTCTGATCTTAAGAGTTTTTGTGGTAGTTCAAAACATCATAAATTAAAGGACCGCAACTATTAATATCATTGCTAAAAAAAATATTCAGTTTTTTATGGAATAACTTAGAGTGCACATTGGACAATGAAAAAAAGTTGCCATGCTATCAACGCATAGGTAAAAAAAGCAACCAAGGGGGGATAAGGAGTACATTTTGAGAATGTGTCCTTATAAGCTTCATATGAAAAAAAAAAAAACAAACATGTGAGGGGAGTAAATGTCAAGACACTTTAGATGTTACATGCAAATTTTTTGTGGCTTTCGGACTTACATAATTTTAGCAAATTAATATGTTCGCACTTTTTAAACGAAGTTAGATAAAAAAAATCACTTGGTTTTGAAATATTTTAAAAATTCATTGAATTAAAAATTTTAAAATAATTTTAACATTCTATGCGAGAATAATTTGTCACATTTTATGATCAAAATAAAGATTCTATTGTTCTGACAAAGCACCGACGATCATTTTAGAAAAATTTTGCGCGCATTGCTTCAGAAAGAGTTTTTCGAAGTCTCTATCTTTAGAATTTCAATTTTCCATAAAAAACTTTTTTTTCCTGAAAATTTAACCACATGTCTCGGCCAGAGGTGCAAAGAATACCGAATTTCTTTGGATTTGCTAAAGTAGCAAGTTTGTTTTAAATATTTTGTTTGCTTTTTCATATATTTCAATGAAATTTATGTAGCTTCTAAGTCGTCTCAGATTATACAAAGAAAAAAAAAAAAAAAAAAAAATTGGCAAATTCTTCACTCACATCTTAAAAAGGCAAGTTTCGTGATGCTGAACAACCTTGATCTGCCATGAAAATTTGGTTGTCAAATCAATTTTTTCCACAAAAAAAAAGTAAAATTTTACACAACGTGCCGACCTAGCGTATCTTAACAAATGATTTGCTTAAAGTGCCAAATGTGTACACCTTCCCCCCCCCCCCCCCAATTTCTGGGTGATTGCGGCACTGAGAAGAAAGTTGCATAATATTTTAAGCTTCAGCATACAAAATAGCTTAACTTATTTGAATTCATTGCACCTATTAAATGGTTTTACCCCAAAATTATAAGTATTTTGTGCGACGAATTTTAGGTAAGTGAGCGAGTATTTAAGTTTGCCACCAAACATTTCGAACTTTAGTTTGTGATTGCAGCAAGTAGTATCAATACGATTTGAAAAAAAAATTAATCATGAATTTAATGGTCTACTTAAGTCTTCTTGCCTTCATTTTAATGTTGACATCTATAAATGCAGACAAGCCTGGTAAGTTTATATTTTTCATGATTTCGATATCTTTAATAAATGTCTATTATCCTTGCAGCACACTGTTTAGAACCAAAGCCTGAAGGAGTTGGATGGTGCTTGAGGCTATTTTCCGGCTTCTATTACAACTCTCAAAGCAACCAGTGTGAAGAGTATAATACAGGAGGCTGTGGAGTGAATAGCAAAAACGATTTTTGGGAAATGGAGAAATGTATTAAAACATGTGCTACTAATTAATGTAAACCATTCGATTCTTAGACTTCTAAGTCTTTGAAACAATAAAGAATTACATAAAATTCTTAATGCAATAAAATATGTTTGTTTTAATCAAAAAGTGCTGCATACTTGCATAATTTTTTAGAGTCAAATAAGAGCAGTTTTTTTTCACAAGTACATATAGTAAATAATCGTTTTTTCAATAATTGATGTCATGAAATAAAAATATGGCAAAAGACGATATGTGGACTTTGATCGTTCTTTTTATATTTATTTTTCATCGAAAATGTTCCATTTCTTCTTAAAAAATTGAAAAAGAAAATAACGGTAATTTAATTTTAATATAAAAATAATTATTGTTTTTCTGAATAATGACAATTTTTTAACTTACAAAAAAAAAAAATCAATTTCAAAACTGACATTATGGCGTTTTTACTAACATAAGCTTTTGTTTGGCATTAATTGACGCCCTTTTGTATGCCGTCAGCTATTTTGAAGAAAAATATGTCAATGAAATTTAAAGGGCTCTAGTTGCTGCTGCATATACATTCATATATGTCAAAATATTTCGGAGTGGCTCCGCACCTTCTGCACTTCGTTTTCCTTTGACATTGAAAGTAATGGAAATATTTAAAAAAATTTGAGAAAGTAATTTTCCAGAAGTTTAAATAGTTCACATTTAATTGTTGCTGAAAATTTATATGTGTCTGCGAAAATTCAATAGGCCTCTGATACATATATGTTGACTTACATCCAATTTAAGATCTTTTGTGGAAGCTCAAAAAGCGCAAATTAAAGGATCGTTTTAATTAAATCATTGCCAAACAAAACCTTCAGTTCTTTATGGAGTAACTTGGAGTGCACGGATGACAATGGCAGAGAGTTGCCATGCTAGCAACGCGTAGGTAAAAAAAGCCACCAAGGATATAAGTAGTACATGTGAGCGGAGTAAGTGTCAAGACATTTAAGTTGTTACATGTAAATTCCTTGTAATTTTCGGACCTATTTCTTTGGAAATTAACATATTCGCAATTTTTAAACGAAATAAGAAAAAAAAAAATCGTATAATTTTGAAATATTTTAAAGATTTATTAAACTTAAAAGGTTTTGAAATAATTTTGGCATCAGCTGTTTATTTCTCTACACAAGTTCCACTCAGTATCTGTGCGGAGTTAATTTGTAAAATTTTATTTTCAAAATATAGATAACGTAGGTCGATCATTCTAGAAAAACTTTGTGCATCAGAAAGAATTTTTCCAAGACTTTATTCTTAAGAAGAGCGGCATATCTTAGAGATTTGCAATTTCTATTTTTCATATAAAAATCTTTGTTTTTATGACTATTTAGCCACATGGAGGCCGCCAACTGATGCTTTGACTTACCGCGAAAATCGGCTTCCTAATCAATTTTTTCCAGAAAGAGATTAAAATAATACACAACATGCCGACATAGCGTAGCTGAAAAAATTATTTGCCATTCGAGAGTTCCAAATGTGAACACATTCTTCCCTCCCCATTTCCTCTTAATTGCGGCACTGAATATAAAGCAGCGGTTGGCGGCATAATATTTTAAGCCTCAGCAGACCAAATAGCTTAATTTCTTTGAATTGATTGCATCAATTAAGTGGTTTTGCCTTTAAAATATAAATACTTTATTGAAAAACAACAACAAAAAGTTTCAGGTTGAACGAATTTCAGGTGTACGAGTACTTAAGCTTTCCAAAAAAACAATCAATCTTTAGTTTGTAGTTGCAGCAAGTAGTGTCAATAACAAAAATCCAAGCATGAATTTAAGGGTCTATTTAAGTTTTTTTTCCCTCATTTTAATGTTGATATCTGCAAATGCAAATCCTGGTAAGTTAATTTTTTTTTTCATGACTTTGATTTCCTAATAAAATATTATCCTTTTAGCGCGTTGTTTCGCACCAAAACCTAAAGGAGTTGGACATTGCTTGACGTTAATGTACACTTTCTATTACAGCAGTGAAGCAAAGCGTTGTAAATTGTATTTTACAGGTGCATGCTCAATTGGGGGAAAGAACAAGTTCGAAAGCATGGAGTCATGTGATAAGGCATGTAAATGATGCAAATGAGAAAAAAAACAGTAAAAAATTACTTTTTATTCCTAAAAAATTATTGCACAAGTTTCTTGCATTTTGCCATAACATAAATTTGCCTAATATAATTAATTGAGAAGTACTTTTTTCAAAAATAAATAAAATTAAATTTTATCGTGTTATTTTTATTTTCAGACCAAATAGCCACGGCTGTTTATTTCTCTTCACAGGTTCCACTTGGTTCGAGGCCCATTTTGACTTTGACTTGTCGGCCAGATTCTTTCTTACGTCTGAGCGCCAAACGGTTCAATGCCAACTTCAGAACGCAATGATACCGGAAACAGGTCATTTGCGCTAACAGCTTTTAAATCTTTTATAGTCAGTAAAATATTAAACAATGTGCCGGCCTAGCGTATCTAACCCGATTATTTGCATAGGCTGCCATTCGAGAGCCCCAAATGTGCACACCTTCTCCCCTCCCGTTTTATGATCATTACGGCACTGAATATAAAGCCGTAGATGGCGGCATAATATTTTTAACCTTAGCAGACAAAACAGCTTAACTTGTTTGACTTCATTGCGCCTGTTAAGTGATTTTGCCCTTAAATTATATTTTGCTTACAGAAGAACAAATACAAAAAGTTTAAGGCTGAACAAATTCTAGATCTACGAGTATTTAAGATTGTCAAAAAGCATTTCAATCTTTAGTTCGTGATCGCTGTTAGTAGTATCAATACGACAAAAATCCAGCATGAATTTATGGGTCTTTTTAAGCTTTTTTTGCTTCATTATAACGTTAACATCTATAAATGCAGATCAACCTGGTAAAATATTTATTTTTTTTTTAGATTTCGATATCCCAAATAAATATTATTCTTTCAGCACTTTGCTTTGAGCCAGCGCCTTTTACACTTATTCCTTGCGGCATGTCGAGTGTCTTATACGTTTATGACGCTGAGAGCAACAAATGTTTAGTCGTAATACTACCCTGCGGATCAGTTGGAAATAACAAGTTCTATGACAAGGAGTCTTGCTTTAAAACATGTGTTCCTAATTCATGTAATAATAAAGAATTATATAAAATTCTTAACGCAACAAAATATTTATTTTTTTAGCCAAATCATACAGTATAATATTACTGTGTTATTGATGGTTAAGACAGTGTAGGCTATGTATTTTTTGTGTATTTTCAACAACAATCTTAACGTAATTCTCCTTTTGGAGTAATCCGTTTTGTTGGGTTTTCAATGGATAAAAATGGAATTTTCTTAAATTGATTCAGCATGGCAATCAAGTCAGACTCTTATAATCCGGTTCAATGCGTCAAAATATTTAAATTGCACATACGTTACGTTCTTAATGTTTAGCCAACACTGGTCAAGCGGTACATTCCCTAAAACCAAGAATTTGTTTTTCTTATAACATTAGAAAGTTTCATTCAAATTTTGCCAATAAATAATATACTTTGTGCTCAAAGGAAAGTGTGTAATAATTAATAATTAGAAAAGTCAAGTGTAGATTATATGGTAGGAATTGAGGGAATGATTGTAATGCATTTTAGTGAAAATAACTAAGGGCTGCCTTGCCAAATCCTGTACTGATGCCCGAAAATGCCCGAATTTTTGCCAATTTTGTTTTTTTAATTAAAACTGTATAATATTAAAACGAAAAATGTATGCCAAATGATAGAACTCGAAGAACGCCTGTATCAAACATGCACCGAAAAAAAGACCGTACTAAATTTGAAGAACTGCCTTCCTTCGGTTTAGTGTACAAATTTTCCTTAATCTAAGTTATTTTTATTCATATTGATGAAAATATCGTTTCATTCAGTAATTGTGTCCTTTGAAATGAGTTCATGTTTCATTAAAGCAAGTCAAAACTCTTTCTCAAATATAAAGTTTGTGGTTTTAGTAAAATTTTCCTTTGAAATAGTAAATTTTTCTTTGGGAAGAATTTTTGAGGACAACTTGTTCCTCATTTGAGTAAAAATTTCCTCAATCTAATGGAATGTTTTGTTTAAGGAAAATCTTACTCAGTTTTAGTTAGTTTCTTCAAAAAATTTACTATAACGTAGGAAAATTTTCCTTAATAAATGAGTGGCAACACTCGCTGAAATTAAGTATTCTGTTTTTGTCTATATATTTATAGTTCTCTACTTGTTTTTTAAATAAAAAAATAAAAAAATTTAAAAAAAAAAAATATGTCGTTGCCGGGATTGGAACCGAAGCTTCCCTGATCAGACAATGGTTGTTGCATGCGCAGTTTTACAACATCATTTTAGTATGTCTTAAAAATGCTGTCGGTGGCTGAGTTGGGTAAGATGAGCATCTTCGAACAGTGGCATGGCAAAGAGAACACAGGTTCAATTCTCTGATCGGGTGACAGGTAAAAAAAAAATTAAATTCTCCTTTGAAGTTTTAAAAACGGTATTATACAATTAAAATAAGAATGACTGACAATAGGTAACCAACAAATAAGAAAATTAACAAATTTTTTTTGAAATCAACGAATTTTATTCATCCTTAGAAAAAGTAAAATTTTCCTCAGTTTAATAACCTTGTCCTCACATTGAGTAAACTTTTCCTTATTTCAAAGCAGCAACATTTACTTATACTAAGGAATCCAACTTACTTATTTTGAGGAACCCATGGCTTTAGCTCGTATTGAAGGACATTTTTTCCTTACATTTATGCATTTTTCCTTAAAGGGAGAAATATTTTTTTTTCGGTGTACCTCAAAAATCGGTTTCCAAATCAATTTTTTCCAGAAAGAGATTAAAATACTACAAAACATGCCGACCTAGCGTATCTCAACAAATTATTTGCTTAAACTGCCATTCGAGTGTCCCAAATGTGCACACTTCCCTATTTCCTGGTAATTGCGGTATTGAATATAAAGCAACGGATGGCGGCATAATAGCAAAATAGCTTAACTTCCTTCAATTAATTGCATCAATTAAATGGTTTTGCCCTGAAAATGTAAATTATTTATTGAGAAACAACAACAGAAAGTTTCAGGCTGAACGAATTCCAGGTGTACGAGTACTGAAGCTTTCCGAAAAACATTTCAATCTTTAGTTTGTAGTTGCAGTTGCAGTATCAATATGATTAACAAAAAATCAAGCATAAATTTGAGAGTTTATTTAAGTTTTTTTTCCCTCATTTTAATGTTGATATCTGCAAATGCAAATCCGACTGGTACGTTAATTTTTTTTTTCGTGACTTTGATTTCCCAATACAAAACTATCCTTTTAGCGCGTTGTTTAGAACCAAAACCTCAAGGAGTTGGAAATTGCTTGCTGTTAATGTACACTTTCTATTACAACACTGAAACTAAGCAATGTAAATTGTATTATACAGGAGCATGCTCAATTGGGGGAAATAACAAGTTCGAAAGCATGGAGTCATGTAATAAGGAATGTGTGCTTGATAAAGTCGCCACTAAGGTCAGATCCCGATGCGGATGAAAAAAAAAAATAGTAAAAAATTAATTTTACCCCTAATTGAAATTATTACACAAGATTCTTGCATTTTGCGCTAACATATTCAAAAATAAAAAAATTCGATTTTTTAATCTTTATTATCAGACCAAATAACCACGGCTGTTTATTTCTCTTCCTCAGATTCCACTCGTTATTTGTGCGGTACTAATTTTTGAAATTTTTTTTCTCACAATTCATTATTCTGACTAACTTACAATCACAGGCAAGATCGAATCGTTTGTTCTGGAAACACTTTGTGTGCTATGCATTTTAGCGCAATTTTTTAAAAATTCTTACACTTTCTTGAAATTTGAATTTCGATTTTACATTCAGAAAACGTTTTTTTTCCTAATTATATGTGCACAATTCTGTAGCTAAGGTGCCACGCCCAACTTTCAAATTCCATTAATTTTACTGCTGTGATTTTTCATAGATTCGTCTACTGAATTTAGTTGGATTTGCTAAAATAGCACTCTATCTAGGTATAGAGTTTTAATTATTTTGCTTGTGTGGGAACGTTTCGCCCATTTTATATATTTTAATGAAATACATTTTATTGAATGTGATTTTCACCGATAAATATTTTTCAAAGTCGTCTATACACCTATCCCTCGATTTACGCGGTAGATAGGTTTTTGAAAAAACCGCGTAACTCAAGACCGCGTAAATTGAGATGAGAAGTCAATATATATCGAGCAATTGAACGCAAAGAAAATAGCATAATTGGTAAAAAAATCTGCGTAAACTGAAACCTTAATGTACATATACCTACCTAATAAAAAATTGGAGTTTATATAGAAAATAATAATTAAATAACTTTTTTATTATTTCGGAATTCTGAAAAGCTAACACAAATACCACTCAGTAAGAAGTTGCTTAAAGCGCTTCAAAAATGTAGGAGTTGCTGAGCGGGACCAATAATGGAAAATAACGATTTGTCAAAAATATACGAAACACAATAAAGTCGAATCCATGTATTTATGTCAAATACCCATAACGATATGAGAGAAGAGCTTTAATTACTCCACCATCTATGACCACACAAGAATTGTATTAAAATTTAATACTGCCTAAATATTAAAATTCATTTTAACCCTTTGACGATCATTGGGACACCGGTCACCCTTTTACCTTCGTATTTTTCCTGGAAAAACTATGAAATCGATTTTTGTCAACAAGGTATTATTTAATAGAGAATTAATATGGCTTTCTGAAAGTACCTAACTTTTAAACGTATATTCGTCCATTTACTTACCAGACCACTCGAAAGTCGAAATATCTTAACTTTTTCTACCCCTTTTTCATACTGGAATATTTTAAAGGCGGGTGGAGCTAAAATTCTTGAACACGTTGCGGGCAACCTTCTTCTTTCCAATCAAAACAAAATAAAAAAGATAGTCCACTTTGGCCACCCACGCGACTACCCAATCTGTTGGGACCTCTATGTCCCAATGGTCGTCAACGGTAAAAATCAAATTCGTTTATTTATTTGGAACAAAAGTAAAGTTGTTTACCTTTTTGATCTTTACATTGAACATTCATTTCGAGGCCGTCCATTAATTACGTGAGTTGGTTTTTTTTGAAAATTCGAATCCCCCCCCCCACCACATGGTGAGATTAAATGTACTTTTGAACTAAAAAACTTGTATTGTATAATAGTGGATTTCAAAACTTTTTTTATATTCTTTCAGATTATTATAAATTTTAAAATAAATCCTGGATTATAATCAATTTTTTTGTCGCTAATTCTGACTGACACGCAGGCACAATAAATATCATATATTTCCTATACCCGGGATTCCTCGATTTGAACATGCGCCGTACAAGTGTCAAATATCATTCGGGGAGTTTCATCCTTGCGCGTTCGTTCAGTCAGTCTTGATATCTGCAACCCATAAGAAGCTAAACACAACTGGGACGTGTGATATCGTCCAGATATTTTCTATACGTTAATAGTGAGCACAAAATTGACACTACAAAATTTATCGCAGAGAAATAGAACAAATTCTATTTTTTGGTCCGATTTGACACAGAAGCTAAATCGCACGTGACAGTTGTGTTTAGCTTCTAAATCGATGTTATTGTGTTCAACACTAATTGTCGACATGCCAAACAAACCGAATTGAAATGATACAATCTGTTATATGCTATAATAATGTAAAAAGTTGACGTGAGGTTTTCCTTAACCCCCTCCTTCCCCTTGGTGAGATTTTACCGGACCCCCTCCTCCCTATTTTGACTCACGTAATTAATAGACGTCCCTTTTCATGAATTTAAGTAAATCAATAAAAGTTCATGCGTAATATAATACGTTTCAGTTCTGAAAACAGCCGCATACATTTTTACCGTTGACGACCATTGGGACATA
The DNA here is from genome assembly GCA_963662105.1 of Meiosimyza platycephala. Classification (NCBI taxonomy): domain Eukaryota; kingdom Metazoa; phylum Arthropoda; class Insecta; order Diptera; family Lauxaniidae; genus Meiosimyza; species Meiosimyza platycephala. The sequence continues at coordinate 22,721,154 of OY759210.1, forward strand.
TAGGTCCCACAATTTTTCACACCTTTGCAGGTAAAATATTTTTTTTTTTTCGCAACACTGTTGTTTAGTAATTTGGAGTCGCTGAACACGAATCCGTTGTCGGATTTTAAAATTTCCCCGCGGTTCAGGAGCGGACGTCAAAGGGTTAAATACTATTTTGTATTAAAATTTAATACTCGTTTTTATTAAGATTTCAGAAAAAAAATTTTACGATATCTTCATTTCGAATGGGATTCGACCCAGGTTCCCTTTTAAAACAATAATTGCATGCACAGTTTAACGACATCAGCCAACGTAGTATTATTTTCTGGTTGGCTTAAATTTTATTTATATTGAAAACAACGTAAAATTAAAGTTCAATATTGAAGTATTAAAATATAATACAGCATAGTTTAAAAATCAAATATAATACTTAGGTATTAAAACTTAATATAAAATTCATTACAAAATTTTGTAGTCGATTCAAAAGTATTAAATGTAATCAAAATTGTTTTAAAAATCTTTGTAATACTTTGCTTGTATTAAAATATATTCCAAAATTTCTAACCGTGTATTTTCTGTACTTCTGTGGGTTTTGTATGTTTTGTTTGCTTGACTTTGTCAGCGAAAAAGCTATATGTGCGTACAATGTTTTTATATATTTCCTATGATAAAATGTTAGTATGAAAATAACGGTAATAAAAAGTATGCAGAATGCAAGCAGAATTAGCGAAAAGTAATTTGGAATATTGCTTTTGTTATTTGCTTTGAAAATAGTACCGTAGAGTGGCTTGGCAATGATGCAGAAAAAAATTAATATTTTGATTTTGGAAAAAAAAATCTCCTGACTTCAAATGTGTTTTAACAAGCAACGAACTCATGTCATTTCTCTCTCATATTAATACAAATTCACAGTAAAATTTTGAGCGTAAAAGAAATTGGAGTTTTTGAGAAAATCAGCCTTGTTTTTTTCATAAAAAGCGCTTCGCCAATTTTCAACAACTTTCAAAATTTCTTAAAGATTCAGACAGAGAATCATAAGTTCTATTAGAATCAAAAGACAAAAATTAATTATTTTGAGTTAGATGAAAGTGCGACTATTTTATAACAATTTTCAGCGGTTTTTCAAGCTCTGATACTAAAACTTTAAATGAGCATAATTTCGTAAAAAATTATTTTCAATCAAATCGGGTAACGGTATATTTCCTTAATTACTTTGAAAAACAACATATTTAATTGGCAACCAATTCCGCAATTTGAAGTCATGGTTTGAAATGGATTTGGTCATATAAAATATTTAAATTATTCATATAAAATTTTGAAACAACTCGGAGGAATGACCGGAAAAAGTGGGAGATTCGGCATGGAATACACAATTTATGTATATTAATGTTTTATAAATAAATTTGCTAATATTCCCTTCCTCCATGTTATTGATGCCAGTAAGCGGTCTATTTCATTTTTATCATATACATTCTAAGGAAATGTTTTCAAACTCAAGAAAAATTGCAAGGACAATAACCTTTGTGGCAGCTGAGCATAGCTCCATATGGTAAATGGAAAATTCATAACAATTACGGGTCAAGAATTTTAAGCAAACTTTTGCCAAAGACATTAATTGCTGGTCTGAAGTCTTTTTTCGTAAAGAGAAAATAAAACTAAGTGCCTCTTTATGTAACACGATACGTCTCGTTTCGTCTCTAATTTTCAAGCGGAAAAATATGCTATTGTAAATAAATGAAAACAAAAACATCTAGCCTGTGCTTAATGAATAGTTAACTACAGATATAAGCATTGTACTAGCATACTTTTAGGCTTGGAAATTAAAGACGAAACGAGGCTAATCGTGATACATAAATAGGCCATAAAACTTCAAAATTTCATAATTTAAATCTCATATTATTTTATTGTAAAGAAAACAGTAAAGAACATTTAATTTAAAATGTTGTTAAACAAAATACAGCACATAGACTTGGCATGTAATTTTTGCTAGCATTCATCAACAAAAACTAATTACAGCAACAAAAAAAAAGAAACATTTCTCAAAAAATCATTCATTTAAATCTTAACAAAAACTTTTAATCCTTTTTTTTGTTTTTAAATCCCACTTTTGTCACGTAATATCAATGCTGTGCATAACGTAACAAATTGTTGGTATTTTCGTAGATTGTGCTGTCACTCCCACAAGAATTTTACATCAAAAAATTGTCCACAATACAATTTTTTTTTTATTTTCTATATATGCAATACCCTTCTTAATGCCTTCGAGTGAGAACTCGCACACAATAGCCCCGTCAGGCATAAGGACACAGACAGACAGACAGACAGACAATGTTTTCATTGCTAATCGCCTGTTGATTTATTCAAAGGATTTTCGCCTTAATGTGAAAACAAAACCACGAAAACCATTTATTCATTCCTTTGTTTTTTTTTTGTTTTGTTGTATATTTTTGGATACATATCCTTTTATTTTTTTTTTGGGTTACGTTAGTAACAGCATGTGGGCACATGAGACCACATGCATGTGTTCCTCTTTCCAGTAATGCAACACTCGTCTCTATAGCACACAAAATATCCCAAGTAACTTTGCTCCTACATTTCAGCTTAGTTGTTTCGTTGGCTATTAAATCCTTACGTATTATCCTTTTTATTTCTCTTTCGCTCTTTACTCGCTGGCAAAATAAACGCTGTGCACCTATAATAAAAAGACAAATGAGTAAATTTTGGAAAATAATGTTTGCTCCAAGATTTTGGCATTTAACATAGAGTATCTTGAAAGTCTTGCGGAAACTTATAGCGAATTATGGAAGGCATCAATAAAATTATATGTTACATATGACTCTACAACTGCGTGTATGTGTGGCTGTGTGTATTGTAGTAAATAATGTGCTGCTATGAGTATAGGGGCCCACTATACATTACGAAAAGGGTTTAACACACTATGTAGCGTTATTTGGCTGCTTCTTGCTTTCTAGAAAAATGTGTGCTAATCTATCAGGATTATGATTTGAAATAAATGCGTATGACTCTGACTACCTTATGGCATGTTAGTGAAATATATTTAAGTAATAATTCACTAAAAGGGTTAGCGCACATTTGTCATAATATAAAACTCAAAAGCGACTATTATGAGACTTAAATTGGGGTTTTTGCAACAGTTTTCAACATAGCAGCGAATTTGATTTCGATGTCAAATTGTTTGTTATCGTACAAAACAGTTTAGTACCATTTTACTTAATAAAATTTCATCGCTGCCAAAATTAAAAAGCTTCATATAAAGTTGCACAATTCCTAACTCTTCCTTAAATTTAATCTATGTTCATACAAAATTTAAATAAAAATTCGTCAATTAATTTAGCTCTATAAACATATGTTCCAGGGCGTGGCACCGCCTACTTAAACACAGTTACTTTTCCTTAAGTTTCAGTCCATCTTCTTACCAAATTTCATCAAAATCAGTCTATTAGTTTGAATTTAGCCGTAGAAACGTATTATCAGACGACTATATCATTCACCCTCAGCATTAGAAGCCCAATGCTTCTTATATGATTTCCAATATGGTTTCCGCGAATTCGACTCTATGTGAGAACTGATAGAGCGCTTTAGTGTAAGTTGATGGGACGTTCGAAGAAGTTCCGTAATTTCCACCATAAAGAGCCCATTTAACTATTTTTTTAAAGTTTTTATTCGTTTCTATTCCGAAAAGGCCTGGACCCCCCTCCTGCATGTCGGCTTTTGTCAGTTTTTACGGCCCCCATTCTCCTTTCTGCGTACGTCTTTCATGGACATCCCCAATTCGCTTTCTCGAAAAAAATTATGATTTTTGCTCGGAATATTTCGAAGGCATTCGCTCAAGTCTGACGTTGCGATCAAAGATAATTGTTTATGGCATCGGCAATCGCTTTACTTGTTGCCTAACAAGCTTCTGCAACTATCGATTTATCCGTGTTGTAATGAGTATTTTCACATCAATAAACCATCGATCAATGCTAGAGTTTCCAAAGTTCTGTCCGATACACGTAACTTTTTTTGATTTATATAAATGAATTTCTGGTATCAACCGCCAACCCAACCCATTACTTTGTGAAATACTAAATTTGTCATTCATATAAATAATACTAGCAGTTCCGGCAGTTATTGTCCTGCCCTCTCCAGTAGGTGTTCCAGATGTTGTATGAACTCAATCGATGGATTGTATAAGCGAAACAGCACATTTTTCCAGTGAAACTTACTTTTTCCCGTACTTTTTATATCAAGTTCCATTCATCTGCGTCCTGTTCTTGATGAGATATGATTAATTTGATTTAAGAGGGCGTGCGTCCATTTTTCTAAACCAAACTTAGCAAAAACTTTCCATAGATCATTAGAAACATTTAAAAACAATTATGAAATCTTCGTGAAAATTCTATTTAAAAATTATTTTTGTATAAGGATCACCCTACTTAAGTAAGTGCCTCTAAATGTAACAGCCACGTGGTGTAAATTTCATGGGAATCCATTAAGCGGTCTTCGAAAAAATGATAATTTAAAAATATGTTTGTATGACTGCCTCGCTAAATATGTGCCCTACATAAAAGTGTTATAGCTTTAGCTTTTCCACTTAATATAAAAGACACGTGTTGTAAATTCCATGTGATTCGATTTACCGGTCTTCGTGAAAATATATGTTTGTATGAGGACCACCCTAAATAAAAGTTTTATTGCCTAAGCTATTATTCTTAGTTAAAAAAGCTACGTGGTGTGGTATTGGTGGTCTTTGTGAAAATGCTATTTTAAAAATATGTTAGTATGAGGGCCACCCTAAATAAAAGTTTAGTAGCATAAGTTATACCTAAGTTATACCTTTTCGTATGACGACCACCCTAAATATGCACTCTAAGCAAAAGTTTTGTTGTCTTGGCTATGACTCTTAATATAAAAGACACGCGGTTTAAATTCCAAATGAATCGATTAACTGGTCTTTGTGAAAATTCTATTTTTAAAATATTTTTGTATGAGGGCCACCCTAAATATGCACCCTAACCAAAAGTTTTGTAGCTTGAGCTATGACTCTTCATACAAAAGACACACGGTGTAAATTCCATGTGAATCATCGATTTACTGGTCTTTGTGAAAATGCTATTTTTAAAATATTTTTGTATGAGGGCCACCCTAAATATGCTTTTAATCGAAATATTACCAATACTATGTCCTAAGTTAGAACAAATTTCAGACATATGCCAAATTTCATAGAAATTGGTTCCATAGTTCTAGAGTTTACCTGGAACAAACAGGTTTGTTTGAATGACGCACTCTACATAGAATGATCTTCAAAATACGTTGCAATGAGTCACACCTACCGTATCGAATTTATTGCTAGGAAACATTTTCTATTTAAATTTCCTAGTTTAAATTTTATGTATAAAATTTCATTATTTACCCTTAGGCATAAACAAAACTTCATCTTTTATCATTGGCATTTGACCTAATATTTCAACTTCTTTCACTTTAACATAAATAAAATACAAATTTCTTTCTTACTGATATAAATTTTTCCCCACAAAAAAAAATATTAAAAAATCGGAAGTAAGCCTGCACAGGAAGTATGCTAAACATGTTGGCAACAATTTTGCACATCAGTGGAAGTGGCAGCAGCAGCAGCAGCAGCAACAACGAAATGTTGCCTCAAGTCAAATGCTATGCAAAATTATGCCAAATTTGAAATGGCGTAGGAAATTTTCAATGGCTTCAGTCGAAAAAGCAATAGAGAATATAAAGGAATACAACAATAAAAAAAAAACAAAAAAAATGTTAGGTAATTTTCTTCCTTTGAATCCTTTGAATTTATGATTTTGAAATGTGAATTATTTGAAATTTTTCATTTCTTAAATGCTAATCGATGCTGCTGCTTCGATGTGAGGAGGATGCTTTCAAGAGGTGAATAATATAAGGATGCGTAGAGTCGTTCGTTGGTGGTGGGTGCCTTTGTATATTTTATGGGTAAATTGGCAAAAAATATTTCTGCACTGATTTGTTAGGAATTCTTGTGGAAAAGTCTTTTAAAATTTGATGTCCTTAAATTTTGAGGGGTATGCTATTTTCGGTGGAAATGCTGCGTAGCAAAAACTCTTATTAAATATTGAATATGAATTTAAGTGAAACGTTATTTAATATGCAAAAACTTTTCACAAAACAAATACTAAATTATACTTTTCAAAATACAAACGAGTGGGGTAAGTACATTTGAATTACTGAAAGTTAAGTTGAATAAATGCTATGTAATATATTGAAAAGTTTCTTTGAATATTTTCCTTGTAGTTTTCATTATCTTCGTAAAAGTTTTGAGGCAAACAAATGCGTATGTAACTGAATCATTAAAAGTTAACAAAAATGTAATTTAAGTACTGAAATTGTTTAAAAGTTATTTTTAGTGCAAAGCTTAAACTTTTGCCTTGGCTTAGAATTTCCTTGGAATCTTTGTCCATTTTGCCTTTCAAAATGCAATACTTTGCAAAGAAATTTTTCATTTACATACAGTAGTTACAAATTGCTTTTGCTATCCAACACTAACAATAAGTTAAATTGGCCAAGGCTTTCGAAAGTTCATAGTTTCTTGCTGTAGTAGAAGGTTTTCAATTTAATTGTAAATTTTTGCAATTAGAACAAGTGAGTAAGTAATTAAATTAAAGTTCAGCTATTTTCAGCCACTACGCCAGAGCTTCTTCGATTCTGAATTGTTTTTCTCATTTCATTTTATAAAAATGTTTATTTTTAAGAAATGTTAACTAAAACTTTTTTTTCTTAAATTGTATAATATTAATTTACTGCATTGACATTACATATTTTCAGTAGTTATTGAAAGCAGAGATTAGTGTAATGCGTTAATTTTTCATTCCATTTAAGCAGCATTAAAGCATCAAATAAAATTCAAAATTCAATGCATTACATTTTGGCAGACTAATGTGGATGAAAATGATATTGCATTGAATAAATTACACTAAAACTTTAAACTAAGTCACTCGTATTTTGTCAGACTGTGCAATGAGCCGAATTCGTTCGAACAAACTTGAAGCCCACGAGTTTTTCACAAGGTTTTAGCATGGAACTCGTTTGGCTCGACTCAATTCAGTTCGTATAGTTCGATTTTTTCCATCACATCTCGTTATACACTAATCTACACTCAATATACACGCAATATACAAATATACACGCGAATAACTATATCGACTTGCTCTGCAATTGTCAGTAAACCTCATGCAACGATCAAACGAATAGCTCAAAACTCGAACAAACGAGTTGCACGAACTGAATATGAGATGAGTCGAACGAATCGAGTTGTTCGAGTTTGACTCGTTTCGTATGGCAAAAGTTCGAACATCTTCAATCAGCATTGAGTTTTGAAAAATTCTTATTTTTTATAAAAAGATCCCCGTGGTAATTTAAAGAATTCATATTTTTTTAGAACACCCAATGGGTTCAAAATAAATCTATTGCACCGTGTTTTGGTATAACATGGAACATTTAATATCTGTTTTCGTATGTTAAATAATCACAAACCGCAATGGATTAAAATCCCTGGTTACATTTGAAACATACTATATGAAGCAGGCTCATTCACACATGAGAAAGAATATGAAGATAAACAAAAAAAAAAGAATCCAAAGTCTCTCTCCCTTTTTTTTGACTCAACGTATTGTATTCAATGAAATCCATACTACAGAGTTCTATGTCCATTCGTTCGTTACCCTGGTTATAAAACCCTATTCCATTCGGCTAACAAAAGTAACCGCTGCACATATCAGTCAGCATTATTTACGTTGAATGTTTGTAAGCTCAATAGCTGAATAGATAGTTGCAAGGAAATGGAAGCATGGCTAAAACAAGATGCCAATGGCAATGGCATTCGTTCTAATGCACAATGATTAAATTTTAATTAAGTACTGATTCTCGGGCAGCAGTTACGTTGCCGGTAGATAGTTTGCGGTTTCCGCATACTAAAGCCATGTTGAGTTTAGTTATTAAATAATTTTTGAAGTTTAAATACCTACAAAAGGAATGAGCAATAATATCAAATGCAGCTGCGATTTCCCCAATTAAAATATTTTTTTTTTATTTTTATCATAATTCCTGACACCAGCGCATATAAATTTTAGAAAAGTATTAAAAAAATTATGTATGCTAAAAATAACATGCGAGTTACATAAGGTCGCATTGGATTTTTCTTTTTACAAAATTCTCAGTTTTTGTTTTATTTTAAATAAGCTTTTCCAAAAATCTCATAAGAGTTTAAAAACTTTCCTACAGCTCTCAAAAGCTTTAATAAAAAAATATTCTAATTTTGTTTTATTATGTTATTTATGTTTAAATTTAATTAAATTCAATTTTAGATTTTCGGGAGAAATATCATAACAATTGCGGAAATATCATGTCACAAAAATTTTGATGGATATGCCAAAAACAAAGGTATTGCAAATTCAATAATTATCTATGGAAAAATACCAGGTGAGTCACAAAATATTTCAAAATATTTTACATGTATTGAATGATTTATGAAATCACATGATATATTTACGAAAATTGACATACTATTTATTTTGGAATTTTTAAGAACTTTGTGATAGCAGAACTTAAAAAAACGTTTGACTAGACATAGTATTTCAGGAATAAATAATATCACTTGTGAGAATATGTTATAAGAATTTTTTAAATTTAAAATGATTTTTCTGAAAAATCTATTGTCATTTGTGAAAAAATCTCATGAGATATGAAAACTTTCTCAGAAAATTAAAACAAATTCTGCATTCTTCTCGTTACTTCAACATATAAAATGCTGAGTACTGGTTAAGGAAAGAAGCTTAAAAACCTAAAAGCCTGATATATAAATGTTGACTTTGGATTGTATAAGGTATCCTACATTATAGAGGGCTGCATTCCCAATGACCAAGATTGTGTCACAGTTATATGACATTCATGGAAATTCTTAAATAGTCTTATAAATATTTCGCGTTGAATTATTATAAAAGCCTGTTGTAAATCTCATGAGATTTTTTCGAAAATTGCCTGAGATTTTTTTAGTATTCAAAAATATAAGTGAAAAACTCTTTTTTTTTTCAAATTTCGGGTACTTAAAATAAAAAATCATATGAGCAATCAAATTTATTTCTACCTACCTCTTCTTTTTTGTTTAAATGTTTTTTCCCCTCTAAGAGGACGTCCATTAATTATGTGAGTCAAAATAAGGGGGGGGGGGGAGGGGTCCGGCAAAATCTCACCAAATCTCACCAAGAGGAGGAGGGAGTCAAGGAAAACCTCACGTTAACTTCTTAATGCTTAGAATTTACATTTAAAATTATAATTTAAGTCTCACCCAAGGGGGGGGGCTAGTCCGAATTTTAAAAAAAAACACCTCACCTAATAACCAAAACACCTAATTAATGGAGGTACCCTAAGCAATCATCACCCGCAACTAAATTTCATACTTATCTACTGTCATTGCAATAAACGACATGACAATTTTCTCTTTTTTCAGCGGGCTACCGCAGTAATTCGAAAATTTAGCTTACAGTTCGGTATCTTTTTGGTAACACACTGATATTCATGAACTTAAAATTTTCATTATAGTTTTGTGACCACTGGCTCATTTATCATTCCCGCCTAAATGTATCGATTTCAAATGGGATGTAATGCATGAAATGCAGTAAATGCATGACTTCATTAACAAACTTCGACCACGAACCTCGATGCAAAGCGGATTTTCGCCGTGTTTCTGCCAACTCAATGGCATGTGAACTAAAGCGATGTGGTTGGTGGCATAGAAATGAAATCACATTTGTTAGCAATTAACTTTACAGTACTGAACGTAGTAATTAAGGTTTTGTCGTTTAACAGTGAGCGAGGAATGTTGACGGTCATCATGAACTAAAAGTACACCGCAGTTAGAGGGCCACAATCATAAACAATGCTGGCCATATACAGTCATATGAATGAATGATTAAGGAAGCATTGATATAAATTGTGAGGGAGCGAGTAATGAAAACTGATCTGTATTGAATTGCTATTAATGAGCTTTGGTAATTTGGAGTAATGTGGAATGAAGTGAAAAATAAAACGTTGATTGCTTTTAGGCGTATTTTGTTTGTATGAATTGTGGTTGTTTTTTTTTTAATTTTAATTAATTGACGAGTTCTACTTCGATTTTTCTGCATATAATATATATTCTTTTATATCCCATGCATGATAGTACAAAGAAACTTCATATGAGCTAGAAAACTTTAAGTCAGGGTGGCCCAGAGTTGCATTGAAAGATAATTTTTTTTTATGGCAAAAAAGTTTACAGTGAAATTTCAATTGTTAAAGTTAATATAGTTAATAATGTTTATGTAGTTAAAGTAAGCGTTGAATCTTATAATTTAAAAGGAAGGAATGGTCACAGAAATCTTAGAAGCTTCGATGTTTTTTTTTAAATTTTTTAACACTCTGTGGAAACCGAATTTAGTTAAAACTTTCTAAAACAGCTTAACAATTGAAAAAACTGATATGATACTTACAGAAAATTGCATGTGATTTTACAAAACTAACACGTTCTTTAAGCTATGAGAAATTATTTTAAAAATCTCATGAGTTTTTAAAAAATCGCATGAAATTTTAAAAAATCCATGAGATTTTAAAAAATAAACTCAAATTTTGTGCATTGGTTTGTTGCACATAAATAAAGCAACTAACTGTCGATTGAGAGTTATTACGCTTTGCAAAGTAAAATTGCATGAGATTTAAGAAAATATTGATTAATATTTCTATTTAATATTCTTCTACCGACTTAAATACTTTCTGAACTTGTCACCTCAGTGCTTTCAGAGGCACATGGTTGTCTCTCCGAAAAATGTCAACCTAAGCGACTAGATCCACCTTAACGAACATGTTATACAAAGTCATAAAAATTTATTTTTTTTAAATGCAACAATAACTTTTATTTAATGTTTTTTTTTTTCAAAAACAAACCTTATGCTTTTCTCAATTTTTTTATACTTGTGGCAAAAAAGTTTTTTACTTAACTTTCACATTTCCTTTAAAAAATTTTTCAAATCTCCTTACGCAAACCTCATTAAAAAAGTCAACAAAAAAAAAAAAAAATTTTCTTTTTAACAACATAGGAAGTTGACAGATTTGCCGGAAAATTAACAACAACAAAATTTACAACAAAGTCACCGACAACAGCGACAACCTGCGAAATGTTGCAAAAATTCAACCAACTTAGTCCTTAACTCAAAAACTTAGCAATAGGCAGCCAACGGATGTAAAATGTTGAAAAGAAAAAGAAAATGAAAATGAAAAAAAAGAGCACAAAACAAAATGCAAACAAGTTGAAATGTCTAAAAGTAGACTATGAAAAATTTTAACGTGCTAAAAATACATGAGTTGGCTTGTAAACCGAACACCAGGAGCAACAACAATTGGAAAGTTTTATCCAACTCGTTGCAAATGTTCTGACAAGAAATAGAAGGAGCTCCATTTTTTTGTTTCTTTTTCTTTAATTTTTATTTTTTTCTGTTTGCATTGTTATATACCCCACTCAGTTTTTGTTATCTTTTTCTTTGGCATGGGAAAAAAAACGAACTCTTCGCTGTTGCATTCTTGATAAGCCAAGTCGAATTTACGCCATGGTTGATTTTTCTTAGTCAGCATCCTGTAGCATGCAAGCGTGGTTTCATTGGTAGCTACTTCTTGTGGACTTTTTTGGTTTGAAATAGATTTTCTGCAGCTCTTGCGCGATTGGTTGTGTGCAATAAGAACAAAAAAAAAAAAATGTTTTCAAAAACGTGTTTGCTGTTGCATGAGGATTTTACAGTCCTCAGTTAATGAAGTTAATCAAATTCACAGAATATCCTTGAAGAAATTTTTTCAGAGTGGGAGTTGTAAAGTTCCGTAAGTTTTTTTAAGTCAAAACTTATTTTTATGTTAAGCTCTTGCTTGTAAATAATTCGAATAGGATCATTGATCGAAAATTTTGAAATATTATCAAAAAATTTAATAGTTCCACATAGGGCCTAAGCGGAAAATTTTTATTTGGCTCTCCCTTTTTTTTCGATTTTTTTAATATTATTTCTTTTGTAATATTTTTTTAAATTTTGCAAACATTAAATGATATGTGATTTTTAGGAAAATTTTCCTAGGCATTAAATGATTTTGTTTCTATTTTGCGTACGTCCTACTCAACATGTAACGTTTCGTAAACCTTTCCGAAATCTTTTACATGAAATAGTGCAAAGTTTCAGTTATGTTTAAGAAATTCTTCATTTCCATTCCAAAGAGCTTTCTACAAAGAATCATTGCCATATTTTGATTTCATAAGAAACGTTTCTGATACGTTACAGAAATCTTGTAATACTAAAAGAAAAAAAAACATTTTTTATTATACCATGGACCAAATCCATGAAAAAATCCATGGAGTTATAGCGCTTTTTATGGAAAAAAAAACAAGGCTGATTTTCTCAAAAACCCCAAATGTTTTTACGCGTAAAATTCTATTGTTGATTTGTACTAATATGAGCGACAAATGGTATGAATTTAATGCGCGTTAAAAGACATTTGAGGTCCGGAGATTTTTTTTTCCAAAATCGAAATTTCAATTTTTTTTATCATCATTGTCAAGCCTACGGTACTATTTTCAAAGCAACTGACAAAAGCAACATTCCAAATTACTTTCTGCAAATTGTGCTTGCGTTCTGCATACTTTTGTTTCACTGTCATTTTCGTAATAACTTTTTATCATGGGATAAAAAGCATAAAAACATTGTACGCACATATAGCTTTTTCGCTGACTGTACTTCTGGGGGCTATGAATGTTTTGTTTCTTTATTTTTTCAGCGAAAAAGCTATATGTGCGCCACTGCTTGTGTTCGAACATTTTGAATATTCCCCGAAGCCAATACTTAAATTTTTGTTAAAGCTTATAAAAGAGCTAATTGTATTTGAGTAAGAGCCTAATAAAAAAATTTTTATATCACTTGGGCATATAGGACGTCAACAGTACTCTAAAATATTATTTTCCACATAAACGATTTTCTATTAACTGCTACCGTTGAATCAACATTATTGATGTCTTAATTTCGCTTGATGTATTTGCAATGAATCGAAATAGTAACCAAAAGAGAACATAAAATTCAACAACAACCGCGCTTTACTTTTATTTATACTTGCAAGGATATTTTTATTCAAGAAAATACATGTAGCTAGGTATAGTATGTATGTGAGTTTGTTTACGATTTTAATAAATAATAATATGAGTACACATTTCAAAATAGACTATCAGCACAACTTTTTCAAAAGAAAAATAAAGAAAATTCGCTCTAGTACCTACGTACAAATAGCGCATTACTGTATTAAAAAGCAGCAAAAAGACCAAGTGTTCACATGGCATATGTATGTAGTTCATAAAAAATGCATGTGTGCTGGTGCGAAGTAGAAAAATGTTTGCTTTCCGAGTTTATTTTAAATAGTTGTTGTCTGCAGTGAAAATAAAAAATTGTTTTTTTTTTTTTTTATAGTTTTTTCACTCCAAATGCAGTGGAGTTAATAATGTGGAGTAAATCACAGAAGTACATTTATAACGGCTGAATCCTAGTTGGAATTATTTTGCGAGTAAAAAGTTACTAAATACGGCTGTTTTGACTCTCCTTGCATTTATATTTTTCAATGCAAGGACCAATAATTTTTATACCCTACACTCTGGATATATTTGTCATGGTACTTTGCCACTTTGTTTTTAACGTATAGAAAGGGGCGTGACAGCTACAGAAAAGTATAGTGAAAATCATGTTTATGGGAAAAATTTGCACATATAACTTAGGCAATCTTTGGAAAAAGTTGGCGAAATTCGAGAAGAGATCGTGGCAACCACCGACTGAAACAAAAACTTTAAAATGCTAAGGTAATAGAATTAAAGCTCACACAAACAGTAGATATGGATCGTAAAAGAATTCATTATATTTTTATGAGAGCCTGTTAGTCTGGGAGACAGCGTTGCAAATGACATAATCATTTATCACATTTGATTCATGTTTGAAATTTTTCGTTTCGGGTAGTAATATGTTGATTTTGGCGTCAGTAATTTTCAAAAGTGGCAAGGGTTATTAGTAATTTATAGGCTATGAAAGTTGGCTGAAATCTTAGCATAAGGCATAAGTAGACTTTGGCCGCATGAAATCGATGTATCTTAAGTTACTCTACAACTTTGATCTTAATAATTTTTCTACTCGTGGCTTACTTTACGAGTTATTGAGCGAAAAATAATTTTTCGGCCTCTTACAAGCAGCCTCACCTCGATTTTAGTGACTGGCGCTTATTTCGATTATTCTCCATATTCAACTATCAATTAAAAAAAATTAAGCGAAATGAAAAGACCATAAAAATTCAACGCTAACTCCCGGACTATGTGGCTAAAAACAGTGATCTCATTGATCTTTTCTTATGTAGGGTGAAAAATATTGCAAAAATTGGAATATGTTGAAAAAATTGATAATGTGTGTTGATTCGCCATATACAACAAATCAGGTAATTATGGAGAATCGAAGTTAAATAATATGATCAAAAAATAAGTGAATAGTTACTGCGTATAGGTACTGCGTCGTGAATTCCTTCCATTCCGGTCCATTAGTTTAGCACTGAAAACGTTTTTTTTCTTTAAAGGGCACCGCTTTACTAAAAACAAATTTCTTTATGCAAGAATCAGTCCATTCCCATAACAAATTTCATGAAAATTGGTGTAACTACTCAGCAGTTTTTCATTAGGTTAAAATTCCATTACCTTCCATAAGGTTCAATCTATCTCTAAACACAATTTTATTAATATCGGTCTAGTAGTTTAGCCGTGGAAACGCATTTTCCTTTTAAAGGTGTGACACTGTATATTAAAGTGAAACCTGGTTAAGCAGGACCTGGATAAGTGGGAAACCTCTATCTACTAGTGAGACTCACTTCAAGGTCCCAGCACTTTCGCATCAAAATACCTTTATTACTGGGACTATTAAACCTCTACATCTGGGATTTGATTTTTGAAGTTTTTGTGCGTTTTCGCCCCTACAACATGGACTTTTCCCTCTATAACTGGGACCGTTTAGAAATAACCTCTAAAAGTGGCAAATAATATTTATGTGTATATGATTTGTTATTTTGAATTTGAAAATGCACTTTTTGTCGGTCTGACTATGGTTATAGGGAAGCCTCTTTAATTGAGACAAAAAATCTTGGTCCCTTGATAATTCCAGTTATCCTGGTTTCACTGTATTAAAAAAAAAAAATTGCGGCCTGGACTGCCCCTCATAACCAATAAAAAAAATGGGGCAGTTAAAAAGCCATGGACTCGTCTTGAAATTAAAAAAAGGGTATTTAACTTTAAGAATAAAAAAAAAATAGTATACAATAATCTTCTTTAGCATGTTGTTTTAAAAAAGAAATTATTAAAATCAGTTCTGTATATTTTGCGCCAAAGCGTTACAAACCATTTCCATATAATTAATTTCATATAAATAATGTAAATGTATTCAACATTATGTGTATATTTCGATTGAAATATCTGTCTGTTAAGTGCTTTAGTTCTACTTAAGCACCTAGCGCTTTAGTTGTGTCTTAAAACCTCACACGAGAAACAGGGGGAAACAGTGGCTGACAGGACTTCAACTAAAATTTAAGCACTCTCTAAAAATATTATAGTTTACTTAGTTCATTTGTATGCCAATATTTACAGAATTAAATCCCTTACATGAGTTTATGAATGAACCGATTTACTTACGATTTGTTATCGTCTACTGATTTTCTGTTATTGTTGCCAGCCATTGTATTGCAAAGTGTGGGAATTTCAATGTACAGAATTTTGTGCAAGTGACAGTTGCTGTGACACAAATTTCTGCAAAAACAACTGGCATTATAAATACAATGCGGAAAAAAAAACAAAACATATTTCAAATGCAAATGTTGTGCATAAGAAGTTTGAATTGTTGTCGTCACTATTCCTACTGAACCACAATAATAACAAACAAAGCAAGCAAACAAAAACAACACCAACTGTGAATAAGAAAAACATAAATTTTCCAAGAGAAAATCTACTTATGACAAAAATCTGTTTTTAAATATTAAGCTTAAAATAAAACAGGGATAAAAGGGAGCATTTTACTTCCGCTTCGGTTTAGATGACAACTGCAATCAGTCACACAGGACAGCAATGGAAAAAACACAAAAACACTGCAATCATGTTATAAAATTTAATTTAACACTTAAAACTTTAGTAATAACTTAAATTAATTAAATAAATTAAATGAAAACTAAAATATTTACATAAATTAACTAAATCTCTGAAATTTTATAAAACTCGCTTAATTTTCTCCTCAACTTGGCAACTCTACCGGTTTTGGTTTCACCAGTTTCACTTTTCCCAACACCAGCAGCATGCGCGTGTATACCAGTTTTCGCACATTAATGGCCCATAAAAAGTCCATATGATTGAATTCCTGCATTGGTACCAAATATTTTCCAATAGGACGCCCTAAATCTTCGTACATATCTTCGACATCTTCTGGATGACAAAGCATATCATTGGATGAATAGTACACGTAAGTGGGTACTGTGACCAAACTCAGATTGTAGCGTGGTGGTACATATTCACTATATAGCGCCAGATTTTTATTTGTACTATAGCTATACGCTGCGAAACGTCCATTTTTAATGATTTGTATAAAGTGTTTCACTTGCTTAGCAGCAACACCAGCTGGATAGTGCCCGAGTATGACAGGGAACATTTTCTGAAAGAAAAATAAAAAAAAACAAAATTGATAGATAAATTAAGTAGAAATCAGGGACCCTTGGAAAAGCTCTCAACTTAAAACTTAATCTCACCACATCTCAGAATATTCAACTTGAGTTGAAGTTGTAAAGGACTTTCACGGAAATCAGTGTAAGATTACTTAGGGGACGTCTATTAATTGCGTGAGGTGTTTTTTTGAACATTTTTACCCCCCTCCCCTTGGTGCGATTTGGTGAGATCTGGCGGAACCCCTCTCCTCCCTCCCGTGAGATTTAAATTATAATTTTCAGTGTAAATTCAATGCTCTAAGAAGTTAACGTGAGGTTTTCCTTAACCCCCTCCTTCCCCTTGGTGAAATTTGGTGAGATTTTGCCGGACTCCCTACCCCCTTATTTTGACTCCCGTAATTAATGAACGTCCCCTTACTAAGCTAAAGATGACTTTATAACTAAAAACATTTCTTTATTTGTGTTTTTGGAACAATGTAAAATTTAATATGTATTTTACAGAACATTCCTTACCCTATTAAATTCAGCCCAATTCCGACCAACGATACCAAATACCGCTTCAATGCACAAACGCTCCGTCTCCTCAGTCATGCGGCAAAGAAAACGAAACTCACCATTAAACATTTCCGTTATTGATCTACCAACAAGACTCTGAAATTAATCGAATAAATGTTAATGGTGAAGCTTCCGAACTATACGAGATATTTGTTAAGCCTACATTAAAATATATATTTATGGCTCTTATATATGGATGATCCTCTGTTTCTTTGGCGTAAACTGCTGGCGCCATGGCTTGCATCATTATAATTTTTTTATTATATTCCGGTCGCATTGAGCACATGACAAAAAATGCTGTACAACCCTGAAAATAAAATTGCACATTTAAAATTTATTTAATATTTAATTAAAATAACTAAATTTTGCTATTATACCTTACCTGTGAATGACCAGCATATTGTAGTTTCTTAAATCCAGTTGACTTGAGCACATAATCAATCATGGCTGGTAAATCATACATTCCAATTTCATGCCAACTAAAATCCCAGAACTTTGAGCCATCCGGGTCTAGAGTAGTGTGATTACGCGAGTAGCGATTACCACGTGCATTACCCAGCCAAACATCATAATTGTAATTCGAAAGTAGATATGCTGCAGAAGAAAAAGAGTTCTAATAAAACGGTGGGATGTTTAAGAAATCTTCAAATCAAATCAAAACTCATTACGGTCTTTAAGGAAACTCATTTTAATTATAATAGCACTTCAAATTTGCTTAGCTCATCATCTGATTCCATGAATTATATTTGAATGGATTCTTAATTGCAGTTTTATTGTTAATACAGTGGCTCTTTTGGTATTTTCACAAAGTCCTTTTCAAGTGATTAAACCCACAACCACAACAATTGCTTAAAATGTAATGCACTTCTACGTATTTACATCTTAACTATTAAAGTCATATATCTTGAGCATGTTTTCATCACTTGACACGAACAACACAACAACTTGCACTTGACTGTGCACATAGTATTCATCAACTCACCCAAACTAATATTTGGTCCCATTATGACATAGCCCGCCGAACTGTCCACTAAGCCATGTTGTAAGAAGAACGGTTGTGCGCCTTGCTTTTGTATACGATGCATGGTCAGAATGTAGCCATCTTCAGTGGTGACATGATGCACTTCCGCCTTGTAGCCATATTTGGCAATCAATTTATCCTGTCGGAATGAAAAACGTTTCATTAGTCAAGAGGCAAAATTTTAGGGTGAATGTTTTAAATAATTGTGATTCAGGAATTTAAAATTCATTTGATTGGATTTTTAAGAAATACATGAAACTTATGGAGTAATTAATAATTAAACAAAGTAAACATTTTGTCCTAATTTTTCGAAATTCTTTTTTATGAATAACATCAAAAGCATCACTAAGCCCACTACGGGCCAGTTGATGGTCAATTTTTCGAATAATCTTTTCGCGCATCAATCGATAATGAATATTAATTTTGGCCTACGCCCTAAGACTAGGACGTCTACACAGAAAAAAAAGATTCGCTGTTGAAACTTAAAATAAATTAGTTGATTTCAAAACAACATTTGTTAATTTTCCTAAAGTTTTTGTTGAAACTTATAAGAAATTCGCAAAAAAATTTTTTCTTTTTTGATTTTTTACTTTCCTCTATTTCTTTTTTTTTTCTCTATTTCCTCTATTTTCTTATTTGTTGTTACTTATTGTCAGTCATTCTTTTTTGAATTGTAATACGTTTCTAAAACTTCAGAGAAATTAACTTTTTTTTACCTGTCACCCGATCAGAGAATTGAACCTGTGATCAAGCGCCATGCCACTGTTCAAATATGCTCATCTTACCCAATTCAGCCACCGACAGCATTTTTAAGACATACTAAAATAATGTCGTTAAACTGCGTAACAAGCATTGTCTAATCAGGGAAACTCTCGGTTCAAATCCCGGCGGCGACATAACTTTTTTTTTATTTTTTTAATTTTTTTATTTTTTAATTTAAAAGTATTTAAAAAACAAAAAAAAAAGTTTTTTAAACACATTTGAATAAAAAAAAATTAAAAAAATAAAAAAAAAATTATGTCGTCGCCGGGATTTGAACCGAGAGTTTCCCTGATCAGACAATGGAAGTTTTTTATTTGCAATATCAGTGAAACAGTGAAACATTTTGCTGATTACGCTAAAATATTTTGTTGTAAAATCAGATAATTTGAATTTGCAAAATCAAAGAACAAAGGGTTTCGATTTTGCAAATTTTTTCTTTGATTCAAAGAAATGAATTGTTAAATTCCACAAATTTTAATCAACGAATTGCAATTCGTTGATTTTACCAATCTTGTTTTTTCTCTGTATAAAGATATTAATAATCTACTTTTCCCCATGAATTTGTCAAATTTTTTTTTAAAATAAAGCGTCCACAATGGGACTTTTCTGTCTACGTCCCCGTTCCACATTTGCTAGCTTTAATAACTTTTCAATCTTATCAGATCGATTAGTATTAAAAATTGTTCTCGAAAAATGAAACCAAAATGGTCCCTATTTACACTCAAGGATGTCACAGGAGATGTCCAAAACTATTTTCGATCTTGATTTTAATTTTTTATTTCTTAAATGGATACAAAATAATTTCTTGTAGACTGAAATTAATTTTCTGTATTAACGAATCAATTGGCGGACAGTTTTTGTTATGAAAATCGACCCAAAATCAATCAAATTCATTTTTTCGAGAGAATTGCTCCTCCATCGGCTGGTACAAAAAACAAATCCAATCACACAAAACGAGCAATAAAGGTAGCTATGCATATTCCTCGATCATGTCCAAAATTCACCTGTGATAATTTTTGTTTTTTGGTGCTTTGATTGGGCCCAAAAAATTTCTTAAAAACCAATTGACGCTTCTTTTTGAGGATGAGGATAGAAGGTATGGAGCTTTTGTATTTGTATGTGATGCAAAAATCGTTTTCAAGAGTCCATTTAACTTTTCAGACCCTATTTGATTCGGTCTACTGTGTACAGTATCATTCATAGACTATGATCTAGATCACCAGTGGCGGACTTTCGTATAGGCTGAGTATGCTGCAGCCTAGAGCGCCGATCTATGAAGGAGCGCAAAATTTTAAAGTATATGACCTTTTTTGTTGTTTTGATAATTTTTTGGCCAGCACATTTTTTTGGCATAAAAAAGTCTCAAGGCGATAGGAGCTATGAAGCCTAGGGTGCCAAAATCGTAGGTACGCCCCAGTAGATCACTCTTGATCAAATTTCCAAAATGTGATCGAATTTCCCAAAAGCTATATTACTTAGTTCCTTAGTTCACGATTCTTTAGTTGTGTTACAAAAAAATGGTATCCTTATCAAAACTTGATACAAATCACATCGCTAGCCTAATCATAATAATTTCTAAAGGATACCTAATAAATCAAAAATTTGCATTACTTCATTATATGTATGGAAAATTTGCCTTTTTGTATAGGCGCAAGATGTGGCGTGTTACTGATTAGATAGTAAATAGATTGCTTATTCTCATAAAATGCAATAATAAATCAAACCAATATTCGAAAACTACCTTTCGAAGTTTACTGTCAAGGACTGTATTGCAATTTAGAAGGCTGCAGCTAATTTAATAGATGTAAAGTCACGTGAAGTGGGATATTAGAGAAAAACATTTAAGATTTGGTTAATTCATGGATATAAGTTAAAATCGTCTATAAAAATGGCAATAGATGGAGATGGTTTACTTACTCTAGAAGTAGCAAGAAAAAAGAAAAAAATATCAAGTCTTAATGTTAGTTTGTAGATCTACCTGTTGCATACCAAAAAAAAAATAGTTATTAAAGGCTCTAAAAATATCATTCTGCTCAGCATTTCGCTAAGGCAACAGCGAACAAATCAATGTATATCAGGGATATTTTTCTTTGATCCAAAGTATTCAATATTTCGGATTTCTATTTTTTTCGAACAAAAAATAATCGTTATTTTGAATTTCTAATTTTTTCGATCAAAAATAATCTTTATATTGGATTTCTATTTTTTTCAATCAAATTTCTACGCTACTCGTCAAAAGATATTCTTCTACTCAAATCACATCACGTCTTTTCCTTCATTTCGATGTTTTTGTCCTTAATTATAGAAAATAACGATCCTGATATAAATAGAGTACACACAATATCAGTATATGTATTTAATTGACTACGAATTACAGAACGAAAATACATAAATGTGGGATAGAGTCACCATTGCCAAAAGACTTTCATGAAATATTACAGGGTTGTTCAACAAATGTAACAGAATATTCCATTAACATAACCAGTTAAAATCGTGGCTAAAGTGAACCTTTAAAAATAAGCTTGTGAACTAATAAATGTAAATAGTTTAAATGCTTGTAAATTTTTTTGAACATGGAACAAAGCTTTAAGCTTTAAAAAAAGTGTTTTCGGTCATTGGAATCACATTGTATGATCAATTTTTCACCAGAATATATTCTTTTTTTAGTTTTGCACAATAATTCGATTTTTTTTTTTTTAAAGACACCCTTACTAGTCCTGATATATCACCACTAAGGCCATTGCAACTTGTCGTTGGCAATTAATCTTGCTTTGTACAAATGACGTTGCTAGGAAAACCTACCACTGACAGATTGGAATCCTCTTTGATGCTTTTGCGTTCTGCTTTCTCCTCGGGTGTTTCATCTTCACTTTCGCCACTCTCATCTTCATCTTCGTCAGTGAATTGTGCACTGGTGAACATGATAAGGATGCTAAGGCAAATAATTAATAACACAACACATTTCAACGGTTTCATTTCAAAGTTTTTTCTTGTTACTTTAAATTTTTTTAATTGAACACTTCCGGTCAAAACGAATACGTTTAGTATTGCGTGTACGAATTTCTTTAATACCAACACACGTACTTTCTTCGAGCGATTGAAACGAGTGAATATCTTGCACTTAAATATATAACAAAATATTGCCAAAAAATTTAATTAAAAATAAAGAAGGCATTTTTTTATTTCCTTTTTTTTTTTTACTTATAAGTATGAAATCTCATAATCATACGAAATTACCAAAAATTGACAAGATCACCAAATCCAGTAAGATGTTTTTTAACAAGCAAAAAAAGGCAAAGTAATAATAATAACCGAATATCATGCAACGAAAAAAAAAAACAAAATCAAAATTAAGCCAAAAGACCAAAAAATTAATTAAACAACAAAAAAAAGTCACCACGATCTTGACCACGATCAAGAAGTGAAAATACGCGTCGTCGTTAATTTGCCAAACATTTAACGTGCGGTGCGATCGCTCGATCAGCTGTAGTGCGGTTTTGTTGTAAAAAATTTCAGCGGAGCTACTACAAACGCGTACGTGTGAATTGCTGAGACCGTCTTGTTAAAATGATGTATGTTGATCGAAAACACCCAAAATTCACTCATGAAACCTGAAGAAATAATTTAAAGTAATGCGTTCGAACAGCTCAATAAGCTGAATTAAGTTTTTGTGTTTGGAAAACTTTCCGCGGCAGCTTAAAATTGACAGGTGTCACTTAAGCATTAACCATAGCCCTACCACTATTTATTTGTTGTTGCTGTTGTTGTTGCTATTATCGAACTTTTTGACTGCTTAATATGCAGCATTGTTTGCTTTTAACTGCGTAACAAGCACAAAAAGAAAGAAATATTTCATTTTAATGGTTTTTTGTTGTTGTTGTATTCGTTTTGAGGTTCCCCCACAAGAAAGTCGCTTGTGTGTGGGCCAAGTTATATGCCCAGTGTTATTGTTGCTTTTTTTATTGCTATTTTTTTTTTTGTCACTCATCCATTGTTGCAATGCAGCGTAAATATTTGCTTATTATGTCAATCGAATTGAGTGTAAATTAATTGGTAAGTGATTATACTTAAGCTTCTAGTCCATAGCCCATTTCGTGAGTTGTTTTATTGATATATTGAGCAAAATAATGAAAAATTTTTCAGGAACGATCTCAGCACACGTCGAAATTTTGAGATCTGTTAGGTTAAAAGAAAAACAAAACGCAATTTATTGCTTAAGCCTTCAATCTGCTTCTTACATGACCTGAATGAAATCAATCCTTTGTAAGTTTTTGAATGCTTTACCAAAATTAAGCCACAAAATTCATATAGTATGCCATCGTTTCAAGATGCTTTTCATTAAAAAAAGCATTAAGACATGAAAGTTAGCCAAATTCAGTTAAAAATTTTGAAAATTTAACTTGTCCTAAGGTGAATTGAGACTGAAATTTTTATTGCAAAATGTACGACGTTAATGGGTTCTGTATGGATGATAGGAATAATAAAAATTTTTTTTAAACCTTGGAAATGGGTTATTCATTAAATGTCTAAGATTTTTATAAAAT
Organism: Meiosimyza platycephala; assembly: GCA_963662105.1. Lineage (NCBI taxonomy): Eukaryota > Metazoa > Arthropoda > Insecta > Diptera > Lauxaniidae > Meiosimyza > Meiosimyza platycephala. The sequence continues at coordinate 22,744,797 of OY759210.1, forward strand.
ATATTTTGAAGATATCTTTTTATTTTAAAAAATCTCATGACAGTTTTTTAAATCTCATGACAATATTTGAAAATAGCATGGGATTTTTTGTAAAAAATTTCATTGAAATTTCTGAAAAATACAATAAGATTTTTTATCGAGATTTCTAAGAGTCTCTTTTATTAAAGCAGCACTTAAAGATTGTACCGATCTTGGAAATTGATCATTTGTTGGCCATAAGAACTAATATATCACATAAGAGAAACAAGATTTAGGTTGTGGAAAGGATATACATATATTAATAAGAGCAATTCTGCTTCCATCTGGAATAGAATTACACAAATAATTGAAAAAACATGTCTAAACATGCTTAAGCGATATTATGACCGTGCTCAACATCGAAAAATTGACAGGGTTTGTTAGTTTAAATTAGGTCATGAAAAGAATAAACATGTTCATGAAAGAGATGGAAATCATCAGCAAACTATTCATAGAAATTTCTAAAAATTTAAAAAAAGTTGTTTGTTACTTTGAAAAAATGTCATAAAACCTCTATAAAAGATTTCATGAGATTTTCCAAAAAATAAATAGATTTTATATATTATTTTAATGTTTATGAAAATTTGAAAATGAAATATGTTTTTTAAAATCACATGCGACTTTTTGAAAAAATACTTTGAAATCAAAATTAAGATTCCTAGAAATTTCTCATGACATTTTTTCAATAATTCTACCTCTACTGGGCTCTAGCCGCGTGTTCAACTTGACAACATTTTGTTGAAAGATTTTTTTTACGTAGCGCAATTAAAGTTGTTAAGGGCAAAAATTAAATTTTGAAGGGTCTCAACAAATACGATAGCATTTTAAAACAAAATGTCTTACTAGGAATAACCCAAAAGAATTTTGTGAAATAATTATGCTGAATAATTGTGCTGAACAGGTAAACAGTCCCTTAAGCCAATATATTTTTAGAAAAAATTAAACTGTATTTTTTGCAACTGTGTCTGGGTGCATTTAAAGCCAATTGAGTAAGAACACTGGGCTCTAGTTCGTCCATTAAGTGAGCGTTATCATTAAGTTCTATTTGCTTTCACCAACAGTTGATTATCTTTTAATTTAGTAGAAACCATAGTCGTTAAGGGGTGGCTTTTATTGGCTTGTGATCAATTTCCTTAAATTGCACACGCTCAATAAATAGGGTTAATTCTTGAAGACCAATCCTGCTTAGATATATATATATTTACAATAAATCCTTATTGATACGTTCATCAGTCAAAGTTATTACCTTAGAAAATTCGCTGGAGAAATGACGTTATTCTCAATCAAAAATGTTTACGTGTGCTACTAGCGACGACTGCTTCATGTGATTAAACTGACACTTGATAAGATCAAGTTCACTTTTATATATCCATGCTCTATGGCACAATCTTGACCATAAAATACCAGAATAAATTTGTAAAAATATATCGATTGTCCCTAGCATGCGCCACTGCCTTTTCGCTTAATTGTAATTTTAAACAAAGATTTTTTTGATTTATTGTTTCGTCCAAATACAGAAGTCTGATAAAGATTGCATAACCTTTTCGAGAGAGAGAAAAAAAAACAACACTTTTACTTTTAATTTGCCTTACAAACAACGGAACAACGAAGTTTAAGGCAAAGCAGAAGCGTTGTGGAAGCCAAAAAACAACGCTATAAGTAAAGAGGTTGTTAACCATTTATGGGTGGCAGACCCAGTTTTTGGCAGCAGATAAATAAGATAACTTTTTTGTTGTTTTTGGCTTTTTGTTTGTTGTACAACACTTGACATTCGTCTTTTCTTTTGCTGTTTTTGCTTTTCAGTGTGTTGGGAGGAATTTTAATTTACATAAATTTTGTCAAAGTTTTCAAAAATTTAATCAAAGTTAAAAGGTTTTTTATCTCTTCATTTTTGACACCCTTTTTTAAATGCTACTCATCATCAGTTTAAGCTTTAATTACATTTTGCCACTTTGTTGTTGTTGTTATTGCTGCCGCTGGTGCTGCTGTCGTATTGGCCCTAAAGTTGTCAATTCACACATCATTTGAATCGTTTCAAAGGCAAATAAAACAAAAATGAAATGAAAATATCAAACAAAAATATAACAAAATAAACAAATAATTGACTTATCAACATGAAAGAGTGAGTGAGAAAATTAAATCTGAAAAATACAAAAAACAACTTTTGGGCCTTAGAGCCAAATTGGCAGTGAAATGAGTTAACCCATTGCTTTTTTTGTTATTTGCTTATATTCAGTTATGAGTGGCAATATTTTTGAATTACAACTACCATATGTGCAGTTAACAGTGTTGTGTAGCTAAAATAAATAAAAAGTATTTTTAATTTTCGAAAAACAAAATTTTCTTTAAATTGTAACTCGAAAGTGTAATTTTGAAATTTTTTTTTCAATATTTTGGTAGTATGGACTCATGACTCCAAGAAAGTTTTAAACATATTGATGTATAATCAAGTACTGACAAATGGTTTATGATCTCCTTTAAGTGACCCAAATTTTTTGGGTGCAATTTTGAAAGCGGTTGAACACCTTCCAGACAGTTGCAAAGTCTTGAGTTTTTAACAGTTTTTTCATAAAAAAATCGACTTTGATAAAAAAAAAAATAGTCTTAAAAGGTCCTCTATATTATATTTTCCAATGGCTCTAGTCCGAGTAATAGGTAGGTTTTGTAAAAGAACGTATAATGTTTTCTGAAGTTGTTTAATTCGACATTTTCATTAATATTCTATCCTCCCTACTGACTTCTAAATTTTTCTCAGAAAATAGCTCTAAGAAACGCTAATAACGGGTGCGGGTTATATTCAAGATTTCTTTTATGGCCTTCTTCTATTTGCTATTAACCACTTTTTTTGTTGTTAAAAATGCGTCAGAAGCACCTCTTTAGAGCGATACGGGACCTACCTAATTACTTCTGCAATAAATTTTTTTGCGAAAAATGGGTGTAACTAGGGGGTCTTCCAAATTCCTTTTTCGACCATTTGCTTCTAGAAATTGTATATTTTTTTTTCACAAACTGAGTTCAAAACACCCTGTTAGGAAGACCTGAATCTCTCTAATAATTTTCAAAATTCATTTGCGCTCCATTCTCATCGATTGTTAAAAAAGAATTTGTTTCTAAAAGTGTGACAAAAACACTTCTGTAGAGGGGTATGATGTATTTCATAATCCATTTTCAACTTTTCCCCATTAATTGTGCCGTAAATATTTTCTTTCCATATATGAGACGTTCTTGTACATTCCGAACACTTTCTGACCGACACATCTTGGAATCGCACCAAATTTTTTTTACATATTCTAGGCATTATATTAGTGGACACGAAAATCAGGAATAGATTTGTTATCGAATATATCGAAAGATAACGAGTTGCGAAGGTCAAATAGTTATATCTCCGGTAAATTTTAACGGAGAACTATTTTTTTATATCGTTTGAAAGCTAAAGAGATCAGCTTTTTTGTAAATTTTTTTCTTTGGGCATTAAATGAAAAATTAATATTTTTTATAACAAATCAATTGTTTAAAGTTATTTTTTAGAGTGAATACCATTCTATAAAAAATTATTTAAAAATAATGTATGTTTGGCTTTTTTCAAAAAACCATATTTTTATTTCAAAATTCGGGCTTAAAAGATTTGTTGAAATTTCGATAAGCTCTAATTCAAAGAAAAAATTGTTAATTTCTGACAAGACTTGCGCTGTCTAGCCATTTTTGATTTAAAAAAAAATATTAAAAAAAAACATTTTTCGGTATTTAACTTAGAATAATAAAAAAATTAAGCTTTTTTCGAAATTCGGGCTCCTAGGATTTATTGGCATTTTGGTTAGCTTTTATTTCAAAAAATTAATTGATCATTTCCGACAAGATTTGCGGTCTCCAGCAATATTTGAACCAAAACTCGATTCGGGACAACAGTGCAGCAGCGCGCAGTATTTTCAGAGGTGCGCGGAAGAATTAATTTATTTGGGAAAGTCCGTAATTGGCGACCACTCTGAAAAAAATATTTTTTAAATGAAATATGACGAGGAATTCAGTGGTATTTTTTTTAGTTTTTTATAGAATGGTATTCACTTTAAAAAATAACAATAAATTAAAATAAATTTTTCATTTAATGCGCAAGGAAAAAATTTTACAAGAAAGCTGATCTCTTCAGCTTTAAAACGATATAAAAAATAGTTTTTCCGTCAAAATTTACCGGAGATATAACTATTTGAATATGAGTGTAAAACACCAAAAACCGTAAAACCTTTGACCTTCGCAACTCGATATCTTTCGATATATTCGTTAACAAATCTATTCCTGATTTTCGTGCCCACTAATATAATGCCTAGAATATGCATGTAAAAAAATTTGTAGCGATTCCAAGATGTGCCGGTCAGAAAGTGTTCGGAATGTAAAAGAACGTCTCATATGTGGTTAAAATATTTTTTAAGTGGTTTTGGGGACACTCTTAGTGTCTTCTTAAAACTTTTCCATCAATTTGTAAGACAATAAAATTTTTTTTCGAAAAATTGCCCCAAAATTATTTTTACACCACACCCTCTTAAACGCAAAAATGAGAATTTTCAGTAGTATTTAAAAGAAACCTTTAATTAATTTAATAATAGTGTCACTAGTTTGGGCATAATAAATAGTTCGTTTTTTATTAATATCGTCACTATATCGCGTTTTTAAAAAATGGCATTCGCACTGGCATTATTGAGTTTGACTTCCTTTTATTTGACTGCAGTTATGTCAGCTATTTGGTAAAATTTTGAAATATAAATTTAAATACAAAAATTTTAGTTTCTGCTACACATCTGTAAATTGAAAATATTTTATTAAATAAAACTACCATTTGACACAAATAAGTCGACATAAATTGCTATGAGATTCCACTCTGCGTTGTCAATTTATTATCTATGTCCGTTTGCTTACTTTGTCCGTTTGTTTACTTTTCTATTTTTGTAACAGGTATTTGATCATGACATTTTTAATAAGTTCGAAAAGTTGACAACCGCACCGGTTTTTGTGTCAGATAAATTGACCGGTTATCATGGCTCTATACCGGTCTCCATTAACGGTAACTGACTCTCCAGCATTATTTCGGAAGAAGTATGGCCCAATGACTCCACCAGCCCATAGAGCACACCAAACAGTCAGTTTTTGTGGATATAATGGCGTCTCAAGGGTCTCATGTGGATTCTCTTCACTCCAAATGCGGCAATTTTGCTTGTTGACGTAGCCATTCAACCAAAAATGAGCCTCATCACTGAACAAAATTTTGCGATGAAAATCAGTATTGAGATCAATCTCATTTTCGGCCCATACACCAAAATCACGACGCATTGCATGGTCTCGCGGCTTTAATTCTTGCACAAGCTGGATCTTGTAAGGTCGGAAGCCAAGATCTTTGCGCAAAATCTTCCATAAAGTTGATGGACAAAGCTCCAATTGCTGTGCACGGTGGCGAATCGATTCATTCGGGTCCTCTTCAACATTTTGCTCTACAGCGGCAATTGTTTCTACGGTGCGCACTGTTCGACGTCTCTGCGGATGCGTATTATCACATAGAGTAAACGTAGTGCGAAAACGATCCATGGTTAACCGAATTAATTGCTCTGATGGACGATTATGTCGACCATAAAATGGACGGAGCTTGCGGTAAACTTCGCGAACTGAACCATTATTTTCGAAATAAATTTGCACGATTTGCAAGCGTTGTTCTTTTGTCAACCTGTTCATGATGAAATGGCAAACCAAACTGAATATAAATGACATTAGAGTTGCCAGATTTGACCACAAAATCCCAGTTTTATCTCTATTCGAAAAACAAACCTCTAAAAAAAACACCCTTTATATACATATATAGAAAAGACTTTATTAAAATATGTAAACACTTTGGAAACTAAGAAGCTTTTTCCTGTAGTTCCAGCATGCTCACCGGTCGATTGCATAATGCAACGTTCCATTAAAAAATTGCTCCAATACCAATAAAACTTTTTCATTTACCAAAGTTTTAATTTCTGCTGCACACAAGAAATCTAAATGATTAAATTTTGCCGCAGCTACCCGATAGACACCAATAACTGAATTCAAAAGATGCGAATAAATGTGATGTACCCCTTCAGGTGTTGCAATGGCATCGGTATCACCAAAATACAATACAATCGGCACAGTAATGCGTGACAGATTATAGTTAAGTGGTTCAACTGAATTGTAGTAGCGTTGATTACCTTCGGCACCATAATCGTAAGCAACAAAATCACCCGATTTCCATAGTTGTTTCAAATGTGTGATAGCCTTTAGTGAGCCGCCCTGTAGTAGTTGACCAAAGACAATTGGATCAAGCGACTAGAAAAATATTACTTACATAGATTATTTTTGAAGTATTTTCAAAGTATGCTGTGTTATCTTACCCTGGAATGCTGTCCATCTCCAGCTATAATGCGCGTATAATTCAGACACTCCTTACGCTCCTCTGAGTTTTGTTTAAGACATTGCTTACGCAGTTCACCAGCGGGAAATACTTCGTACGATTGTGCTTTGGTCTTTGTCTGAAATATTAGAGCTTAATTTAATTTTAATTGAATTTACTGATAGACTGAAATCCCGGCATTTCAATTCAATCATGGCTCTTAAAAATGTACATCCCTTTCATCAATCCTTATTTTGATTACCTTAACAAACTTCATAATTTGTCTGACCTCTTCAGTGGTCACTTTGACATTGTCATGCAAATACGCAAGTGGCGCCAATGCCTGCAATAATAGCACACGTTCATTATACTCCTCTTGCAAGGAGAATAGCACAAGAAAAGAGTTGAATGCCTGTGAAACCAAATTGTACACGGAATGTTAACTCAAGTGATGATGCAACACACCCAACTACCCACACCATATTCACCTCAGAATGCGCTACAACAATTAGCTGATGAAATGACGACATGTCGCGTATGTGGTCCACAATGACAGGCAAATCAAATACACCGACCTCATGAAAGCTGTAGCTCCAAAAGTCATTCTCCAATAGTGAGAGTGTTGTATGGTTACGGCCATAACGTGAACCACGTGTGTTTGCCAACCAAACGTCGTAGTCTTTGGCATAGAGTAAAAAAGCTATACCATGGCGTAACGATGATAATGAAACAAAGGATGAGAAATGGTCAACTCTGATTAACTGATTTGGGCAGTAGCAGCAACAGCGACACGCTTTTTGTATCAAACAACAACAATACCCACCTAAACTTTTGTCCGGTCCCATTGTGACCCAACTTTGTGATGATGTTAGAAGGCCATGTACAAGTAGAACAGGACGTTGTCCTGGTTTTGGTAAACGATGCAATTGCAATTGATAGCCATCTTTGGTGGTAACATTGTGTAGTTCCAGCGGATGTTTATGCTTTTCAATCCAATCGCTCTGAAAATATGCAGAATGGCTTTATATAATTTTTTTTTTTTGGCAGCAAAATAGGTCAACAAATATTCTAATAATTAGCTAAAATTTAAGGCAAACATTTATCTGAAATATTCTTCACTTTAACGTTTTTTCGTAGATTTTACTCACATCCAAACTTTGCAGATATTTTCTCATATCGTACTTTAATTCATGATTTTATCCTTACCGTTGTCCACGCCGACTTCTCTTCAGCATCAGCATCATATGGCTTTTCTTTGTCATCCCTGTTACCATTTTGCCCAAATGCAAAAGGATTAAGTCGTGGCAGGCAGCCTTCTGTTTGTTGTACTACAGTAAACATTCTAAAAAAAATCGCCACTGCAATTGAAAAGATTTTTGTTCCGCTCAGTTTCATTTATCATCGCTTGAATGTTTAGCTTTAAACTGAGTTCAATGTTGAATCGAACTGGCCATGTATTGACATTTGCTTATGACTCGTTTGCCATTAGTCATAATTACTTATCAATCATTTAGATTTATCTGATTTTGCTTAATGTATCCATACAGATATATCGTTGGTTTAGTTTTTACCAGAAATTTTTAATGTTCGAAATTGAATTCAGTTAGTTACATATGCGGAGACTTTAACCAATTCATTTGTTTTCTTCAATATCCAGCCTTTAATATATCTCCATTTGCTATTCGAGTTAAGTAAAAAATCTTGCAGCTCGAAACACGATATCATGACAAACAGAAAGTATTGTTTTCATTGTGTGGCAGAAAACAGATCAAAAAGCTGAAATACACAAATGCTTTAAGAAATCCTGGCATTACCTTCTATTCTTCCAGGGATCATCAAAACATCAGAAAGAATTTGAAAAGCGAAATTCTCATCCCCAAGTATTTGAACGCTTTGTTAATGAATTGTTGGTGACATTTGTTTGCGGCGCAGAGCAATGCAGAGCAGATACTGCATTGAATCCTACTCTTTCTCGTTTATTGATCTCAATAGTTGTTCTACTGGGGTAAACGAAACTTTCAGCTAACTTGTCGATTTTAGAATACCTCGTTAATGGCTCTGTAACAATGAGGCTTATTCTAATATTGCAAAGACTTCAAACCAATTTCTATTAATTGTAAGTTTTTCATTTGCTTAAGTTCATTTTCTTATGTCACATGCGAGATCGCAAAACATCATTTGTTCTTATTTCATGATTGATAATAGCAGCAAGTGCGTCAAAAATTTTCATTTAAGCAGAGTTTCATGCATATAATTAAAATAAGAAACAATGAGTGAAAAAAAAATTAAATTTAAAATTTTTAGAGCTGTTTGAAGTTGGTCACGTGCGCAATCTTAAGTGAAAAACTTACTTGAGAAAAAACATAGCCATAGCTTTGATTTTGATCAAATTTAATATGGGTTGATTTGATTCCCAAGAAAATAAATTTGTTTTTTGTAGGTTGGTGTCACGCCCCTTTCAGAAAAAAACGTTTTAACTGCCAAAAACAAAAGTTTCATATTTTTTTAAGAAAAATATTTAATTACGTTCCCTATTTTCTTTCGTAAGGGGGCAGTCAGAGGCGTGAAAAATTGAGCATTTTCAATAATTTTCTTTTGGTATTAATTTAATTTATTTAATACAAAGTGACAATATGGCATCATTATATTATGTTTCAACTTAACTTGACGAAAGTTTAAAAAAAAAAATTAAAATAAAAAAAGTTATAGCTGGCTGTATCGGAGCCTGTTCCATACAGAGTGCCTTGCTGTGACCATCACAAATCCTTGGAAAATCATCTAAAATCAAACGGATAAGAAAGATTTGTTATTTAAATAAATAATAATCTGCCTGATCTTTTTTTTTTTTTTTTTTTTTAAAATCAACAAAATGGCGACCTCAGGACGAGAAACACAAGAATTTCCGTACTCTTACTACCGAGAGCCCTTTGGTTATTGCCGAATAACTCCAAAAGTAATTGTCGGGTTTACTTCAAATTTTGAGGATATATTTTTCGATTTCTCTTAAATTCTGACTGCCCCTGCCCCCTTAAAATTGATCTCACCAATTTTATTCGACAATTTTTGATATTGAATTTATTGTTTTAATTACTTTATAAATCTTATATACAAAAAATTGCCCAAAGTGAACTATAATGGAAAAATATGTCAAGTTTGCAATGTCACGTATCGAGTCACTTTATAATTTGTAAGAAAAAAAAATAACTAAAATTTTGCAATCTAACGAAAACTAATAAAAAGTGATATTATTTCATAACATTTTAAAATTAGTCGCATGAAAAAGTTTTGCCAGATTTCGCTGACTTCTGCTTTTCTTTAGATGGCCATAAAAAACATACATACATTTTTTGTCACGTGCGAATCTCTTTTTTACTGCCTTTATCTCGAAACCACTATTGTGTCTGCCATCAACTTTACCACTAAATAAAAGGCTATGCCTTAAAGTAATAGAAGAAGAAGAAGTGCTTTACTTTAACTTTTATTCCACTTTAAAAGTGCACGACGGTCACGTTCGACACCATGAAAATACCCATATCGGCAATTTCTTTATTGAAATTGAAATTAATTATCAATTCGATTCGCTGAACGAGCAATTTAATGTCAAAGTTAAAGCAAATAGTATGACAGCCGATTGAAAGTTGATTTACGCTCACGCTTTCAAAATGGCTTCAATTTTGGCACTCCTGGCTCTCCCTCTATATTTAATCCTCAGCTTTGATAGCACATCCTTTTTATCTCGGATATACATATGTATATGAACGAAAAACTGCAATAACAATTGCAGAGAATTAAAAATTAATATACTTTTAATTGCACAATTTTTAATATTTAATCAAATTTTTTTCCACCAATTCATTTATTAAAGCATGCGGCTTACTTAAATTGCTTGCATACCTTAGTAAAATTTTTTTAAAAAATTTTAATATTCATTCCTTCATTTATGGCCTTTAAATAAAAAATTGCCGTAACACTACCATACATGGATTGTGCAGCAGTAATTTTTTGAAGAAATGAGGGAAAAAAAATAATTCTTTGATATTAAGGAAAATGCAACGTATGCGCTTAAGCAGCTTAATACAAAAGCAACAATGCATGCAGTTGATGAGGAAATTGTACGCGAAAGGACATAACGAAAAAAATACAAACGAATGAATGAACACAATGAAATGAAATCACGAACAGATGGCGAATAAGCAAAAAAAAAAAACTGTGAATGCGCACGAATTAACTTTTGTTGCCCACAACGGTATTAATTTCATTAAGTCACACTGACACACACGAGCAGGAGCAACAATAGTGCACAAAAATATTAACACATGTACACAAGCACGCATGCACAATAAACATACACATAAACATGCTTATGAAATACTCGTAAAAAATAAAGTGAAGTTGGACAGGAAATGAAAAGTCAATGAAACCGGAAGTGCAGCGTGAATTGTAAAATTTTCATTTTTAATTTTGAACAAAAGTTTTTCCACTTAAATGCAACTGAGTGCATTTGTTGTGGTGCTCGTTTTTGTATTCCACTCGATTTTTAAAGAATTTCTTTAAATTTTCTTTAAAAAATATCAACACGCTTTCTATGAAAAAAAAAAAAATATATATAAAGCATGCAACATTTTTTTGTCATTTTTCTCTTTTGTGAACTTACATTGTTGTTGTTGTCTTTTTACAAACAAGCAAACAGTCAATTGCGAAAAATTTACTTTAACTTCATTTCGTTTCTTTTATTCTGTCTGTTTTTTAATTTCACTGTCTGCTGATAAACAAATATTACAAAATTAATATAAAAGTCTACAACAAATACCATAACTGCAGCATATGCAGCTTGTTAACGTTACAACAACTGCAATAACATAAAATACACAACCAACATTCATTTAATGGACTCTTCCTTTGGTGGCGGTCTGTATTTTGGTGTTTGAATTAACCGCCACAATATGGCGCCATTCGCTTATCAAAATATTGTTAACCTTTTTTGTTTTGTTTTGTTTTCTTTTTTTTTTTGTTTGATTTTATTTCAAATAAATATGTTAACGCATATCAGCAGCTCATATGTGAGAAAAAAAAAACCATTGCCTATGCACAGGCTCCATATTTAATTCTGCACTTCATGTGTTTTTTTGCCATAATTTTGCTAGAGGTGCAACTTCGCTTGTAAAGTATCGATACTTTATTGGTTCTTGAAAATTACCAAAGGGAATTAAGAAATTGACTGTCAAATCATTTGACTTCTTCCGTCACGTTTCAACGATGATTCATTCGGCTGATTAAATTGTGGAATTTCAAACCCAGCTAGAATTTGTTTTTTAAAGAAAAAAATTAAAAATAAAAAAATTAAACAAAATAAAATCTGGGTGATCGAACTCAGAAATAACTTTTAGATCTTCTTTTAAGAATTCGTACACATTGTTCCTACGTGAAATATGGCGCTATTCGAGCTCCTTTCGGTTGATTTTCCTATATATAATATACTAGCTGTCCCGGCAGGCGTTGTTCTGCCCTTTCCGGTAGGTGTTCTGGATGTTGTATGAATTCAAGCGATGGAATGTGTAAGCCCATTTTCCATTGAAACTTTTACTTTTGCCCGTACTTTTTATATCAAGTCCCATTCAGTTGCGTCCAGTACTTGATGAGATATGAATAATTCGATTTTAGAGGGCGTGGCACTGTCCATTTTTTTAAACCAAACTTTGCCAAAACCTTTCATAGACCATTAGAAACATTTAAAAAACAATTATGAAATCTTCGTGAATATTCCATTTAAAAATAGCTTTTGTATGAGTGCCATCCTAAGTATGTGCCTGTAAATATAACAGTCACGTGGTATAAATTCCATGTGAATCGATTAAGCGGTCTTTGAGAAAATGATATATTAAAAATATGTTTGTGTAAGGACCACCCTAAATATGCATTATAGTTTTGTAGCCTATGCTATGACCCTTAATATAAACGACACGTGGTGTAAATTCCATGTGAATCGCTTAAGTGGTCTTTGAGAAAATGCTATTTTTAAAATATTTTTGTATGAAGGCCACCCTAAATGTGCAATAAAATTTTCCCTTTAGAAATACTATCTAAGTCTTGTTATATCTTTTACAGAAGATATTTTTCATTTTCAGTCCGTGTAATTTTTCCGTCTCTATTTAGCAAAAATAAAGTCTAAAGAACAGATTTTGACTCAAAAAAGTTTTTGAGCAATTTGCCTTCGTTTTGGACAATGCATTTTTCTTCATTTTAAGCCTACGTCTCTGGGGCGTCTTTTTTTTTTGGCGACAATATTTGTACTTCGCTTTCGTTAATTTTTTGGATGTAGATGAAAAGTATTAAAACTCGAAAAATAGTAAAAGGTTTATATAAAATCGTCACACTTTTCCTGTGGTTATATCTCCTAATTAGAATATAGTTTACTTGAGCGAAGCTGTTCAGACGTTTGCGAAAGCTATGATAGGAAAGATAAAAATGTGTATACATCAGCTTTATGTCCTTCGTATCTTTAAATCTGTTCATAACTCAAACCAATATCTGTAGAAATTTGAATATTAAAAATTGATTGGCCTATCGAATTACTATCAAGTTTTTAAAAAATAAATTGAACAAAATATCATAAATTTTCAATTGTTCAATTACTGGATTATTCATCGATAACACTTGCGAGGAAATTTAATAGTTTATAATTAAAAATTATTATATACACAATATACATAACATAAAAAAGACAATCAGTCTGGCAACATTGGCACCTGCTTTTGTTTGTAACTTTGTACTTACAAAATGCTGCAAGTGTCAAAAAAAATAATCTTCTAAAAATCTCCGACAAATTTCGAAATCTGATTTGAAATGTCCTGTGTGTGCTTAACAAAGAAATTGGAGTTCCCATTCCGCTTTCCGCAACAGGTAGATAGCTCTTGGAAAATTTTAAGGATGCACTAAGAACATTTCTTTATGGTACCAAAATTTTACGAATTTCAATTGAGTACAGGATCAGAGGATGTTTTTTTGCTGACGTTTCATTATTCTGGATCAATCAAAGACTATTGCCAATAAAAATTGATGCTTTCAAACTGCCTGCCAATAAAGAAGGTTAGAGATGTGTGAAACTCTAAAAAAAATTATGGACAAACTTATCAAAAAGTTAAAATTTTTTACCCGTCTGACATAATCAGTGACAAGTTATTTTTATGTGAATGAAAGACTTATTGGTGGCCATACTTAGTGTTAGGCCATTTCGAAGCATATGCTTATTTTTAAACTCTATACTGCCGTCAGAAGTGAAATAGGCGTATCGCAAAAAATCGAGATTCTTATAGCTTCGGATAGCTTCAGAAATTATGCGTCTAATGAACTAAGCCAAATAACGATATTTTAGTTCAAACATATAAAAAATCTCCTAAGAGAATTTGCTCTATCTCAATTTTACATGTATTTTAAGAAATTGACATAAACAAAACATCAATTATCTCGAAACGAGTTTTTTTGAGATACGCCTAATTCGCTTCTGACGGCAGTATAGTAAATGAAAGGGCACTCTAAAGTTTCAGTTAAACTTTAATGGGGTTTGAAATTGTAATATCTATTGAATATGTAGGCATTCTGATCATAGCCTGTCATAGTTAATGTCTGGCTCCATGGAAACTTAATTAATTTGCAATGGTAGGCACAAGGACTCTACACTCAAATCTATTGGCTATATATCAAATCAAACCATTTCCTTTTTATATAACGAGCTATTGAATTTTAAAGAATAATCAAAAGCATTTCCGCTTTATAACATTTCAATCAAAATAATTCGATTTATTTAAACAAGAAGAAAAAAAATGTTCCAAAAGAAATGACCGCTATAACACACATGATGCTCAAATACATTACAGTAAAATACATACATACATATATGCAAAAAATAGCACTACAACATCAAATGGTGTTGTCACTGCTGCTGATGTGAAAAAAGCCACAATTAAAAGCAAATTTTGTTGGCTGCGATAGCAGAGCGGGGTTAAGAACCACGCGTGGTAGGAGAAAATTTAATTAAGTCGTTTTCAGTTGCAGTTATGAACCCCAAACCAAATACTTTGCGTTTGGGGTTTGTGCACTGTTTAAAAATATGGCCACTGACTGTTTGTTTCATCTGTTTATTTGCCGCAGCATCCGGTGTATTTCGTATGAGTAAATTTTCGTATTAAAATCCAATTTATTTGCATTTCCAGAGCAGCTTTTTTCATTCTCATTTTATTCTTTGCAGTTTTATTTTATAAATTGTCAGTGTTGCCAGTGCTCTTTTCTTTACGTTAATTTAAAATTCATTTTGAACAAATTGTTAATTTGTATAAATTTGAAGCTACGTTTGTGCTCTAAAGTTTTTTATTTTAAGAAAAGTACAATGCGAGCATATATTTGAGCTCAAAAGTTCATATGCAAATGTAGCTGTAAAATATTTTTCTGCAGTGGCAGCACTTTTTTTTTTTAAAACAATTTTTGTGAAAGTGTAAAGTGAAGAAAAAGAGAAAAAGCTTCGAATATTGAGAGTAGGTACTGCTCACATTATGTTCAAGAACGCGGATGACATTGCCAACGAAGGATCCATTGCCAACAAAGGTTCTATTGCCAACAAAGGATTCATTGCCAGGGAAGATTTCATTGCCAGGAAAGGATCTGAAACAGACCACGAATGAGTTGAGACACCGCTACAGCTTTACCAATAATTCTATGAGAATGGTTATTTTCCAAGTATGAAAAAGTCCACGAATATGATCTGTTTTTTGGATATTGATTAGTCGAACTACCAATTTTTCTGTTACTACTACAAAACCACAAATTATAACAATTAGAGCAACAAAAAAACTTAGAAATAGCAATAACAGCAGTGGTAGCAAAAACAATAACAACAACAAAACAAAAATATCATAAATGACCCAAACGCTCGAGAAAGAAAATCTTAGAAATAGATATTCATCGCAGCGAAAAAGTAATAAGAACAAAAAGTGACCATCAAATTTTTCAGACTTTTTCTAAGGAATACTTTACAACCAAACTTATAAGTTCTGATATTTCCATATAAACCCAAACAAAATAAATACCTTTTCAATCATTTAGTTACCAATTCACTCTTAAATGGTAAATTTGTTTCAACAACATTTAAATCGCTCGATTATCTTTTAATGACATTTTTATACGCCTCGTCAACTTGGAAAATTGATAACAACGGACAAGTTCAAAATTTGACATTCAAATGTCAAAGTCATAAAGTCGCAACAAATGCTGATGTGATCCGTAATGACAATGCGAGTTGAGTACTGATGATGACGTTGATGGTATATGAGTGATAACAAACAAAAATCACAGCAAAATAAAAAAAATAAAAAAATTAAAAATAACAGAGAAAATGAAAAGAATATTTAACAAAAAAAAAAAAATACTGAACTCAATGAAACAAAAAAATGATTGTTTACCGCAAAAACTGCGCTGTAATGAGACAACGAAAACAACAATAACAATCCCAATAAAATAACGAGTATGAAATAAAAACGAAATAACAAAATCACAAAAACAAAAAACTCAGCAATGAAAACACATTTGCAATATTAAATATTTAACCAACAACATAAGCAAAAACGAAAAACAAAAGATATAACCACAAATGATAAAAAACAAAATGAAAAAAGCGAAAAACAAATAAACTGAAATATAAAAACAAGGACATTCCAGGATACAATCCAGCTGCGCCCAAGCCAAAAGCTAAAGCGTTTTCTTCTTGCGTGCTTCCGTTGCCGGCCACATCAACGTTGTTGTTGAAGCAGAAGAACTGTGATTGGAATCGGAATTCAATGCAAACATTTGGGGTAAATTCATACGTAAAGTAAAGCAAGGCTTAAGCGAAATTTTCTTATTGTAAGGCCAATGAGTTGCATCGTATGCTGTATTTACTTACCCAATGGAAAATAATATCCTTAAGGTAACCAGCAGCAGTGCTTGCAAAACTTCAATCTTTTGATGAAATTTTCCAGTAATTTTGTCAAAAGTTGTGGTTTTAAGGTGGGACTTAATTTTGCTTTTAAGATCTGCAAAGTGGCTGAGGGTTTTTTATGAATATTTCCTCAGAAAACCCCGCATTGAATCATTTAGATAATTTTTTCACAAAAACACAAGCATAACTTTTCCAAATGATCTAAATTTTATTACACTTAGCATTTGAATATGATTTCAGACATATGAATGTCACGATAAGTAAGCGCTGTTGCGTTGGCAACCTTGCTATGATGAAATGACAAACCTTTAGTGCTTCCAGTGGCATCAGTTTGATAGAGCTGAGGAGGGCATTGAACCCCCCAAGGATATGTTAAAAGTTATTATTCAATAAATCAATTCAATAAAACCATCTAATAGTAGTCGAATTGTAATTTTCGCCCCCCCCCCCAAGGTTTTGTAGAAGTAACGCCACTGAGTGCTATTCTGATATCAGACCAATACAATAATTGAAAAATTATACAGGGTGTCCCATTTTAACTTACACAGCTGAATAAGTCAAAAAATTGCAAGTCATTCAAAAAATGTTTCAAATAAAAGTTGGTGGGTATCAAAGGGCTGATCCAGCCATGACCATAATCATGACCTTGACCTACATTCTCAAGGTTATTTGAAGGTCAACTTTAGTTTTTCAAATGGAAACTCTTATTTTTGACCTCGGATTCCGGAAAAGCACAAAATTCTATGTTCAGATAGGTATTCATGTTAAAGGTCAAAGTGACCTCTGAAGGTTATTTCAAGGTCGAATTCCCGCTTGTTGCAGAAAAGCTGCGGCCAGTTAAGGCAAGATTGTGCAGCGGTTCAGCCAATGATTTCTAGCTTTTCTGCACCAAGCGGGAATTCGACCTTGAAATGACTTTCAGTGGTTACTTTGACCTCTAACTTGACTTTTGACTTATTCAGCTGTGTAAGTTAAAATGAGATACCCGGTATAATCGTGTTTGCTGTACCGCCGAGCATCGTATCGTACTAGGAAATTTGGATTTGTGTCGTTCTCGTCGAGCTATCTCGTTTCATAGCTGGCCTGGCAAATGGTATTCTGCTCATACTGGTAGGTGGTGTGATGACCTTAATTTGGTTAAAGTCGTTGTATAAAAATGTCGGAACAGAATATATCGCTTGAGTGATTGAAAAGCAAGCAATGGGACCGAAAAATAGCAACGTCAATGATCAATGTGTGGAAAATGCTGGTTATTTGAATGAAAAAAAAAATGAGCTGCTTGATGTTTAAAATTGAATATTGGTAATGACAATTGAATTGAATATATGTATTCATTGACTTCTGAAAATAAAATGCTGAATTTATATGTGAACTGGTACAAAAATATGAGAGGCGTGGCACAGCCCATTTTTCATTGACACTTACTTTAGCCCTACTTTTTATATATGCACCAATTCATATTCACTTGCGTCAAATGGTTGATCAAATTTTTTGTATTTGATTTTTGTTTTACAAAGAGGGCGTTGCAATGCCTGTTTTTTTGATACCAAACTATGTCCAGAAGCTTTTACCAACCATAAGATACATATCTGTTTGCGTTAAATAGTTGCAGAGGTATACAAAATAATGCTTCTTTTCATATGGTAGGCGTGGCACCACCCATTCTTCATTAAAATTAACTTTTGGCCCTGCTTTTTATACATGAACCAATTCACATTTATCTACGTCAAATGGTTGATCATAATTGTTGTATTTGAAATGTGTTTTATAAAGAGGGCGTGGCAACGCCTATTTTTTCATAACCAAACTATGTCAGGAATCTTTCACTAACTATAAGACACATAACTGTTTGCGTTAAATAGTTGCAGAGGTATACAAAATATTGTTGAATGGGCGTGGTACCGCCCATACTGCCATTGAAACTTACTTTTCTCCGTATCTTTTAAATATGTATATATCAAGTTTCATTCATCTGCATTTACATAATCTGAGCATGAAACTATGCTAAGAACCTTTCACAAACCATACGAAATATATTTACTAAACCTTTCGGCGATCGGTAGCACGGATCAGATTTGATTAACTTTTAGTCGTTCACTATTGAAAGTGCGCCACTTTAAAAAATACCATACATTTAAAAAAAAAAAATTAAAAACCATAATAAATTTTGGATTCTGAAGAAGTACTTCCAACTTAAGGTATTATGTTTGTACTGTTTTGGTAATCTACGCTTGTAGTTGCTACTTTTTGTACAATATCATTTTGGCTACAAAGTTGGTTATAAATATCTCCTGCACAGTCTCTATGATAGTTCTACACCAAAATAGCTTTGTTTAAGGTATAGTACCAATTAGGAGACGTCCATTAATTACGTGAGCTAAAATAGGGGGGAGGGGGTCCGGAAAAATCTCACCAAATTTCACCAAGGAAAGGGGGGGAGGGGGTTAAGGAAAACCTCACGTCAACTTTTTAATGCATAGAATTACATAGAACATTAAAAATTATAATTTAAGTCTCACGAAAAAGAGGGGGGGGGTCCCGCCAGATCTCACACGACTTAAATCCTGATTTTTTTAAATCTACTGATCTTGAGAGTTGCATGGAGTCAAAGAAATCATAAAAAATTTTTTTTCATAATTTTAACTCTAGTTAAAACATATTAGATAATTCCTTAAAACAGCGTCCGACACTTATGCTAGAGCTAGTAGCATTCTTATCAGTCCCTATATTACCAATGACATTCATAATAAAGCTACTCATGGAATTGTCCAAACTGTAAAATAAAACCATAGTCAATTGAAAACAAAATAAATCTAAATAAATAAAAAAATACAGAAACAATAATGAATGATATTGATAAAAAGAAAAAAAATAAAAAAAAAAACTAAATAGAAATGAGACAGTAAAGGCACATAAATCGCTTTTGCTAGAAAGGATTCTTTCCCACAATTCACTCAAACTTCAACAGTGTCATTACTCACTTATTCTCACAGTTTTATACGCTTTGTCAATTGCTAAAGGAGGTCTGTCGCCTTATAGACTTTCAATCGCGATCATCCATCCCATAACAATTGTTTGTTTTGCTGTCAGGACATTCGCGAATTGAAGTTTTATGGCACATCCTTGTTGTTGTATCTATTGTCATTCCATTTGTTGACAATGAAGACGATTATGAAAAATTCGTATTTTTTATGCGATTTTCACAACAATGTGAACAATAATGCCAGATTCCGTCGCTTTTACTGCTTGCTACCCGTGTCGCACCTTAAAAGCTTAAGCGTCTTTGTGCTTTCGTTTGATTGAATTGAATTTGACACTCAATTGTCGTTATTGTTTATTGTGCTCCCAGACAATGGGTTAAATCGGTAAGTTCGTTAGGAAGATATAAACGAAAAATGCTTGGTTTTGGAACTGAGAATTATTTATTGCAAAATACATTGATTGTCATCTTAAAAGTCGCTTTCATACAGAAATGAAGAAGGATAGTAACTGTCGTCCCAGTCTGAAAAAACCGGAAGATATAACCTTATAATATAAATTAAAATTTTTTGTACCATAAATAATTTTTAGCGAAGAATATTTCGAAAATAATACCACAAATAAAAAAAATTTTTTATAAAAGTTTCTCGTCCCACTGTAACATTATCCCTAATGATATTGTTTGGTCAAAACATTGAGTTCGCATCAAAAGCAAAAACCTCTTACTAGTTATCAAATTTTACTTGATATCATTTATGATAATAATAATAAATTTTGATTCCATTACTTCGATTACAATCAATGAAATGAAAATTCATTGTTATTTGTATTGCAAGAGGAAATAATCTGCAAAATACAATCGGCAGATTAGCTCCCTATAAATATCTACACGTACAAACAAATAAAGTACTAAGCGCTATCTATCTATCGTCCTTCAAGCAAACATTTACTTAATATTTAATGAAAAAATTATCATTTTATATTTTGAAAATATTTGTTATTTAAATGAGTGTAAACATAATAAAAACTTTTCGAATAGCAATGGCAAACAATGCAAAATTTTCTACGTCAAAGACACAAACGAAAAACGTAATAAAATGCCGCGAATGCATAATAAATAATGTTGCGGATCTCTTCATTTGTGATGAAAACTCATGGTCGTTCTTAACGCTCCACGCACCACATCCTTTACAGGATACTAAACTTTTTTTGGTTAACTTGATTCGTGGCTGTCCTTTTTGGATTTGTGAATTGTGATAAAAAGACACTTCGTATTAATTAAAGATGATGCTTTCGCCACAAGTTGCCCTGTATTGGCAGTAAAACAGTGAGATTGATGCTACCGGAGTGGATGTTAGTCACCCTTAACCGTTGGCTCGAGTTGAAAGTTGATAAAGTTTTGCATTTTTCGCCAATGTTGCAAAAGTTTGATTTTAAATTTTCTAATT
The DNA here is from genome assembly GCA_963662105.1 of Meiosimyza platycephala. Classification (NCBI taxonomy): domain Eukaryota; kingdom Metazoa; phylum Arthropoda; class Insecta; order Diptera; family Lauxaniidae; genus Meiosimyza; species Meiosimyza platycephala. The sequence goes on from OY759210.1 coordinate 22,765,597, forward strand.
ATATTATGCAAAATATTTTAAACTTAAATTAAAATGAAAAGTTTTCGTTTCGATTTGTCTGTTAATTTTTTTTTTTACCAATCTTGTGATGCACAAAGTTCTACTTTGCATTGAGTCTTTGGCGGAAGTTAACTTTAATGTTGCCGGAAATTGATCTTGAAAAAATTATGATAACATGACTTTGAGTAATGCATTGAAAAGGTTTATTATTTTGATTTTGACTCAGATAAACAATTAAGTATTATGTGCGTGTGATTCTTTTACATCATAAATAAAGCTTTTCGTAATAGAACTTCAAGTGACTTAAAAAGCATGTTGAGATCAAAAATAATTTTTTGAAAATAGCGCTCTAAAAAATTCCAAACAAAGGGCTTCTTTAGCTCTCATGCAATATTTGGTGTAGATAAAAATTCATCAAACAATGAATAAAGAAATTTTGCCCAAAGTAATAGAAAATTGTTAAAGATATGTAATGTAAAATTTTTTGGCAAATTTTTCTTATTCTGAGGCATGTTGTGAGCAATAAACACATACCTACGGTAAACGCATTTAGAATGATTTTGTCTGTAACTATCAACTTATTATTATATATATCACCTATAATATTAAACGAGCAATAATTGTATGTATATCGGTCATTCTTTTATTAAACGCACATTTTGTATTTTTTGACGTTTTTGAACATTTTTTGAAGCCAAATATCTCAAAAACTATAGGAGATAGAATGAAAACTCCTTTAATCATTTTTGTTTAGAAATACTATAAATTTATAAAAAAATTAAAAAAATTTAAATAAATTTGTTTAGACAATAATTTTTTAATTAAAAAAATTTTTCTCAAAATATTTTCAATGTTATTCTTCAATCAATCGTAAGAATTGATTTCATATCGAAATTCCCGCCATAACTTTGGAAATTTAGATTTTTTTACTGATAACGCGCATCATGTTTTTTCAACATTAAATTTGACATAAAATTTTTTTTTTTGTTTTTTTTTTTTTTTTGTAATATTATTTTCAATCAATCCTAAGAATGAATTTGCTTTCAAATCAAAATTCTCTCCATAGCTTTGGAAAATATGAGTTTTTCATGAAGGCGCGCATCAGTCTTATTGTATGAATTGTATCATATTTTTCAAAGTTATGTCGGCAATTTCGTTTTGAATGCAGATACATACATTCTAAGGATTGATTGCAAATAACATTACAAAAAAAAAAACAAAAAAAAAATTTTATGTCGAATTTTCATGTTGAAAAAACATAGTGCACGTCATTGTAAAAAATTTGTAGTTTCCCAAGTTATGGCGGGAATTTCGATATGAAAGCACATGAATTAAATGGACTACGACGGGATTGCATCAGTGGGCGTGGTACTTCCCATTATAACAAAATGTTGTAAGTGGGTTATTTTGTCATTGATTTAAATATTTTTTGACTGTTTCAACTTTTTTTAACCGCTTTCAACTGGTTTCAACATTTTCCATATTTTTCAGACCTTGTCAAACTCATTCCACTTTTTTCGACCTCATTAAATTTTTTTTAGAGATATTCAAATTTTTTCGAGAATTTCAAACTTTTTCAACTTTATTGAACCTCATTAAATTTTCGTCGACTTTTTCAACCTTATTCAACTTTCTTCGACTTTCTTAACCTCATTCAACATTTTTTAACTTCTTTCAACTTTTTTCAACATTTTCCGACTTTGTCAACATTATTCAACTTTTTTCGACTTTTTGTACCTCATTCAGCTTTTTTAGTGTTATTCAACATTTTCCATATCTTTCGGAATTTTTCAACCTCTTTCAACTTTTTTCAATATTTTCCATATTTTTCCGAGTTTGTCATACTCTTTCACCTTTTTCAACCTCATTAAATTTTTTTTAGAGATAATCAACTCTTTTGGTTTTTTGAACCTCTTTCAATTTATTTCGACCTTTTCAACCTGATTAATTTTTTTTTGCAATTATTCAATTTCTTTCAACTGTTTCAACATTTTTCAACCTTTTTCAATTTTTTAAACGTTTTCCATATTTTTCTGACTTTTTAAACCCTATTCAACTTTTTTTCGACTTATTCAACGTCATTCAACTTTTTTAGAAATGTTCAACTCCTTTCAACTGTTTCAACATTTTTCAACCACTTTTAATTTTTTTAAAATTTTCCATATTTTTCCGACTCTTTCAATGTTATTCAACTTTTTTCGACTTTTTCAACCTCATGCCATACTACTTTTTTAACCTTGTTTGACGTTTTTCAACCAATTTCGACTTTCTTAATTTTTATTTTCGGCTTTTCAACTCTTTTCAATGTTTTTGAAATATTTCTACTAATTCCATATTAGTCAAATTTTTTCAACAAATTGCATATTTTTTCGATTTTTTCAATTTCAAAACGAAAAACCGAACAGTGGTCGGTCTCCAGGTATTATTATAATTAAAATGAACGACTAGCGCCATATAAACTTTATCTCAAGCCAGTCACTAAATTTGCTCTGACCCATATATATATACATAAAAGCCTATCACGTAGTTTCGTCTACATTGACCATTGAAGCTCTAGCGACTTTAATTCTATAACAATAGTTCTAAGAAGTTTTCAGCATTTTGGCTCTCACGTGGTTCAGCTTTGCATTTTAAATTCATTAATTTTTATACAAAAACCGTCATTTAAAACGATTTCTCATTTTTATCATTAAATAAAAAGCTACTGTTCAAACGTTCACTTGCCAAATGAAGCGAAACCGGTCATTTTATATCATATGAATTTTTAAATCGCAAACAGTTTTACATATGTTTTAACTTGATTGTGAATCAATTCTAAGTAAAGGGTGATTCAAATGTAGGCCTCAATTTAAACTTGGGAATTTTTTCCCCTGTTAAAAACTGATATTTAACATTTGGTATATTTAAGTATTTACGTTTGTATTTATGGACTGGTATCTAACACTATTACTATCCTTAACTCGAAGTAAGTGCAGGCTACACCGAAAAAAAAACTTACTCCGTTTAAGGAAAAATGCCTAAATGTAAGGAAAAAATGTCCTTCAATACGAGCCAAAGCCATGGGTTCCTCAAAATAAGTAAGTTGGATTCCTTAGTACAAGTAAATGTTGCTGCTTTGAAATAAGGAAAAGTTTACTCAATGTGAGCACAAGGTTATTAAACTGAGGAAAATTTTACTTTTTCTAAGGATGAAGGTATCCTTAAATGAAAGAAATTTACTTAAAATAAATTCGTTTTTAAAACTTCAAAAAAGAACTTACATTTTTTTTTACCTGTCACCCGATCAGAGAATTTAACCTGTGTTCGGCGCCATGCCACTGTTCAAAGATGCTCATCTTACCCAACTCAGCCACCGACAGCATTTTTAAGATATACTAAAATGATGTTGTTAAACTGTGCATGTAACAACCATTGTCTGATAAGGGAAGCTTCGGTTCAAATAACGGCGACGACATATTTTTTTTTTTTAAATTTTTTTATTTATTATTTTTTAAAAAACTATAAATATATAGACAAATACAGAATACTTACGAGAAGAATAGATATTAATTTCAGCGAGTAAAGCAGCGAGTGTTGCCACTCATTTATTAAGGAAAATTTTCCTACGTTATAGTAAATTTTTTGAAGAAACTAACTAAAACTGAGTACGATTTTCCTTGAACAAAACATTCCATTAGATTGAGGAAGTTTTTACTCAAATGAGGAACAAGTTGTCCTCAAAAATTCTTCCCAAAGAAAAATTTACTATTTCAAAGGAAAGTTTTACTAAAACCACAAATTCTATATTTGAGGAAGAGCGTTGACTTGCTTTAATGAAACATGAACTCATTTCAAAGGACTCAATTACTAAATGAGACGATATTTTCATCAATATGAGGAAAAATAACTTAGATTAAGGAAAATTTTTACACTAAATCGGAGGAAGGCAGTTCTTCAAATTTAGTACGGTCTTTTTTTTCGGTGTATTGACCAAGGTTGTGACAGGCCACTGTCTTATTGGGCAGCACGCTTTCAGGTTGGGCATAGTAACCAACGACTGGTTTTGAAATTGTCATGAACCCGATGAAGAGAAAACCATGGAATATTTTTTGTGCTCTTGCCCAGTTTTGGCAAATCATAGACTAAAATACTTCGAGCAGCCATTCTTTATATCCCTGAATAAACTAAATAAAGTTCACATAAGTGAAATCAAAGGATTTGCTGTAACAACAGAATATCGCATTTTAGTCGTTAAAACCTATTACAAAAAGGTTGTAAAGTTAACCCAACCAATTTACGCATTGCGAAGTGATTTCTTCCGTCTGGCATCACATTTCTGGCTTTTTTTCCTTGAAGATATGTATTTAAAGCAATAAGCGAAATAATTTTCCATGTTTAGTGTTAATGTTTCAATATCATATCTATTTGAAAATATCAACAGTTTATCAAAATTCAATGCGTTTAATTTCATATTTTAAGTTATAACCTCTAACTGAAACACCCTATATTATTGGTGTGTTGTAAAAAAATATACCAAGTAGAGAGAATGCTTAAACTTTTCACTATGTCAAATGGGGTCTCTTTCTTCATTATGGATTAAATTCGAAACCAGAAGTTTTAATTATTTTGTTACTAACCACACCCAGAGAATATGCTAACAGGTACTTTTATTATAGGCGGTTAGTCGAAATTTTAAGCGAATTGTCAAACTTAGTTGGGTTTCCAAAGATCTCAGCGATAGACTTAGGTTTTGATGGTGGCATTGTAGTTTTATATAGTACCACAAGAGTTCTTAGTAACTCCGCAAGCTCTCCCGCTTCTGCGTTCTTTATCACCGCACCACAAAACTCTTCCAACGTGCATGATCAGTAGCGATTACCTTCATTTTTTTTAATATTTTTCCGCTTTTGAATCCATTTCATTAAAACTGTGCAGTAAAGTTTTGTTATATTACAATCGCATTTTTGAGAAGCTATTGAGAATAGTTCTCTATTTTTGAATTAGCTATAGTGTTGGAGGAGTACTGGGCCACTTACAATATAGCTCCCTGCTTGCAATTAGATCTACTTTTTTAATCCATATTATTTTGTTTTGATCTGGTACCCATTAAGGGAATACTTTCATCTCTTGACTTCTAATTTGGGAGTCAATGAGAGTGGTAATGTTGCCGATATTATCTAGTGTTTATATTTGAAGCTCCCCGATTCTTTAAACTTAAAAGTGTAGTCTTATAAACTACATAATCTTTCTGCAAACCAATTAAAAATATCCTCCAGAAATGGTCCTTAGCACCCTAGTAAAACTTTTACATAGCAGACACTATAATCTTTCTAATTGGCTTTGCCTTGATGCTGTGTTAAGAGCCGTCCCAGAACAGATCACTGCATATTATAATGGCTCTTATAGTATTACAATAAATGCATTTAGTATGTTTAGCGTCGAAGTGAGTCCATACAGTTTTTACTAGCATAGATAGTAATGTATAACTTTCTTAGATGATATTGTATCGCTTATTTATTTTATTTATACATACATATATAAGGTAATGCTCAAAAATGCTGCCCCATCAAATGAAGATATAATGACGCTGTTAAGGAAAATACTTTGTTTACTCTTTATTATAAAAGTGCACTTAAAACTTTACTAGATAGTGATGATGTCAATTAATGTGAACTGTTCAAAGGAACATATTCAAATAGACCAGCTTCAAATAAACCAGCAACTTAAGAATTCATGTCATGAAGAAGTTATTAATCTTCTTTGAAACAAATTTATGCAAACCGGTTATAATTATTGAAAAAAACATTATAAACTCTAATACAATAATTTATCTATCAAATTTGCACTGTTAATTAATATGAATTTTAAAATAAAAATTACAAAAATTAGCCTTTTTTTTCGTAGCTCTAAAACCAAAATATCAAGTTTATCTAAAGCACCATTTATTTAATTTAATATTATTCAGCCATTAACTCATATAAATGAAAGTCTGCAACTAATATACCTGTTATGTGCTAGGGGCCTGTTCTTTCATCTAATAATTCTTATACCCTACAGCTATATTAGTTTGTGTAAAATGCATTTGATTATTTTATCTGATAAGCATATGAAATCATAGAATATTATTATAGCAAAATTATACCGTTTCAAAAGTTGCTGAGTTTTTAGCCAATACAGACATCCACATTTTCACTTATTGAGTTTGATTTCCTTGGTAAATAATCCTTTAATCAGCATTGAAACTTTTCGATTCGGACTTTTTATATGATCACCAGTATAGGAAGCATTACTATATAAAGATCTATATATATGTATATATTTATATGTGTTCCGACATATCTATGTTTACTTTGTATATCTTTGTACACTTTGAATAGTTAAAAATCGATAAAAAATTATTACTTCATCTGAACTTCAAAATGAAATAACTGAGTCAAATCTTATTACGCTTAGGTATTTTGAGGCAAGAAATCGATGTGTTCTGTTCTCCACTACAACTTTTCGTTATATTTATTATTCAATTTAAATCAGACTTTTCAAGTAAAAGTGTCAGACAGACTTGAAAAATGGAATGGAAAAATACCATCTCTTCGTCAGGCAGCCTTTCTGAGTTAATGAACAGACAGCATTTTCGACCTCTAAATGGGCACAAAAATAAAACTGACAACAGATAAAATGGTAGTTGCGTCTTTAGTTTCGTACTTTGACGATTCAATCATTTCCAGCAAATTTCATATTGGAATGAATTTTACCGACCTAAAAACATATGATATATCATACGGAACAAAAGTGTTCGAGCTGCCAGTTGGTTCGAGTGAGTTGTCTGACTGAAATATCGTGCACGTTTTTGAGTATTAGTATTTTTTGTAAAAATTCTAACTTATCACAAAATCTTTCATACGAGACTTATATGAGATATGTATGAGAAAATATACTTGTTGAGAAATATATACTGAGCTTAAGAAACTCTGAATACGGTTTCCTTCTAGATATTCAATTGCTGAAACTGAACTAAACTACCTTTCGAGTAATATACAAATAAGTGACCTGGTCTATGAACAGGACGGCTTAGATGCAATAAAATAATTTTTAATTTTTTTGCCGATTCGGATGGAGTTTGAGGCGCTCTTTCTTATGCTGAAAACCATTCTCGAAAAATTGTTTTCGCACATAATACCCTTTTTCATAGACATAATATGATATCGTTACCGCCAATTTTTAGAACTAGAAACTTAGAAAATATGATACATATTTCGATTTGTTGGCTTTTTAGTTTGTATAAACGTTGTAGTTCTTAAAATTCTTTTCAGATGAGCCACATTTAACTTCCATTTTAGATAATTTTTTTTAAATAAAACATTTTCGAATTTAACATATTTTTTCAAAATAGAATAGGAGAGGTATTGGTTTTTCAAAAAAACCATTTTAATGTAGTTTGATCAGAAATTCCAAAATTTTGTTTTTGTTTATTTTATTTATTTATTCCCACTTAGTACAGTAGAATAGCTGCAATTTTGCTTAAAGTTAAAACCGAGATAATGCGCTTTAAGAAGTGGTCAAAGCAGTGGCGTACTGTGCACGTTTGGTTTCCGGGGCGACGAAAATACAATTTGTTGACCCCTAACTAAAATATTTTCATCAGAAAAATTTTTGTTTAGCAAAAAAAAGGTCATACGCATCAGCGTATTCCAAAAAACATTATCAAAATGAGAAATTTTTTAAATTACAATTCACTATTTTCATAAACTAAAAAAAAAGGTCCACAAAATTAATATGCTAAGATCCAAGAACCATTTTGCTGCACCACCCTTTCCCTAGGTACGCTAATGGTTTAAGGATATGCTAAAATACGACGTAGTGCGAGTTATGGATTAGTAGATTTGTCAAAATGCTTACAGCAATAAATCTTGAAACATTAGAGATAGAGGTGTGAGAATGAATTACCTTTTAACAACTTCTTAAGCCAAATACAATGGATGCTAGAATACTCCAAGTTTCGTCAAGGTTAGGTTGTGGTGGCGGTCATAGCCTCACATAGATCACAGGGGTCCATAGTGTTACCACAAACTCTCTGCTACAGTCTTATTAGTAAATTCTGGTTCTTTCATTGTCCAACATGAAGGTGCCTGTTGTTACAGCAAACCTTTTGATTTCACTCAGGTGAACTTTATTTAATTCATTCATGGATATAAAGAAGTATCCCGATGTATATTAGTCTATTACTAGCCAAAGCAGGGCAAGAGCACAAAAGATGTTCCATGATTTCCTCTACCTCGGGTTCATGACAATTTCTACACCAGTCATTGGAGACGATGCTGAAAGCGTGAAGCAGTGGCTGGTCATAATCCTGGTCAAAAGCCTGCATTTACTACGAGTTAAGGATGAAAGATATCTTGTGTCGCTCTTATGGAAACGGGGCCAAAGGTGTTTGCTAATATTACTAATGTAGGAGCAAGCCCACCCATAGAAGTACGGTTTTTTGCTAAGTGTAAGTTTAGTCAAATTATTGCTAAATATTTTCATCAATTTCCTATGGATAAATGATCATCAAAATTGATATAATATAATCGGGTATACAGATATATCATATCTGCTAAAGGTTTTTTTTTAAAATTTGATTTCTACTATGATGTTATTTGATGCTAACATACTACGTGCTCAACAAGGTGGTGTGTTACCATTGTCTTGGCGATTTGGAACGATTCCAACTTATCCCATAAGTCGCAAAAACTTTTTTGTCAAGCAAATATTTTTCATATACCACCACGGTTGGCTTTAACCAACTTTTAATAAAAGTGTAAGTTACTACAAAAACTTTAATTGGAGATTATTTGGAATGTAATTTGGAGTCGATATATGAAAAACATAAGAAATCCTTATTGCAACTAAAACATACGTATGAAATTTAAAAAGTTTCCGATTTTGTGCAAATTTTGGCAGGTCAAATTACTTTATTTGATACCACCACAGTCCAAATTTAAATTTTCTGGCTGATCAGAGTTCTGAGAAAGAGCCATATTTTGGCCTGAAAATAGCCGTATTTGGACCGTTTTAAAAATTTTAATTCTAAAAGCACACGAATCAAAAGTTATGGATATCACTTTTTTTTTGTTATGCTATCCACTATACACAAAAAAAAAATATTAAGCTAAAAAAAAAGCTCTAAGGATTTTTTTTCCTTTTGATGTATATTGACTATAAATAACATCCCAAATAATTCCCCATTCAAATTTTTGTAGTAACTCAACTTGTCATTTAAACTTGGTTTAATCCCACCGTGATACGTTTCATATAGCCTCAAGTAGAGTTATGGGTCTATATGAAGATGGTTGATGATATTGATTTTTTCAGGCTTAGGTATTGCTATGACTTGATTTGGTTTTAAGGATAATAAGAAACATTCTTTGCGTCTTGTTTAAACGCATACGGTACGGCGTTTAGTGACAACAAACCTTTTAGGTAAAATTGTCAAATTCAACCAGACCGAATGTAGAATACCAAAATCGAAGACAACAATTTGACTTATGGAATGACTTGTCATTACACTATAATCGAGGGGGAATTTTTCTTCTAACAAACTGACTAGAAATAAAGGTGCTAAATTAATTGTTTTATTTTTGTTGTTTATTCTCGTTATTTAGAAATTTTAATTTTTGTATAAAAGCCTTCAGCATCCAGGTGATAATCATCAGTTTGTTTTTAACGTTCTTCATCGTTATCATTATGAAATTGTTTATTGTTTTGAGTATTTGTGTAGCGGCAACCTACGCTGGAAACTATGGTGGTGGAGGTTCAGCCAACGCTCAAGCTTCTGCATCGGCTAGTGCCAGCGGCGGCGCTGATTATGGCGGCGGTGGTGGCGGTCATCGCGGTGGTGGCGGCGGTTATGATGACGGCTATGGCCAAGGTGGTCATGGAGGAGGTGGCCATATAGGTGGTGGTCATGGAGGAGGTGGCCATATAGGAGGTGGTCATGGAGGAGGTGGCCATATAGGTGGTGGTCATGGAGGTGGTGGCTACGGAGGAGGCGGCGGTCATCATGGCGGTGGCGGCGGCGGTGGTCATCATGGCGGCGGTCAACATGGCGGCGGAGGCGGCTTTGAACAACCATATGGTCATCAAGGTGGTGGTGGAATCGGTCATGGCGGTCTAGGCGGTCATGGCGGTGGCGGTGGTGGCGGCCATAGTCAAGCCAATGCTGATGCAAGTGCAAATGTTCAATCCGAAGGTTATGGACGTTAATTTTTATTATAAGACTTTGCGATGTGATAATTCTAGTGATCAGTTAATAATTGAAAATGTTTAGTTTAAAAAGTTATTGTTTTTTTTTAACCATTCGGTGAGGAATTTGATCAAAACTGACTTACAAAGCTGTCCTTGGGCATTAGAAACAATATACAATAGTGTTGTCAAATTCGTCAGAAAATTTTCAGTGGACTTAGATTTGAGAAGTTTCGCAACTGGTCATGCGAAGATCTGTTAATTGAAAAAATCATGGACCATGTGTCATTATGGTATAAGGATATATTAAAACTGGAAAAGATCATTCGAAGAATAAAGGAGTTGGCTTAGGCAGTAATAGAGCTCATCATTACAGATAGTGAATCTTAACAAGTCGTTAGCTTTTCTCACATCTTAACAACTGAACCAATGGCGATGAAACTATGCAAGGAGGGTCTTTAAGTCGGTCAAAACCGAATTTTTTTTCGAAAAATTTGGGGTGTTTTATTTTGGTACGAGTACTTATAACACCAAGAGTTCTGAAACTTTTTTTTTATTTATTTATTTTCATAAAAAATATTGTGTTTTGAATTTTAATGTTTCTGATCATATCTTAAGATCTTAATCTTAATCTTGATCTTAAGATTTCATTCTCTTTAACTACTTAAAAATTATCCTAGATATATGGTTTTAGTAAGCTTTGAATCATTTTGCTTAAAACTTAAATTTTTTTGCAACTTATTCAAAAAGAACTTTATGGGGTTCTTTGATTATAGAAATAGACTTCATTGGCAATGAAACTGTAGATGAGCTTGCTAGGAAAGGCTCTAAAATTGACAATTTTTCTGAACCAAATATTATGAAACCACTAGGCTTTATTAGAGCCAAAATTGATTTAAAATGTATAAATTATGCTAATATGAGATGATCTAACATGATAACATGTTATACGCCGAAGGCAATCTGGCCTTATTATTATGTTAATAGAACGCGAAAAGTGATCTCATTAGACAAACAAACCCTGAGAATCTTTGTCGGTGTTATTACAGTACACTATATTATAGGCAAGTATGCCTCAAGACTAGGGCTTTCCGACGTAGTGGATCTTTGTAGAAGCTGTAAAGATCCTGACATCGAAGAGTCTGTCTTTCATTATTTTTGTGAATGCCCAGCGCTGACAAATCGGCGTTATAAGGTATTCCGATTCCACTTCTTCGACTCTGTTGAAGAGATCGCTCAAAAGTGTCCAAAATCACAAGAGATTGAAAAAGGTCGATACAATTGAAAAAGGCTGACAAAGTAAAAAAAACATGGAAAATTTGGAAAAAAGTTCAGAAATGTTGAAAAACTCGAAAAAAATTTGAAAATTTTGAAACTATACTTGAAAATATAGGAAAAATTTTGGAAAAAGTCTAAAAAGGCTGAATAAGGTCGAAAAAAAAAGTACTGAAAATATTGAGATAGTTGAAAAATGTTGAAAAAGTCGAATCATATTAAAAATGTTGACAAAAGTTGAAAGAGGTTGAAAAACTCGAAATTAGCTGAGAGAGGTTGAAAAGTCGAAAATACATTAAAAATATTGAAAAAGGTCGAAAAATTTTAAAAAATACGAAAAGTCGAAAAATGACATGCCCTCTTTTCCAATTTTCTATATTCGAGATCGGCATCCACATACCAAATTTGATAACAATAGATTGTAAAGTTTGCGAGATATGTCGTTATAAGTATGAAAATTTTGGGGCGGGGACACACCCACTAGTAAAGTCACAGTAAGTTATACCAAATCTTACAGATCCAGAAAATTCAGTCTTTTGATGGATTGATAAGTGAATAGACGCAGGCCCGGATTTACTATACAGCCAGAGTAGGCACGTGGCTGGGGCGGCAAGAATTAAAGGGCAGAAAATATTGGCGGAACCTTTGAAAAATTGTTTTATTCGTGAGAATTGAATTTCCCGCCTATTTCGTAGGAACGCCTACCAAAACTATAAGTGAAAAATACCATTGTAATTGAACACTGGTGATCGATTATAATTAATGTCATTGTTAATTTATTGTTATTAGGGGGGCGTTAATTTTTACAACTGCCTAAGGGCGGCAGATTTCTAAATCCGCGCCTGAATAGACGACATATCAGAGAAGAAATATTTGTAACGATAACCTATGAGAAACGTCAATATGCTTATGAATAAGGAACATCTATTAACCATACCTTTCAGGACTCATTATCGAAAATAAAGTACTCTTTGAAATACAAAGACTATATCATTGAAATTTACTTTGGCATCGTGGGAGCTTTCAACAGTACTGATGGCACTGATGCTTGCAGAACAAAGTTGTTGATAAATTCACAAATTTTTGTGGTAATTTAGGCATAGAGGCGTACTCATATCATAACTATGGCCAATTGTATTGTATGAACTCCTCTATTTACTGTGTACTACTAGTTTCTTGGTGCCATAGGCATAGGTAGCTTGGTGATGAAAGGAAAAGGTTCAAACGTCAATCCTATAAAGACCAACATCAACATTTTCAGGAAAAGCAGAAATAGGGTTACTATACAAGAACTGTCACTGTTGGATTAACAAATTTCCTTCGTTAGAAAATACAAGTTTGCGGGAGTCATACGTTCTGAAAATCTTACTTACCATTAATTTTGATAGCGCCCAAAATGGTGCATTTCACTCATGCTGCCATCGGCAGACACATAAGTTCGTATGCTTTAGAGATTAGTCTGCAAAAGAGTCACCTCACAATTAGCATGGGAGTGTCTTTAGCCCTTTATAGTTTTTGATACTAAAATACATTGATATATGTCATTTGAAATATTTGATAATTCAAATGGCTCTTTAGTAGTATATATATTATAAAAATGCTCTTTTCAAATGATATATAAATACCTTTCAATGGTGAGAACAACGCTATTAAACGAATCATTTAAATGTTTTGTAATTCTACATTTATCTTCTGATATTCCCAAACGATAGTTCACTAATTGTTTGCGACATTCAATTGAACTTCGTATTTCTAAACTAAAGTAAGCAATATTGACTACTTATGTATATCAAATAATTCCAACTTTATTTCTATCATCATTTAAACGCAACGGCATCATGCAATTTTAAGTGCGAAAAAAGTTTTTATTCATCTTACCTTCAACATCCATTCCAATACTATTTTCTCAAGCAAAATATCATTTGCAAAGCGATATTCCTTCATGTGGTGGGTATGAATTTCAGAAAAGTTTCGATGCCATTAGTTGTCGTCGTTTGTTCGAAAAACTTTTCATCGCCAACGTTGTGGGACTTTTCATCTTAAAGAAGTTTTTACAGAGTCTTCAATATTATATTGTGTCTCATGGTGATGCGGTATAAATGCATGCGAATAAGCGCATATGTCTACGGAAAACTTTCTCACAAATGCATTTGCTAAAGTTATATTTTATTTCAATGTCACTATAAATATTTTAGAGAAACTTTTTCTTGAATAAGAAATATTGCAATTGTTATAAATGCGAGAGTTAAATTTTATTTGACAGCCACCTTTTAAAGTAAAATAACTTTGTGAAAGCAAGATTTCTATGGAAAATATTTAGCCTTTGACTCTTGAGAATATTTCCCAATTCAATAATGGCTCATTTCTTGTTTCCGATTTGAAGCAGATTAAATTCTTAACCTACCGCAATCAATATTTACCAAGTCAGTCGTTCGTTATTCTCCATGTCCTATAAAATGCTTCAATGAATCGTGGAAATGTGTAGCAACTTTATCTTTAAATTGTCAACAGTTGGAATTGCTTGCAACCACAAACAAACAAATTGTTGAGGAAAACAAGTGGAAAAAAAAGTAGAAGAAATGAAACAGTAGTGCCAACTGCTGCAATATCCTTAGCCAAACGATTTCCTGCTCGCTCCGATTTGTTGCTACTGCTTCCGGCAACCAAAGTCGCCATCTTGTGCTGTCAGTGATGCAGCTAGCAATTTGTTTGCTTTTGTCTTCTGTTGCTGTTGTTGTTACTCTCGGTGTTTCTTGTTTACTTTTATTTTATTGCCTCATAAATTCTTAAAGCAGAAATACTTACTCGGTGCTGTTGTCAATACGCGATGTTGTCACGCTATGGCGCGCGTATTTGCTTGCTGCTTTTTTACAGCATTGTGAGGCAAATGGCAAAAAGCATCTCGATGAAATTTTATTAGATACGGACATTTCTAAATCATCACCATTTGTATTTGTAGCTTTGAAGGAACCACAAAGAGCCGACTTGTTTATCATTATGGATACGGCAGCGCAAAGAAAAAGGTATGGTCAAGACTGTAGTTATGATTGCCCAGATATCTAATGATTCTATGATTGTGCTTCAAAAAAAACTGTAGTATAAGCGGAGCCAAAAGATGTGGAGTAATACGTTACGGTAAAGCTTCACAATACACTACACGGGGACGTTTGGTTGAGGTCAACGATTCAATTTTTCCCACCATTCTGCCTGCTAATTTTATGGTTCATAATGTTGGCACCTGCCTGACTTTTCTCACTGCTAGCAGAGGGGTAAAGTTGACCTAACTAACATTTTCCAATAGAATAATGGAGTGTCGAAATCAGACGTTTTGGCTTGGAGTCGATATTTCTTTACTCTGTCAGTTGAATATCCTAGAAAAACGAATCTAATACGATTCGAAGAATTGCTTATGTGAGAGAAAGGATGAGTTTTTAAGCTCAGGACTACAAATTTGATTGAAGTAATTTCAAAGAAATTTGGTAGAAAACTACTCCACAAGTCGAAAAAGTAAAGAAGACGTAAGGAAAACTAGGGTGCTTCTGAAAATAGCCCTAAAATATCGAATAGAAAAACAATGAAACATTAAGGAATGGGGTCTAAAGGGATCTAAAAACTTTTCCTCAAAAATAAAGTAGTATATTGTACAAATTATTTAATATAATGGTCAGAATTTACCAATTGGGCCACTTTTAAAAAAATATTTTTATTTTTTAATTAAATTTTGTTATTTATGTAGATAGTGAGTGGTATGTGCTAGAAATTAAAATGTGAAGTGATTTTTTTTTAAAATTTTTTTTTTTGTTGTTATAGGCAATTGAAATTCGGGGACAAAATTACTTATTTATACAAATATTTAAAGCAGAAACCAGACCACCTCTACCCCCCGTTTTCGAGAATGCTGAACACGATGGTGGTGTTTAAAATTCTTTTGGAGTTTACCCCACCCCTAAAATTGCCAAAAACCGCCCCAAAAGTGGAGGAATTGCATATTCAGCGTCTTCCATCGGTAAAATATTTGTCACTCCCCGTTTTCGAGGATGCTGAACACGATGGCGGTGCTTAAAATTTTTTTTGGATTTTTCAATTTTTTTCTCAATTATACTCTATTTCAATACGAATCGAACATCGTTAAATTCATAAAAATCGTTGCATCCGTTCAAAAGTTATAAGCTTTTGAAAAGATTTTGTCACCGAATTTCAATTGCCTAAAACAACAACAAAAAGTAAAAAAAAAAAAATAAAATTACTTCACATTTTAATTTCTAGCACATACCACTATCTACATAAATAACAAAATTTCATTAAAAAATAAAAATATTTTTTTAAAAGTGGCCCAATTGTTAAATTCTGACCCATATGTAACTGATCAAAATATAAACAAAATCATCGACTTTTTTCGATAAATATTTTTTTTTGCGATTTTATGTCTTTTAACAAAATTTTTGTCTTTTTGGGAGACCGCTAATACCTCCTTGTCAACTTGGCAACCCTGGTTCCAACTGTATTTTCCATTGTAATCTATTTATTAACAATACTAACCGTTTGGTACATTGCAGTTGTAGTACTTTGAATTAAAAATTTTATACGATCTTTGTTATGTTTGCTCCACTGTACTCTACATTCTTGTTGCAGCATGAATAAAAGAATAAATGAATGAATGAATTTATGTAAAGACGCTGCAGATAAAATGAACAAAGTGGAATGCGACGAAGCAAATAAAATGCAAACCGGGATGTAGTTGGGACAGAAGGCAAAACTACTTACTTTTGCATCGACAGCAACTACAACAACAACAATCGCTGCTGTTTCTAATGCTAAAATTGCATTGGAAACATTGAATGCAAATAAAAAAAACATTGCAATCAAAATGTTGCAGGACTTCATTTTGCTGCGACCAGAGTAAATAAAAATCTAAGCAAAATTAGACAAAAACTAAATTTGAAAGGAATTTGGTACTCAAATAAAAAAAAAAAAAATGCTTCGACTTAATTCAAAAAATTTAAAAATCAATGAATTTTGGTCCCTGAATACAGATGATTAGCTAATATGTTTTTAGCTTAGATACTATCAATTGGCCAACTTCTCCTTGATAGTTGGGTTAGTGCCGGACAGATGCAGAGAAAGCGCCCCCCAGATATTTTCTCATTTACATTCAGACAACTACGGCAAATAGGGTTGAATGAAATACCTAATCTTTCAGCATGCGCGCCTATAGTCCAATGTCCAGTGCAAGTCGCGGTGATTCTTGCGATGTCTTTGTGGCTCTTCGACAATAGGTCAGTGGATTTTGAATTATTTTACGATGGCCATATTGCTCTGGATGTTATGTGGGTTTGCAGGGATCTCCAGATCTTTGCTGCCTCGGAAAGAAAAAGCCAGAAGATCTTTCTCTTAACTATACTAATCGGAGTGTGCTCAAAATCTGAAATTCCGGTTGCATCAAGGGAGGAACCGTGCTTTGCCAATTCATCAGTCTTTTCATAACCCTCAATGTCTCAGTCGCCTGGAACCCTTGTGAGGCTTATGTCGAGTTGACGCTTCAGCCTAGCTTCTTTCTTCCTGTATAGTACCACTAATTTAGATTTTATCATCTCCGAGCTAAGGTCCTGGATGGTGGCCTGACTATCGGAGAAGATTGCTAGCTATACCATAGTAGTATTGCCCAATAGCCTACAAGTTAATAAAATAGCAAAGACTTCTCTAGATAGCACTCATCACACTTCATTTACTCCGGGAAGAAACCAACGACTGGTAAGACGCCCTTAACAGACATCACAAAGGCTTTAATATCCTTTGAAATCAACAAATCAGTGAATATAATTCTCACCGTATGTTGCCCTACTCATATCATAACTTGGGAAGTGGAGCGTGTAACGAAAGAGAGGCTTCTAGAATCTTAAGACAAAAATCCAAAAAAGCTAACATATAGCTTCGTTAATATAATACCCAAGAAGCCTAATAGCTGTCGTAGCTAAACTCTATTATTATTATTCTAACTACAGCAGCATCATGAAATTCACAATCACATTCAAGTAACTGATAAGAATACTTTTAACAGATTTTGTAAGACACTGGAGCTAGATAAAGACTCTTTGTATTTATATCTATTACTCTACTTAAAAAGTGTCAGTCCTCGTTAAATTTAACTTTCATCGACTACAGCCCAGCTTTTGAGAGCATTATCCGCGACTACTTCTGAAATGCACTGTTGAAACGTGATGCTGCACTTAAGACCATTCTCATCAGCAGGCGTTAATACGAATAGTTCCAATGAAAGGCTCTTCTTCACGGCAAACTATCAAATCGAGACAACTTGAATACGTACAAAAACATTTCAGATTTTTACCCTGATGGGCTTAAAAGTTCTCCAAGATACTCTAAATTGTTTCCTTACCCAACAATTCTGAATTGATGAGCAAAACAGAAAAGGTTTTTGCATTTTCATATCTAATTCGAGAAAACTTCCAGGCAAATAAACTCAAGCCGATGGCAATTACAGGTTTTGGAGGACGCGACTGCGTCCGAAGATAATTCATAAAAATTGTGGACGTTTGGTAACGTTAATCTAAGTCCATGTGAGATGTGCTTAAGGGCTTTGGTAATACTGGATTTCATCCCGAATTATATCATGCTAAAATTATAAAAATGATATTTGATGTATTGGGCTTAAGCTCTTGCACAAAAGATTTTTTTAGTGCGGCTTTATCTCTATCTATCTTCAACTTTACTCTGGCTCCTACTTAATACCGCAACAGATGACGCCAGCAACTTCAAAGTCTTAGTGGTCGTTGTCCTTGTTATTTGTAAGGCAAACACTAATAAAAAAGGTGACATTTAAACGAAGGAAAGAATAAGATGTAGCAAAATAATAAATTGATAAAATACCATTCCACATCTAGTGGCTAATGGGTCTTATTTAAGACTGCTAAGTAAAGTTAAGTAATCTCTTAAAAATATTAAATTTTAATTCGTAAAAATAAAATAGCGAACTTATGGCTTGAGCTTATTAACTTTAAAAATTTGCAAAAGTTTATCATTAAGCAACATCTTAAGGTCCTTAGCCCAAATAAAGTCCATATGATTAAAATCTTCATAAGGCACTAAATGCAAACCCAATACATGTGGCAACTGTGCGTATAGAATTTTAACATCTGCAGCGGTAGAAAGAAAATCATTTGCACCGTAGTGTAACACAAGTGGCAACGTAACACTGGACAAATTATATCTCGGTGGTGTTGGTGCTGAATATTTATCATAATTGCCCTCGTAACCATAATCATATAATTGAAACACGCCTGCCTGATAGATTTGCTGTAAATGACGCAGCTGCTTGACAGAGCCACCAGCGGGAAGTTGATTAAAAAGTAAATTTATTTGAGACTATGAGATGGAAACATTAATTGATATATTCAAATTTTTAGTTTTCAATATAATACCTGTTCAAATTGTAACATATCATGTCCCACAATTTCGAAGATCATTTGAAGACATGAAAAATGTAGAAATTTATTTATAAAACAATTGAATTGACGCAAAAAGCCACGTGGTAAAAATTCGCCTATACGCCTCGATGCCGAATCTTGCAGGAATTCATTGATACAACCTAGATATTCCTTATTGATACGTAAATGCCGTAAGTCAGTCAGTGGTGCCAGTAATTGTGCTAATGAAATTTTATCGTTGTAAGCTGGTCTTAATGCTGCCATTACCAATAATGCTGTTGCTCCTTGAGAGTGTCCCACAAATTGCATATCATGAAATGACGTATTGCTACGTATGTAATCGATAAAGGCTGGCAAGTCGTAAATACCCAGCTGATGTAAGCTGAAATTCCAAAATTGTAAGTCGCGCACGGTATATTGTAGATGCTCTTGTGAAGCATTGCTACCACGAAAATTCGCTATCCAAACATCATAGTGTTGATTCCAGAGCGCAAAAGCTGTAAGATATTTGATTAAATAATGACATATTGTAATATTTGTTGATTTGTGGGATTTAATGGAATATATCTTATGCGGCTCAAAAGTTAATGACTTTTGTATTAAACAATTTAAAAATGTAAATGACTTTTGACCTAACTAAATTTTCAAACCTACCCAAACTTATATTTTTTCCCATAATAACAAAATCCGTTGCTGATCCATAGAGTCCATGCGCCAAGAGCACTGGCTGATGTCCAACTTTTGGTATTCTATGCAACGTTAACACATAGCCATCCTTGGTAATGACCTTATGTACTTCATTGGGATAACCTTGCCGCTCAATTAATGTTTCCTATTTATGTACATGCAATTTTAATAACAAATACATATGTAATTTCTGTTAAGCTCATAATTAGATTTTTCAAAGTGCAAAAACAACACGCACGGTTTTCCAGTGCACGTCCATGTCAAAACTTTGTATCATCCGCGTTGCTGATAGGTTGGTGGTTGCCAGAAATTCACTCAGCTCAAGTTCCGCCACAACAGTGCTGCCACAAAGCCATTGCATTAAAATTAAATGCAGACATAAAAAGGTAACACCAACAATAGCAATATGGCGCATTGCATACATATGGAAAATATTTACCAAAATTATTAAAAATTAATATGTAAATTTTCAAAATTTATTTAACGGATAATTGAAAAATAAACCTCGACCGTTGATAAAAAGCAAAGCTATGTGGATTTTGCGTTTTCAAGGTTTGATTGAAAATGTTGTCAATGTGCGTGTGTGAATCAAATTTGTGTGTTTGTCTGGTTTATGGCTTATGAGCACACGCGTGTGACTAACATTATATAAACAAATCGGCATATTTGCACAATGAATAGGCATAATTTTTATTAATGGAAACGATTAAAATTCTGTTTATTTTATGGAACTCAATTAAAATTGTGTGGTGCTGTCGCTTGACAAAAATTTTGGAAATTAATTTTCATTAAAATTTTGCACATGGCTTGAATATTACAATCTCAAAAGAGGGTGAAAAATTTTATATGCAAGCTGTGGCTATCCTATGAAGTGGCCAGTAACCAAATTTTAACTTGTTGTATTGCATGGAAATACAAATTAAAATATTTGATAAAATAATTTCTAAAATGCATCGGAGGTTAGATATTATATAAAGAAAAAATTCAAAATTTTATGCAAAAACTGTGTCCAACCTATGAAGCGGCCAATATGCAAATTTTACCTTATTATATTGTATGATTTTAAAAAAAAAAATTTCTATTAAAAAAATTCCTAAGTTGCATCGAAGCTAAGATATTATATAAGGAAGCACTTAAAAAATATATATTCAAGTATTTAATTGTCACTCATACGTCATGTTGCACATAAGTAATTGCTATTAAATTCAGCAACTACGAAATTACTGAAAATATTTTTGTGAGCATACTCAAAAAAAAAACATGAGTTAATTTTACTACAACTCATGTCGCAGCTAGTTTTGTTTTCATATCGCCAAAAAACAAACAATCGTCATATTAATCTTCAACGCCAAATGCGTAAATTATGTTGATTTATTGATATATGAAGTTATTTAACTTTTTTTTTTGTCGGTCTTGCAGTTCAGTTGTTCAACAAGTGTTCTATCATTCAAGTTTTTTGTTGACTGATAATATTTATCTGTCGAATGTGTTAACAATTTAATTATTATGCCTCAGGGCATTGTATAGCACATGTTTTTATTGTTGTTGCTTTTTTTTATATTATTGATAACATGAGTTTGCAAAATTTAAATTTTCTTTTAATGGCTTACAAACAGATAATAGATATCGGCAAAGTTTACTAAAAAAGTAACACTAAAAGTCATTCTACTATATGTTAAAGGCTTACCTATGGAATTTCAATTTACGATGTTTCGAAAAAAAAATATAAAAATTTAAAGAATTTACGGAAGCTGGTCTCAACCAGTACTATAAAGAAAAATCAGCGATGTAAAAGCGATAAAGTGATGTCCGACTTGACGTGGAATGCCTCATATATACAGCCAGAAATTTAAGAATATTAATATATTTAAATGACCGAAAAAATAGAATAACAAATTTTGCATAACTTAATATGCACAGGATTGGTATGTTACACTTAGATATATTTTCAATAGAATGCACTCATATGTGCTCAAAAGCGTCTGCCTTCGAAAAAGGAGCGCTAGAATCGTCGGCCTTCTCTATTATTATGTTTCTTATAAGTAAAAGAACGAGTCAGCTTAGTGGCAGACACGATTAAATACGCGAATTAATAATTACTCGAGTTTTTATTTATATGCTTGTAATATTGGAAGTTTTAAAAGCATCAATAAAAACGTGGCAAAGCTAGTTTCTCTTGTTTTTATGAGACATAATCCTTACAATAAACGCTTTAAATGCTCAAAAATGTCTGCCTTCGAAATACCAGCGCTAGAATCGTCTGTATTGTCTATTTTAATTTTTTTTGTAAGTAAAAAATCGGTCAGCTAAGAGGCAGACGCGGTAAAAATATATATTTCTCATTTTTTTACATGTTTGTAATGTTGATATTTTTAAATGCAGCAATAACTAAGTCGCAGAAGTTGTTTCTTTTCATTTTTATGTTTCTTATAAGTTAAAGAACGAGTCAGCTTAGTGGCAGACACGATTATATAATTTATTACTCGAGTTTTTATTTACATGTTTGTAATATTCGAATTTTTAAAAGCATCAATCAAAAAGTGGCTTCACTTGTTTTTATAAGACAAAATCCTTAATGCTCGAAGCGTCTGCCTTCGAAATACCAGCGCTAGAATCGTCTGCCTTCTCTACTTTCATGTTTTTTAAAAGTAAAAAAATTGAACAGCTTAGAGGCAGATGCGGTAAGAATATATATTTCTCATTTTTTTTACATGTTTGTAATGTTGATATTTTTAAATGCAGCGATAAATAAGTGGAAGAGGTTTCTTCTCTTGATTTTTATGACACAATCTTTATAATTATTGCAATCTGCCTGACAATCAAATCACTGCAATTTGTATGCCTATATCAAAATATTAAAAGAATTAAAAAAAAATATTTTATTGCTCTGAAACGCAGTAACAGAAACGTCTGCTTCGCTGATCTGTTTTTGTGTGTCGACCCATTTTTTTAAATAAATGGCAGACGCGATAAATTTGTTTATGGTACTCTCTTTTTTAAAGTATTAAGGGACTATTAAATACAACGTAAAGACAATGTTATGGCAGAGAATTGTTCGTATTATTTATATTGCTTAGAATTTCATGATTTTTAACCTCTTTTGAACGATAAAATCATGCAAAATTTTATATATTTTCCTTATATCTTTTCTTTCTATTCAAACTGATTTATTTTCTGAAAGTTTTTTGATTGTATTCATTTCTCGCTGACTGCGTGGTTTAAATAAATTTGAATTTAAATTTTTTTTTAAATAACAAATTATGTTGACCGCTGTTTAAAATGGCGTTAGTTTGTATGATTTGCATATATTTTGCTTTATATTTAAAAACTTGAAAATTATCATAATTAGTTAGAGCACAAAAACATCATACGTATTATGTAAAATTAAAGATCGCATAATCAACAGATGTAAAGCCAAGCCATAATAAATTAACTAATGAGTTCAGAAACAAAAAAGTTTACGTCAGATTAATAAAAATTAAAAAAAAAACATATTTAATATAAATGCAAAATTTTAATTTTTAGCTAGTTGGGGTGTTGTCATTGTTCATTTCCAAAGTTAAATATACTGCCTTAAAAAAATCAAAGTAAGACATGGGTTTTCAACATTCATTTCAATTTTGAGTGGTTGAGAAAATAATCATTGTCATTATCATTAGTAATAAATTTTTGTGAAGAATATAAATCAAAATACTTTTGTGAAAATTTTTCCAATTGGGATGATATCTTTCCCTTTGGCAGATCTCTTTCTCTGTGTTGCAAATAAAAGAATAAAGTAATATAGCCTTAATGTAGGGTATAAAAAAACCACCGAGTTCAAAAGCGCCTATGTGAATATTTACATATCTGCATAGATCAAAATGTATAGTTTGGTATAGCTTGGTGATTTCGAGCAGCTGTTATGCTTTATTTATGTTGATTTTGGCACAAAATAAAAACAAAATTTACATTTATTTTAATGCATATGCCGAATTTTAAATTAAACATTTTTTTTGTTTGATCTGAATTTCAATTTTTTATTGGATTCACGTGATTCGCTCA
Source organism: Meiosimyza platycephala (assembly GCA_963662105.1). Classification (NCBI taxonomy): domain Eukaryota; kingdom Metazoa; phylum Arthropoda; class Insecta; order Diptera; family Lauxaniidae; genus Meiosimyza; species Meiosimyza platycephala. The sequence goes on from OY759210.1 coordinate 22,789,242, forward strand.
GTGTTAAAGCCGTTAATATGATACACCGGCTCTAAGTGAAATGCGTCACAAGATATACATACAGTTCGCTTATGGCAATGAAAAATTATAATTATTCAGTTAGCTGTAAAAAGAGGTTTTTTTTTCTTTTAAATAAATGTCAAGCGATTTACATAGAAATTATCAAAATATTAATTGCAAGCACTTCCTATATAAGAGACGGAAGCGTGTGGATATTGACTACATACATCACTTTTGAGAACGAAATATAAACAAGTTATTTTATTTTATGTTAGCTGGGCTCGGCTCGGCAAGTACGTAAGTGATACATTTTGTTCTACTGTAACGCTAGTACTGCGTATATCGATGTGATATTTTGGTGGGAGGTAGAGGAGGGTAATTTTCGGATAAAGAACACTCCCGCAAAAGTGCCTTTATTCCACCCAACTATTCAATTAAAATTTATAAATTGTTGAGCTTTAAGAAAAATACTCTCAATTAAGAATAAGCCGTTTTCGACAGTTGGGACTTTTAGCAAATGTAGTTTAAGCCCTTCTGTGTTGATAAAAAAAATTTCAAGGAAAAAAAAACTGATGCACTTAAAAATTTTTTGTTTTGTAGAAAATGCCTCTGGTTTACGATATTTGCAATATTTTCCACAAAACAGCTTACTTTGCACTAAATGTCATCTTTTCATAAGATTCATTAAATTATGAAAAGTTTGAAAAAAAAAATTATGAAATTCCGTTATTAATTAAGGAAATATCGACAATTTGAAAAAAAGTCTCTTCAGAATTTTTTTTTTATAATTTTAAAGGACAAAGTTCAAATGACCATAACTTTGAAAGGTGAAAGTTGAAAGGTCCTTTCAGCTAAATAAAAAAATATGGGTCATCTAGAATTGAACGCAGATTAATATCTGTAAATTTTAAGCAAATCTATAAATGTTTCTGATCTGCCTTGATCTATTTGAAAAATAATGTGCCTTATACTACTTATATAAAAAAATTGCTTATATGGAAATGTTTGTAACGATTTGGCGCAAAATATCCTAAGCCGATTTTAATAATTAATTTTTTAAAACAATGTATTTGTTCTAAATATGGTTATAGCATACTTTTTTTGTTTATTTTTTAAGTTAAAAATTATTTTTTTTTGGAGTAAGTTTTTTCAAAATCAAACACAAAAAATGTCGTAAATTGTCGTTATATTTTTCGTTGCATATGCTTATGTTGCTTCTTGAATTCTGTGTTGTTATTGTCGTTTTTTTTTCTTCTTATTTGTACCGTTTGATTTGACTTGGAGTTTTATAGAGCAAACTCTCTTTCAATTATTTTTTTTTTGTTACTTTTAAAGAGAAAATATAGAATAAGATGTTATGAGAGTGATCTCATTGTGAAAACAAACGGTGAGTGCACGTGCGAAGCCGCGGGCATCACTAGTATATGTATTTATGTAGATTTGAAGGACATGCTCACTTAAACTTATCTATGTACCACTGTAATACCACGGGATATTTATTTAACTCTTTTTGAAGTTAGATGGGCTTTAAACTATCGCACTTTTTCCTTGATACACCTCAAAAAGTTGAAGTTCTTGATAATAATATAAATTAATATATCATTTATTCAATAATCTATATCTCCACAACTTCTACAGAAGTTAAAATAGCAAACTGGCGCGTTGTAACAGTGCTTATGAGTGCTTTGTATCTCATTCCGGCTAGACTTGGCTCTTTATGTTTGAATGCCAACCCTAGGACCGATCCTTTGTTTGTTTTTCCTGCCCTATTGGCTTTCAACAGGATCTTATCATGAGGAATACTTATGTAAAGTAGGGCCATGCTTAATAAGTGCATTAGCTTTGCAATTACAATCAATATCCTTATGACCCAGATGAGGTGAATGTGATAATGCTGAGCCATCTCATTAAGAAACATACGGCATTTCGGGGTCACTAGTGAGTTTAAGAAAGATTTCATAGCATTTAAACTGTCTGAGTAGATATTTATATCTCCTTTATATATTTTTTCCCAATCAAGATGCTATTTTTTCTATAGCTGATCCCTCTTCCTTTAAGATCCATAACAGTTGCATTGTTTTTTGCGTAGACTTTTAGGTCTTTTAAGAAGTTTCATAGCCAAACAACAATATAAATTTTACCGGTTTCTCGAGAATAATAAAATATATAATTATATATATTTTTTTTATATATATATTTATGCAGTTCGTTTAACCATAATATGTTAATTAGAAAAATAAATACCTAATGCTAGCAACTTAAGCGGAATTCAATTCACAAATCTGTATACAATTGCCAGTTGCCTAATTACGGCAGAAGTCGCAAAGTGTGCAAAATGTAAAATACCGAATACTTAGGTATTTGCCAAAATGATTTGTCTAGAATGCGAGTTGAGTTCGCTTATTTTTGTTAGGAGGATGACGTCGCATTTCGCACCTACTACAGCATCAATTTGTTTTTTTTTATTATATATTCAAGTACTTTCGGGGAAATTTCCCCGGATAGATTAAACCGACGCATTGACTTAGCACATTGAAGAATAACGTCAACGTCCAAGTTCTGAAGTGAAAACCTGTTTTGGTGATTTTTTTTTTCCTTCTTTTATTTGCACAATAAATAATTTGCTATTAATTTACGATATCAAACAGTGGCGGTATTCAAATTTAGTTTGTCAAAAAAGAATTTTAATTATTAATGCCATACGGTGATGCTTTGTACCTTGGATAAGAGTACAATGTAGTTAAATGAAAACAATGTGGACAACCAGCCAATTACAGTAAAAATGTATTATAGTCTGTTGGTCTTGATTTTGTATAAGTTCTTCTCCGGTCGTTTGAATCAGATGAAATCTATGTTTTATTTGACCGAAAGGATTTGAGTAAATGAAATAATAATGATATATGTAAGTACATAACTTAGTTTTGGCATAGGTGAAATTTGTAAAAAACTTACGCTTATTCAGTCAAACGTTTTTCGCTGAAGACTCCTGAAAGGTTCATAGACATCTTCATAAGTGAAAGCGCCTCTGCTGTAGTAAGAAACCCACTCTCTAGCAGCTCAAACGTCTATCAGAGAATAGAATATATCAAAAGTTAGCTTAGAAAACTGTATCAGAAAGGGCTGTCTTCTAGTGATTATACTATGGAAGCCTTTTTTGTCATATCCTTTAATTCGATGTACATAGCGGTGGACGGATACCGGACTACATACTTACTGTTGGCAGGACTGACATTTTACTGCGAACACTTTTGGTTAATTTTTTTTAAAGGTCTTATGATTCTTAGCCGATCATGACAGTAGATGATCTCATGATATTTCATACCCTTTTCAGTGACTAGTTAATGTTAATTCATTGCTTAACGAACTGACTCCGAATTAGTTCAACAATAGGCTTCGAAGATGCTGTAGCTATGTTAGCGTTTGGCAACTGAGATTGTCACGCCCACGTAGAGATATAAATGGGTTATTAAAAAGGCTGTGCAACCAGCCGAACTCGTTCGAACAATCTCGAATTCTTACAAAATTTTTGTACTGAACCAAGTTCGCTCAACTCGACTCAACTCAGTTCGTTCGGCTCGATGAGTGCGCTCACATCTCTATATTTTGCTTCTCTTTGTGCCTATGTGCAAGTCATTGGAAGGAAAGAAATGACAATTGCGGTGCACCAAACAGTGAGAAAAAGTCGCAACTCGAACAAACGAGTTGCTTGAAACTCATGAGTTGCAAACGTATGATACGGACAACGAACAAACTGAAAACGAGTTGAGTCGAACAAATTGAGTTTTTGAGATTGACTCATTTCCTATGGCAAAAGTTCGATTAGCTCGTTGCACAGCCTAAGTTACTAAACAAGCTCCACCATGGAGATGGAGTAGCGTCTGTTTAAAATACTAGGATACACAAGAGCGTACAACCTAGACTCTACCTTGGATGTATCATATTATGCAATAACTGAATATTAAAATAATGATACTTATTCTGTGCTAGGTTGATTAGAAAGGATAATTAATGGCTCATGGTGAAGGATAGAGTTTCACAAGGTTGACCTTCGCAACTAATGACATGCTGATGTTAACTGGATTACATGACATTATTATATACCTACCTTGTGGTGAAGTTTTCGTGCTAGTCTTTACTCGGGACAGGTCAACATCATAGAGTCTGATTGTAATGTCTCATGGAACTAAGTGATCAACGAACTAGCTAGAGTAACGTCAACTGGCTGCTTCATTAGGCCTGAGCATGCCCGACTTTATCGAAAATTATTGTTTTTACTGTAAAGAAACATACTATTTATATAGGAGATTCACAGCTCTTTACGGGAATTTCAATAAAGCTGAGGAAATGTGCTATGTTTCAAAATAATGACCACAGGAGACTCTACAGGACTTCACTATTGAACACAATCTTAAGGTTATTGGGCTCAACTCCCATGATATTAGGTTTGAGAACTGAGCTGCCAACTACTGCTGAATTAATTTCTAGGGGTTGCTACTATTACCAAAATACTAGAGCTTCAATGGCAGTTCCTGCTACAACCGACTGCCGATCCCATACTTCAGATCGTGGACAAATTCTATTCCAGCAAACTGAATTATTGGTGTTGATAAATATATTGTTCGTGCAAATTTTTCACTTTACTCGCTGAACGATTGAGTTAGTGTCATAAACTTTTTTAATTTCAACCACAAGTTCTAAAATACTTACAACTCGAAAAAGTACCTAAATATTCTGTTGTTAAAAGTAAGTTTTGCTCGTAAGCAGAAGTACAATATATCGATAAATTCGGAAGTGTCACTGCTTTATTTTACTATTGCCGCTGACGGGCAAATAACCTCTTGTTAACTGAAGATGCGATCACAAAGAATACCGATCTACAAACGAGGCCGTTGTCAGTTCATTGTATTTATTTTATTAAATTTTTTATTTATTTTTTACTGCTCATATGCAAAATTTTATTCTTTGCAAAATATGTATGTACAGTATACCATATTCATAAAATTAGTAAACAAATAAAATCAAAGTATGTAATCGGAGAACATTAGCAAATTGTAGGCGCATGTAAAAAAATAAAACACGTTTAACCAGCGGCGATCATTAGTGCGTCGTTGTTGGGCTTGTGTTGTTAACAGCAGCAACAATGGCTTTCTATTGTATCAACATACATATAAAGTTCCATTTTTTGGGATTCACCTAGGCGGGCGCCTGAACAGTAATAGCTCGAATGAGAAATACATAAGAAAATCAATGATGTTAATGGCGATAACCGATCGTCTCGTTTCGATCGGTTGTTTACGATCTAACGTTTATCGTGTCGATGCTGCGTGATCGCATCACTTATCACTTGTCTATAATTCTGCTCGGTTTTCTTTTTTTTTTTTTTTGTTGGCAATTAAACTTAAGTTTGGTCCATAAGCGTCTTAACGCGATCAAACGATAGATCGAGAGTGGAGAATAGTTTTGCGATTACTATAAAAACATTTGGTAGCATTTCCAAAGGCATTAGTCGAGACAAAGCCGTCGTCTTAACAATTGTATACGTGGTTAACACTTGTTAACACACACACAAACGAAAAGAATTCCATTTAAAAAATGAAGGTGCTGATCGCGCTCGCTCTGTTGATTGTTGCCGCTAGTGCAATGCCACAATTTGGTGGCTTTGGCGGTGGTCCAGGTGGATTCGGCGGTGGTCCTGGTGGATTCGGCGGTGGTCCTGGATTTGGCGGTGGCTTTGGAGGCAACCCATATGGCGGTGGTGGTTTCGGTGGCAATCCCTATGGCGGCGGCCGTCCAGGTGGATTTGGTGGTGGTCCTGGCTATGGCGGAGGTGGCTTTGGCGGTGGTCCTGGCTATGGCGGTGGTGGCTTTGGTGGCAGACCACATCGTGGAGGCGGCGGTGGTGGTGGTGGTGGTGGCTCATCATCTGCTTCCGCTTCATCTAGTGCATCTGCTGCTGGCGGTGGAGGTGGCGGAGCTTCTAGTGCGTCTGCGTCAGCATCAGCGGCTGCAGCTGGTGGTGGTGGTGGTCGTCGCGGTTAAACAAAACTGTTGCGCGCGCTGCGATATTAATTTTGTTTTATAGTTAGAATTAATTTATTTTAAGAATACGCAAGTAAGGAAAGTCTGAAAAAATATATGAAATTTTTATAAAAAAACTAAATTTTGATTTTCAATTCTTCTTCGTTTGCACTTTGTATTTAGAGAAACTGGAATCCTTTGTTTGTTTAATTTGGGGCCAACAACTCGAATTTCTAAATGAGCAAAAAAATTCGGAAAGAACACGTTTTGATAGTTAGTACTTGTACATATACTTTGCGAGTAGATAAGATGAGTTCTTAAAATTTGCATAGATAATTAATGTTAATTTAAAAATCAAATAATTGAAAAGTTCGTGATTTTTATGTGATTTTTCTGCTTGGTTTGCTTATGTTATTTCGTTAAAATAAACAAAATAGTTTATCTCTTATTTCAAGATGATGTTATAGATGTAGCAGGTACTTTTAAAATGACGTCATTGTAAGGTGTTTGTGTAGAGTGGTCATAGATTTTTTTCCAATAAATTAAAAATTCCGCATAGCTATATTCTGTGGTAAAAATTTGGTTTAAGTTTTTGCTTGATATAAAATTTATAATATTTCTTATATTTTGTTGCTGTAGGTAGTAGCTGGAGTATAGGTATATTCAAATTTTATCGAAATTTTTTAAAAATTCTGTGTCTGATGGATTTTCATTTTTTTTACAAATTTCAGAATTGGAGCTCGGTCATAGCTTGGCTGTTGCTATTGTGATATACAGTTGCGCTGATGAAAAAAATGTTTGCAATATAAGTATTTTGACGAAATCTAAAGTAATTACTCTATGGTACTTACGAAATTGTCAGATTTTTATGCAAGTGCAAGATGATACATCAACAAGGATTGCTATGACTGAAAATATATTATGAAATATGCGCATAATAATTTATATAAATTTTACGAAGATCCAGTCCATTAAGCGCTCTTTGCTTTTGCCCATTGTGTAAAAGTTATCCTGTAACAGCGTAACCTTTCACGGACTGACATAGTATCTGATCAAAAGACCAGGTAAGTGCAATCACTTTTGACGATATTTGTGAGGTTAAGGCTACCCGGTGGTCTAGCACCCGTAAATTTAGAGCATTTTGAAAAATTTTTTTGAAGGTAAAGATAATGAACAACGATAATTAAACTTTGCAGGTATATTATATCACTCAAGGAGCATACAACAACATATTTATAATAATCAAAAAACAATATTAACTACTTAAAAATTGACGCTGAAGATGACCCCTTCAAAAGAAGGTGCCTGTGCGGCGGGTAAAATATTAGCTCGGTCACTTATCTGAATACTAAAAAGTAAAGAAATTATTAATTTATATGAAAGTAGCTATGACTCCTGCCTCAAGAACTAAAATAAAAAAGTTTTTGACAAAATGGCGCGTTCTTGAAATTTAAATATCGAAAACAGTTAATTTTTCAGTAGTTTTCTTACGTAAAAAATAAGAAGTTATTAATTTAAAAAATTTTTCGAGGCACAGGCCATAGCCACTACAATTTTGTGTAAGACATTCAAATTTGAGATTAATCGACTGAATGGTTTTTTTTATATTTTTATCCCGCCGAGCAGACAAAAGTAGTTTCGAGATAAATGAGTTTAAAGTTTTACGTTTGATTATTTTCGTACGCGGGCCAACCGTTCGCTACCTGCTATAAAGGCTGTATAACCTAAAATACTGTCAATATCATTACAAAAATTTAACAGTATATTCTCAAAGGATTGTACTTTCGAAATGTTAAAAAAAAAACAAAATCGATTTGTCTAAAATTCTAGACCACCGGGTGTCCTTAATAGTTTTTCTTTATGTTAGTATAAAAAGAATCAAGCAGTGTTAATTAAATCGATTACAATTATTATAAAGTTCTATTCTGCTGGAAGTATACATATGTCGTCCCAACCGAAATATATCAAAACGTGACATTGATCTGAAACGCAAAGCATTGATTGTAACCACGCGAGCTTAAAGATCGTGCCATACAATGACACATATTAGATGCATTGGTATCTAGTGAAATACTCTGGGGTGCACCGCTACCCAAATTCGACAATTTTCTTATTTATGGCTGATTTTATACATTTTGAGAATTTGTTCGGCCTTTTTGATTACAAAATTAAAACACTTTTTCTAGCTTTAGGTCATTAATATTTATTTTAAATTTTCCCGATATTTCGAGGAAGATCTTTTCTCATCTTCAGGGGTGAGTTTAAATCCTAGAAAAGCTTCTCTAGGAGAAATATCGGGAAAACTTAAAATAAATGTTAATGACCTAAAGCCAGTGTTTTAATTTTGATGATGATTTTATTTAAGAGGAATTTTCACGGTTTTTGAAATTAGTATAATGGTATTGAAATGAATGGAAAAAAACGGTGGGTTATAAAAAAATGTTGAACCGTATCGAAAATTAGTCGATAAAATTTGATCTGTGTTGGAATCATAACTTTAGGAAAAATACATCAAAAATTAAAAATTCCTGGAATTCTAGAAAGTCTTAATTTGAAATCGACTTTTCGAATTCCTTAGCAATATAAATTTATCAAATCCTTCAAAGGAACAAGAACTTGAAATTGAAAAATTTTCAACATAAGAGGTGCTTTTATGCCAATCGATTCGAAAAAATAGAAGCATTAATTTTGAACATAATCCGGCCAGATACGGTTGGATCCATTTTGACTCAGTTTTTATTTTCTTGAAAAAACTAAAAAATTCCTTTTTCCATTACTACAATTCCTTGGAATAAAATGGAAAAAGTTTTGATTTATATTTTGATTTCTTGAATGTAATGGACAAGTGGAAAATTTCTAATACCTTGGAATTCATTTTCAAATTCTTTCCCTGGAAGTTCTCGGATAGAAGTAGTAAAATATCATTGGTACGAAAAACAAATGGAAACAGTCGATCTAAGTCCGAAAGAATCGAATAGTATTAAAAACCACAGAGTTGTTGATAATAATCGAAAGTTGTATCGAAAGTTGTATCGAAAAAGTTGGAAAGTAGCGAACAATATTATAAAATATCGAGAAAACCGAAAAGTATCGAGACATCGAATTACTATTAGTTATGTGTCGAAAACGCAGGGTATCGAAAAATATTGAAAATTTCGAAAACTAATAAGTATCGATCTTTAGCTATTTTAGATGATGCACTTTCGAAATTAAATAAGGCCTTTAAAACTTCATTAAATTCTTTTAATTGGTTACAGAAATATTGCCAAAAAAAGGGGTTCAGAAAAATCATATTATTTAGAAGTGATCTTAAAATAAAATATCGGTAGACTATGTAGTTATATGGGGCTACAAGGAATCTGTGTTATAAAATAAAACTGATTAAAACCCTCGTAATTGTTCCTAATACACACAAGAGAATAGGGTTGAAAAAAAAAAACTTGAGCTGAAGTTCCTTACGAAATTATGCGAAAGTTCATTACTCGTTTGTGTAAAAAGTTTCCGGAATAGAGATTTCTGCAATGTGATGCACTTTAAATAACTTCCAGAAGAACAAATGGTATGTAAGGAATACTTTGTCCGCTGGCAAGGTTTTCAGAAGAACACCTCATGAATTTTGCAACACTACAATGCAACATCACATTGAGTCGTTCTTGTGTGAGATTCCAATTCCAATTTCGGGGAAGGCGCTTTGAGTCGGTTGAAACCCTAAAGGCAAATTTGGTGAAGGAGTTGAAGAAAATTCCTCAATCAGCCTACATAAAATATATGAAGAGAACTAAAGCAAGCGTAGTTGTAGTGCAAGAGTTTGGCACTGACAAAATAAATTTTGATAAATAAATTTTTTTTTTGCGAGGTATAGGTTTTTTAATATTTTTATGACATGGATTGTTAAAAAATACTAAGCCACCAATATTGGTAAATTAATATAAGTAAAGGGGTGTCTCAGTCAGCAAAATAAGCTATGTATTTTGACAAGTTTTTGCAATTTCTTAGACTTCTGAAATAAAATACAACTAAGTTACTATTCTTTCAAATTTCAACTTTCTCCATATTTTAAAGATATGTTCTCCTAAATTTTGAGTGAACTTACCCTTTAACTGATGCTAATTCCATCAATTACGACACTTGTTATCTTTATTTATTAATTAACATAAATAATTTCATTGTAACAATCAATGAATGGAATAAATCCCCTATCATATAAAATCTCATTGTGTAAGACTTCTGAACTGATCACACCTTCTCATTTACCACAAGTGTTTATCTACGAATTGTGCAACTGCTAATTGGTTTGGTAAATGATAACGCCATTTTTTTCATTTGTTTTCTTTTTTGGCTATAAAAATGTTAGATCGCTGTTGTTGGTCAGTTAGTAGCGTTTTGCAGTTAATAGTATCGTCATTACTTCCACCATGAAGGTTTTCATTATTCTCTCCGTTGTCTTGGCTGTGGCCTGTGCGTTGCCAAATCGTCGTGGCGGTCAAGACGACATTAACGGTGGCGGCGGCGGCGGTTTCAGCGGTAGTAAGGCCGATGCCAGTGCCCAAGCAGCTGTTGAAACGCAAGGTGGACGTGGCGGAGCAGGTGGCTTCGGCGGCGGTCCTGGAGGTGTTCCTGGTGGTCGTGGCGGAGCAGGTGGCTTCGGCGGTGGTCCTGGGGGTGGTCCTGGCGGTCGTGGCGGTGCTGGTGGCTTCGGCGGTGGTCCTGGTAACTTTGGCGGTGGTGGTCCTGGTGGTCGTGGCGGAGCTGGAAACTTCGGTGGAAGTCCTGGCGGTCATGGTGGTGTTGGTAGCTTAGGCAATGGTCCTGGCGGTCGTGGTGGTGCTGGTGGCCTCGGCGGTGGTCAATCTAGTGCTGGCGCTAATGCTGGTGCTTCTGCTGGCTCTGGCGGTCGCGGCGGTGGTAATTCCAATGCAAATGCTGATGCTAATTCTAGTGTGCTTTCTGGTGGTGGTCGTGGGGGTGGTTTAAGCTCAGCTTCAGCGTCGTCATCATCATCGTCGTCATCATCAGGAGGCGGTCGTGGTGGTAACACCAATGCTAATGCCAATGCAAATGCTCAAACCGCTGTACGCGGATAGAAATAGTTATAGTTAACTTAATAATATTCAAAAAGTTGACATTGAGAAAACAATGAAAAAAAAATATATAAACATTTGAAAAACCAAAATTTTTGACTAATTTATAAACATACATAAAATCTTTTAAATATATATAACTGCTAAGCTTTCAATATAAACTTAGCTCTAAAACTCGAGGCCCCGAGCTCACACTTTATCATCAAGCAAATTAAACTTGGGACTTATATTGGTATGTAAAAAAAAAAATCACGACAGCTGGGCAATCTAAAGTTTTTTTGAAAAATGTCATGACATTTTTCGAAAAATAGCATGAAATTTTTCAAAAAATTTCATGACATTTTTAAGAAAAAATATTAAAAACCACTTTATGTCATCAGTTTGCTAGATATCTTGTAAATTAGTTTCCTTGGACGAGGTGACAACACTTCGATATAATTTTTTTATTTTTGTAACTTTATGTTATTGGAAAAATTATAATGGTTATTACAAAACAAATTTGATTCAGCTAGCGTTTTCCAGGCTGAAGTTTTTGCCATTCTTGAAGCTTGCAGATAAGTGCGCAGTATTAATTCAGTTAAGTAGATAGCAATTCTCTCCGATAGCCAGGCCGATATCAAAGCGTTGAGCGCGGCACATATGTATGCCAACGAATTTTCACATTAAATCCCATGTTATAAAAAAGTATTTGTATTCAGCAATTGCTCCTTCTTAGAATCTTATGATATCTTATTACAACTAAAAATTGCAGAAATTTTTCAAAACTCTCGCAACATTTCGCAATCTCTTCTTATCAGAAATTTAAGTGAAAAATCTCATGAGACTTTAATTAAAAGTGAATCAGTCATATAGTTTGTTTTAATGTATGTATATCAATAAAAAAAAGCAGGAGAGTGTAAGAACTCGCGGCGTGATGTTTGAATTCTATAATGTTTCTTTATATTATATATAAAAAAGTGTCAAAAAATATCAAATAAGTAGCATCAAAAAGAATCGACATATTCAAAGAAAATTTCGAAAATTATCGAAAAAAATTGAGGAATTGAGTTGAGTTGAGTTTATTTTCATCAATCTTGCCTTATGTGCTTTTTTGTATATATTCATGAACATAAAATATTTCACTACCACTATCTACTCTTAAATAAAGCAAAAAAAAAAAAAATCCCCCGCTTCGCTAACAATCCTTTTGTTTTGATTCTTTCAAATGTTTCGATACATTCGATCGCCCCTATTTGAATATATGTACATCTACAATGTTTATCTAAGAATTATGCTAATACTAATGCCGATATTAAGTGCTGACGTCATGTTTTATTTTTATTTGTGTGTTTTGAGGCTATAAAAACCTAAATCCGCTGCTGTCGTTCAGTTAGTTGAGTTTGTTCGTCAATAGCATCATCATCATCATCCACAATTCCACCATGAAGGTACTAATTATTCTCGCCGTTCTCGTTGCAGTGGCAGTTGCGATGCCTAACCGTCGTCGTGGTGGTGGTGCTGGCGGTGGTCAAGCTAATGCTGGCGCTAATGCTGGTGCTAGTGCTGGTTCTAATGGTGGCGGTAGCGGTTCTAATGCTAATGCTGATGCTACTTCTAGTGTTATGTCTGGCGTTGGCCGTGGTGGCAGCTTTAGCTCTGCTTCGTCTTCATCATCATCGTCATCATCGTCAGGAGGTGGACACGGTGGTGGACATGGTGGCGGTGGCGAATCGAATGCCAGTGCTAATGCAAATGCAGAAACCGCTGTTGAATCATAGAAAGATACTCGACTGAAAAATGTCCAAATACTTGTTAAGATAATTTTAATAAAAAAAAAAAATTAAGTCAAATCTATATCGAATTATTGTTTTTCTACTACTACTTTCATTGGTTATTCAACGCTTTCGAAGTCAAGGTCGAATTTTGTATATTTTTTAAATGTTTATCGTCTGCATGTAGATCCTGCAATGTTTGTTTGAAATATTTTTCTGGAATTCTGTACGTTTTGAGAAACATACTTGAGTGGTTGATGGGTATTTAATGCCTCATTTTAATGTCATCAATCGATCTCTTTCTTTCTGCTGAAAATAAGTGAGCAAGAGTTCAGAAGTTTTTACCGGTTATTTTGTCTTTATAGCAGTAAACATTGAGCATCATTATTTTCATGAAGCTGAAGTTAGCAAAATGCATATTGTCACACTATAAAGAATCGTGAAGCTTGCTTTTTGAATTTTTTCTCTGTAGATTTTTGTGAGGAAATAAAGTCATAGGGGAATTTTTTATAATTTCTTTCTTCTAAATTTTTTTTGAAATTTACTTCAGGTTAAAAATACTATGTATATAGGATGGACCATTTATAATTTGGAGTTTGTATAATTTTTTTTCAATATTTTGTTTTATTAGAAAGTACATTCCTTACAATTAGTTGTCTCATACTATTTCATTCAAATGACTTCCTCGGCTGGCCTTGCACACTTTTAGTACATTTTAGACTGTAAAGAACTCTATTTGACCAATGGCTGCACCAATACTTATCCTTAAGAGCCTCAATCGTTGCTGGATGGTAAGCGTAATGCTTATCTTTAACGACTCTCGACAAATGATAGTCCAATGGAGTCAAACTGCAGCTGTGCGTTGGCCAAGGTACTTTAGCAAAACAGCTAATAACGCGATTTTCAAACTTCTCACGTAAAAGGTCGTTTGTTGCATTGCTTGTGCGCAATCCTGTTGAAACCAAAGTCCATATTTTTGAAAATAGACTTTTCCGGAGTTCTAAATCCTGAGCTGCAGCCGAAGGCCACCCACTTATCCTTACTCTTATGTAAAATTACTGTGGCTAGCAAACTAGGTGTTGAATAAATTAAGTGTTGAATTATTTTAAAAGGGATGAATTGAGCTTTTTAAATATGTCAAAAAAAAATTATAGGTTAATAACAGATTTTTTTGGAAAAATAACGGTTTTTTAAAAAAAAAAATCGGTGCAAATTTCAGAAAAGTCGTAATATCTCTAAAACTACTAACCGGATTTCAAAAATTTCTGATTCAGTATTGTAGCTTATGAAATTACCTTTCATATGACTTCAACGTAGGCGTTTCTGATTTATATTGATTTTTAGAAAAGCTATATACGCCACTTCCTATGGCTATATCTCCGAAACCAGATCCGAGCGGCATTTTTTGATTCCATATTTATTCTTAGAATTCAAAAGCACATAAGAAAATTTTTGGTTCATAATCAATTTTGATTGTGTGCTGAACTGTAATTGTTCCAAAAGTGCACATTATCGAATATTTTACCATAATAAATTTACTCAACGGCTGTCAGATATGTTCTGTCAAATCTAATATTTACCAAAATGGTGGCAAAACATTCCCGATTAAAAAAATTGTCCTTTGTTAAAGATATCGAGTACCACGGTACGGACAGCTTTTTTTGAAACATATCCTTTTATTAGATTTATTGCTCTATTACATTCCACCAAGTAAGTGGTGAGATTTTTGTTTGCAATTGGAACATAAGTCCACGAATGCTTTACAATAAATGAAACATAAGTAATAAATTATTTCCCATATTTCGCCGGTACCAACATAAAAATACGAATAAAGAAAGAAAGACTTCAACTTCAACTTCAGTTACTTATTTGGAAAAGCGGTTTAACTTCCAGTTTTAAATGGATAATGAAGCTCTGAAGCTAATATTAATTAGTCGACTTAATTTTTATTTAATTAACTGAGGGTCGAGGCTGAAGAAAATGTTTGGCAATCTCATGTTGGGGACATGCCACGGTACGGACATTTATGGTTCATTACCAATGTGGGAGTAAGGCAATCCACTATTTATGTTTAAATTCATTATGGATTTAAAGAAAAACAAAATATCGAAGCGAGGGAGTAAATCATTTAAATATAAATATGAATAGATTACTAGAATCACCAGGGGACATAAAATTAATAGTTAGATGAAAATCACCCATATATGTTATAGACAGCTTACGAAATATAGAGAATGAAATATTTAGTATACGGTTAATTTCTAAGCATTTTATTACATTTTGAACTAATAAATTAAAATCAACTCATATTTATTTGTATATATTTTTGTTTGGCTGTTGTAAATGAGTTACTTTACGTAATTTCTTAAAAGCTTGTGAATCATTGTTAACAATAAATAATGCAATTACTTTTCATATAAAAGTTATGTGGATTTTTTTATGTGGAAAATAATTTTCTTTTAAGTAATCTGACATATTTATGACACTTTTTTTTCTCAAAAAGCCCGGCGGTATGCACATTAGGGTGATGCAAATTTTTTTTTAGCAGGTATTCGAAAGAAGAATGATGGTGCATTAAGAGCTCATAAAATTAATATTTAGTGGTGGCTCATCGAGTTTTTTAGTTTTCCATACGATTTGTATGGGAAAACAAACTTTACGAGACATTTGTCTCTATATCTTGTGAAAGAAATATCGTACACAAACAAGACAAACCCCATTAGAAATATCATAAAATTTATTATAAAAATGTATTTTTTCGTGGAGGTAATATTTCGTTAGTTTATTAGCTTTCAAAATTTAAGGATATTTCGAAGAATGAGAAAAAAAAAAATTTTTTTTATGTTTTTATTTGGTGTTTTTTTTTTGTAAAAGATTTTATGTTCTTTCCGATGGAGTTACTTCCGTTCTAGTAAGGCATACTTTTCCATATAAATTGTATGGAAAATTAAAAAGCTCGATGAGCCAGTAAACCAGTTAATATTAATATTATGAGCTCTAAATGCACTAGAATTCTTCTTTGGTGTACCTGCTACAATTAAAAAATGTGTATCACCCTAATGTAAATATGTATTAGAGGTCTGCACGTGTGCACTTGAAATAACCAATATGATACACGCCAGAATTGTGATTCTATCGTAACTTTGTGCAAAAAAGGTGAGTCCGACACTCGAAAATATTAGGTTCTACAAGTTCAAGCGCTCGTAGTTTATTGTATTCGGCACCGTGTGGCTTATAGTCTCTTATTGCGCTTGTTCAGACAACAGATTTGCTACACCGCGTTGAACAACAATTTGAATGACTATTTACGACTCGTTCCAGGAAATATCACTGCTTGTAGCCAAAATTTTCCTGTGTCAAGAAAACAAACTTAGTCCTCAGGACAGCTGCTACCTCTGTTTTATTTATTGCCACGGAGTGAAGAAACTTTTTGACTACAAGAATCTACAACAGTTGTTTATTTTGAAGTACCTACTGCTTTCCTATTTCCACCAAAATTTTACAGCTGATCACTCTATTTCCCGTCTTGTCAAAGGATCAGTATCTGTTTTCCACAGTAATTATGTCATTGAAAACTTTTGTACGTTATTGAAGGTTTTCCTCAATCGTGACTATATGAGTTCCTTACACCGAGTAAACTTAACGGAAAAGTGAAATATTTTGAACTCTTAAGGAACTCTTTCATTCATTGAACAAAGTTTTATTGTTCTTGTGACTTGTCATGATTTCTTAAAACTTGCACATTTCATCAATTTCACTTCTATTAGCAATATAAAAGTGAAGTACAATGGAAGTACTCGTGTCACATTTTATCAAAATTGCTTTCGGCGTAGCTGTGATATAAATGAAAACCGGTTACTTTTTCGGCAATCGTTACTCTTTATTAATTCATTAATTTCTGTTTAAAAAAAAATTTTATAGTGTGTTATAAACCATCTGAAAATGAACTGAAGATATCAAACAAATTTGACTATAAGAAAGCGAAGCAGGATCATTCACAAAATATATGCCTACTATATACTACTCAAGAACGTTTGTACAGTTAGCGTCAGGCTTAGATTTTGAATAAAATAAAAAAATTGTAGATATAATTGATTATTTGAAGTTATCATTCAATTGCAAATGTAAATAACGCAAAAGTCCAAATTATTCATGAATTCTATAATGTTCATTTTCACCACTAAAAACTTGATTTTAATAAATAAAAAAAAACAAATAAACAAAGCTAATACAAAGCTAGACAACCGGAATATTCATAAGAATATTTTTGCATAATTTTTTTTTTCTTTGTCTTCGAATACTGAAGCTGTTTAGTTTTTTGATAAACTTTTTAATTTAATTAGCATTCATAGTATTAAATTCAAGCAAGCCGTTAAAAAGAATCTAAATGAAAATATTTAAAATCAGATAGCACTACCACTAAATTAAAAATTTAATTCTTTTTAGCATAAATTACAATTTGCTCGTTTTGAGGCTCTTAGAATATTCCTCGTGATGTTTTTTTTTTTTTCTCCAGACCACAATTGATTTGATAAAACAGGATTCGCAAGTTTTGTTATTTATTTATTGTTTTTTTTTTTTTAATTTTTAAATCAATTGAGTGCTACTACTAATTGTTTATTACACTAAAACTTAGTTTGATATAAATTTTTATTTTCATGTTAGATATTATGGAAATACTACTGGTTTTCTTAGATATAGGTACAGTTGAACTATCGCATTGTAAACGCAATAGAAACAAGAAATATTGTTATATCTATGATTGTTTAAAAAGTTTTATGAAAAGATGGTTCCGAGTTTTGCTTACATAGTAAGTTTGGGTGGTATGGAGAGTATAGACTCTATATAACTCTATAACTTAAACTGTAAGCCACTTAAAGTCGCATAAAAAAGTTTTCCTAAATATGATAATGGATGCACGCAGTGTAATCTATTTTTAAAAATTTTCTCATAATTTAATATGAGTATCTGTATGTTCGATTTTCGGTAAAAACTAGAGCGCTCTTAATTTTGCTACTATCATTATGGGCCATAGACTTTAAACAATTTATTTACAAAAAAGTTTTGAGTATTTTAAATTTTTCCTAAAAAACTATTTGAAACAGAAAGCTATGGTCAATACTTAAAATAAAAATATATATCATTTTTGTTTACAAATGTTTTAATTTAAAAAAAGAAATAGTTTACTTAAATAGATTTCTTAAAACATAATTTGTTTATTTATAAAAATGTTTCTCAAAATAAAAATAAAAAGTTGTAAAAAAATAATCAATTTCGCAAGCAAAATTTCGATAAACGGTAACACTGTGGGAGCAAATCAACAAAAATGATATGCAACATAAGATCAATGTACACAAAAACCCTTGCATATTTTGAGGCTTAACATTAAAATTATTTAAGTTTTTTTAACAGTTGCCGCAAAATATATTTTTAATTTTATCATTTGAAAACAGATTTTAATTGTAAATGAAGTTATTAAGTACCTGCATACATTTTATATCACAAAGTAAAACATTTTTTTTTTTGTAAATTTTAAATGCAAAACACAACTGTCATTAACCTTTGCTTTGCAGTACCTGCACATTGGTATATAACGTTGGTTTCTTTGAACGCTTTGAGTGCCAGTGGGTATCTGTTAATTTAACGCAAGTTCAAAGCCAAAATGTTATGTAGCATTTGCTGTTCACCTCTCCTCTACCGACTTTATTGCTTTCACGTCTGTTTTGATTTAAATATTTTTATAATTTTTTTTTACGTTTAAGAGATTATGGCTTAAAATTAATGAAAATTTCATGCGTTTAAAATATTCATTTTCAATAAAAAAATTCAATAATTTATTTTTAATAATTGCTTTGAGGCAACTCATTAGTCAGGCACATTGATATTTCAATTAATTTATTTTGTTTAATAAATATATCGAAAATTTATTTTGCTTATGATTTGCATAATAGGCTGGCGTATACCAGAAATGCAATTCCTACCTTTACGGTTTAGGCGCCAATTGTTCATTATTTCTTATATATTTACATATCTCAACAGATAGAATAGTCATACGCTGAAGTTTTTAGTTGATGATTTTATGTAATAGGTACTCAATAAAGCCCACATAAAATGTTTCAAAAATATTGCGATGGGACAAAACAGAATCTATAGAAAATATTCTGCGATCTTATATTAAATCGACTTAAAACAGCTTCCCAGGAACATGATGACGGCCGTAAGAGTCATATTGAATGATTGCGATGCCAATCGTGATGCAAAGTCCATGAGTTGTCCTTCAATAAATTTGCCCATTTTTGGCGGACATTCCCATACAAGCGCATAATGGCACCGAAGTATTATTCTATATATACAATTTGAAAGCGACAAAATAAATTTTTATAAACGAACAATTTTTTTCGTTTTATTTAACAATTTCGGCTACTTTATACAGAACGTAACGTTAACAGTGTCAATGAATTTTTTTGAGACAGAAAGTCGAGCAATAAATAAGAAGATCGATGGAGGTCTTCAATATTACCAAAAAAAAAGAATGCATTACCTTTCAGTTATTTATCGATATATTAAAAATGGATGGGATAGGACCGGTCAGAGTTGTGTTTCTTAGCAAGAAGTGGAGCTTCGAACATCAAAGTATGGAAACTACGCTAACGATTTTAATAAAACTACAGTTCACCCAGTTGTTGAAATTCAACCATCACACTGATAATTAAAAATCATCATTTCTTAATGAATTTTTTAATGCCAATAAAATGGTACATCCTATTTTTGTCCATGCTCCCAAGAGTAAAAATCATGATATCAATAGTCATAATACAATCTAGCTACGAACTAAATTTCATCTAAATGGGTCATTTTAATCTAGCTGTAAAATATATTTTCTGGCAAAGTTCAATCTATCTCTGTACCGAAATCCATCAAAATCGGTCACTTTAGTTTAGTTGAAAAATATTTCCTCAAAAATTAATTTATCTCTTTACCAAATTTCATCAAAATCGGTGACAGCTTTTTTTTGTTAAAAAGGCGGTGCCACGCTCATAAATAGTCTTAACCCATATAGCGCCGCAACTTTTTAATTTATAAAGTTGAATTTTATTAAAAAGCTTAGATCAAGATCGCTTTCTAAACATCTTTTATTAAATAGCTTTTTTTTCGTATATTCTATAATTTTCCCAATCTAATCTGAATCAATCTGATTTAATCCGAAAAGAAATGCATGTGGATAATGGCACATTTTTCTCATCTATGATGACGTTTTCGGTGTCCTTTTAAAAGGACAGGGGCGCTATCTGGGTTAAAACATTTCTTAATGGTTTAATTTGGCTCCATATTAAATTTCATGAAAAGCGGTCTACTACTCTAGTTGTAAAAATGTAATTTTTTTGTTAGAGGCGTGGCACTGCCTACAACCTTTGCTGTGTGTTTTGTCAGTTAAAAAAGTATGGAAATGTTTTGCCTTCGCATATTTTTAATATGTATGCAGGACCTACATTGTAGGTTATGATTATAACCTAGATCTAGCTCTAGATCGAAAAAGTAGGCGTGAACTCTCCCATACAAATAAATAATTGTATTTGCGAATATATTTGAATCACTTGAGCAATTGTTACGAAATGTTTTATACTAAGTATTAAATTTTGAAATAATTTTTTAGACACTGGACTATATATGAAACGAAAAGAAAGTTTGGATAAAAGTGTAAATAAGCAAATAGCAGTAGCTCCTAAAATACAAAGTTATAGCTTACAAAAGATTAATACTGACTTAGGTTAGGTTAGAGTGGTGGCTTAGCACACAAGCTTGAAGCCTTAAGTAGCACTGATTATGCCGTTTTAATAACACATTACGTGACTCGGCGTATTGATGGATGTATGTAAATATAGCTATATCCAGTTAGCTTTATTAAGGTAGTAGAGGCAGAGATAGTAAATTTTTAAAAAATTATTTTTTCGCAATTTACAAATTGGATTTTTATGAAATCTTATACGAGTGCTGCTAGTTCCTTGAATCAAAGGCTTTGATGTTTTTTTTTAGTTCTTTGAGATTTTTCATCTTTTTAGATATTTATCGATGCTATTTAAGTTTTAAACCTTTTTTGATTTAAACGAAGTTTTAAAATTTTTTCGAATTTTATAGATTTTTTCGATACAATATATTTGGCACCTTTCGATTTTTCGATATTTTTTAAATACGGATATATTTTACTTTTACTTTTATCAAATTTTCCATGTCTTTTAATACTGCTCGACCAATGTAAACTTCTTCGATGTTATCTGAAATAGTATATGGGACGTTTCTTGTCAAGTGGCCAAAAATTGGATTGACCGATCAAGACGTCTTCAAGACGAGGTCTTAATATGTTCATTGGATGTTGGATATATTTTTCAATACCATGAGTGTTTTGATGTCTTTCAATACTCTACGACTTTTAAAAATTTTTTCGACAACGGGCTATTATTGCCGACGTTTTTTGATGATACCTTTCGAATTTTGTAAAATTTTTGATTATTTTCAATACAGTTTGATAATTATAATTGACGCATTAAAATTTTTTCCATATTTTTAGATTTGTATTATTTGTGCTGAATTATTATAGGCTGAATTAATTCAGGATGGATTTCTTTGCTTTGCCAATTCTAATTATTAAAAATTTCTGGCATTGTATTTAAAAATCAACTTAATTTGGAAAGCTGATATTCACAAAATCAAACTCAAAAGCTAATTTCTAATTCGTTTATAGAGTAAATTTTTATTAATGCCTCGTCATTCATCAGTATTGTACGTGCCACTTTCAAGAGCAAGAAATGCTCTGTCAAATATTTTGAAATTTTTCAGCTCTATAACTTTGGCCTATAAATTATTCAATATCGATTAATTTTGCATTAGCCTACCACGTTACCTTCTAAGCTATGCATTTGATAAAAGTCCTAAACCTTCAAATTCCAATGAGTCACAATTACCCGCTACACATTCGTAATGACGTTTTTCAACACTACACACTCCCATAGACGTTTGGCAAGAAATGTTTGTTTGGTCATACCATAACATGCCGGAACACTGTTAACACTCTTGGTGCTTCATCGTCTATCAATGCGGTTGCGGCAGCAGCCTCCAACCACATATTTACCACACAATTATATAATCGAACTGGGTTGAACTGAACGCTTTGCACACGAACGTAAATTCGTTCATAAATTTTGTTTTTTTTTTTAGCGATTTTGTAAATCAAACAACAATTTTTGTTTTTTATTTTTATTTTACGCTTTTGTTTTTGTTTTTGTATTTAATTTAAGTTTAGTTTGTGGTTTTAATAAACGTGTTTCTTACTCAGTATTGTTGGTATTTGAGTCGAGTTGGTCACTTCTCGGTTTTTTTTTTGCTTTTTGGTTGTTTTTCTTTTTTTTTCGATTTCTTATGCATAAAATTAAAGTTGACTGTTGACAATTATTATCACAAAGTTAACAGAAAAAATTTTATAAAAAAACCTAACGATAAATGAATTTTAAATTAGGGACTCAAAGTCAAAGGCAACGCCGATTAGAGTCAGAGAAGTTGACTGGAATTATTAACATGGCACATGGCACTTCACGCAGCTACACTGTTGCTGCTTCGATCATTCTTCCTCATTAATTATGCGCAACGATCGAGTAACCGAATAAAATTTCAACGCCATCAACATTGAAATGCCGCTCAATGTGCGCTGGTAGTGGTGATACAGGTGCCATTAGGGAACGACCTTCGGGTAAAATGGCGACGGGTATAATGGGAATTTCAGAGATGGTTGCTTTGGCGAATTCATCATCTTCATTTGGTAGATTTTCACTTGTTGTAATTGAAACGTCCTCGCTGGATGTTGTTGATACGACTGAGGTAGATGATATTGTTGTTGTAGGTACTGCTGCTATTGTTGTTGTCGCTGTTAGGCTGGATGTTGTTGTGTGCCCATAGCTTTCACTTTCTGCTTCAATTTCTGTAGTATAGGGAATTACTTCAACAGGTGCTGCTGTTGTTGTTGTTGCACTTGATGTTGTTGTACTTGATGTTATTGTACTTGATTTTGTTGTACTGTCTACTGTTGTTGAATCAACGACAATCTCTACTGGCGCTATTGTTGTTGTTGTTGATGTTGTTGTTGTTGTATCAACAAAAGCTGCCAATGGTGTTAACGTTGCTTTATCTTCATCGGCAACAATTTGAGCTGGAGCCGCTCTCGTTGTTTTTTCTGCAACAATATCCACTTGATCCGAAGTTGTTGTTATCGTTGTTTCGGCAATGGTTTCTATAGGTGCTAATGTTGTTGTTTTGTCAGCAGCAATCTCTACTGGAGCTGAAATAATTGTGGTTTCTTCGGCAACAATTTCAACAGGTGCTGCTGTCGTTGTTGTTGTTTCGGGAACAATTTCTAGAGGAACTGATGTTGTCGTTCTTATGAATAAGAATTCGGGAACATTTTCTTGTGTTGCTGTGACTTTTGTGTCAGCAGTTAATTCAACAGGTGCTGTGTTTGGTGCCGTTGTTTCAGCAACTATTTCCACAGTTGCTGCTGTTGTTGTCGTCGTTGCATCGGAAATGACTTCAACTGGAGCTATTATTGTTGTTGTTGTACTATGAGCAACTAAATCAGCAGGTGCTGCTGTTGTTGTTGTTGTATCGAAAACAGTTACTTCAGGAGCTGCGTTTGTTTGTGCAAATGTCTCAGCAACAATATCAATTGGCTCTGCGACTGCTGTTACATCGGCAATCATTACTGCTGGAGCTGTTGTTGTTGTTGTTGTTTCAGTAACAATAGCCACAGAAGCCTCCTCAGTTGTTGTTGTTGTATCAGTGAAATTTTCAACTGACGCTGCTGATGTTGCTCTTGCGTCTCCAAGAGTTTCTGCTGCTGTTGTCGATGATGATATATCAACATTTTCTTGAACTGGAACAGCTGTTGTGAAATCAGCAAAAATATTTACAAAGGCTGCAGCAGCTTTTGCTGTTGCATCAGAAAAAATTTGCGCAGCATTTTCCCGTGTTGCTGTTGGTGTTGTTGTATCAGTAATAATTTCCACAGTAGATGTTGTTGTTGATGGTGTGGTATCGGCAACAGTTTCAGCAGCAGCTGTTGTTAAGAATGTATCAGCATCAATTTGAATGGGAGCCGCAGCTGTTGTTGTTGTTGTATCGACAGCAATTTCATTCGAAGCTTCTGCTGTTGTTATAGGAATAAGAATTTTTTCATCTGAAAGAAATTTTTTCAAATCCTTGGCAATATTATTAGCAACATTAGCAGCAACATTATCAGCAATATTATCAGCAACATTACTAACAGCATTATTAACAGCATTATCACCGAAATTACCTTCAAAATTGTCGGCATCGTTCTGAGCAACATTATCAACAGCAATATTTGCAACATTAACGGCAACATTACTAGCAACATTAGCAGCAACATTATCAGAAACATTGGTATTGACATTATTAGCAACATTATCAGAAACGTTAGCAACGACATTATCAGCAACATTATCAACAGCACTATCTACAATATTAACAGCAACATTATCAGAAAATCCATCAGCAACATTAGCAGCAGCATTAGCAGCAATATTATCATCAACCTTATTAACAATACTATCTACAACATTAACGGAAACACTGCCAGCAGCTCCATTAGCGGCAACATTATCAGAAACATTAGCATTGACATTATCAGCAACATTATCAGCTGCATTATCAGCACCACTATCTACAACATCAACGCCAACACCATCAGCAACATTAGCAGCAACATTATCCTCAACATTATCAGCAACATTTTCAGCAACATTAGTAACAACATTAGCAGCAACATTATCAACACTTTCTGCAATACCAGCTGTTGTGTTGTTAAATATTGTTGCTAATGCCTTAACATTATCAACAATTTCATTACTAAATGTTGCCAAGGCTGCTGGCAGCTCTGTCGTAGGCGTCGTAATTGTTGTTGCACCATCATCAATTGCATTTTCTTCAGCAATTGTTGCTGTCAGTTCAAGTACATCAACAGCAGCAGCATTTTTTGCTCTCGCTAGCGAATCAGCTATTAAATCACTTAACGTCACTTCCGTCTCTAGCTCATTGTTATTTTTATTCCTACTACTGCTCATGCTACTACTGCTACTGTTTTCAAACAAAGTTGTCTGTTCTGGTTCTGCTGTTTCTGTTGTTGTTGTTGCCGCTGCTATTTCCTGCTCCACTTCATTGATTGGCGCGCAAATTGCTGCAGCTGTGATCATTAACAAGATCAGTGGAATTTGCATTTTTTTTTTATATATTAATTTTATTATAAATATATTAAGTCTTTTATTTTTTTTTTATTGAATAATTTTAAGTAACTTGATCTTGTACGTGCATCGATCGATCGCGCGCTAAACACTGAACTGAACAACGTTCACGATCGTTTTGACTAGTAACACTTGCTAACCCTGACTAAACTATTTTCTGTGCTCTTAAAATGTTTTATACCAATGACGCTCTTTGTCGGATCACCAAACTCTTGCAAGTTTTTCTGCGAACTCTTTCCACGAACTCTTAAGGAATTTTTCGCATACGCGTCATACTACGTTCACTTGCAACTTAAAGTGGTTTTTTGCTTGGCGCATTCCACTGAAAACGCAAAAAAAAAAGTTGATTGGCCTGATTTTGGAATGTATAGCTGAACTTGATTTGTTTTTTTTTTCTTCAACTTTTGTGCAATTTACTAATTCTACTAATCGTTCAAATACCACGCTCATTTAACACTTTGCAAGCAACAATTCAATTAACCACGGAAGACATCTTACATTATTAAGCTTTTGGTATGATCAATGAAGCAAATCAAGAAAAAAACGAGAAGCAGCATATGTTGTGGGCGTGTTTGACTGTTTCAAAACTGGTAAGACCATCGCACACTTCATTTCACAGTAACTGGCTCTTTGTCATCATGCAAAAAAAAAAAAAAACCAAATTGAAAACAAAAGTTTATTTTTAAAAGATTTCAAGAAAACAACGTTATTTTCAAGTAGTGACGCCCTTAGCGCTAGTAAAAGTTCGTTGATCATGGTCCTCATGATCATAACATTATTAATGTTATTAAGAGTGAATTAAAAGCTGAAGCTGGTTTTATGCTTTCAGCAAAATTAACTTTTAATTTGTGAGCGCTAATTGACTGTCTGGAAATTACATAAATCGATTGGGTTTAGTTTTTATGTGAATTTTGTTTACTTTCTATCTTTTTATCCACTTGGAAATTGATTTCAGACTGTAAGTGACTAAGCACATTAATTGAATTTTTTTAAAATAAGTTATGTGTCAATCAATAACATGTTGGTTAATAGCAACAAAAAACTCTTCATGACTTCTGGATCTGTGTAATAATTCTTTAATTATATGCTTAGGCAACTTCATTTTTTGTTTTTGGCCAACTTCACTTTTGCTTTCTAGTTGATAGCAGAGAAAGTGCTAATGTAGTTGATAGTTTTTAACTCTAATGATATGTTTATGCAAAGCCCGTTAGCTGAGAACTTCCAAGTCTAAATAGATAAATCAAAAATAATAAATATAAGTAATTTTATACATCAGTTTCTAAAATAAAAAAATTAATCATAATTAAGTTAGCAAATTTTGCAAGATTTTAGTTATCATTCTTTTCAATTTGTCAGATGAAAAACCATTAATTTTAAAAACTTGTATTTTTTATTTTACTACGCATTGTGTGAGTTTCTTGCTTTTGTAGTAACTCCAAGTTATTTCATTGAATAAACAGCATATATATTCTCAAAACATTGAAATACTTCACCCCGAATTCATTCCATTTTAACATTTTGTGAAACTTTGTGACGATAATAAAACAATACCACTTTTGTTAAGTTTGCAAAAAACATGGCGAGATCGCTACAGCTATTTCCTGTTCGAGAATCAGTTAAATATTTTATAGACTTGAAGGCATTTGTTACTGATTGAGAAGTTGTAACAGTTTTGTTGGGGTCCTGTTTATTCGAATTTTTAATACGTGTCCTTTTATGGAATTTGAAATCGGTATTTTGATGAATATTTGTTGCTGTTTGACCGACTTGGACATATGCAGTAACATGCTATTTTGAAGGCGAGATAATTCTGACTAGATGAGGGACATATCGAGTTTCTCAAAAAATAAACGTCGCTTAAAGATGGATGGATGTAAAGAGCGTTCAAATTTCAGGTATCATTTTAAATATGTCACCTTTTTTCTTAAAAGCACTTAACTACACCAATGTTTTTTTTTAATTATTAAGAAAATACATGCCGGCTAGTTAAAATAGATCGTTTCATGAGTCAGCAACATGTTTTCATTATTAAAACTTATATTAAATATGCTGAAAGTTAATCAGAAGTTGGAAGAAAGTTTCGTTTAAAATATGATAGAGAAAATGCTTGGACAAACTGTGCTATTGAACATATCATTGATAAACTGAAGAAACTGCTTCAGTTCAATATTAGAAAAGCAGAATTCATCATCGTAAAGGTCGTTCAAGTGAAAACATGGCAGCTGTTAGCACAAGTGTTGTTAAAGAGCCAAATACATCAATTCATCGTCGTTCACAGCAATTAAACCTCAAACCAACAACTTTGTTCTTCACATATTGATGTGCAGAATATGCAGGACGGTGGAGCATGCTACACAGCAACGGAATCAAGCGACCTTTTAAAAGAGAAGTTTAATAATCAAATAATCTCGGGAAAAACAGACGTGAATTGGCCATGAAGATCATGCGATTTATCACGATTGGATTTCTTCTTATAGGGTTTCTTGAATAGTAAAGCTTATGCGGATAATTCTCAAATTGTTCAACACTTCAAAGACAACATCATCGAGCAAATATCACTATAATTCAGCCATCGTTATGCGAAAAGTTATTTAAAATTTTGATTGACACCACTCCAAGCTTACAGTGGAGGTCACTTGAACAACATTCTATTTTCAATATTAACCGGAACCAATGTGTTTTAATTTTCAATTAAACTGAATTTTCAATAAAATGATACTTCGACTTTAAACACCCTTTATATACAATGAAGGCATTGTAGGCAGATATGTATATCCAAAGCATTGTATAAAACAGCTGTTCTTCTTTTGCAAGAATAATGGCAGAGAAGCTGATCAAGCGTATCAACATCATATTTCTCGCTTTCAAGTCTATACTTTCGAGGTTCCTTAGACACGTGCGATTTATTGATTTGTATCGAAAAAAACTCGACCGGTTAGTGAAATAAGTGTTGGTGCATATAAATTAGACGGGTCGATTTCTTCGGGCAAGAAAAAGTCATCAAAGGGTATGGCAAGACAATATTCTACGGACAATTCTGAGCAACTTTGCCAAAGAAACTATGGGTCTGAAATCAATTTCGAGCCTCGGCATTTTCACAAATAGGTTTTGAACAGTACTTACGTACATATGTATATTGCACTTTTATGGGAACAATTACAGGAAGGAAGGAATTTTTGGACCAGGTAGTGGTCGATCGTCAGAGGTTATATATTTCATAAAATGATGTTTATTTCTGATAATAGTCGACCAAGGCGTTTAACTTTGTAGCAACACTTCTAACATTTATTATTTTGATATTTAATTTTTTCCATATTTCAATTCATTTTTTTTACTACTTGTGGTGTAATACTTTTTTATGAAAATATTCTGCTTTCAGCTTTAGCACTTTCACTCAAAAGACTATAATACTTTTATAAATCACTATTATTTGAGAAATTCAGTCCATTTAAATCACTTGGCAAGCCAAAGGTAGGGACATCTTGAGATGGTATATGCAACAGGTTGCATCTGGAGGATATGGGTCTTATCGATAGCTCCATAGTAGGAAAAAACAAAAAAAACACAATTGACGATCAAAACTTTCACGGAATAATTACACGTTTTCAATGGCAGATTTTTCAATGATAGATTTTTATTTTTGAATAAATAATTGTTGTCCATTATCTTTCGACTTAAGTACTTCAGCACTCCACTATTAAAATAACATGGTAAATACAAAAGAGGCACAAGACCTTTCCACCGACATCAAAATGGCCGATTTACCACAATTTTTGCTTTAAATATGAAATACTTTGTAGATGTTCCCATACAAATCTAATATACATAAGTTCTGTTCAAAACCTATTTGTGAAAATGCGGAGGCTCGAAATTGATTTTAGACCCATAGTTTCTTTGGCAAAGTTGCTCAAAATTGCCCCTAGAATATTTTCCTGCCATACCCTTTTCGAAAAAAAAAATTGACCCGCCCTAATATACATACATACAAACATAAACGTGTGCAAAGCAATTTCATTTCCAAATATGCGTCACGTTCAAAGAACCTGCTGTATTGATGTATTATTGTAGTCCTAAGTAAAATACATTTAAATAAATAATAATCTTATATATTTAAAATAAATAATTTTCATATTTTTTTTTTAAAAAAGTTCGTATTACTTAAGAATTAAACTGTATTGCCAAATGTGGGAGAATATAAGTTAAACAATGATAAAAGGCCTAACCAAAATATGAACATTAAAGCTGATAAGAATGACAAAATTTATGTTTTTGTCAGGCCATAAGTGAGACTGTAGAACATAAACCTACATTTTATTTTTGCAACGCGCTACAATATTATGGCAGGGCATAAGAGTTATGAACATTGTCCGTAACATAAATTCTTTATCCTTTATAAAGCCTTACATTTTTTGTGGTGTTTCCATTAAAAAGTTTATGTCTATAAAATATTTTCAAATGGTTTTTTTCCAATATATATTTTGTTATCATATACTGCTAAAATAAGTAGTGCACCGAAAATTTTAGACTTCAAGATGACTTTGAAGGTAAAAAACAGACTCTTTAGGTGTGCTCGGTTTTTTTTTTACTGAAAGCACAGCGGCGTTTCTATAGCTATTTGAAAATCGGAATAAGTAGTCCGGAGTCTGATGTCCACAAGAGTAAAAATTTTCAAAACATTTTCTTGTATCTTAAGGTTTATATTGTAGCGTTTTCTTTTAAAAATTTTACACCGAAGATATTCAAAAGCTTACAGACTCCTTATCACAGAAAATGATAGTTGCTGTAAAAAGTTTTTGTTCGTATCCCATCGAATTTACATATGACCAACTATAATTCTTTCAATTCTTTATCCTTTTTTAAGTTGACACTAGCACAAAAAAACTGCTGATATCGGCGTGATTTGTAGAGCTTCCAGCAATGGCAACCACAACTACATAAAAAAAAGAGTTGGGCCCAAAAGGCAACTCTTAGCCACTATCAGTGTAGAAATACAAACATACATATCATACACACTGACATGACACAAATATACTCAAAACTATAGGCAGCTGAAGTTGAGTTGATGATTTTTGGTAGAACAGAGTATTGCAAAAAATTTCATTTTAAAAGCTGTAAGGGAAAATTAAAATTTTTTTAAAAATTAAATTGGTACTTTTCATGAATTGGAAAAACCTTGTTTTAGAAGACACAAATTAGGACAAGAATATAATTTTAGAATTAAATTTACTTTTTATTTAAAAAGTTTTAAGCTTTAAACGTGTGCCAAGAGTATTAGATATAGTTGGATATGTCTTAAAAAAGGGCTTTTAATTAAATTTTAATTTTGATGTAAAAGACCCGTAATTAACAGACCATTGAAGAAGTCAGCCTGTTTTTTTTAGTATCTCCACTTGGAGTCAAAATCGAGAAGAAATCAAATTCTTATCCATATAAATCAATCCGAAAACTCTCAAAGTTCGATTTCATTTAAATCTATTCATTTTTGCTCGAAATCGCTTAGTATTGTGAATGAATTGACAGGGCTGTTGAGGGAGCCGTTGCCCCCTGTGGGTGACATTTTGTCTACTCAACTTTATTATTGAGGTTTTTCCTGCAACAACTTAAGTTTTTTGTGGTCTCGTTAGTTCCTAAACATCTAAGTATAATTTAATTTTCTTACTAAGACTCCCAAAAAAAAAAGTTTTTTGCTCCACTCTAATTTATAAATGCTATGATTTTTCCATTTTTTTTTTCAATTTTTGCTGAATTGACAAAACTTCTTTGCTTTTGAATTTACTGTATTGGTTTGGTGGGTTGTACTCGTACGTACGTACTCCTATGTGCTGGTATTAGTGTTAAGTATTTATTGTTGTTGGAACTGTTGTTCTATAACCTATTGCTGTTAGTAAACACAATTGATCTGCTTGGCATTAACTGCGATTGTTAACAGTTTTTTTTTTGCTGTTGCTGTTGCTGTCGGAGACAATAAAATTGTCCAACAACACAAAGTCGGCTATTTCTTGTAAAAGTTGATATTTATTTCATTGTTTTTTTTTTCTTTCTGCTGTGGCACAACGCCTGCCACTGCTACAACTGCTGCAGATGATTAGAGAGATTATCGCTAATATTAATTTATGATGATACAAATGGTTGTTATGATATTTTTATCAGCATCCTCCATTGTTATTATTTTTATTGTATTGTTTTGTCACTGTTGCGGTATTGTTTTGTCAAGATAATGCTGATGTTTTATTGTTTATGGTGGTTTTGTGAGTGACACATTTTAGAAAAATGAAACCTACAACTTTTTGTTTCTGTAGTTTTATTTAATTTTTGATTGAAATTAGCCAATAATTTTTTATTTTTTTTTTATTTTTCTTAAAGTGTTTGCCATAAGGAAGTTTTTTTGCTGTCATTAAAATTACAAAAATATGATGTTTCAACTAAAAAAAAACTTTCTCATTTTGCAACAAGATACGAGCAGTAAGCAACTTTACTTTTCATACGCACAGTCAACAAGTTCACTTAAAACTGGAAATGTACCTTAAAGTTTTGCAATGCGACAACATACAGTTGCTTTAAGCTAAGGTACTTGGAGCAAGTTTTTTTTTATTGACTTAAAAAAAAAAAACTCGTCAAACGTTGGTAGTTTTTGATGCTTTCAAGACAATATTTATCGAAAGTTATGTCGTTACATGCGCAAGTTAAGAGCCTTTCAAAATGTATTGATGTTTTAACATGACAGTAACAAATGTCGACATTGCTTGATTTATCTTGTTATATTGCAAATTCCTTTTAGAGATGCGTCATTCAAGGCGAATCGATTTTTGCACTAGAAAATTTAATTATGAAACTTATTCTTATTGACCTAGTTATATTTATTTTGAGCTGGAAAATGAGTTTTATCCAAGCGAACTCAATCTGAAAACCACCATGCGCTTACTAAGCGGCAGTGCGGCTGGATTGTGTTTAAAAGGTCATAAACTAACTAAAAGCTCATAGATGAAAGTGAGTTAACTTTTTGCGATGCTACCTCTTGGATTAAAACGAATATATTCGATGTACCGTGTGTAGCATGTATTTTCTGAGTCTTGCATTTAACTTAGAAATAAAGAATGTCTTGTAAATGAATTAACAAATTTTATTGGCATTACATATTTGTATACCCAGTGGATTTGCCTTGTTTGGTAGCTAAAGCAGGCAAACCATTTTTATTTCATGATACTTCTTACTGACTGCGCTTACCTTACATAAGGTAAAGCAATAACTGACTATTGACTGTAAGAGTTTTTTTTTATGCAAATTGAAGCGCTGATTTAAAACTGTCTTTTAAAAAGCCAGAGGTGAAAATTCGCGATTAGACTGGCGAGTCATCATTCAATTTTTGTCTTAAAATAACTTTTAAACTACACGTATATATATTACTAAAATTTAAGAATGTGTCCGATATAAAATCTCCTTAGTATTTATCAGCCACTTTTGCATCATCTCTGCTGTCATTCATTATTCATCAGACTTGCAAAATATATGTATGTCCCGACAAAATTTGTGGGGATTTATTGTCGTCTTCAAGTTGGCGATATTCAGTCTATAAATTACGTGAGGTATTTTTTTGAAAATTCGGACACCCCCGCCCCCCCTCCCCTTGGTGAGATTTGGTGAGATCTGGCGGGACCCCTCCCCTCCCTCCCGTGAGACTTAAATTATAATTTAATGGTCATAATTTTAGCCCCATTTAACTGATATCACACTGACTAATCGGTCCGAAAAAATATTTTGGGAACCTTGTACGTTTTTCAGGTAGACATAAGTTCTAACAGCTTCTGACCATTGTGTCCATTGGAGTAATAAAATGGCATAAGGATCATCAATTCAGAAGTTATATCGAAAGTATCAGTTATGGGCAAGCTGGGAAAAAATGTAGACCTTTCGCAGGGCTGAAAACTTGAAATTTATATTTTTTTTTTATATAGCGATTTTGATTAACCCTAGAATGCAAACCTTATTTTACCATGCGATATTTCTAACCCTGAGTAAAATTTACTCATCCAGCAATTTAAACCTGATGTTTTGTCGGCCAGTATGAATAATCTGTCGCATGGCATACCAATATACATACGTCTTATGGTCTTAAAGAGTTGATTAAAAATGGTCGAAAATGAAACTAATTAAGCCTCACCTTATATTAACTTGTGTTGTTGTGTTGTTGAAGAATAATTTTTTCTCGCTCTAGTGGTTCAGTCTATCTTCTTACCAAATTTCATAAAAGTCGATTCAATAGTATAGCTGTGAAAACATTTGCAAAAGTTGACCGAAGAATTTCAGTCATCTTGAACATAACCGATTTGGCCCAACTAATTGGAGTCTCGTTGTATACTCGGTATAGAACATATGTGTCTATTAGATCAGCACAAAAATCTTGTATTAAAAAAATGATGCTAAATATATATCACATGCTAATATCATAACAAAAAGATTGTTGACAACATACAATCAGAGCGTATAGCCGACATGGACTCAAAAGAACTTGAAAGTTTCCCACTTTATTGGACTCTACATTTGGAAACTTTCTATATCTGTCCTCAAGCAGTTAAAGATATTGCAGTACATTTCAAGTGATATTGCGGCCAATGCACTCGAAGGAAGTGCCAATGCAGGTCAAGCCTAACGAATCCTGTAACCTATTTGTCTGCTACAAACTAATATATTGCGTATTTATTTAAATAAAAGACGATATTTTTGTGCGAAAATCCGCCAGTTGTTTTTGAACAAAAGTCTCTAATTACATGCTGACACTGATGCGAAGGACTTTTGGTAAGAACATTTGTCAGGATTGGCGATATCATGGTGCCGCTGTTGTCTTCAAATTTCGATATTTCAACTTTTCGGAATATTCATCAAGGTTTCTAAAAGTTTTTTTACTCAAATTTAAGTGTTTTACTGCGGGGAGGCTGTCAACAGTTCGGTCACTTATATAAGCAAGTCCAAATCTCTACTTTACAAATTAAATACCACAATTCTTTTTTATTCTTGTTCACTTAAAAATGATATTTTTATTGCAAAATTAAAACACATTATGCATTTTTGAACATGCAATGGCTTGGAATTTTATTGGCTACGTACTTTCCATGTAGATGCTAATGCTTCAATATGCAGCATTGCTATATGTATATAAAACATCTGTAACAAACTTACCTAATCAGGCCTAAGTTCAAATATTGAAAGTTTTGTAATTTTTGCACAAAGAAAAAACTTTCAATTGATAAAAAAAAGTAAATTGCATCCATTTAAGGGTGCAACAAATAAGAAAAATTTCCCATCAGGTGACTACTGCTCAAATCAAAGAGTCAACATAAGAGTTGAAGTATCCATTGAATTGAATTGTAAAACCACTTAGACTTAATTTGATTATTTTGCAATTTTTTCATTGATTTTATTTATTTTTCAATTGTATCAAAAGTATCCACTTGAAAAAGTTGCTCCTTTTTATTGCAGCCATTAAAATGTTATAAAATTTTGTTATAAAAAATTATACATTTTTTTTTTGTACAGCAAGAATGATACTCTACATAAAAATTGTAATTATTATTGTTATTACTTTGTACTAGTATGAGCAAATGGCAAGCGAAAGGACCAACTTCTGCGGCTGCTTTTTATCATTTCTGTGTATTTAGTCTGTAAATAATTTTCATGTTCTGTTTGTTTGTTCAATTTCAATATCAGTTTCAATTCAATTATCGTTAATAAAGAAAGGAATAAATGATTTTTCATTTATTATTATGGCGTATAGATATTTGAGATTTGTTTTTGCTGAATTGGTATTCGATTTTTGTACATAATCTTTTTATCTAAAAGAATAAAAAAATTAAAAAGTGTTGAATTAGAGAAAATCCAGCGAAAAATATCACAACAATGACTAATTCAAGCAACTATGGATCGAAAATTAAATAGTTAAATTAATGGAAATATTTAATTCTTTGTGGAAGTTTCTTCAAATTCAATGTCCTTTTTACAAAAGACTTGTTTTTGGTTGATTCTTTATTTAATTTTTGCGCTATTTTCTTCAATTTTGCGGGAGGTATATTTTTTGTTGTTAGTGAGAAATTTGAGTTCAATGTCTAAAGTAATTTGCTGAGTTCCTAAACGTCAACAAACAAAGCACTGTTACGCTTAGCAATCTTTGGTTTTCCCGCAATCATGATTTCCACGTACAGATGGACATCGAATCAGATGGTGACGCTGATCAAGAATATACAAAAAATGATAAACGAAAAAATGCTAATGCTTGTCTATATAAATGCTTGTCTATACCTACCACGTCTCATTATATGAATTAGAAACGACATCAAATATATCCTGAACTTAGGATTAAAAAAATACCAAAATACTTTCAGGACTTGACTTCCTTATCATTAGATATGTTTTACTTTCTTTACCTTTTATGCAATCTGAATCTCGTACAATTTCATTGATAACGTAAAGTCACTTAATTCCGTCCACTTCCTAATTCCGTCCAGCAGCTTTTAAGCCAAATATTTAAATTGTAACGAACAATTTCAACCCAAATCTATACAAAATATGTAACTGTACTTATATTTTTTTTAAATTGTTATAAATTTTAACGATTTTTGGCATTTGTTAAGTAGAATTTATCATTCAACGCAAAGTGACGTGAAAGGACGTATTTTTTACAGAGAAATCGTCAAAATCGCGATTTTGAAAAAGTGCTTGTTTTAAAAAACTGTTTCTGTTTAGGATGAGTATAAGTTGTTCTATTTATGTATATATACTTTAACCATGGTTTAAATATAATATTAGTCATAGTTGTTAATGTATATGGAAAAAAATCAAGTGAATGAAGTGGTCGGAATTAGGAACATTAAAAAATGAGTGATGTCCTAATTCCGGCCAATGGACGGAATTGTGGTAAACAACATGCAATTTAATTAGTGAAAAAAATATTATTTATTATAAATTAGGCTTTAAAACAATTTTAACTATTAAATTATGTATGTCATCATTTTAATTCCTAATTCCGTCCTACCTTTTTTATCTAAATAAAAATTAGACGTATTTAACTGTTTTGACTAACACGGATTTTGATTGTAATGAACTTCAACTGCGACTGACTTCAGGTCTAAATTGCTTCAAATCTGACTGACTTAACTCTGACTTTTTTTAACTTCGACTTTCTGAATTAAAATCTGACTGACTTCATCTATGCTTTATTTCAACTGCGACTGACTACGACCTTAGCAGACTTCAATTAATGCTGAATTCAAATCTGATTGAGTGTACTGGCTTAGCCTTTGATTAAATCCAATTACAACTGACTTCAATTCAAACTGAATTTGGGACGGTTTTTTACAAACCGAACACTTTTCGGACGACGCATTTTTGATTTGGCTGAAAAATTTTTTATGGGTTCTGTATCGAAAAAGAAGAGATACGTATTCGAGGATTTTGAAAATAAAATTTTTTTTTTTCAAAATAGAGCGAATTCAAATTTTGAGAATTTCGTGATTTTTGGCTTGAAAGCTCACTTTCAAAAATTCATAACTCCGTTTCTGTTAAACTTACAAAATTTATTTTAATGTCATTTTAAAGCTAAGAAAATTATCTCTATTATTATTATTATTTTTTATTTTTTATTTTTTATTTAAGTTCATATTTTTACCTTTACAATGAAATTAATTTCAATTTTATAGCCTTAACAGAACCGGAGTTATGAATTTTTGAAAGTGAGCTTCCAAACCAAAAATCACGAAATTCTCAAAATTTAATTCGCTCTATTTTGAAAAAAATGTTTTTTTTTTTCAAAATCCTCGAATACGTATCTCTTCTTTTTCGATACAGAACCCATAAAAAAAATTTCAGCCAAATCAAAAATGTGTCGGTCAATTTTTGTCAAGATTCGTTCGGTTTGTGAAAGACTGTCCCATTTAATTGTGTCAAATTTTTGCTCTTACTACTTATGTTCAACTCTATCTGACTTCAACTCTGAATCACTTCACTCTGAATAAATCGTTTTCAAATGACTTCATCTCTAACTGACATTCATTCCGACTGCCTTCAACTTTCAGTCTTTCGATTTTTTAGTCTGAATCTAAGCGATGGCTTCTTAAATTTAAAATTTTACTATAAATCCAGCACTGCCACACACAGACACTTCGTGTTAAAATTAAAACTAAGTATATTGGTGTTAATTGAAATCTGTGCTGCGACACCGTGCTGCTCAAATTAGCGCAAACTTAAATATCACTCTACATTTTTTTTCTCGTTATTATCTTCTTTTTCTCTTGTTATCCTTACATCCTGCGCTCAAGCAAATAAGTACATACTTTTTAGCTTACGCTGCTGTTGCTGGCATTTGTACAAATTTAATTTCAACCTTCACGGTGATAGTGGTAGCTAGCTTCGTAATTTTCCATCCTGACGACATCCGGCTACAACTCACCATCCGCCGCCAGTTGTTATATATGCGTTGTCCTGATGGAGTCCTGACTGAGTCGTGCATTCGTTGTCTTATTCATTCATCGCATGGATGGCTTGTGTAAACATCGCATTAACTACAACAAAATAATTAAAGTCAATTAGTGTTTCGACGAAGTTGTTGCCCCTGTTGCTGTTGTTGCAGTTAGGTATCCTTGTAATGCCGAATTTCATATAAAATACAGCAAGCGATGTTATTTGCAGTGAGCACATGTGTTCACGTTTATATGCATGTGTGAGTGTTTGAATTACGAAATTATATTAATTTGTTTTCTTAGAAAATTTAGTATGTTTTTTGAGCGTCTTTTGGTCAATGTGCTTAAAGAAAGTTTTTAAGAAATTTGAAATTTGGTTTATACAATTTGGCTTAAAGCGAATATGTAATTTCAGCTTAAATCATATAAGAAATATTTAAAAAAAAAAAAAATATTCTCAAATTTAATATATTATGTATCGAGTAATTAATTTAATTATATATAACAATATTTGGTAATAATTACCAAATCTTATATATAATGTGTTTTTTGGTATTCTAAGTAGACAGTAATTAGACGTATGTGTCTACATTCTCCTCGTGCAGCCACTGCAGCCTATCGCCCATATACTAATCTTAAAAATCTTCAACGGAAAATTTTTTGTAATTGCGTTTAAAAAAAAAATCCTCCACTTAGATTCTATTTACTCAGAACTGGGGTACTTGGTACCAAATTACTTTTTCACTGAGAAAATGCCCTCAAGGATGTTTGATATTGATGTATAACTGAATATTGAAAAACACCTCTAATTTCAAGCTTCTTTCAGTATTCCTTAATTATTATTCCATTCAACAGGAGCACTTTTTAATTGAAAATTTAATTTCAATTATGAAAGCTCTTAAATAACCGAAAACATTCTCGACTACTAAAGTGCGAGGTTGCTCTCCAAATTAAGCATCTTAATAAAAAGCATTTCAAGGATATGATATAATGTCCGAGTAGTATGCAGCCATAGCCGTTTTCTTTGCATCCTTGCCTTAACTATTTTGTACACTTTGTTTGCTACTTATTTTGATATTTAAAATGTCTTACATTTTGACCGGCAGCAAATAAAATGTTGTTGTTTATTGCCAAAATAATTTGGCACTTTCGCAAAAATTAAGCGTTAATTGAAGGATTTGTTATGCTATCCTAGTGTGCATTCAAGGAGTTGCGTTTTTTCTTTGCACCTTCGGCGACTGAGTTGACAACAACAAGAAAACTTACAATATCATCATTAGCATCCTTTGAAGCAACAGTCATGTTTTATTGCACAACCAACGCCGCTAAGCAACCTCGTAGCTAAATGGTCCTTAATATTGTCGTTGGAAATATTGAGCAGCGCCATTATAAAAATTCATATTCAACAACTGAAAGTAGATGGCCAACTAAATTAGGTTTATTTTCAAGAGGCATATCTCATACCAACCGAAAAGTTTAAAGGAAGCAATTATTTCTTTTTAAATTGTATAAAATTGAAAAATTTTTATGGGTAATTCCATGCGTATTGTTAAGTAAATCGTAAGAAATTAAGAACTTGATAACAGCCGTCAGATGGCTTATGAAATTTATAGTACTTTTAACGAAATAAAGATTGTGTTTTCAATAAAAAATTCCTGACATGCTTCATATGACTTACAGGATATATTTATATTCTTTGAAATAAGATATCTGTCACGGTTGCAACATTTTAATTAAAAATTACATTAAAAAATTTTGCGTAGGTTGGCTTTACGTGGAATAGCATCTTTTTGCAAAAGCTCTTTATTCGTTTTAGTGCGCTTAAATAAAGTATCCTGCCATCCTACACAATACAGCTGCGAGCTAAATTTTAAATTGCTTTTATTCTCATCTATTTAATATGATGTTAGTTGGGAGGGGACTACGACGGATGAAAAGAAATGTCGCTCCTACATCAAGTGTTTTCGCGCTCACTTTAATAAAATGCTGCTTCCACCTTCACGCCTGATGATGAATTGGCTTACATTTTATTTACAGCTACTGTAGGCTAATACTTCAAAACTATTTACAAAAGTTGTTATAAATCTCTTAAAATTATTTCAGTTTAACATGATACCTCATTGCGTTGCCATACTTTTTGATAAATTAGAAACTTTGATTCTTTTAAAGTTTTTCAGCTACTCAATTGAAACACTTTTTATTAAGCATTTCAAAAGCTGCTAAGAGCGCCGCCATTGGCTAAAGTTGAGGGCTTCAATCCAAAATTTTGCTTTGGATCTATGAGTTCGTAGGTAGAACAATCTTGTTTTGCGGGGTATTGGTACATACCCCTTTTTTTGAGAAAGAAAATTGTGAAAAAAAGTTATTCATGTATAAATATCGGATCAAGTATAGAAAACACTAGGTCATACTAGAGCCCTATCAGGGAAAGCCATACAAAATTTCGTTCATTTCTAATCCGTTTTGTCAAATCATGAATGAACCTGCACGATTCTGATACCGACCGAAACTGGCTAGCCTCAATTATAATCCTTTTTATGAAAAACCCTATTAAAACTTATATAACCTTGATCAGAGCAATAAGGCCATCATATAATAATTCAAAAATCACCTATCTATTATCCAAGAGTCGTAAAGACATCGCGAGAATCACTGCGACTTGCACTGTACATTGGACTATCGGCAAGCATGCTGAAAAACTGGGCATCCCATTCAACTCTTATTGCCGCAGTTGTCGGAATGTAAATGAAAAAGAATCTGTTGAGCACTTTCTTTGCATCTGTCTGGACTTTGCCAGAATTAGATTCAGATATCTAGGACAAACTTTCTTTAACAACCTCAGCGAATTGGCCGAAACTGAAATTGGATCGCTGCTTAACTATCTCAACAGGACTAACTGGATATAACTTTTATCGTTACCAGGGTCCTAATTAAAATTACTATTATTTTCACCTTAAGGATGTAGACTCTGTGAAAACCAATAAGGCCTCGATTATCTTAGCCAGATCAAATGTTTTTCTAAAATTAAAATCAAATATTAGGATTTGTGTATTTTTATCTAATCTGATATGTCGTATCCAGTGAGGCTTGAACCTGGGCATTTTCTCTTAACACAATTGTTACATGTGCAGTTTTACGACATCAGCCAACTTTTTGGTAGTTTTTGACTGGCTCAAAGTATATGAACTATCATTTGGCTACTATATAAAGAAAACGGAAAAGTTATTGAATTTTAAACTCTCGCAAAAATGATAGTAAATAGCTCAGTTGGTTAAGATGAGCAGCTTTGAACAGTGGCATAGCGCAGGGTGACCTAGGTTCAATTCTGATCGGTGATAGATAAAAAAAATTAAGTTCTTCTTTGAAGTTTTAAAAACAGAACACAAATACATTATAAATAAGCCGTAATAAACAAGATAGTTATTGTAAAAAATACTCAAAAAAATTTAATTTACGTTAACCGTAACGGACACATTAATCAGTGTCATATAAGATTTGCCTGGGCAGGTTAGCCTGGCTCCAAACATAACCAAACTTATCAGGGCCTGATGTGAATTGCCCAAGTCTGGATCGGATCTCTAATAGGACCAGCCGTATGCGATCCGGATAAAAATTCCTACTCAGGTTACTACCTTTGCTATCAGACAACGAATGGGTTGGTAGTTTATTTGTCACTTGTAAGTCAAATAATAAAAACAAGGACCATAAGCTGGAAGGACCAGTTCTGATGCATCAAATCTGGCCGACGCTGGATCAGTGATGCCATTTTCGGTACATTTGTACATTTTTCAGTACATTTGCGTTGTGCAAAATATGCGTAAAATTTATAGTTTACTTGGTATAATGGACGAAGTTTTATTTGGCACATGTTCAGTAAATGATCGGTACTTTGGGCTATTTCTAATAATGAGAGTTTCTATTTTAATTTTTTGTTACTAAAATTTTTTAAAATTTTTTCAATTATGGTGTCAATGACAAGTACGTTCACATGCGCCCAGTGCTTAGTTTCATAAAACTGTACAAATACAGACGCATACTATTTTTAATTTAAAAAATTGTTTGTCGACATAATTCGTCATAGTGTACATATAAAGTAAATATCACATAACCATAGAAAAAAATCATATCGGATGTGGACAGTTTCAATTATGATCTAAGTTACAACTTTATAATTGGATATGTTTGCAAAAAAAAAAAAAAAACATAAAAAATATATGTTTATAAGTTAGGTAATGCAAATGTACATACATACCATTGCAATATCGACAAACTAGTTAATGATCTTCAATTTCAAATTTTCTTGTATATAGTTAAGCCGGTGAATGATAGTTAGGGATGGTAATCCCGGGATTCTACTTTCCACGGACGTTCCGGAGTTAGATAAGACTTTTAGATATTTTTGGCTCAAATAAGTTCCGTACTCAATTTGGATTCATACTGCTTGTAATATTAAAGTAAATAATAGATTTCTACAGCCTTACTATTAGTAAGTTACTAATGGTACCCGCGGATTCGTACGCGAACGTTCCCTTGTTTGATTTTGATAATGAAATTATTCTCTCAACATATCAAATTATATATTTTCTCTTCAAAAGTAAATAAAACAAAAAAAAAAAAAAATGAAAGAGAGTAAAAAAAAATGAAAAACCAATTAAAGTGAGCTTGTTCTTTGAAATAACAATAACAACTCATGATTCAAGTAGCAGCATAAGCATATGCGAACGAATATTGTTATGCTTGGTTTTGCAAAAACTTAATCCTCAAAAAAGGTTATTTACTTTTAAAAACTGAAAATTGTAAGTATGCAATAACCTTGTCTAGCATAAATATGTTGTTTTAAAAAAACAATTATGAAAATCGGTTCAGTATATTTTGCGCCAAAGCGTTACAAGCCATATTCATGTAAGCAATTTTATATAAATATCGCACCAATTTTTATCGCAATGCTTGTCTGTATCACCAATCAATTTTTAATATCAAATTTGGTAGCTTTGCTGACTTTGGTAACTTTAATTAACTCAGAGAGCAATTCTTCATTTGACCAACTGTTCATATGGGTGATTGTTCATAATGAACGATTGCCAAAAATTGAATTCCAGCACAAACTTCTCCACTTTGTATACATTTACTACCTAAACCTAAAAAATGTACTAGCAAAAAAAATTAGTTTTATTCCACTGCAGCTCATTGACAGCTTAATATTTTTTTGCCCCACTTGTCTTTGAGTAGCTCCTTCAGTCAAAATACCGACAGGACTAAGAAAATTTAAACATTTTAACAAATGCTTCGATGCTGAAAATAATGAGAAAATATTTGAGCTTCTACAAAACGAATGACTACTATGCAGAGACAACAGCAACAAAATCTTCATTATCATCATCATCATCATCATCATCATCAACATCAACATCAGCAGTACTATCTCGGCAGGAGAAACATCATCTCAATCAGCAACAAACGAAAACGCACCGTCAAGCTGACAATATCCTT
This sequence comes from Meiosimyza platycephala, assembly GCA_963662105.1. NCBI lineage: Eukaryota > Metazoa > Arthropoda > Insecta > Diptera > Lauxaniidae > Meiosimyza > Meiosimyza platycephala. Next base: position 22,832,333 of record OY759210.1, read on the forward strand.
GCTAAAGCGTTACGAATTTTCGTTTTATTTTTTGAATCTCATTACAGAAAGTTTTCTTTTCCTTTTTGGGATTTTTTTTTCCCTTTTCCATTTTTCTTTTTTGTTGACTGTCAACTGTCGCCTACTGTTTGCTGCATGTCCTTCCTTTCTAAGGATATGATACTCAAAGCATGCTTAGCCATTTGTGTGTAGGTCTGTGTGTGTGATTGTAAAGGAATCCATTGCTGGATTTTAAGCTTTCACTTATTGACGGATATCATTTTGAATTTTGAGAACTTGAAGGCATCAACAACACAATAGGCAGTCAAGCAAACCTATAGACTTGGAAGTGTTTTTGGCTGTTGTGATGGCTTTAGGGAGCTTTCGATTTCGATTTTTTGTTGCTGCTGAATTTGCGTTTATTAATAGAAAATAACAACAAATACAACATGCATAATTCGAAATGCCAAAAGTAGGTTCTGTATATTTAAGTAAATTGAAATTGAAGCTATAACAGGGGAATTACATGCATTGATTGTATGTGGGAGTTTTATTTCAAGAAAATTTTGTAATGAAAATACGCTGAAAATGCAAAGATGTTCATTATTGCTTATTGAGATTTATAGAGGAATTATTGGGTGTTTTTGGAAAAAAAAAAAATAAATAAATGGAATTAAGTTTCCACTTAACACAAGTTCAGTTAAAATGAGTATTAGTTTTGTTAAATCTCAATATATAAAGTAAATTATAGTATTCTGTTAAAGCTAAATTTTATAGACGGCTTTATTTAAAAATATAGCGTTCAATCTCTTATATTTTATTTTATTCTAAAAAATAAACAGAAATAATTTTTTCCATTCCACAAATGAATCAACTTTTGCGTTTTGCACAAGAAAATAAAGATATCCTTTTTTTTTTATTTTGCGCTAGTGTCATCAATCCTTTTGTAGCGTACATACGCTTGTTTTTGCATGCAGACTCTCCAAGGATTTCATTTTCAGCAACCGCAAATGATGACGTTGACATCGTTCGTCTATGCAACAAATGAAGGCAATTCATCTGCTTTAGTGAGAAAAAATTGCATTGACAGAGCAAGAAAAAAAAAAACTAACAAGAATGATGACTTCACTACACAGGTGATAAAAAGTGCAATTCGCAAAATCCCAGCAGGAGTTGAACAGTAACACGCTGTGACTGCATGGGTTGTGTCATTTGCAGATGATGTTGTTTTTGAAGTTACATTTGTACGAAGAGTATTTTCGTTTTCATATTTTCTTAATAAAGTCAGTTGTTGTGTTAATAATTTTTAAAATTTTCTCGAGCGAAAAAAGTCTTGCATACTTTTAGGCAGTTTTAAATTTAACAGAGGTGGGAAAACGAGAAAAACATCGTTATTTGAACTAATATTTAGTTTTGTTTAGTTCTGTAAAGATTTCTTTTTTTTTGGAATGTTCGAAAACTTTTGATAAAAGAGGCTGAGGTGATATCAAAAGTATCGTCAAGAATTTGCCGCCCTTAGGCCGTTCAATATGACAACCATTCCAAGTATTCGTACTTTTTTTCCCCTGTTTAACTCTCACCATCACCAATGCATAATGCATTATCACACTTAAAAAAATTTTCAAAGTTCCCAATATTTGCCGCCCCTAAATTCTTGCCGCCTTAGGCACTAACCTAGTGTGCCTATAAGGTAAATTCGGGCCTGAGTGACCCTACATAAATACAAAGAAAATGAAAAACTTAAGATCCAGATACCACCCAAACAAATCAAATGCGCCAAACAGTGAAAAACTGTGGTAACTCAATTATGATATATGAATATATTTCGAAGAATGGAGTGAGACCATTTATACTCATTTATAGAATTATACGCAAAGAACAGTATCCCATGATCTTTCAAAAAAATCTTGCAGTTGTAGTAGGCAGTATGCGTTTAATTGCTCAAAAACTATTCAAAAAAGTAGTTTTTGAGCAAAATAATGACTCAAAACACACTTCAAGCTTTGTCTCAGACAGAAATTTTGAAGTGGTCTCTAGACATGAGTCCAATAGAGAGTTTGTGGAGTCACATCTAATCACAGCTTGGGAAATATCCTAGCCCACCGAAGGGACTTCATGAGCTGTAGGAGCGAATCCAGGAATTTTGGAATAAAATTCAGCCTGATTTTGTGCGAAACTACATAACCAGCATACCAAATTGCATTAAGGACCTCAAAAATGCAAAAGCATTCTGGACAAAATACTTAAATTGTTTATTTCTTAGGGGTAAAACAAAAAATTTGTAACGAGTGCAAAACTTTAACATTTGACATTTTTGCTTCATTTTGTTGCAAGGACATTTTTTGTTGTAATCAGGCGATCTAAATTCATACTAGGCAGAGACATTAAACCGACTAACTAAACAGCAGAGCAGAAGAAGCCACTTTATTAGGAAATTAACAAAGTGGACCCTGTTGAAATGATAGTATGATTTCCGTCTTATAGTATTGCTCGTCAGTGTATATGTCAACGGCCAAACTATTGTTTAGGATAAACTAATTTTTCCTAGGCTAAACTAGTTAACTGGAAGGCCTGAAAGTATGTAATTTAATTTTAATGTAAATACACTCACTTATCACTTGCCAAGTATACAATGAAATTGACAAAATTTGGTTTTCGGCTTTTGCTACTGTCGTAGACTTCACTAATCACAGTGCTTTTGCATTAAAAATTCATTGCACATCTTTAGGCTTAACGTAACTAATTTGGCCAAAAAACTAGTTTGGCCGACAACATATATATAGATATTTTCTTAAAGATAATTTTGACTTAATAGTTCTTCCAAAACATCTCGTCACAGTTTTTATATAAAAATCTAAGAAAATCAGTATTTTCTCCAGCTCAATGAAGTAAATTTAATTGCGAAAAGTTCGAAATGAAGGAAGTTTTAAAAAAATTTATAGAACGAATTCCAACAGGATTTTAATGTGCTAAATTCAAATCTTTTGAGTTGCTCTATTTTATTTTTGAGAAAGATATGGGCATTTGCATAGTGTCGAACGGGACCATCGTACACATTTAAAGTAAAAAAAAAAGTCAAAATAAAACGGATTTTTAATTTGACAATAGGCTTAACTTATAGCTCTTAACTAGCTCTATAATTGGTGCTAAGGTTGATTTTGGGCAACTTTTCGTTTTCAAGATAATTGCAAAAAACCAAGGCGGTCGCACGGGACAAAAATAGAAGTAGTTTTTGAGGCAATATTTCAATATTTCAATGAGACTAATTTTAGAATGTTGTACAATGATGTCTCTTAAAAATGGTTTTGATTTTGTTCAAAACTAATTTCTAGTTTTTTTTTTTAATTTAATTTTAATCAGGGTCGCACGGAACATTTTCTTCCATCATGATATTTATGTTGTTTCTGTTGCGCTTTTACGAAATAATATGTTAACAAGCTATGTAAATATGCTTTTAAACCAACAGAAGTGCACAATGTGTTTATTTTCACATAATAACAACAAAGTTCACAAAACTATGCATAAAATTAAAAAACATTCGATTTTGATCAAACTTCGACACGTCAAAGAACCATAAAAGGTAGCCACACAGCACAAATTTCAGCTCTCTAGGTTGTCGGAGTCCTGAGTACTGTTAGTTCAAAGTTTGGAAAAACCTTTATTTTTGCGAAAACAGCTGAATTCGATGTCTAATATCTCTTAACTTGGTCAACTAATTTTACTGTGTGATATCTCCCACTTTTATTAAAAGTTGGTTAAAGACCACCGTGAATTTGTCGAATTAATCATTTTCATTTATGTAAAGATAATTTTCAAATTTTGAAATTTCACACTTAAGGTGTCGCACGGGACCAACTTTATATAAGAACCAAGATCACAAATCTTCTAATTTTTCTGAGAGGTTTTTACTATTTTAATTGTAAAAAAAAATCTCTGTTTATAATTGATATGTAGTAATCTTTCTACATGTACTGATGACAAGTGTTCTTTTATAAGGTCGCACGGGACATCGAAATATGCGATAATGCAAAGCAAAACTTACAATTATTTACAATAGCATAGTTTCTTATGCATTCTTTTTTGAATCTTTATACCCTCAGTAAGATTTGTCAGTGCAAAAGTCAATGCATTAGGTCTCTCTTTACGATATTTTATCAACACAAAATGTGCGAGATAAATACAAATGAGAAAAATTTTGCTTGCTCGACTTTGCAATATACAAAATTTGTAAAAGAAAATCTTATGTAAAAGTTATATCCCTGACTTTAGGTGGTCTGTTCTAAGCTTATCGTCGAACTCGTGCAGAAAAGCCTTAACTCATATTTGTGGCTAAAATCTAAAATTCTCTTTCAAAGTTTGTTTTGAACAATTTTTAATATAATTTTTTCGTTGCTTTTGTAAATTAATTTTCCCCAATTTATTGGAAATATTTTTGAAGACTTTTGGTAGATTTTTTTGTGAACAATATTAGGGTAACTAAAATATTTTAGGACTATCGAAGACGCAGGCGTAAAAATCTTCTCTTGAAACTTCACTAGTGTCGTTTTTCTTGTATCTATGTTACTTTATTCAATATTCAATTACGGAAATAAAATCTTAAAAATATAAAATAAAAAATATATTTACAAAACTATTTAATTGTAAAATTTCTTAAAAAAATTAAATAAAAATAATATTTGTACAGGTAAATCCATAAGTGTATGAGCATAAATTAACAATTTTTGTATTTTCTTCTTAACTTTTTTTTTTTTTTAAACAACATAAAGCATAATGAAAGGTAGAAAATGGTTGTTTTTAACAATTAAAATTAACAACTTTGGTGAAAATTTTCAAGAAACAAACACAACAGAGAGCGTTAAACGACAAATACATCGAATTCTAAGGGATCTCCTTCATAATTTTACTACAGAGTGATATTTTCTAGAAAAAATTTAATAACAAAATGAAGAGCTTAACACTGGCGTGTAATGTGTTATGTTCGGGTGGGTCATTAGACCCTTATTAATCCAGAACATATATTGTGGAAATATCATCACAGTTATAATTTGTTTCGGTTTGATTTTCTTTTCTTGCGTTTGATTCCTCAATAAAAATGCTACGCATTTAATGGCTCACGGCTTTAAGTTCGCATTTGTATTGAGATTCGTTTCCAAATTTGCACTTATATGTGACGGCGGTATTGTTGAGGTTGGTCGCGGTGTCGCTGACTGTATCTGCTGCGCATGTAACAGCTGTTGTTGTGCGATTTGTTTTGTTTTATGATTCTCTACACGTCTGACGTTCCTTATCAGACGATTGTAGACAAGTGACTTTACATCGATGGCCCACAAAAAGTCCAAATGATTGAATTTCTCCATTGGCACGAGATATTTGTCAATAACATTGGGTAATTCACGCGCCAGTCGATCGACACCCGATGTGGAGACAAGTAAATCGTTGACGGAGTAATAAAGTGCTACTGGCACCTTCACCTTGGTAAGGTCATAGTCTGGTGGTGTCATGCGATTATATTCAAGTTGATTACGTAGATAGCCACGATCGAATTTACGGAAATGTCCAGATTTCATGAGTTGACCGAAATGTTCGAGTTGTTTGATTGAGGCGCCAGATGGTGTGTGACTTAGCATGACAGGTAGCATGGTCTAGAAATAGTTAGGCAAAAGAAAAGATATTTCAGAATGCGAATTTTAATACAAAGTTCATTAAAAAAAATATATAAATTAAAAATAAAATTTAATAGTTTTATCTTAATATAAAAAATCGGAAATTGGAAATAAATCCAAATTATGTCTTCCTGCACAAACTCTATTAATAGCTAAGTTTTCTTTTGAAGAACTTATATTTTTATTGTAAATATTTAAGGTTTTTATGCAACAAGTTCCTTTCCATTTTACAACTGCCATAACTAAATTTATATTAGACAGTATCTCGCACTGTGTGCTGCATAAAATTCCACAGAATTCTACAAAATTTGCATCGCACTCAAAAAGTTAATTTCACGGACTGACGCGCTTACATGCAAGCAACATTATGCCATTACGTATGTTGTAATTATGTAATTGTCACGTATAACAGCAGAAAAGCAACACTAATAAACAACATAGGGCATTTGCAATTTGCGACCACATTTATTTCCACAACAATGCTAAGTCTGTTAACAAATTAAGTAGTTTAGAATTGCGCACTTCCTGTGTAATAAATTGAAGTTTTTATATCAATACATGAACTTATAAATTGTAATGTTTCTAGTAGCAATGTGCCTGCTCATTACAATACCTTTTTTTAAGACTTCTTTGAAATCAAATAAATTAATGTTTAGCCTTCCAATAAGAGGCGTGCTAGACAGGTCTATACAAGAAGCTATTTTCAATAATTTCACATTTCATTCTTTTTCAGAGTTTTTCTTACATATCTATACTATTTATATAAAATTGCTTAAATGAAAATGGGTTGTAACGCTTTGGCGCTCAATATACTGAACCGATTTTAATAATTTATTTTTTAAAACAAAATATTTATGCTAAAAAAGGTTATTGCATACTTATTTTTTTATTTTTGAAATATATACATACAATAGAACCTCTGTAAGTCGAACTTGAAGAGAGACTCCAAAAAATTTGAGTTATAGAGTTTTCGACTTATGGAGATTTTCAAAGTTTTAATTTACGTTTCAAAACAATAATTTTTTGGTGTTAATTGGTGTGTAGGTAGTACTAGGACCAAACTGCTTCTGATAATTTTTCAATCAACAACAATAAAGTAAATTCGCTAAAATTCAAATGAAATGACGTGTTCATAAATTCCTCTATCATTTCAATTGGTTTATTCTACATATAAGTAGGCTTTTACATTGATTTCTGAGAAACTATGATGTACATTGTTGTCATATTCTTAAGGTCGGTATCTTATTTTTCTTCGAGCTACAGAGGTATGTAAGCCGTTTCAAATAATCGAGTTATAAATTTTGTAAAATCAAACATTGATATGTTCGAGATGCAAAAGTCAAATTAATTTTTTCGAGTTATAGAGGGAAAATATGTACTGAATTTACTTGTAGGGGCTCACTAATTATTTCGACTTATACAGAGGTCAGATTTCGAGCAATGGAGGTTTAGGGTCTTGGAGGGAAGGGAACATAACATTTTTTCGAGCTTGGGAGGTTTTCGACATATCGTGGTTCGTCTTAAAGAGGTTCCACTGTATATCCTTTTTTCTAGGATTATCTTTTTACAAAACTCTACATAGAAATTTTCGTTTGATTTTTCGTTGCTTGTGCTGCTTCTTGAAGTCTGTGTTGTTTTTGCTATTGCTATTGTTTTTTCCATTTGTACCGATTGTACTAAGTAACTCTCTTTCAATGTTTTTTTTAAATTTTTTTGAAGAGAGAAGATAGAATGATATGTTAAGAGAGTAATTTCACTACAAAAAAACAATGGGAGCTACGCGTGCGAAGCCGCTGGTACCACTAGTATAAGCTAAAAAAGTTTTATTGTCCTTTGGCCTGGGGATAGTTTTTTTTTAACCCACCTTAACTGAAAAAGTACCATATGAATTGAGCGCTGAACTATATGTGGTACGTCTTGCCCATGGATTTAAAAGTTGGGACCTTGTCTCGTAGTGAAATCTTTAAGGTGTTGATATCCCTGGCCAACAAACATGTTGCTACGCTAAACACGTTTTGATTCATTTAGAATTAATCTAGAAAATTATTTATAATCTTCGCAATGAGTAGTAAACGTCAACAAATTATATTGTCCTTATCATCCCGTCTTTTATGTTGGGACCAAATACCAGCAATTTCGATTAGGAATGCAATAACCAAGACTATACTTCTTATAGCTGCAGCATTGGATGCATTCTGTGTTGTTTAGCTATGGGTCAAACGTTTCTCAAAGACAACCCGGAGGAGAAAAGCTAGTCTGCCAACTAGCATTTCAGCAAAATTGTCTTCGTATCACATCATTTTCGTTCAAAAGAATAAGTTCTTCGTTTCACTTTTTGCTTGGGTTCTTCACAGATTGAAAATTTTACTAATTGGCTTAAAAGTCACTGATGATTCCATTTAGCTATGAATGAAACCAGTATGACTAGCTTTAGCGTTTTTTTTTGCTGTTGGTTTTTACTTTGTTTTGTATAAATTTTTTCGTGTTGACACTCAGTGTACTAAACAGATGGGGATTTTTCGGACATAAAATCAATATGGTTTTTTTCTGCTGTACAACATTGATCAAAACATATTTTTCTACTTGTGGCTTACTTTCGGAGCTATTCTGCAAAATTTTTTTTATTGGCCTCTCCCAACCAGGCCCACCACGATTCTGCCGACTGACGCTTATTTCGAGTAAAGCTAAGTGGGAGAAAATTGCTTCGAAAAATGCAACGTTACCTCCCGGACTAAAATGTAAATGTGATTTCCCCTTAGTCTTACAAGGTTTCTGTAACGTTTCATAAATTTTTCCAATAAAATCAAAAGACCTTCATTGACACATTGCAGAAAGCTTTCTGAAATGGAAATGAAATATTTCTTAAATGTTACTTAAGCTTTGAAAGACTTCATGCCGCGTGGGGGGTAATATTTTTTTTCGCTATTCAAAACATGTCGATCTCATTAAGCTTTTACTGAGCTTCAACTACAAAAATTCAATAACAACAAAAGTTTACTAAAAATTTCATAGCTAATTTTGAAAGAAAAAATAGCACTATCGGCCAAAATTACTGAAATTTAAGAATGATATAGTTTATGTCATCATAATCAGAAGGCTTTTTGGGCACAAGATCATAGCGAGGTCAATTATGGAAAAGCTGATGGAAAATTTAGCGCTTGATCCGGTTTATCTATTAATTTGTTCATGAAACCTCTTGAGTTCACATAGACTTATGATTAGGAAGACATAAACAACATTATTCTCAAATTTTACCAGAGCTTGGTTATGATAAACTGCCAGTTAAAGTCCCAGTTCAGATTTGGCTGAATATTAAGGAATTAGCACTAAATTTTTATGGAAATGCCAAGATATTAAAATTGATCCTTCTTTTGTATCAGTAAACTACTTCCATCTGAATGTCCTTCGGTTGAGCCCCCAAACTCACTATCAGTAGATGCAGTACTTTTTTGTGTCATAAAACACTCTCAAAACTAGTTCGAATATGTCAATGGCTTTCGTTTATTATATTCTGCTTTTTTGGAATTTGTCATGTCCCTTTTCAATATTGAGGCAAGACATAAAACAAAACTTCAAGTTGAGAAACAACCTAAAATATGGATAAAATTTTAACGAAATCCTTGCGGCACTTTTCAAAACTTACTCAAATTACTGAAATACGTACAAATTCAGAGACTTTTAATAATTTCTGAGCTATTTGGTCAAAAGGTCAAACTCCGTCGTATTCATAATAATGAAAAATCAACTACCAACTGCAGTGATTTAAACGGCTGACCCAAATTTTTGACACACAACACAAACAAAAACCACACATGCACACTATCGCGTATGCAAACAAACCTTATTCAGCTGCTCCGAATTATAACCAGCAACCAGGAACAAAATATTTGAGCACACATCCTGCGTCATTGCATTGTCGTGACACACAACCTGACTGTGATCGACCAGGAATTTCGTGTTCGGCATAAATTCCGTGATGCGTAGCATACGTGTGGCGGCCTGCGGAAAACGTAAAGTAAATGATTAAAGCAGAAACAGAAGAATGACCGAAAAATTTCATCCAACATGGCGCATTACTTACAGTGAGAAAATCCAAAAATAACACCAAAGTGCGAAACAGCGGACTCTTCATATCGGAAATGAAGGCGATGGGTGCAAGCGCATGCATTGAAGTGATTTTTTGCGTATACGACGGTTGTTCTGAGCACAGCACCCAAAAGATGGCAGTGCCCTAGAGAAAGAAGAAAAAAAGAAAAAGAAAATAAAAAGTAAAACTGAAATTAACCGCTGTACGTGATGCAACTCTTTTATATATGAGCTACACTCTACTCATCCTTCTACAACCACCCACCTGTGAGTGTCCAATGTAATGCAGCTGCTCGTAACTGGTTTTGGCCAAAATGTAATCAATATTTGCTGGCAAATCGTATTTTCCCATTTCATGAAATGTGAAATCCCAAAATTCCTGATAATCACTATTAAGACTTGTGTGGTTTTTCGAATAGCGATTGCCGCGCGAGTTGCCCATCCAAACATCGTAGCCCAGATCAGACAGCATATAACCTTTGCATTGAAATAATGAAAATTGAACTCAATTAAAATTCCATGCCAGAAGCAAACGTACCACACCGACATGGACTCTCGACTGTCCGGTGCACACTCTCACTCACCCAACCCCGATTTGGGTCCCATCAGCACCCATGTTGCGGATGTATCCAATATGCCATGCATCAGTAGCACTGGTTGTGCGCCACGTTTCGGTATGCGATGCATCTCTAGAATGTAACCGTCTTTGGTGACAACAGTGTGCGTTTCCGAGGGATAGCCATATTTGCGTATTAATTTGGGCTGTAAAAAAGGAAATGAGAGATAGGTTGAAATAAGACGGTAATTTGATTTAATTTTTATTCTTAATTGTTATTGTCTTTATATCAGTGGTTTTATTGGATTGTATTCAACAATATCAAATTGATATCAACAACGCAGTTATTAGAGATAAAGTTACTACGCGGTTTATTTGTTATGGAGTTTACTTTAGAAATTTGATAAACTTCTCAGAGACTTTTCAAAATGTGCGTAAATACATAGGATAATGAAAAAATTTCTCTAAAAAAAAATAGAAATAAAATAAAATATCGCATTCAAACAATTTCTTAAAATTTAGGCGATTATTACATTTCTAAAGTTAATAAAAAGATCCTCCAAAAATATTGCTATAAAAAGATTAACAAGTTTTGAAAGTCTCTTCCTTATGAAGCAATGCTTGAAATCCAATTTTGCCTCGAAAATATTTCTAGTTTACTTTTTTAATACTTAAATTATTTATATTTTCTGTTAAAAATCAGCTCAAAATTACGAGCTATTAAATTTTAGAAGAATTTTAGAAACAAATTTTTCTGGGAACGTAAATAATCGTTATTTTCTATAATTAAAGTCAAAAAAATCACAATGAAGGAAAAGCCAAAATGTGAGTTTGAGCATACAGATGAATTTCTTTTGACGAGAAGCCTAGATATATGACATCATTTTTATTTTAAAAATCAAAAATAATTTTCCGGCAACAAGCAATAAAAGCTTAAGTCGAGTTAAGAAAAATCGAGTTAAGCTTGAGTTAAGGCCATTTTTCCGTTACTTCTGCATGAAATTTAATGTAATTTTTTTATACTTATATATTTAGACCTAAATAATACCTAAATATGAAGATGAAATTCGCTAAGAGCTAATGAAAAATCGGCTCTAACTAAACCTTAACTTCATTTTTCCTAACCCGACTTAAGCTTTTATTGCTTCTTGGTACAGAATTGTCACATCGGATTTCTATTTTTGTCGATCATAAATAATCGTTATTCTGAACTTTAATTTTTTTCGATAAAAAATAATCGTTATTTTGAATTATTATATTTTCGATCAAAAATAATCGTTGTTTTTAATTTCTATTTTTTCGATCAAAAATAATGGTTCTTTTGGATTTTTATTTTTTCGATCAAAAATAATCGTTATTTTTAATTTCTATTTTTTACGATCAAAAATAATTGTTATTTTGGATTTTTGTTTTTCGATCAAAAATAATCGTTATTTTTAATTTCTATTTTTTTTTGATTAAAAATAATCGTTATTTTTAATTTCTATTTTTTTCGATCAAAAATAATCGTTATTTTGGATTTTTATTTTTTCGATCAAAAATAATCGTTATTTTTAATTTCTATTTTTTTCGATCAAAAATAATCGTTATTTTGGTTTTTTATTTTTTCGATCAAAAATAATCGTTATTTTTAATTTCTATTTTTTCTATCGTTCTTTTGGATTTATATTTTTTCGATCAAAATTAATAATTTTTTTTTATTTTTTTCGATCAAAAATAATCGCTATTATGGTTCTTTGTGTTATTTAGATCAAAAATAATTGTAATTATGGATTTTTATAGTTTTTACCAAATCAACTTTTTGTTTGTTAACATATTAGGAAATATATGTGTTATATTCAATTAAATTTTTTAAAGTACTTTATTTGTTTAAAACTAGTCAGGAACTAAAACTTCAATTTCAGATCTCTTGTTCGAAACAACATTTCACTATCATAACTGATTGTAGTTCTGTAAGGAAAGAATATTATTAAGACTTATATTAATTTATCGTTGGTCTTCTTACAAGAAAACATATTAGCATTAATATTGGCTCCAAGTTTTCTTCAGACAAATTGTACCGCATATCGCATATTATTGTTTCCCACGTCATCACTTACGATGATTATTAATTTTTCATTTAATTTTTTGTGACGTTACTTAATTCAGAATTGACACTGACTTTTCTTTACTAATCATTTACCTACATTTGATGTGGTATATATCACAAAACATTATTTAGATTTTATTAAATCTGAAACCTTTCAGAAACACTACAGTATGATTACGTGTGAAACATTACATATGAAATATGTAAGAAACATTTCTTTAACGTCTGGTTTGCAATATTTCTAGTGAAACATTTCTGGAACGTTATGTACTATTTCTGATATTTTCGAAAATGTTACATGCCTCTAACTTCACATCTTTCTGAATTACAAATAGTCCGAATATGAACAAATTTCTTAATGTAACATTTTTTGTTTTTGCGGTCCTGTAGGCTTATTTATAGAATTAGGCTTGAAAAAATTCACCTAAAACTTCAGCATCGTACATCAAACCCCCAACCACTCAAACATGTCAACCACTCAAAAAGTTTGTTTTTTATTACAACTCATATGGAAAAACGACGATATCCGTCATTCGTTTTTCTGCTTTTTCGATTTTTCCATGTTAATTGTATTTGTTTCGCTCATCTCCTGCAGTGACATCGGCCCTACAAGGCATTAGATAATTAAGTTAGTCATATATGTTAATTTTTGAAATCAACCTAACACCTTTAATTTAATTAAATATGTGCCATTAAAGTCAATTTCTAATAATAACTTTACTACGTTATGATGTAAAAACCGGCTCATATACTATAATTATTTCATATAACTGCGAAACTACTGCAGTATTAATAAATTGATAAAATTGCAATGCATTAAGTTAAGATAACATCACAAAGAAGTTGGATTATGTTCATTATTTAATGCGAAAGTAATAAACATAACTTGTTGAAGAAAAATTCATTACATTTACATTAACCGCAGCCGATTACAATTCTTTGAAACATTAAAAACATTAACTTAAATAAAATGAAAACATAATTCGTTACCTACTGACTTATTTTTGTGGCGTTGCCAATTCCGGCGTTTGAATAGCAATTGGCTTATGAGCACGAGAAAAAGTTAAACAAACAAATAAACAGACAAGTTGGTACACCACTTGCATTCTTGACACACAGCCATTGTACAGCTTACAGCTGTATTGACAGCTGTTTAAAGAAAACTTTAACACTTATTGTGTCAATAGCGAAAAGAGGGAAGGATGGCTTCGGTCGAGGCAAATAGTATGTAATAAGTACTAACTGCAATGGACCACAAATATTTTTCACAAGTTACAGATTGGTGTTTTCGGAAAAAGTCTTAAGAAAATGAAAATTAACACTTTTGAAATAAGTTATTTTGCAAGACGGCTCGTGCTAAAGTATAAAATGTCTCAATACTTTTTGAATTTTTTGCTATTGCTTTTCATATAAGGTTGCCAGCTTCAAAAATTTCGCGTATGGCAGCTCTCAATGTTGTGACTATAATTATTAAAACTACCCATGAAAATGGAGAGTTTTTGGGCAAGAATTTGCCAGCAAAACGATGTTCCATAATGATTGAGCTAAAATCTGGTGCACTTTTAAAAATACTCTATATAATAATGAGAAAGGATTCATAAAGCATAACTGGATACTTACATACCCCTATTGGGTTTGAGTTAAGGCCTGGACAGAGTGTGCGCTCAAAGCGAAGCCTAGCGCAAAGCAGATCAATACGAGAAAATTTGGTGAATTCAGTTCTATATAAAGTCGCGTGAGTATGGCAAAATGGTAGCTGATTAGAGCCGAGAGTAAATGCTGCACGGCTCAGTGTGTTTTTACAAGCGGATTATATCTTATATGTCTTAACCCTGAAATGCATGAGACTTTACTTCTGAAAAAAAAAAAATATATGTGATGTAGAAGTGATGAAAAAGTTATATTGACTGTCGGAGTACTAAAAACTCCACTTGTAAAAACACACTGAGCCATAGAGCATATTTTATATTAGTTACATTTCATCTGATTTTTTTTAAAAAAATTATAAACATCCGAGTATTGGACTATTAAGCCAAATGAAATTGTCCAACTACTAGCTTAAGCTTTTTACAAGCGCCATTAAATCATGAACATTGATGCTTGAATTACCTAAGTTTTTAAAGCCCTACGCGTTCTGTAGAACCTGAAAATAACCGCATTAAAGTGAAATATTAATGAAAATCGATTTTAACAGAAATAATTTTAAAAAATTAAAAAAATTTCAAAAATTATAATATTCTTCTTTGTGGCGTATCGGAACAGAAAATTTGTTATAATTATTTTTAAAAAGCTAGCTGTTCAGTACAAAGACAAATTAAGAAAAAATTAGGCTCTAGCAGCCATACTACTTTCAACCGTTGCTAAGCGGAATCATTAGTGACCTTAAAGCCGATTAGCAAACAATTTCTACGCCTGATGATATTTTCATTATTGCAGAGATCTATTGAGAACAGAAGCAAACAAAGAAAAACAACATAATTATGAATTTTGGCTTTGTTTTGTTTCACAAAAGGGGAAACACATCAAGCTTACGAATTCTTACTAATCGCCTTAAAGTCACTGATGATTCCGCTTAACTATGAATGAAACTAGGACGACTAGCTTTTGTAGCTTTTCCTCATTACTTATATTTGTTTTGTGTAATATTTTTTTGGTGTTGATACACACTGTACTGAACAGTAGTTTCATATTATAAAATACTCTTCATCACAGGAATACATTACTTTTCACCTGATTTCCATAAACACAAATATATTACGCGACTTTAAAGTAGTTACTTAAATAACAACTCACGAACGATAGGCAAAATTTTAGGGCTTTTTCCCGCATTCAAACCGACATCCCTACGTTTTCATCTCGCATGACAAAAGTAATCAGCTTTGCCTTTAGCTTCGATTTAAGCGCTCATTCTGTCCGAGCTCTTCCAATCGTTTCACTGTGATATTTTCAAATTTCTTATGAAATGCATATTTCCACAGATGCTGGTTGAAGTTTCAGCAAGGAATAAAAATAATATTCTTAAGCAATTACTGCTGATCTTTGCTGAATACCCTACCGGTTTTTCCTTTGATTTTTTTTTTTTTTTTTTGGTTGGAAAAAATGCACACATCTTGCATTGATTGTTTTATTAAATGTGATGGTGGCTATCGACTAACGCTAAGCTTACAATATATACTTTTTTTTTTAATTAGGATGCTCCGAAAAATTTTTGTTTTTTTACAACAAAGGCGCTCATTACAAACTACTATTCTATATGTCAGCGTACTTATCTCCTGCCTAAGCATTGAGTCTCTAACAAATTCGTCCTTCATGCACGGAGTACTAAATGTATTAATTTAATAAAACTGCATAGGTATGTGTGTATATACAAAAAGTATAAATAAGTACGCACAGTTTTTTCGAGATTCAAGTGATGTCGATAACTTTAAAAGAGATTCTGAAAAAGAGTTACCAACCAACTATTGCTCAAGGGCCAATGACGATTTTTATGGCAAACAAATGCTCTGCAACAGCTAATGTTGCGCCAAAGTATAGGTATTGACTCTAGGAGTGCTAAAGAGCTGTTGACCCTGTTGACTCTGTTAAATGTTGAGTGTTAATTTGAATGTAAGTGGTTATTTTTGTTAGGTGTTGCCAATTTTATGATGATTTTAAACAGACAAATTATTAATTTAGTGCGAAAAGTTTAATGAACCTTAAGCTTGAAATTAAAATTTTTAAGTGATTTTAACTTATGAGCAAAAGATATTTTGCACAAATATACTCAACAGTTCAGAACAACTTAAGCTCAGTAAAAATTCCAATAAAAATTGATAATTGAAAAGCAAAGTCCCATACCAACATGTCTATAAAAAACAACAACAATAGCAATAAAGTACACTGTACTTAAATTCAATGCTTTAAATTAATTTATTTAGACAAGCGAACTATGCGCGAATAAATCATCTTGGATATAACTTTTAAAGAGTTGCCATAAACGAACATGGCAGGCGCAACACGTCAAAAATGATAAATACAAACCCAACTTGCTGATGTACAACAACAAGTGTTTTCAATTACGCCGTTGAATTCAATTGAAGTGCCCGTAGAAAATTGAACAACAATAACGCGGGTATATACAATGCAACATCAACAAAAAAAAAAAAACCAAAACAACTGCGAAGGTGCTATGCTACAAAGTCGATATATCGATTATAAATGAAATATAACTTGAAATAAAAAAAAACCTAAAGACTAACCTTGACAAAGAAAAATCCAATAAAAAAAAAAAGATTTTTAAAAAATTAAAACTCGACAGCTCAAGGAAGTCATGTGCGAGTTACAAAAATTGCAATCAAGTGCAGCATATGAGAAAGTTACTATAATACTCGTTATGAACAACGAAAATGTGGCATTTAAAAATACTAAAATTATAACAAGAAACGTTATTGATGTGTTAACATCTTCACTGGTCGGTATGTTAGCATATCTACACTGTAGCGATTTCGCGGAAAAGTAACGCTTACCCAACGTTATTGGACTGTTTTCGACCCCATCAATATTTTTCTGCTTTCCCAACATCTTCAACTTTTTGAACATTTTTTCGATTTTCAGTTCAGTATTTTTTGACTTTCTCAACATTTTTTGACTTTATCAAAATCTCTCAATGTAACATATATTAACGATTTCCTTTTTTTCACATTTCTCAACTTTTTAAAAAAAAATTTTAACTGCTTCAACATTTTTTTCGATTTTTTTCGATTTATTATTCAATATATTTTAGCATAAGGAATCTTTCGTATATAGCAATATATTTCTTGTGCAATAGTTTTAAACCAAAAACTTAACGAATGTCATCGACCAAGCACCGTATTCGCCTGATATGTCTTTTTTCTGTTTCCGAAGGAAAGACATTTTGAGTCGGTTGAAACCATAGCAGTAAATTTGCTGAGGAAACTAGAGGCTATTTCTCAATCAGCATATGAAATATGTATGAAACGCTATCGTACTTGTATTGCAAGGTGTCAACAAAAAAATTGATAAACATCCCACTCGGCATGTAACGTTTCGTAAATGTTTCATTTCCCTTTCAGAAAGCTTTTTACATTATTTTAAACGCTTCTGAAACGATCCATAAACTTTCTTAAATTAAGGGACAAGATAACTAAAATTTTGTAATACGTCATTGGACTTTGAATTATCATTTCATATTACCCTCTTCTTCAATTGCGTTGATACTTAATTTGCATTTTTTTTTGTGACGTTTCTTAATTTATAATCGGCATTGATTGCACAAAACTATACTTAACAGAGATCCAGCCTGGAAACTTACACAGATTTCTTTGCTTAGCATGTACCTGTCGTATATATGTATATGTAAAAAGTACTCGTAAATACTCGTAACAAAAAAGGAATATGAAATCATAAAACATTATATACATAGATTTTATAAGAAAAAATCAGTTAACAATAAATTTGAACCTCTCAGAAACACTTAAGAATAATTGCATGTGAAACCAGGAGCGTTACTTCACCGTAACCTTATGGGGGGGGGGGGGGGGCAAGTATTATAATTCCACCACTATTAGATGGTTTTATTGAATTGTTGTATTGAGTAATAGCTAGTATCAGATCCTTGGGGGGGGGGGGGCAATGCCCTCTCCAGCCCTACCGAGTTGACGCCACTGTGTGAAACATTAAAATTGAAAAACATCTGGATAATTTCTATTGAGTGACTATTAATGCTATTAAGCACATTGCATGACACATACGTATGCAATATAATGCATAGCTTCGCTGCACCCTACATTCGGTTTTAGTCACTTTCTATTACTAGGGTTGTGGAAGCTGTTAATTTTTTGAATTCTATGTAGCTTAACTATGTATTATATCCCTTTCAAGTTTGTAGGAAATGCCAATAATTAGTATACAGAAAGCTCCAAGACAGACAATGAAGTTTGCGTAAATTCGAAGGAAATTAAATACAGAGCAAGATGAAGAAGTGTCATCTTGATTTAAAATCAACGTAGCTAATAGTCGGGACATCAACAAACATACATATGTATGTATATTTGGACAATCTGACTGCTTCCAGGTTGCTCAGCATTTCAAAAATCGCCTTAAGCGGATCACGGCGCTAAGAGACATAGGTGAAAACTGTAAGGTAGATGACCACATACATATAAGTTTTTTTAGATAAATAATTTATTGAGACGCCGCATATAAATATTTTAATAACATTTCAGTTATCTCAAAAAAAAAAAAGCTTCTCAATTTTGACATACAAAAACTTTAGCAAAATGAGATATATTTCACTTAAACTTTGCAACCCCCCCCCCCGCCAAGTCCTGCGCCAGGGACGACGGCACCCTCGTGATTCTTATGGCATCGGATAGCTGAACAAATTACGCCAAAAGGATGATATATTGGTAGAATTTTATATAAGTCCAAATCTACACAAGAAATGGAACAATTGCTTTCAAATGCTTATAAATCAAATCTTCTGATCAACTTCACTGGAAAATCCGTAAGGTATTTTCAGTCATAATATAAAAAATATCCTACACCGATAAAAAAGACCGTACTAAATTTGAAGAACTGCTTTCCTCCGATTTAGTGTAAAAATTTTCCTAAATCTAAGTTATTTTTCCTCATATTGATGAAAATATCGTTTCATTTAGTAATTGAGCCCTTTGAAATGAGTTCATGTTTCATTAAAGGAAGTCAAAGCTCTTCCTCAAATATAGAGTTTGTGGTTTTAGTAAAATTTTCCTTTGAAATAGTAAATTTTTCTTTGGGAAGAATTTTTGAGGACAACTTGTTCCTCATTTGAGTAAAAATTTCCTCAATCTAATGGAATGTTTTGTTTAAGGAAAATCGTACTCAGTTTTAGTTAGTTTCTTCAAAAAATTTACTATAACGTAGGAAAATTTTCCTTAATAAATGAGTGGCAACACTCGCTGCTTTACTCGCTGAAATTAATATCTATTCTTCTCGTAAGTATTCTGTTTTTGCCTATATATTTATAGTTCTCTACTTGTTTTTTAAATAAAAAAATAAAAAAATTAAAAAAAAAAAAAATTATGTCGTCGCCGGGATTTGAACCGAAGCTTCCCTGATCAGACAATGGTTGTTACATGGGCAGTTTAACAACATCATTTTAGTATATCTTAAAAATGTTGTCGGTGGCTGAGTTGAGAACACAGGTTCAATTCTCTGATCGGGTGACGACAGGTAAAAAAAATTTAAGTTCTTCTTTGAAGTTTTAAAAACGTATTACAATTAAAATAAGAATGACTGACAATAAGTAACCAACAAATAAGAAAATAGAGGAAATAGAAAATTAACAAATTTTTTTTGAAATCAACGAATTTATTTCAAGTAAATTTCTTTCATTTAAGGATACCTTCATCCTTAGAAAAAGTAAAATTTTCCTCAGTTTTATAACCTTGTCCTCACATTGAGTAAATTTTTCCTTATTTCAAAGCAGCAACATTTACTTGTACTAAGGAATCCAATTTACTTCTTTTGAGGAACCCATGGCTTTAGCTCGTATTGAAGGACATTTTTTCCTTACATTTAGGCATTTTTCCTTAAACGGAGTAAGTTTTTTTTCGGTGTACAGAATCACCATAGTTTTCTGCTTT
Organism: Meiosimyza platycephala; assembly: GCA_963662105.1. NCBI lineage: Eukaryota > Metazoa > Arthropoda > Insecta > Diptera > Lauxaniidae > Meiosimyza > Meiosimyza platycephala. The sequence continues at coordinate 22,852,331 of OY759210.1, forward strand.
TCAACTTCTCACAAAATCATTTTTGTAATTCATTCTAAAAACTTATAGCAAAACAAAATTCTGATTCTCAAAATTTGCAGCAAAGCAAAATTTTTTCAGTCATTTAATTGATTAACATACAATTCGCAATGTTAAAATCAGCATCACTGACCTTTCTCAACAATTTCGCTTTTTCACATTATCTATTGACTGATTTTTATAGCTTCCCCACGCTACACACCCTGCTCACTTCCTCTTCTGTAGATACATCAATTAAATGATTTGCAACTTTTATGTGTCAATTAAATGTTTTTATCGCTTTCAAGTGACCCACTATATGAATGGTAAGTTTTTTCTCTATCGTTTTCTTTTCACCATTAGGCGCATCAGTGCCGACATCAAATCTCATCAGCAGTTCGTGCGACGACAAAGTGTTGATCATCACGTTAATTCATTTCTCACTGTGTTAATTGATGTTGTGCTGCCATGGAACTCACGCATCGTCGAAGGTGTTGTTGGCTACTGGCTATTTCTGTTTCTTGGCCAAATAGATAGATGCTCAAGACAGATAGCTATCTGTCGTCGACTTCTTTGTATTTGCATTTGCATTTGCGTTTCTTCCACAATCATCGATTGTCTGTAACTCAGAGCTTTTGAAATCCGCATAATTTGCTGCGCCTCATGCAAAACAATGGGTTTCATTGTTTTCTTTTGTTGTTGTGATGTTGATTTGTATGGTAAAAGGGAGTTTTGCTTACAGATTTTGTAATTAACCTTGATAATGACTTTTGGTAGACTCTGCATATTTTTCTCGTTTTATATTTTATTATTTAGGTTATGCAAATAAATCGTTGAGCTGAGTATGTGTGCTGAAAATGCTTTGTTTTCTATTTGTATTCAAGTTGCTTGCTATTTATTGAGTTGAGGTCAAGATTAAATTTTAAGAACAAACAAGTTTTTTTTTGAAGAAAATTTCTTCAGTCTTCATAAAATTTTTTTAAAATTCATATAGCAATTTTTCACTTTCAATTTCCGAAGTCTTTTGTAGGGACCGAATTGTTTAAAGAATTTAAAATAAATTGTTGAATTCATTTACGTCAGAACGTACGTGCTTAAATTCGTAATGACAACTGTAGTAGTTTTTGTCATAAGAGAACTTATGTTTCCATCATTTTAGTTATATATTTTGTTTTGTTTTCTATAAATGCAACAATTTAGGTGATGCTTTACGAATACCAAATGAGATTTCCTTATGCGTCTGCATTAAAATAAATTCAACAAATTTTTATAACAAATTCAGTTAATGAATGATAAATTAATTTCAAATTCAATTAACTAAAACTATTGATCCGATTGAGACAAAAATTTCGTTTGAGAGCAAACTTTAATTAAATAAAAAAAAACAGCTGAGTGCAAGTACTCAAGACGTGATGTGATGAACATGATGGTTTTTGTTTATCATATTAGTAGAAAAAAGTTATTAAGTTGGCCAAGGACTAAAAAGTCGTAAAATGTAGAAAATATAGAGTTATAGAAATTGAGGATGATATTGAATAAGTTGAAAAATATTGAAAATTGATAAATCTTTTGAAAAAGATAATAAAATTTTATATGAATTATTATCATGACTCCAACAGCAAATTAACAGCAGTATGGACTTACTTCCATACCAAATACCAAAGTTTAAGCTATGAATCGATTACAAGTGTTTGAATTTAAGAAATAATTTTTTTGAAATAGAAACACTTCAATATTTATTGTATTTTTTATTTTTTTTCCAACAGTTATTCCTACATTTAAGAAATTACAATGTACTTGTCTTTGTGAAATATAGCAACAGCCTTACTTTTTAATCTGCAAAACAAACTGTTTAGAGATTTTGGATCTGACCACCTACTGGTTACTGGCTATCTGTGTACGACAATGCCAAAATTGACAATTCTTGAAACCTTTTCAAGACTCTGGAGACTATGATCAACAACCTTTGAATAATTATGTTGCCTCGGAGTAGAGTTTGCGAAGAAGTAAAACTTTGCTTCAGTATTATTCGGGAGCATTAATTGCCGTTTCCATAGAATTTTGTTGAAAAACATTCCATTTTAGAATCTTCAATGGTAAAGTCTTAAAAAGGCCTTAGCTTACGTTATCTAATAATTTTTTCCACATACGCAGGTGATTAAGAATTATTCTCCATTCTAGTTTTCCTAGATTTTAAAAGGCTATTTAAGATTCGGAAAGTCTGTAATAAGAAGCTTTTAAGGAGGCATGTCCAGTCGTGGCCGTGAAATTTAGAGCATTTTCAATATTTTTTTTTTTTTTTGGTATTAATTTAATTTATTTAATAAAAGTGATAATGTGGAATTATAACATAATGTTTCAACTTGACTTGACGAAAGTTTAAAAGAAAATATTAAAAATAAAAAAAGTTATAGCTGGTTGTGTTAGACATTGTCCCATACATAGTGTCTTACGGTGACCATCACAAATCCATAACAAATCATCCAAAATCAATCGGATAAGAAAAATTAGTTAGCTAAATAAATAATCTAGTGCCTGACGAAGGCTTTTTTTTAAAAAAAAAATCAACAAAATGGCTGCTTCAGGAACATTTACCTCCTGATTTTCGGTAAAAAACCAACAGTTAATTGTTCATAAAAAATCGATTTTCAAAAAAAAATAAAATCCTTCGATCAGGCACTAGATTTTTATGTTTTTCAAAAACTGTGTAAATTTCATTGAAATCTACCAGCCGTTTTCGAGTTACAGTAGTCACCGGTTCCGAAAACATAGTTTTGAGAAAAACGCATTTAAAGTTTTACACTCGGTACTCTTACCACCGAGAGCTCTTTGGTTATTGACGTATAATTCCAAAAGTAATGTTGGATTGACTTCAAATTTTCTTAAAATTTCTTAAAAAATTATTCAAGTCTTATGATATTAGGTATTTATTAACTTATTATTCAGGTCGTTGATAACGAATATGAAGATTAATTTTGAATAAAGAAGCAAAATAGCAATTTCAAAAAAATTTAATTATTACTGGTCGAATTTTTATGAAATTCGCTATTAACGTGCTTCAAGGTATGCTGATTTTGAATCTGTTGTCAAATTAAAAAAAACTACGATCTCTGAAAATATAGGTATGGAGGAGATAGTTGTAAATTTTATAGAATTTTTTTTAATGGCGTTGCTTAAAAATTTCTATTGAAATTTGGAAAATAATTGCATCCAATCCAATGACCAAATATGACAAAAAAAAAATATCAATTTCAGAAATTTTCTTGGAGAGGTACATAGCTAAAATCAGCAAGGAAAAATAGCTTAATGGTTGCATCAATATACAATCATTGAAATTCAGATTTTGATGACACTGAGTTAAATATGTATTTAATAGACCACCATAGATTTTTGTTTGTTTGCGTTCACTTATCCACTTTTATTTTTGTGCTTCTTTTTGCCACTAAATATTTGCATACATTGTTTGATGAAACTGCTGAATTAGTTCTATCAGCATTAGTTATTGCATTTCAAAAATTTTGTTCGCATGAAAGTGCCACGTGCATTTGTCGAAACTATAAAATACCTTTTTGCAATAATATGCAGCTGAAATAGCATTACATGTCGGCATGAAAAATATTATTTTGTCAAAAAAAATTATGTAATTTGTGGTCAAAGCATCGCTGCTGCAAATATGTTAGAAATAACACCGATGAACAGTATCACGCTTTGTAGGCAGTAATGTTCACAACTCAAGCCACAGCTCTAGCTTCTTTTTATAAATCTCAGAGAAAAAAATCGACATAATTTAAAATGAGTTTTGAAGGGGAAGAGCAGTACTTTCGCACGCCGTAACAAATTTTCATGAGAAATGAATTTTTGGAAGGATGCAAGTTGAGGGATAAAACCTTTTTCAGACAACCGTGATATTGTCTAGATCGTTGGCAGTAAATTGACCTTATATGACCTTATAAAACATTCTACAGTTTGCATTTCTGCATGCAAAGTGTGTAAAATATTAGATAAGCAAAATCTTCTGTTAAAAAAATTTTCTCAACAAATAAAAAAAATCCAAAATATAATTTTAACGACTATGAAAAAAATACATATTAATGTCGGTCCTTAGGCACGCAGAATGCGCGGGCTTAAATCCTGCCACAGATAATTCTTTTAAATTTAATTTTAGTTACAAATTTTTTTATAAAATCATTTGACTAACACCACTTGATCCCTAGTAGTAAAATTTTAACCTGCTTTGTTTTTGGAATATTTTGAATGCGAAGGCGCTTCGTATAAAATTCATAATTTTATGTGCACATTACAAAAATCTTCTGGAATTAGTTCTTCCAAAGATTAAAGATATTTTTGGACCACCAGATATTATGCACCTATACACACGACACGTGTAGTGAAATCATGGATTTCTAGCCAAAAATTTTGAAACCTTAAATTTGCCAGCCTTAACATTATTGAAAATGTTTGAGGTTGGCTAACCCGTAAAGTCTACGAAGGAGGAATACAATACAAAACTAAGGATGAGCTTATGGAAGGAATAAAAGCAGCAGGTACCGATTTTTCTCATGATTACTTAAATTCTCTATACAAGTCAATGAAATGCAGAATTTACAAAGCTATTGCGAATAACGGTAAAAGTATACATTTTTATATAAATATTCAGATAAAAATATTACAATAAAATCAATTTTGTAATACAAACAATTTATTTTTGTTTCATTTATAGAGCAATTAAAAAGTGGTTCTATCCTGGTGAACCAAGAAAAAAAGACAAATTTTATACATGATTATAAGCAATTAAAGAAAAGTACCGTTATAATGCATTGGGAATTGATTTTAAGTCTTTAAGTAGTGCATTACAAGTGCTTTTATATATCTGAAAAGTTTGAGTATTTATTGTTTCTGCATTCACAATTTATAGAGATTTTTTGCATAAAATTCAGTTGGTTCTATCCTGCTGAACCACAGTGTATGTGATATTTGAACTTAAAGCAAATATTTATTTCACCCATTGTTAACTAAACATTATCAAATACATAATGTTATATACAATTGAATCGTTTTTCTCTGTTATTTCAAAAAAAGAAAAAAACTGGAATTGCCCAAAATGTCAGATATTCTGCAAGGGGATAATAAATTTATATATGGCTCAAAAATGGATTAATTTCTTTTATAAGAAAATTTTCCTGTCCTTTATTATTTGACGTATTTTTTATTATTTATTATATAAGCGAATCAAAACTGATTAAAAATTTTTGATAATTTATAATTTTCTGTTTTCAGCCCACTGTGCGCTGCAGCAAACAACAAGATTCCACTAGGTAAGCAAAAACTATTAAAATTTATTATTAATCAAATGATCAAATAAAGAATTACAACAACAAAAGCAAATGCCAAACACAACAACATGTTAAATAATTACAAATAACATTTGAATTTCAATGGAAATAAAAACATAGTAGCAATAAATGACAGAAAACAAAAACAAACAAAAAAAAAAACAAAACAGAAACAAATTGATTTTCGTGTTTCTGCAAATTTGGAAATTTCATTTTTATTGGCCAACATTAGGAGTTTCAATTACATTTGCAGGCGGTGCGGCGCGGCAGATGTCTTCATGTTTCATTTTATACTTGTGATTTATCACATCAAATGTTAAGTAATTTTATATTGTCGATTATTTGTCATTTTTTGTGTTTGTATTTTTTTTTTTTGTTTCTTTTTTCTCACAAAATAAACATTTGGCAACGCTGCATGAAGGGCGTTGCTTGTGCTCGATGTTAATCAAGGGCTCAAATGAAAAAGTCAGTGGCTTTTTAGCGACTTCTTTTTTTTTAGCACTCTGCAATAAAGCAGCGGCATTATCTTTATGGCGTTGATCATGACCGAAATTAATTTTATTTGATTTTTTATTTATCGTCATGTTATTGTTGAATTAATGTCGTTACATACTTATGTGAATAAAAAATGATGTTAACTTGTCGATAATTTTTTATACCTTGTTGTACACATATTGTCAAAGATTTTCTTCCATTATCAGAATAGAAAATATTTTATAATTTGAGCTGGCAATTCGTTGGTTAATAAAAAAAACCAAAGGGCAAATGTTTAAGTAAATGTTAATAGAGGTCTAAGAAGTTAGAGCGACTAACTATTGCAAACAATTTCTGCATCAATTTTTTTTTTTTGATGGGGCAAAACTCAATGAAACTATTTTAATTGTTTTTGCAAACAAACAAAAAAATGTTTTTTACATGTAAATTTTTTTTTTCTTCACAGAATTCATACTCAAATTTGCAAAAAGATATGGATTAAGTTCTTATAAACATTTTAGCTAAGAAACATTTAAAATTATTGAATAGTATGATTTATTTTTATAGCATTTTTTAAATAAAGTTTTTGTTTAAATCATTATTAAAGGTGCATTTATCAATAGATTTTTATCAAAATATTTTTATTGGAAAGGTATTGAGCTCTTTTTTCTGTTGATATATCGTATGATGTGTTTGTGTGTGCATATAAAATTGAAGAACAGAGGGATAACACCACATAATCTATATTATCTACAGCTGTGGATATATAAATGGCACATTTTTTTATATTTTCTTTCTAATGCTACAGTATCGTAAATATTATTAACAAACAACAAGTGTTTTGTTTTTTGCAAAGATATATCCTTCATATTTAATAATAATATGAACTTCAGCTATAATCCATTAATCAAAAAAAAAAAAATTATCAAAATGTAAAAAAACTGATAAAATGAGCGGGACACATAAATGGCACAATCTGGAGAAAAAGAGAAAATATCGTGTTCCAATTGCATTTGTTGACTTTTTGGTATGCAAAAACATTTAGATCATTGAGATCTTGTGCTGTAGACTTTGTTTTTGATGATAGCTTTATACGTGCGACTCACACTCTCCACAATTTTTCGCGTTTTGTTTTGGATCTGACATACTAATCTTTCTGTGCGGCAGAACAAATATCGGCCATATTTGTATAAATTTTTTTTTACGATTTCAACCTTGACTTCGTTCTACAGGTTCTCTATTGAAATTAAGTCAGGGCTCCGTGCTGGAAAATCCAAAACATCGATCTTTTCCGCACAAAACCCATTACTTTGTACTTTGGAGGAGTATTTAGTGTCATTATATGGCAAAAATGTCCACTTAATTGGCATGGAATGAAGTGCATGTGGTTCCATATGGTTTGTCAATGTGTCCAAATATTGAAACTTGTCCATTTTGTCATTTATTTTTATAAGCGGGCCTACACCATGCCAACAAAATTCATTACAGACCATAATGCTTTCACACCAGAGTCTTGCCATCTTCTGGGTGGAACAAGCATTGTACTCTTGCCATTTAGGACAATCAACAAAGGTTTTCCTATCCGATCTCATGCTATTGATATTCGTTTTGTCACTCCACAACATCTTTTTCCAAAAATTTTTATTTTTCTAGACGGTAAAACATCGTAAACATACGTGAACATCGTAACTTATGGTACACTTTTTTAGTATTTATTATAAAGAGAGGGGACTGAAACTTATATCATTTGAAAGGTACTGTTTCGTAGATGTACAGAAAAAAAAATATTTGTAATATGTGCTGTTAAGGCAGGTAAAATAAAGAAAACATACGCGCATTATTCCCCATGCAAAACGTTTTAACCAACGCCCGAATTTAGAAATTTGCCGCCCATAGGCCATTCATAAATTGCCGCCCCTCTTCACTGGTGAATATGTGGAAAAAAAAATTTTAATATAAAAAGTGAGGATCTTTTATTTTTTTCTTTTGCTTGCCAACATTTTGTTAGATATATTCCCCCTGTGTAAATCTCACCATCACCAATGCATTACCACTTAAAAAATTTTTCAAAGTTCCCAATATTTGCCGCCCCTAAATTCTTGCCGCCCTAGGCACAGGCCTAGTGTGCCTCTAAGGTAAATCCGGGCCTGTTCATGGCTGCATGTGGTACAGACAAGGTGAGGTGAGGTGAAATGAGGTAAGGTGAAAAGTGAAATTAAATAAGAACATGGTCCATGGACAAAGACGTTTTGTTCGTCATAGGTTGGCAAAATTCTTCTAAAGTTAAAACTCGGTGGGTACGGTCCAGTTTCGACCACATTACGATACTAGTTCATATAAAATTGCGTATATGCGAATGATTTGTAACGCTTTGGCGCGAAATATATTGAACTGATTTAATAATTTATTTTTAAAAATAATATATCTATTATTTATGTCGAAATTGTTTTCAAGAGTCCCTCTAACTTTTCCAACTTTATTGGGCTAAATCTAAATTTCGAAAAATTTTCAATTTGAAATTTAACGAAAACTCCAATATTAAATGGTTCGCTATTTCCCTAATTTCCTTATTCAGGTTTCCTTATTGGTAAATCCATGTTTTTGTTAGAAAAAAACATTTGTTTTTTGAGAGAAAACATTTATTGTTTTAACCCATTATTTATTGTGCCCGTGAATGCCTTTATTTTATTTAATTGTTTACTATAGTATAGAAAAATAAAGATATACACTGAAAAGAAAATGTTTTAAAATCGTGTAATAATTTTTTTTTTTTACTTAATTTTTCTTTAAAGCCCATAAAATAATAAACACAAAAATCTTAAAATGATATTTTTTGTAAAAAAAAAATAAAATTAAAATTTAAATTTTCGATGGCACACCAACAATTTTCTGTTTAAGGGGAGAACGATTCGATTTTTCGTCCACATTAGTCATCTCAAAGAAGATGTTCTTAAGGCGGATTTTTTGGGTCCCACTATGCCAAAATATGATGGCATACCTTGTTTTATGCTCTTCTTAGGGTTTGTTGAACAGCTCATCATTGGTTATGATGTTTGGCCAGATGAAACGAGTAATTATTGCATTATTATTGACGTTGCTCATTGGGAATAGTGTTTAAAGGCAGGACTCTTTGTTAACTTTTAGAGACCACTGAAGTGCTCTTGACTAGAAAAAAAGTAGCTATCCCTAAACTTGTACACCATTGAACTCTCTTCCCAAACTATACCTCTAGTAATCGTTCTAAATAAGAAATTGTCTTGGAATTCACATTTTTAATCCGACGAGCTACTATGCAAAGGCCGTATGGGGCTGTTGAATATGATTTTCTGAATGTATTAGGTTCCAAATCGTATACATAACCAGGTGGCACTCAAATAGAATTCTGTTCATTTGAAATAAAACAAAGTTTGGTTAATTTTTGCACAACTTCTCATAATGCTTTAAAAAGTTTCAACAACACAATAACACTGTGGGGGGTATAATATTGTCCGCAACAATATTGTCGACGATTTAAGGGAACATTCGGGAATAACTCATATCAGTAGTGCCACAACCTTTTTGTGAGCTGGAACTGTTAAAAATAATGGGTATGCTATACTATGCATCTAAGCAAATATAAGCTACGATTTCTCTCTGCTATCATTTTTCTCTGCTAAGGTTACTAACTGATCGCTATCCATTGATAGCAAAAAAGAAGGATGTCAATGAAACTGAGTGTAGGCTTTATCTAGAAGACGATGAAGCTACAGAGCTTTCCTTAGCCTGACTGATATTGGACAATATTTTGCAAATGAAATAGCAGCTTCTTTAAAAAAGTGGAACGTCTTTGTCTTAACTTCGCTTCAATACTAAAGAATATTTTTTTTTGTGACAGCGACAGCTTTTAAGCAGGAACATCACACTTTACTTAAACTCTTATCTGCTACACCTAAAAATTTTGAGCAAAATTATTGCTGCTTCCTGCCACAGTAAAATGTAAAATTTGTACCCCAACAAATTGTCAAAAACGTTCGGTAGTTAAATTTGGCAACATGTGACAAGAAAAAGATATCATTAGATATTGTCAATAAACTTTTTGTATGCAGCACAGCAGCAAACAACAGACAACAAAGCCAAAAGCGGCTTAAGTAAAGTGTTGCCAGCTTGAAAAAAAAAATAAATAAAAATGAAATTGCGCACGTACGGAATTGCATAATATTTATTTACAAGAAATGCGTTACTACTGTTGGTAGTGTTGTTGTTGCTGCTTTAAGTGTTGGTTACATTTTTTGTTTTCATTTTCGTTTTTCTTTAATATGCACAACATACAACAACATGCTGCACGAGCAACAACAAAGAATAATAATCAAAATTTTTACTTTTAATGCAACGGCTGCCGCCGCAGCGACACCTGTGGGTGACTTTGAAATATAGGTTACGGGTGCGTTACCAACATGAAAGTAAAAATGAAAATAAATTAAAATAAAATTATTATACAAGAAATGCATTTTGCCATTAACAACTAAAAATTCATTTATTTCGTGGCACTACGCTGGAATAAGGAAATATTTCAGTTTTCCTGTCGAAAATTTCCATATAACATTCGTGCTTGAAATAATTTTTTTTTTTCATAAAATTTTAACTGACTCTCTCATTTACAATTTGATTTAAAATAATTGTGCCAAAATAATAAACGCAATGAAGAAATGAAAACAAATGCCATAAAAATAGAGGAAAACTGCCATAAAAGAAAATGAAGAAAACAGATACAAAAACATAAACAATGCGGAAGTTTCAACTCTGCTTTAAATTCAAAGCTTAGCATTTTTCACAAAAATATTTGTTATAATTTTTTAATTTTAATTTTTTATTAATTTAATATTTTCATTTGTTGGCGTATCTAAGAGAATAAAATTTCCCACTTAACGCTAATGGGTCTTTCTTTCTTCATCCAATTCGGTGCATCTGTGTTGGTTGTTTTCAGTAGTTTTTGTAAAAAATCTTAGTATTCGCACTCATGTGTGGTACACTAATGACAATTGACAGCTATTAAAACTTGTCATGCTTTAGAAAATAATTTACAACTTGGGTCTGTTTAGCTCTCGTTTTTTATTAGACCCGAAAAGTTTTGAACATATATTAAACCTTATAGAAGAATATCAAAAACGTTTTGTTCTTTTACTGAGCGTGGCACCACCCCTCACAGGAAAATACGCTTTCACTGCCAAACTAATAGACTAATTTTTATAAAATCAGGTACAGAGATATATTGAATACTAAAGAAATGTATGTATTTGATTTTAAGTGGGTGCTGCCACGCCCCTATTGGACATTTTTTTTGAAGCTAATTTCTACTACTAACTAAGTTCATAGACCGATTTTGAGGAATTTTGGTATGGAGATAGATTAAACCTTAAGGGAGGGCTAGACATCAGAGGCGCTATAACTTTCTAAAAGCGGGTGTGGTATTCGTTGCGTGGCGGGAAGTGGGGGGGAGGGAGGTGTTTCAAAAATTATGAAATTTTTAATTTTACGATTCATGATTATGATGAAATGTAGCATATCTACAATAAAATTCTCAGTGATTATTGTGTATATAAAAAACGTTTATTTCGTCAGAAGGTACATCTTTTGATAACGCATACACATTTGTTCTGCATAAATTTTTACCATTGAATTTGTCTAACATTTTTTAATGTCTATTCTATCAATCAACTCGTGGTATATGAGTAAAATCGTAACAACAGTCAAACGTTTTTGACCCATCGTTAAACGCATATACGTTATCAGCCTCTTAAGAGTCGAAAAACTCCTCTCATTAGTGCAAGAGGATGCTGGAATAGTCATTAATAATTTCACAAATCAAACGAGTTCTGGAATGAAGTCCTTATACCATAGATGTTTCTGTAAAAAATCTACTACATCTCCTACACTTTTCAATTAACTAAAATATTTTTTTTAAATCATCTTTATTGAGCAGTTAGTTACCGTTCGGCTACGGTGCCACATCAACCAATCAGCGCGATAGGTTGATGAAAAAACGCGCAAAAAAATCCTGTGTTGAATTCCACATGTGGAATTGTCACGAGTGTGAAGTTCTAAACACACGCAACAGGTCTTCCGGCGCCCCTGCTAGATATGCATAGGCATAGGACAACATGATTTAATCGGATAAAAACGCTGATCTGTGTTTTCTATTGTCACTTTAATGGTTGAATATCATCTAGTGGGCGAGCTCGAGTTATATTTAAAATGCGGTTACACTGATTGCCTTAAAACTACGACCCAGAACGCACATAGACGCACAAGTTTCAAAAGTTTATTTATACTTGAAAGGCTAAAAAACTAACTTCAGAGAACAATACGCTAGTTCAGAAATCATTGTATCGTGCTCTGTTCAGACTTTCAACAACACAAGAGCTACTGACAAGGCACTGTAAATCACGAGGATGGAAATGTGATGATCTGGGGTTGCTTTCCTGGAAATAGTTTGGAACTCCTACAAAAAATAGATGGAATTATGAATAGGTTCAAGTACCAAGAAATCCTGCAATCTGTGATGCTTCTTCATGTAGAGTGGAATTTGCCAAATTTATTGCAATTTCAGCAGGACAACGATCCAAAACATACCTCAAGGTGTGTGAAAGATTGTTTTAAAAGGAAGGAATTCGTGTTATGAAGTGGCCAGCACAATCAAGAATCTGTGGAAAATAGTCAATAAAAGAATCAAAAGAGAAAGTGCAGGAGGAGATAAGAAAAAACTTTTTGGTGCTTTGACAGAGCCTTGGGTCGCTTTATAAAAAAAGACAATAGACAGCCAAGGAGATGACCAGTCGTTATTAAAAACATGGGATATTCTAAAAAATATTGATCGCAATGTTCAGCCCAATATGTTTTGTCGCGTGAATTTTCGACATATTTTGGTTTTTTTCATATCAAAATTTTAATTTTGTATTAAATAAAATTTTGAATTTAAATACATTTTTACAGTTTAACTTTGATAATTCGAGATGCTTATGAGGTTTAACATAAATGTGTATTCAGTCCAATATGTTTTGTCTGACACTGTATATATTTACTACCTAGTGGTACTAGCGGCTTCGCACGCAAACCCCCCGTTGTGTTTTTATTTTCATAATGAAATTACTCTCTTAACATCACATTCTATGTACTCTCTTCAAAAATAAAAAAAAAATATAATGAGAGTTTGTTCTTTGATCTTCGAAGCCAAATACAAATGAAAACAAAAATTACAACACAGAGTTTAAGAGCAGCATAAGTATTAACAAAACGACAATTTTTGTGGGAGTTTTTGAAAAAGTTCTTAAAAAAAAAAATTATATTTAACTTTAAGAAATGAAAAAATAAGTATGCTATAACCTTTTCTGGCACAAATATGTTGTTTAGAAAAAAAATTTATTAAAATCGGTCCAGTATATTGTGGGCAAAAGCGTTACAAAGCATTTCCATAACAGCAATTTTATATAGATAGTAGAGAATATTAGCTCAATGTTACTATAGACTATTGGTTGATGGCTTGGCATAAGCACCAAAAATATAAATTTAAGTGTTTTTATTGTAGGGCAGGAGCCAAGCCCCAATGACCAATCCCGCTCATATTTTTCGAGTAGTTTTGGCCCCAACAATGTTCATCTAAGTATGATGCTTCATAACTGTAGCTGCCATAGATGCCAAGTTATAGCGTTTTAAGTGATTTTGTTGTATAGAAGCTGCCAAGTCCCGTTGTTCTTTTTTCTGTCGTTTTGCTTTGATTTTTTTTTTTTACTTTTGCGGTTTTAAGCTTGTTTTCAGAATAAAAAAATGTACTTATGTCACTAAGAATAATTCTTGGCATATTGACATACTACATGGCCAAGTTCATAAAATCCGAACTGTTTATTCCTTGCGTTCTACACCATGCAGGTTTTGAAGAAAATAACAGAAGCAACAGAAACTTCCTGGATAGTGTCTGATTTTCAGTAATCGTTAAGATTGTGTACTGTAGCTATTAAGGTAGGCTTGTCTAAGAGTTCTTGATTAAATCAAAATAGTCTTTTCGAATGGGAACAGTACACCTTAAACTTAGATTTCCTGTATACCTTTGTCTGAGAATTCTCCAGTCTTTTAGGTAAGCACCTTACCATGACCTTATTCGCCTTTAATGAATTAAAGATTATTTAAAAATCTCAGATTCATAGAATAATAGCCAATCTACGACTATAACAAACTGTACAATTTTCCCCATTATGTTGTCTGCATTTTCATATTTTTTTTTTTTATTTTACCAAACTGCCAAATGTCAATGAACCACACCGTTGTTTCTTGTCAAGTCGTTTCATTTTATCGCTTCTGCTATCGTTGTTTCTACTTCTTTAACTTTTAGTTATAGCAAAAAGTGTGAATATCATTTGACCAAGTTAAGACTAAGAATGTTTTTTATGTTTTTGCGCTTTTGTTTCGTTGTACCAAAAGCGCAGCTCATCTTGAATTAACATCTTAACATTGTCTTGGTCGTTAAAATTGATGTCATCGATTACTTACAATTTCATTTGACATTTTTTTTTGTATTCCTAACGTTACGTTCCAATTCTTCTACAGTTAAGCTTGGCTTAAGTTCAAAATTTTCTTGTGTTAACCTTATTTTACTTTGAAGCTATTGGAGAATTTAAGATGATGATGTTGAAAGCGTTAAATGAGCCATATATAAGAGAGCTTTAACATACATAGATATGATGAATGCAATTGCATGGAATGTTGCTGACAGGCTCAAGCAGCTTAGCTAAGCACTGGCTGTAGTAAATAAAATTGATGGTACATTTTAAAATTAAAAATTTAAAAAGTTTTTTTATAACTCGTTAAAGTGCATTTCTTAAGTTCTCCCTTAACTTCCTACTTACAATAAACACTATATCTTCTCTACTCTTTCACTTACCGTAATCAGCGTTGCATCTTCCAGAACATCAGATTTTAAACTTCTACCACCACCGGCCAAATTCGCATTGCTGGACAACAAAACACTGTTCAACAAATTCTTAAAACTTAACGATGAATAACTAAAGGGCGAGAGTATCGTAAAAGCCGTCGAACTTTGTAAAAGTTGCACCAACATCAGCAAAAGAATGGCAAGTGAGCTTGGGCCAAAAGTTTTGTAAATAATTTCACTTTTCTGCATTGCGAGCACTTGCGAGAGTTAGGGGGGGGCAGAAGAAAAGAGTGGGCGAAAGAAACCAACGACGCGCAGACACCGAAAGACACTGAGGGAATGAAAAACAAAAAATGCAAGCAACACTGGCGCAATGCATAAAATTAAAGAAAAAAAAACAAAACAAAATTGCAAGGAAAAATTGCACTATTACACTTTTATTTTAATTTTCTTCGGTTTTTTTTTTTTTGGGTGAGCACTTTTTGTTTTGTAAGAGATTTTTGTCGAAACAACTTCTGCTTTTTCTTCTTCTTGGGCACAAACTATTTCAAGGATCAAGGAAGTTAAGTGTTGTTGTTGTTTTTTTTTTAAATTTTCTTGTATTTTTATTTATTAAACTCTTTTGCAAAATAAACTGCACGTTTAGGCGGTTGTCATTAGCAAACTGTTTGCAATTAAGCCCTGGATAGTTAAGTTTGTTTTTTTTTTGTTTGAAAAATCTGCTCCTAGAAAATAGATTTTTGCACAGTAACTTTTTTTTATTTGAATTTCAAGACCTTACACGCGCTTAAGTAGCTTTTTAATTTTATGAATTTTCTAAACCGCACCGATCCAATGCTTCGAACGAACTGTGCTTAGTAGATCTTGCTGTGTTGCGGCATAGCTGCTCAAACGGTTAAAGCTGAAGCGAGCCAACATCGAACAGCGGCTAACAGCTTCATACCGTCGCGCTGTTGATTTGTTGTAGCATTGCGATTTATGTTGTCGGCTTTAACATTTTAGCTTAACATTTAATACATTTGCTGTTGATCATACATACAAATTCGTCTTTTTATGAGTGTAGGTAATAAACTGCTCACACTATCATCTAAATCAGCTCAATTTTCATTTAACTCGATGTGAAGCCGAAATCGATACGAAAAATGCTCTTTTCCATATAAATTTAATATCAAACCAAATTATCTCTAATTACGATTTTATTTAATTCTCATCTGTTTAGCTCAAAATCTAGTGTTATTGTCGATGAAATAGTTCGTGCTGTTTAATTTTCCCACGCCAAAAAATTTATCAACAAACAGCTGTTAAATCAAAAAATAATAAGATAAACAATCGATTTATCCGAATAAATGATGATGAATAGAAATCTCAAAGTGCTGTATGGCAAATATTCTTGTATTAAATAATAGTATTTTTTAAAGGAAATATGCGCAATTTACAGATTATTTTCACGCAGCTTATGTCAAATGAAACGGCGTCAGCTTATGTTAAAGCAAATGTCAGCAAAGATTATGTCAAACAATAGCAGTCAAGAAACTTTAAACAGAAAACTGATTCCAGCGAAATCGCAATAATGCCATTGTGAAAGCAATTTTTAAAAACGCGATACAAAATCGAGACAAATGAATATCAGCTTGATTTGTCAATGGGAATCGCTTATAAGATTTGTATATTTGTAGACTTCGCTGTTGTACTACAAATTGCACAAGCCGACAAAATTTGGCCTAACCTCTGCCACAGAAATCAAAATTTATTTTTACGATTTTTTTTGAAACGCAGAAATTCTCTAATAGTCTCGGTTTTTTTTTTAAGTTACATTGGTATCGGAACGGACTTTCGGAAGGCAATCATGGTTAGGTAGTTGTTGTACCAAAGTGCATCTCTACATTTCCCATAGATCTTATCCTGTAATCTTATACATTCGACTTTTTTACAGCGGACTCTTGGGCTATAGTTCTGGTTACATATATCAGCACATCACTAGAAATCTGAGGCCAATCGAAAAAAAAAAACTACTGCAGATTACTAATGAGGGTTGGGAGAAAAAACAGTATTAGCTATCAGAGTTCGTGTAGCATGATTAGCATGCCCGGATTTACCATACAGGCAGAGCAGGCACGTGCCTAAGGCGGCAAGAATTAAAGGGCGGCAAATATTGACGGAAACGTCAAAACGTCTTACGTCTTACGTTTGACGTCTTATCAAAACAATCATAAAATTATAATAAAAAATATATATTGCTCTTACGCCAAAAATATTGTATTGTGCTTTAGAAACATATGTAGGAAATCAATTAAAGATGCATTTTATTGATTAAAAAACTTTTCGTTCAAAATTATTTCACCATTGAAGAAGTTTTGAGCAAATTTCTAAATCCGGTCCTGATGATTAGTGTTGACCAGTGTTATCCAAACGCATAAACTAAATCATTCCTGATGAGTAATTTGGTTTGAATTATCTACATGAATTTTATAACAAAAAGGACGGAGAGAACAGTAGCGTAGCTAGGGCGGGGCCGAGGTACGCAAGGCTTGAAGGGACGGCAAAATGGTTGTCAAATATATCTCAATTTGCTAGAGTTTCTGATAGTCAAAAATGAGGACCCTTTTTTTTAGTGTATGAAATTAAGTCGATGTTGTAAATTTGAATGATTTAGCGAAATATATCTCATTTTGCTAGAGTTTTTGAATGTGCAAAGTGAGGTTTTTTTTTGTGGTGAGGTAAATAAAATGTTTGTTAAAAAACACAAACATTTTTTTCGGAGGGCGGCAAATAATTTTGTTCCACGGGCGCTCAATATACACGGTACGCCTCTGGGGGAGAAAAATTTTCTTTTCAAGAAGATAGCTGAAAACTAACTTCTGCACTCGCAACATACGTGTACTATATCAGTGCTAGCATTAGGACTTCTTGAGAAAGTACTGAACTTTGAGTTGAGGTGAACTTTTTTGAGTTCTAGCGAAAATTTATTTTTATGACTAGTTGTAAAAAATTATGCAGGAAAAGATTGAAAATGATTCACAAAATTTTCTTTAGCGATGAGGTTTATTTCTCGCTTGGTGTATATGGGGCTCTGTTAGGCTACAAGTGGAAGTCATTGTTTCCATAAAAAGTAACTGCCTGGTGTGCATTATTTTCTAGTGATGCTATTAACCTTCATTTCTTTGCGAGTGACGAATGAAAACCAACATTTGTTGGCCTGCAATTACCGACATGTAAATTCAGCAATTTGGCGCTACTTTAAAGCACTGCCAGCTTTGACTTTATTACGGAAAGATTTTTCAGGATATTGGCCAATAGTCCTTCAGCAGACAATTCTCTAAGCTTAGAGCATTTGAAGACCGAAATTTTTACAACTATTGGACTGGAATTGTGCAAAAATTCATCGTAAACTAACTTAAAACAATTCAGATCAGCAGGTGTTCTAGGAACGACCATTTGGACATTGTATATTACAGTGAAATTCCCCATAACCGAACACCCATTGTCGCAGTATTTTTGTCCGGTTATGGAATATGTCCGGTTATGGGGGAGGAACAAAAATGTTTCTTTGAAATTGCCGTTTATTAAATTTGTTGAACAAATTGAAAACGAAAGACATTTTATACATACTAGTTTGGTTGAAAAAATCTAGCGAGAGTAGATTGTTTTAACTTGAATTGGCTCGACTTAAAATGTTGGGTTTCAAAATGCGTCTCTACATTCTTGCCGTGATGAAATGCTACAAAATCATCTCTGGCAAATTGCTTCAAAAGGCAACTTTCTTCAATGCCTTATCTTGAGCACTTATAGGGTCAGCAATTTCTTCATCATATTCGTTTTCAGACTCACTTATCTCTGGAGTGGCGCTTTGATTTTCGAATTGTACTTCAATTGTGTTGTCCTCAGTTAATGAACAGTGAGTGCTGCAGAAATTTGTCCGGTTATGGGAGCTGTCCAGTCAAGAGGGCTGTCCGTAAATGGGAATTTCACTGTATATAAGTAAGTTTCAAACAATGTAATTTAATAAAAATTTCGCTGAACTCTAAATTATAAGCGCATTAAATCTTAACTTAAATTTTCGAAGCACAAATCACATAACACTGTACTACAACTTCCAGAATTACTAACCGAAAATCGACTCTATTACAACTTAGTAATATTTTCTACTACAATTTTTTCTCTACACTGCCTCCCCCCCCCCCCCTCTCCCAGCGCTGCTATTTACTTTATAGTAACGAAATAAACATAAATAGACCAAGTCGATTGCATGCCAAAATGCGACTTTTCACTCCGATTTTATGTAATTTACCATTACAGTTAAACAAGGCGAAACGAAATAGACACAAGAAACACAGAGTAAGAAAGAAATGTAAACAAAAATAAATAAAAATATAAAATGTGATGAAAAATAACAAAAAAAAAAATTATTTAAAAGATAACAATTTCTTTTTGTTACCAAAAAATGACAAATCATGGAAAGTAGCAGGATAGTTGCAAATTTGCATGCAACAGTGATTACTGCAGGTAAGCGAACCGATAGAAAACCATCAGAAAAGGTCAAAGAAATTGCGATGTCCAAGTGAAGAATTCTTTGCAATGAACCTGCGCAACAGTTGAACGCGCGCACGCACGCACGAATTGTTGAAAGCGCTGCATGCGTCGTTCCGTTCGACTTGACTGCAGTGAAGAAAAAAATCGAGGTTGATCGCAAAACAAAACAAAACAAAAAAGATGAAAAGCATCCAAACATAGAGCATGTTTGACCCATCCGATCATGAAACAAATGCTGTACAAGTATGAAGCGCCAGATTTCGTTAAGTCGGTCGACTGATCGATCAGCTGTTTGCAGGTGCTTTTTTATTGGCATTCAATACAATTTCATCTGACTTTTTCTGCAATTTCAACATTTCGTCAGCACTGGTAGATACAATAAATAGGTGGCTAGGAAATATTTTGTTCGTTTATGTTGCTGTTGTTGCTACCGTCGTCGTCGCTGGAACGTGATTTGGCTCGTGCTATTGCTTTCAGCTTTGTGGTACATTTTTCTCTGTCGAAGTTTACTGACTTGGTTTAAAAAAAAAAAAAAAAAAAAAAAACATAATGTGAAGAAAAAATAACTCGCTTTGATTATTTGCTTTTTCATGCTTTTAGCCATGGTAATTACACTTGTTTGGGTCTCATTGCTGTTTTTCTTTTTTTTTGTGCACTGAAGTTTTAATTTGGTCTTCAGTTGTTGCCAGGTGGTTGGGGAATATTTTAAAGTTATGAAAATTTTCATTCAGTTCCAGTGAGTTAATTTTTAACTTTTAAGACTAAGAAGGATTCGTGCTCTGCTCATATATACTTCGATGTAATATTTCAAAAATCCTTAACACTTTATTTAGGCTTTATTAGACACCATCCTTAGCCGCTGTGCTACGAAAACGAAGGTAATCAAATTTTTGAAATGATTCCTTTGACTTAAAGCGTTTTCTCGTGTAAGTGGTGCTAAGTTTATAAGTCATCAGTTTATGTAACCTTACTCGTATGACTATCAGAGAATGCCTTACCATTCTGTTGACTCATGGATTCATCTTCATCAGTTCATAAAGTTGTGTTTATTGGTTCAGTAATCGATTAGTTCATCAGTTTTTGAAGACATTGAACAGTTAACAATATAAATGATGAGCTCAGCTCGTTAAGGTTTTAGTTCTATCAATCCGTGGGCTTCTTAATTCTCATTAGTCCTTCATTATTTAATTTTGTAGAGGACTCTGACTTGATCTTGCATTTTGCATAGACGTGTTGAAAACCATTGTAAAAATTATAATCGAATGGAGAACATTGTAGTAATAATAGAATAGAAATCAATTTCTTATTGCTAACTTACAAACGGGGATTTTTATTTGGCTTTTTCCGTAGAAGCAGATTCAGAAAAGAATACGGAAAGAATGCTAGAGTTTCTTTAATAAATTTCAACGTTCATTGCAATGGTTTTGATCAATGTAGTTGTAGCAACCAAAACCACCCACTATATTTACCACCAATTTGCTGAATTATTTATATTTATCCTCAATGAGCGAGACATATAAGCTTTTCTGCTACTGCTCCCTTTACATAGAGGTGAATATCAAGACCATCTAATCTAGTAACTTCTCGAGTAAAATCATTTCTGGCAAACCCTACCATAATCAGCTCCGGATCTGGCTAGGAAAGGCAGACTCTATTACGGGCAGCCACATGCGAATCTAAAAAGTGGTAATGTTTTAAGGAATTCCGATTCAGGTGCGGCAAAAACTAGTTATATTACACCTCTACCATGAAAAGCCTTATGAAATTTCGTTCAGTCCTAATCAGTTTCGACAAATCATGAACGAACCAGGACAAAAAGGATAAGGATCCGAGCTGGCTAGCCTCATTTATCTCTAGAAAGTCCTATAAAAATTTATACAACCGTGATCAGCTTAGCCAAATCAAGAACAATTCAGGCTAAAATGGTATCGTAGCGGTTGCTTGATTAGGCATCAGGCGCACTAAACAGTGCAGCATCAGGCACACTGATCAGTGCCATATCATATTTGCATAGTGCAGTTTGTCTGGCTCCATGTTTTACCAAACCTATCAGAGTCTGATTCGATTACTCAAGTCCAGACATCTCTAATAGGGCCAACCGTATGCGATCCGGACCAACATTTTTACTCAGACTGATCAGTGCCGCATCAAGCATATCAGGTGTACCTGGTCCAGATAGCGTTACCAAACATTTCTGGGACTGATCTGATTATACAAGTCCGGACGGGATCTCTAGTAGGACCAACCATATGTGATCTGTATAAAAATTTCTACTCTGGTTATGAGACATGTATATTTCCAGGAAACAGGTTAGCATGCAAGATAAGGAATATGAGAAAAAACTTTCGCTTGCAAAATAAAGAGTCCAATCTTTATAGGTAATTATTAGTTGCTTAAAATATTGCTGATAAGCTCTCGATTTTTCGGTACCTATGTATTCAAAATATTGACTTATACCTTATGGACATAAGCTTCCCATAAGAATCTGATTTGAAGTAGTCCCCTTTGATCCAGGACGAATTCTTTCCAGCTTTGTTGATCGAGATATATGGTGTCGATGATCAATCGCTCTCCTTTCCTTTTGAACGTGGCATTTAGGAATTGAAGACTCACTGTGCTGAAGCCTACTTCTTCATATATAGCACCAAATATTCTACCCAAGATTTTGCTTTCGAATAACTTCAGGACCTAATCGCAACAATACTCATTTTCCAGTACTCAACTTTATACTGGTTTCTTTCGGAGGAAAAGATTCTCCAAATGAATTTCTACAACGGTTGGTAGAGTGAGCCTTCCTTGGTTCTAGAATATCGTCTGTGAAGTTGAAGTTTATTTAAGCTCCTGCATAGCACCCAAAATGTAAGTATCCATGGTGTCTTTACAACATGCAGTTGGTTTTGTCTCACACGTTTTGCGATATTGTCAACCTGAACAATAGTTTTGGAGAGAGATTGATAAACCGTTTAATAAAAGATAGTGTCTTCTACGCGTGACCTTGCTCTTAGCCTTACATACTCTAACGCAGTGTAAGGCTGTGACAACCATATTACGCCCGGAATGAAAACTTTAGCTCTGAACTTTTGCCCTGCTATCCTGGATTTGAGACCATCAGCGACGGGCTTGCTAATTATGAATTATACTATAAATGATACTACTCTTTCAACTTTTTGAATACTTATTGAAATTTTTGCATTATTGTTAATTAATTTCGGGCACTTCTCAAATCTAATAGACCCTTTAGATGCTTTTGAATCTTTGTCGACTTTTTCATTTGTAGCTTCTGGTACTTCCCAAGAATCGATGCAATGCTTTACTCTTTGAATTTTATCGAACGATTCGATGCTACTTAGTACTTTTCAATATTTTTTTGCAGACTGCTACTTCGCTATTGCCTAAGCTTGGATGCTATATCATTCAACATTCTCCATTGACATAAAACCGATTGTTGGAGTCTTTAACCGCCTGTGTCGCAGTCATGTTTGCTTCTATGTTTAAAATAAAATTTAGAATTTTTTGCTTCAATATATCTGAAGGGAATTGATTTACGGAACTAAAGATTGGTCAGTGACTATTCATTTCTTAAATCAACAAATCTGGCAACTCCAATTGCGCTCTTCTGTCTATAGTTTTGATTTGGTAAATGCGGTAATCGTGACGCGCTTCTCGATTTCCATTTCAAATGCTGTTGGCGGGCGGTGAGCGCATTTACTGCAGTTACCTGCTTGGAATGCAAAATTTTGTTGTATGTACATTTTCAGCAATTCCCAACTATGTATGTATGTGCTATGCATTGAGTGAGCAGCAATCAGACATATCGACAGTCAGACATCAACAAACCGACAGACATACATACAGTTACAGTAGTAGAGTAATCATTGTTTGTTTTCTCATGGTTTTTTCTGTAGTAAAATAATGAAATTCGTTACATTTCTTTTGTCTCTTCGATTATGTGCATTTTGTTTGCCATTTGTTTTGATTATGCGCGCATTTAAGCCAACATGTAATCTGAGTCAGTCTTTTGTTTTTTCGTTCGTTTGCAGCACGTAAATGTTGTCATTAAGCACATTTACCATGCGTTTGTATTATTGAGCTAAAAATGCGGTTTAGTTTCTTGTGCTTTAATTGATTTCTCAAAATTTTTCTCATGAAATGTTTTATTTCTGTTTTATGGTTTTCCGCATCACTCATTTACTGAATTGCACTATGATATAATGGTGATAAATATACATACTTACTATGGTCTGAATCTTTTTATATATGTTATTTAACTGAAATTATGTTGGGAGTACATAGGGTCCAAAAAATCAACGACTGTTTGCTGAGAAACAAATGCATAATTTTTGGATAATTTTTAAAATGAAAGCATTAAGGTGCTTGAACAGTTTAAGTCAGATAATTTTGAAAATTTTTTCCTAAAGCAATTTTAATTAAAAAGAGTATTGCGTTTACTTCGATTGGGTTACAAAATTACCAACAGCTCGAGATTATCCATAGCTGACCCGGTGTACTTTGTACCACCTTAAATTGATCCCTATCTCTATCCATGTGAATCAATTAAGTGCTCTTTGTGAAAATGCTATTTTTAAAATATGTTAGTATGAGGGCCACCCTAAATATGCACTCTATATAAAATAGCTTAATATAAAAGACACCTGGTGTAAATTCCCTGTGAATCGATTTAGCGGTCTTTGTGTAAAGGCTATTATAAAAATATTTTTGTATAAGGGCCACCCTAAATAGAAGTCTAATAACCTAAGCCATGACTCTTAATATAAAAGATACGTGGTGTACATTCCATGTGATAGGGTTAGGGATCAATTTAAGGTGGTACAAAGTTCACCGGGTCAGCTATGGATAATCTCGAGCTGTTGGCAAATTTTGTACCCCAATCGAAGTAAACGCAATACTCTTTTTAATTAAAATTCATTTTGGAAAAAATTTCCAAAATTATCTGACTAAAACTGTTGAAGCAGCTAAATGCTTTAATTTTAAAAATTATTCAAAATTTCTGCACCCTAAATGTGACATTTTTGACTACTAAGATGAAAATGAGCCTCAGAATCCATTCAACGAAATCTTTTCGCTGTCCGTACTCAGTAGACTTCAAATCTTTAACCAGTTGAACATTTTAAGTTTGAAGATGTAAATTTTTCGTTAGGATACGCTGTACAAAGCCTCTCATATTGTCAAATTCTTGACTCCCGTGCCGAATTGATGTTCGTGGGCTCTTATCAACAACTTCTTATTGAAGAACGGTCAAGTGTCTAAGATCACTAAATCGTACAGTCTCCTTAATTTTTTAAATAATCTCTTTACAGTTGATGAAGTTAAATAAATTCTAACCATATATTGTTGAAAAATTCCGAAATTTAGCTGCCAAACCTTCATTATTCTTGAAATATTGCTCAAAAAAAAAAAAATTATAAAAATGTGGTAAGAATGTAAAACGCCATAACTTTGGAAAGAGTTGAGCTATTTAGAAACTTATTTAAGCACCACTGTATTGAGTAGGTTTTCCTCTATAAAAATGCTTTTTACTCATCAACAAAATTTCCATCTAAGCTAATACAATCGGTCCAACGACTTTCTATTTTTTCTATACCATATTTAAACGATCCCTCAAAATACGCTTCAGTTTCGCCAAAAACTTCTTCATGAGAGATAAATTTCTTCCCAGGAGCATATTTTTGAAATCTATGAACAGCATCCGACAACTGTTGAATGTCAGATCTGGCAAATTCAGTGGATGCGAAAGCAATTCAAATTTTTCAATTTTACTAAGGTCCAAACACTGTTTGGATTCATTGTTGTTTTTGTTTTGGTGTCAACAGACGTGGCACCATTTTTGAGCCGATCTTTATCATACTCAATTTTCGTGTAAAATAGTGAACACATGCCCTCGGATATCTTCTCAACCTCTGCTATCTCCTTCAACTTCAATTTGGGGTAAGCCAAAGCGATTTTACGAATTTTCACAATGTTTTTCGTGAAGTTAACTTCAGTATTTGGCTTCTCCGAGCTCTCCGCGTCTGCGTTTGATTTAATAATATCAGTTACAGTTGGTTGATTTGCCTGGAGAAGATGAATATAACGCCACTGTTTTGCCTCAACCGCAATATAAAACACGAATGAAGTTGCACACTGACGTTTGTAACTTGAATAATTGTGGTCCGATTATCATAAAAATTTTAAAACATAACATTCGAAGATTGGTACTACTGAGTGGTGTAATTGATTTTTTAAAAGTAGCACCTCTATAAAAATGTCAGACCAAAGACTTTATGAGCGTAGTGTTGTAAAGACAACTTTTAGAGCTAAAACTTTTGCTATTACAAAAGGGTTATCACATGTTATAAATTACTGTAGCATTTAGCTATTTAGTTAAAGATTTTACACTGAAATCCGTATTGCGGAACGTCTCATATAGGAAGTTGCCGTATAAGGCACTTTCTAGTACCAAAAACAAACTGCGTCGCAAAGTTCTGTCATTTATTTTTTCCAAAGTTGTTATAAAATGCAATTTTATGCCAATTAACCCTATCTCAATCACTGATTACATCGCAACCTTTACATATTCCTAAGAACTATTATTTATTTGGACTTTTTTGAACTGCTGATAACACTGTCATCTTAAAGATGAGTCATAAACAGCTTACAGCATAACATAGCAGAGGTTGGAAAAACTTCTACCATTGAATGTAAACTTGTACAGCAGTGATCAAGAGATAACCCTTTCACAATTAATTTTAGATCCGTGTCTTACACGATTAATCGCTATCAATTCAGAATAATATTTAATTTGCAATCGCTTCAGATAACTTTTTCCAATATTTTTAATTTTAATTAATAGCAAATTGTAAATCTGGACACACTGACAGAAGATCTTGACGAAAATGAAACGACATTATTATGGACTTATTATATTCTACGTATAAGGGCTGACAATGAAAATGCTGCATTCATTCCACAAGATTTTTCTAAATAGAAAAAGTGTGACTCAATATTATTTGCTCACAAACTTTTTCAGAAGATGGACCGCTTGAGTCGTTAGCTGCGGACCCCGCCTGATTGTAGTCCGCCGCTGTTGTGCTTGTGAATTTGTTAAGGGCGCTTTCATTGTTGACTGCTTTGTAGAGCTGGATAGAAATGATAACTTTTAAATTTGATTTCCAAGGAATTAAAATTTGGAATCGAGTTCCATTGAAGAAATCAAAATTTCGAAAATTTCTCTTTCATTTGAATTAGAATTCGGTTTCGATATTTCCCAATCATAAGGAATTGATTCCTTTATCACTTCTATTCCTGGGAATTATTAAATTTCGTATTGGAAAGTATTGGATCCATTCATAGATTAATAAGAGAAAAGAATTTATGGGCACTTTATCAAAAATACTTCCACTCTTTGGTAAAAATGTTTGGTATTGAATACCAGGCACTCGTTGAACTCAGCTACAAACTTTTTTTTATAGAAAAATAATTTGCACCAATCATTGAATTGTTGAATATGAACAAAGGATATCATTTCAGAATACTCAGATATCAGATAAAGCATGCTTTTGGCACATTTTCGAGCTTCCTATATCCGTCGATGCAGTCGATTTTATTTTCGAAAAAAAGAACTAAAACAGGTTCTATTGGCATCCGATTAACTCAAAAGAAAAATATTCCAATTAAATATTGAAATATAGGGAATGGAAATTATGAAATATTTGATATGATATATTTCTGAAATTAATTTAATATGCAATATTTTTTTCTTCATCGTGCGCTCATTGCCCTTCAAGTTTTCAACCCCATTGCTAAAAAAAGTTCTTTAGATCATAACGTAGTCATTTCAATGTTTCAACGTTTGCACTATACAGCTTAGCAGCATTTCTTATCCAGCTACCCGATTTAACTACAAAAACTCGACACTTTGATCCAAAGTTGTCAGACTTGGAAAATTCTGCCCGAAGAATTCTTCTGTTCAGGAACATTGTCTTTCAGCCCCTTCTAAATCTTAATTTTTTGATTAATTGAAGCATATTTTGTGTTTTTCTTTTTAAAGTTCATAGAGTCCAGCGCATCTTAAACTTTTTTTTACTGTACTTTACTGGGATTTATGAAAGAATTTTCTGTCGTTTTACTTTGTTCCTGTATTTTGTCGGCTATACCTTCGCATTTTATCGTCCAAAATCTAAGCTTGCCTATATCAACCAAAGTTTTGTCTTTTTATTTTTGACAAATTGCATTCAACTTGACCAATGATTCAATGATCAAATTAAAGCAACTGTTGCACGATAAAAAAAAGAATATAATTGAAGTATTTCTTGGGAATACTAGGCTGATTCAAAAGTCCCGAGCCTAACAATGAAAAACACATTTTTTTCGGAAAATTTGAATTTTATTCTTCAATATAATCTCCTTTTAGCTCAATATAACGAGTATAGCGGACCTCGAGCATTTTGATGCCTTTCTTGTAGTAGTCGCCATAAAGTTCCTCAAAATAGTTGTCCGTCTCGGCCAATGGCCTGTTCATTCAAGTGAAAGCGCTTACCAGCGAGCCATCTTTTCAAGTTTGGAAAAAGATAATAGTCGCTGGAGGCCAAGTCTGGAGAATACGGTGGGTGGGGCAACAATTCGTATTGCAATTTGTTCAATTTTGCCATTGCTTTGAATCACCGACACGATGTTGCTTTTGACCAATTGTCAGCAAACATAGAGTTGATGCATTTTGGACAGCTGTGAGGACCGAACTACTTGACAGATGTTAATGAAATTTCACATGTAGCCTTTTGAAAGATAGGTGCCCTCTCTGCGTCAGGCCCTAGTATAAATAAGATGGTGTGGTTATTAAAAAACCTAAGTCTTCATCAAGGCACATACTTAAGAATTACACTGCGCTGTTAATAAGCTTAGCCTATTTATTACTACTTTGAAGGGAGTATCATCTTTCATAAAATCTAAGTATTTGGTCTAAGTCCTTAAAATACACGCAACACAAGGCATTGATTTCAAGATCAAATTGTTGCTTCGACTAAATTTTTAAACATTTATTGTTACTAGTTCGAAGCTGAGTGATCATTGGAAACTTTTTTTGATATTTATGTTGATATACTAAACAATCCAATGCAACATTTACAAATCTCGTTTTTGATGAATTCAATTGAACAGCTGTGCCAGTTTAAGTTTCTCTGACTAAATGCTTATCTGTGATATTAAAAAATACTTCCAGCTCTCGTATTTTATGTATTTCTCAAACCAAAATTAAAGACTTCAAAATGAAATGCAACCAAAGAATGTCATGAACACTACGCTATTAATGCGTTCATACTGACAGTTTCCATTTAAGTCAAGCATGGAAGCCAAAAAATGTTGTTCACCCTCCACCGTAACACAATGTGTGTGTGTGGCATGCATGGTCGTTTAATGCACTGACAGAAAAATTGAGTGATACTAAAGAGATGAGATGAGCTTAGATATTTTTGATTATTCAAAGAAAAAGTTACGAATACAATTTATATTTCTTTGTATTAGTTCCCTGAACCATTTGTAATAATTTCCGTCGTATGCTACTATTCCGCCTTTACATTCAACTGCGCCTAGTAACATTTCTCTGAATGTAAACACATCGATCAATGTAACTGAACTGAGTCAAAAAAAACTATTTGGCAAGCCAACATTTAAACGCCATTAAATGCTGACTGAAAAAAAAAAAAAAACAACAGAAAACCGACAGAAAAAAAAACTCTGAATCGAAACACTTAATTAGCCAGCTTTACTTTGGCGCTGTAACAATTCTTACAACATTTTGCGTACAGCATTTAAGCCACATTTTGCTAAGTGTGTCTGGATTGAGTGTGCGGTGCGCCGCCGTTATTTAATGCCATGACACAAGGTCACACAAGGTAACGAGGTGTTGTTGCATTGTGCAACATTTCGCTGTTATTTTGATTTTTCATTTAATTTCTTTGATCGTTTTTTCCCCATGTGTGGTTTCTGCAGATTTGTGTTGATAGCTTTTTTCTCTTTTGTTTTAATTTTGGCTTAAATAGTGCATGACAATGAAATGTTATGCCAAGGCATGTATTTACATGGAATCCCGCAAACAAAAGCGAGATTAAGATAAAAAGTGTAATGAGTGAAAAAAAATGAAATCAAATTCAATTGCACAGTGTGCATAGTGCAATCTGGGACAAAAGTGGAAGGGATAGTCGAAAAGTTACAGTGCGCATCTCATAAACTGGCAACGTGAGTTCAAATTTTACTTGGCTTGCAAATAATAATCATTTACCATTTAGATTACGAAATAATACATGAAATTTTCAATATTTGCCCTACTGTATGTGCCTGCCTTTTATTTATTTAGATTTGGTTGCAATTTTTACTGTAACCTTGGTAGGGCATGTAATTATGTAGGTTTTTGCTTCATCTTTTTGACAACACAGATCTTTTTGGGTCTTTTACATTTACGATACTTATGATATTTTGCAACACTTTTGCAGTTCGTTGCGCTGCTGTTGTTGACTTTTGTTGTTGTTGTTGTTGTTGTTGATTCTTGTGGTTGCTGCTGCCGCGTGTGTTGAAGTTTTTAAAATGCATTTTTAATGGCGCATGCAGTTGACATAATTTTACCACAAAACAAAAAAAGAAGTTATAACAAAGCAAAAGCGAGAAGAGATAAAGCACACAACAAGGACGCACTAAAAACTGAGAAATAAAACTACAAAGCAAAGTAAAATGCAAATACTGCAACATTTTTGTTTTCTTGTTAACAAAGCCGGCTCATAAAATGAGGTTTTGTTTTCAAGGTATATGGGTTGATAGCATCTTATCTGATATCTTCTCACTCAACCTAATTGCGATTTGCTAATTTGTGTTTTAAGTAAACCATGACATACTCAGATATCTTAGCATTTCGGTTTGGTCTTAGAAATTGATTACATTCTTTAATGTTTTTAAATACAATGTTTGCGTTATAGCTAATTTAATATCTTAATACCCTACACATATTCATTTTGTCATTTCGTTTGTAACGTGTAGAAGTGAGATATAGAAAAGTTTGTATGTTGTTAACAAACGTCACCTCCTAAGATTTGGCTGTCTGCAGAATAACCCGCCATCACTCGCGCGGTGTGTAATTTACACAACATTATTTATAATGCAATGCAGATGTGCGAAATTATTAATTTTACTCGTTTGTTTGTCTGGCGAGGATTAAAAAAATTTAATTTAATCTTAAAGGTTTTTTATCAATTGATTACCCAGTTGAACAAATGAAATTCACGTTAATCTGCATTATTTATAAAAAATTACTTTTGTGGAAGTGGTTTGTAACGCTTTGGCGCAAAATATACTGAACCGATTTTAATAATTTATTTTTTAAAACAACACATTTTTGCTACAAAAGGTTGTTGCATGCTTATTTTTTTCATTCTTGAAATTAAATATCCTTATATGTGGGATTAAGTTTTTCCAAAATTTCACACAAAAATTTTCATATTACTTTTTCGTTGCTTATTGTCCAGGATCCCGCTGTAGCAATGTCGAGTGTATAAGATTACATGATAACATATACGGAAAAGATAGTAACGCATTTTAGTGAAACTATCCAACTAGGGTTGCCTTGCCGAAGCCCGTCACAATTCCCGAAAATTACCGAATATTGCCCAATTTTGTTGTTCTAATTAAAACAGTATAATATTACTGCTCGAAATGTATGCCAAATGATGATGGCCAAGTCGGTGGTCACCGCTGGCGCAACGCTTGGAGTCATGAAATATATCCCACATTGCTAGCGCTTTTGAAAGTCAAATGTAACCTTCTTTTTAAGTAAATGTAAATAGTTGAATATATTAAATTGCAATGTGTAGGTGGAGATATTCGAAATTTAAGTGAAATATATTTCAGCAAGGGTTTTTTGATGCTAAAAGTGAGGAGCCTTTATTTTGTTTTTTTTTAACCGCTTAACCCTAGTCGCGGATCCAATATTGCGGTGAAAATTTTCGAAAATATACCGATTTGTACCAAATTTGTTATACAGAGGTTTTTGGGGTCACCGATTACGAATCTGGAGTTAGATTTCCAAAATTCTTAAATTCAAGATGGCGGATTTGACATGGCGGACATATTTTGTAAATACCCAATCCACTGTATTGGGTCCACCATCTTGAATTTTTATAATCTGACCTCGGTTTCGTGATCAGTGACTCCCAAGCTCCCGTATACCTAATTTGGTACAAATCGGTAGATTTTTAAGGAATATGTCCGCCATGTTGAATCCGCCAACTTGAATTCGAGATTTTTTTAAAATTTTACTCCAGATTTGCAATCGGCGACCCCAAAAACCTCTGTTAATAAATTTAGTACAAATCCGTTGATTTTCGAGAATCTGGTTTTTCTAAAATTTGAATTCGGATTCGTGATCAGTGACTCTTAAGATCCCCGTATACTAAATTTGATTCAAATCGGTTGTTTTTCAAAAATTCGAAAACCATATAGGATTTTTGACCTCCATATTGGATCCGCCATGTTGGATTCTGTCAACTTTGTACGCCAGATTTTAAGGAGCTACAATTTGAGCTGGTGGTACACCTGTATCACTGACCGGCATCCACGAGGTAGGTATGCAATACTTGCTCCTAACTGGAGCAGTAAATAGGTTAAATAATGCATATAGCTTAAAAACGCGTAGTAATGATGGGCCGAAGTTCTCAGAATGAACCAGACCTCCAACTTGAAAGAACTCTGAGATATTTGATTCCAAATGCCAAAAGGTACACCCATCCGTCCCACCATCCGTCCCACTAGGGTAACAGACCTTGTCGAACGATTTTTTAAGCTTTTTATCGTGTGTTAAAACACAATGAAGCAAATGATGCGAGAACAGCTGTATTTTGTTGGTTTTTTTCTTTCTTTTTTTTAAAAAAAATACCACCAAAAATTAGAAGCTGTTTATTTGCACACTGCGAAAACTTTTGTAAGTGACCTTGATAATTCTGCTCAGTGATAGCTCCATTGCGTATCTTGCTCTGACATATAGGAAATATCATGTTTTCTCTTTTCGTTTTTTCTCGCACACGCATCTCGCAACCATTGATAATACTTGGTTCGCAGCCGATGTATTTTTCATAGAACGTTAAACAAATTCTTGTACGCTAGGGGTATATGCTAGACAGTGGATCGATTTTTTTTCTAGACGGAGAAAATAGAAGATATACTCAAGTCGTCAGGAAAGCATTTATCTAAAAAAAATTAATGAAGAAACGATGTATGTACGACACCTAAACATCAATTCATACTGTCAAAAGTTCCAATGATGTTTCATAGTATTCAGTGGACATATAGCTCCTTTGCTTCTATAACGATTGAGCCAAGTCTTCTTAACTATAGATAACGGAACTTTGTAAGTAGTTGATTGTGCTTTTTACTTAAATACTATGAACGAAAAATTCCCTTAAATTATTTTCATTTGTATTATTACCTTATTTCGGCCATTTGAGATCAGATTAAATGAAAGTCTCCCATGACTTAGCGATTTTTTCATATAAAATGGTCGACTTTCAAATGAAATGAAATGTGTTTTGTGTTGTTTTTGTATCTTAGTGCCACTTTGACTACACCCGGTCATATCTAATGAAACTCATCAAGTTTTTTTTTGCAACAACTAACCAAAACCTTCACTCAACTTCAGCTCACTTTACTTTCCGCACTATTTACACTGCAATCGAAAATTGCATTTCATGCGACCCACAATAGGTTGTCTACCACTGACAAAGTAGCGGCTATTTTTGTTTGTTCACATTTTGAGACTCAACTCGAAATCGTAGAGAAGATTCAAAACTTTTGTAAACAATCGACCGGTTTTTAAGTTTCCTCCTTTTTTTGCTTTAGTGTTTTTTTCTTTCTGAATCTACAGAAAAGTCACATTGACACATTTTCAGTTTATCACTCGATAGAGGCAAGTGAGTCAAACTGTTGGTGATGAATTTTGATCAAGCGTTACTTTAATGATTTTAGCTCGTCGCTGCTGATTTTCCACCAGCAACATTGTGTGTACAAGAGAAATAAAAATGAAAACTTTAAGAGTTGATTGGAAAAAGAAAAACACCAAAATGTGTTGCAACGCCACCACTCGCTACTTGTGGTTGTTGACGTTATTTTTAAGATAAGGAAAAAAATTTCAAATTACTTGTGGTTTTCACTGCGCGCGCTTGTTGAGTCATTGCGCATATCGTATAGTGCAGCGAAAAGTTGCAGTGAGATAACAAGAAATATCAAAGTGATAGATAGTTAGTTAGTGGAGGGGGGGGGGGGGTGGGTGTCATTGGGTCTCGTATCATAGAAATTCCATTGAAATATTGCACATTTCTTTTTGGTTGCCTATTTCTGTTTTTTAAGTTTTTGGCCAACATTTGCCTTAGCTTGTTCAGCAACCTATCCGCGTGCATCTCTCCCAACTCTGTGTAAGGAGTTATCCACAATTGTTGGCTAGCAGCATTCCATTGTATAGATTATGTAAGCTCATCGCTATATATTGTGGAATGTTTTCGCATATCTCTACAAGTACCAATATCTAAAGATAAATAATAAATGTGGGACATTTGGTTGTGGAGAATTTGTTGCGAAATTAGTTTTGGGAAAAGTTACCAATTGCATAGTGTGTTTATTACTATGCATTCATTATGAAGACTTGTTGCATTTTATTGGTAAAATTATTTGGTAACTTCTCTATAGCTAGTAGCTGAATAAAAGGCTTTGGACTTAGAGAAAAAATTAAATTAAAAGTACCTGTGCTTAATAAGTTGTTTTCTCTGAAGTAATCAGGTCCACTCATTAAAAAAATTTCAACAAATAGATCTCTAAAAGATATTTTACGTTATTATTTTTTATATTTGAAACTGATTATTTAAGACACAATTGCCCATCATACTTTCCTGTTGCTGTCAAAATAATATCCAAATGAACTGAACAAGAAAGGGCAAACTTTACTATACAAAATGTAATTGGAGCTTAACCTATTTCACACAGTGGCCATAGTTTGTACAAATGACATACAAAAAACAAAAAAGAAAAACAACATATATATGACGTCAAATGACGTCACAGTTGTAATGTAAGCAAATGACAAAAAGCAAACTAAAAACTTGTAATGACTAGGGAAAATAGATGTCTCACTCTTTGTAAGTACTAAGTACTCGTATTTTCTTAAAAACGTGAAGTAAAAAAAATGTAGTGTTGCATAGCAATTTGGGTCATTAACTGTATGTCGTAGTTGGCATATGATTATTTTGGCCTAAAACACAAACAGTGGTTAGAAAATAAATAACATTGGTAATAATGTTGTTATTATAATCTATGCATTATGGTTGGTATTTGGAAAAAAGTAAATTATCTAATTTAATATTTAGAAATAATTTAAAATTATGGCGTGTAATAAATGCTATCAGTTAAATGGGCTGAGACAATAGCATTAAATATGCCTGGAAAATTACATCTTTAAATAATTTCTTTCTTAATTAAAGAAAAAATTGCAGCTCAACAAATAAAAGTTATGTTACTTGCTCATTAATTTATGAAAGTGAGTTTTTATAATAAAAAGTAGCTGAAGATGGTATTAGAATTTTTCAAAACTATATTACCAAAACAATAAAACCTTGAGTCAGTTGACTCATGTCAAAAAGCAAAAACCTTCGCAAGACTTCATTTATCTTCTTCAGTGACAACTTCTTGACAGCGCTGCATTATGATAAGACAAGAGTGGGTTACAACCCTGGGCGCTGATAATAAGTGGGCCCCCAAAGTAGCTCTGGATTAAGGTATTTGATAGGCCCTTTTGGTTGTGCCAGAGGCCGGACCTCAAGCTCTAGAGGAATTTTTGTATTCTGCCATCCATATGTATTTCAATATTTTTATTGCGGACTACGAAAAGTCTTGATCTGGTGCTGCTTCTTGAAACTTCGCTCGAATTAAATTTATTTTGTCATTCCGCAGGGATCGTCGCAGATATAGAAAATCACTTATATTCTTCAACAGAATTTATCATTTGAGTACTGAGCAGAGTTTAAACTTTATTTTCAAGGATAAATGAAAGCGACATCATATATTTTATTCTCTAGAGCAACGCTTTAATTTCCGCATGCTATTTCCATAATTCTTCTTCGTGCCTGCTATCAGAGACTCCTGAAGGTACAATATGCGCCATACCAATCTTCAAAATGACCTATATACGTATGGGACAGTCTTTTACAAACCGAATGAATTTTGACAAAAATTGACCGACACATTTTTGATTTGGCTGAAATTTTTTTTATGGGTTCTGTATCGAAAAAGAAGAGATACGTGTTCGAGGATTTTGAAAAAAAAAAAATAAATATTTTTTTTTCAAAATAGAGCGTATTCAAATTTTGAAAATTTCCTGATTTTTGGCTTGGAAGCTCACTTTCAAAAATTCATAACTCCGGTTCTGTGAAAGCTAGAAAATTGATTTTAATGTTAAAGCTTTAATAAAAAATTTTTTTTTAAAAGTTATTACCAAATTAATATTGTTATAATAGTCTAAGAGCTGGCAGCCACTTTGAGCAACCTACTAGATACAAAGCTAAAATTTTGTCTGTGCTTGATTTAGTACTAGTAAAATAAGAAAATCAAAATCTGGCAGCCTTGGCGCGGTCGCGAAGGTACACCCTAAAATTATCGAAGGTACACCCTAAAATTTCAAAAAATTTTGTGAACAAATATTATAGGTTATTAAATTATCTTTCATATGACATCTATATTTTGGAAATCCCTTCAGCCGTTCTCCAGTTATAAGGATTTTTTCAAAAATATTTTGCATTTCGAAACGTTTAGGCTGTACCTTCGCGATTGCGCCAATTCTGCCAGATATTGATTTTCTTATCTTACTAGTACTAAATTACATATACATACACAAAATTTTAGTTGAGAGTGTATGTTTTTTTATGAATAGTTTGCATTTTGAAAATTTTAGGGTGTACCTTCGCGACCGCGCCAAGGCTGCCAGATTTTGATTTTCTTATTTTACTAGTACTAAATCAAGCACAGACAAAATTTTAGCTTTGTATCTAGTAGGTTGCTCAAAGTGGCTGCCAGCTCTCCTACTATAAGCAATTAAATTGATTATATTGATGTTTAAGAATTTCCCTTACACTGTGTCTAATTTTTAATATGACCATCGCATTTTACGTCAAATTTCCTATCGAAAACGTTTTTTTTTTTTAATGGGGAAACATTTTCAGCCAAATCATAAATGCGTCGTCCGAAAAGTGTTCGGTTTGTAAAAGACTGTCCCATATATCTGACTTCAGGAAGTACTGCTACTTTAATTTCACTCATTTCATACTTTATTTTTATTAATAAAATCAAGCGATAATACACTTAGGTAAAGCACTTTTTCTTGCTTACATTTTAATGCCAAATTACTTCAATTGATGCCCGCTTACGCTGTTAGCGCGCTTCACTTGTAACATACTACAAATGTCAATTAATGGCCGTATTATGTCACATGTGACTCTGAGAAAAAGGTTAATTGAAACCTGTTGTAAATTTCACATTTTTTTTTTATATATAATTTCTCATTTTAAATATTTGAATTTTTTTTTTATTATTTTTGTAACGTGCGCTATTACTTTTAATTTAATTATTAACAAAAATAAAAACAAAGTACATACAATTTTTATTAACAAAATTTTGCTTTTAGTTTCGGTTGTGGAATCTTCTCTTAAATTTTATTACTCACTTAAATTTATACAACTTTTGTATGCAATAAAAAAAAAATGCGCAAAAAAGTTGAAATGAAAATAACAACAAAAAAAAAATGCTGAAAAAAATTTTTTACAAACAGGAATAATAAATCGTTCAACAAAAATCACGTAATAATGCTAGAGAATAGAAAAAATATTATATGCAGGTAACGTTATTTTTTATTGTACATTAGCAACAAAAAATCAAACTGCAATTTTTGTGCAAAGTTTTGAATAAAATTAATCCTAAAATGGATATTGAACTTTAAAAAATAAAAAATATAAATATATGCAGTAATTTTTTTTAACACAAATATGTTGTTTTAAAAAAGAAATTATTCAAATCGGTTCTGTATATTTTGCGCCAAACCGTTACAAACCGTTTTTATATCAGCAATTTTATATAAATGGTATATGGTAAATGGTATGGTCACATACTAAGAATATGGATAAGTCTATACACAACGCTGAGAGCACTTTCGCTCATCGGTTTTTTTTTTTTGGAGGTTCTTGCTTTGTCAAAATAAAATTGCAAAGTGAAACGGATTATTTTATAGTTTACTTAAATTTTCCATATAAAACTTCTTCAACACTGAATTCAAATTGGAATGAAGTTTTTCACATTCATATTCTGCAACATAAGTAACAGTTGTTGAAAAAGCCTTAGCATGTGCGAGAGTAATTATCAAAGTTATTTGATGTAAATACAAAAAAATATAATAATAAACTCAATAGTTAAAAGGATTAAAATCAACCAGCATCTAAACTAACACACCAACATCAACATAAAAGTTCTGCACTTAGCTGGCAGCTCATTAATTACAACTGACAAATAATAATTTTACCTCATAATGAAGTCCAAGTAAATATTTATGAACATTTTAAGCTCACTAATTAAACGTAATTTTATGCAGCAACACGCCTGCAGCACTAGCAGCAGCAGCAGCAATTGTTTTTGTTGCTACTACAGCAACATTTGTAGTGGGCAGACGCAACTGAATTAAGAAAAATCAAATGAAATTCCCGTAAAACAAAAAAAAAAAAAAAAATAGCGAAAAAGAGTTATCGGTCTAGACAAAGTGTTGTCAAAGTAAATAGACTCAAACCGGCAACAACAACCGCAACAGAAGTAACAACACCAACGGGAGTAACAGCAACGAGAATTCAAATAAAAAGGAACCGGAAATGCAATATACATACATACAGAGAGAGAAAAAATGAAATCATGTGATAAAAAGCAAATAACTGTAAATTCTGTGACGGTTCAATGTTTGCTGATACAGAAGCAGCAACAGCAATAGTAACAACAGCAACAAAAAACATCAACAATATCTACCGATATTGGCCTCTGTGGAATTATTGCTGTTGTTGTCAATGCGGTTGCCGCATTATGTTGGTGTCAAAAAAAAACTTTGTGGGTGTGGCAACAAAAACATAAACATAAGCAACAACAATCAAAGTCACAAATGCTCCCACACCACCCTCCCTCCTTCAATGTTGACCATGTTGTTGTTTATATTCTTGTAGTTCAGGTTACTGCTGTTGTTTTATCGCACGTATCTTTCATTGTCGCCTGCAATATAACACACTATGTGCACCATATAGTACAGCATACGTACGACAAGTTCATGAGTTCGCATAAATTAAACGTCTTATCTGCTCACAGGCAGCAACAGCCGAAGCAACAAAAACATATTGCCGTTGCCATATCGTTTCACTGACAGACGAAAGAACAAAAAGAAAATATTACTTGAATTACGAAAAAAAAATCGAACCGCCACTGGCAAACGATGTTTCATTGTGACGGCACAGTAACGCAATCGACAAGCAACAAATCATGTAAATGTAATAGGAACAGTTTTTTTTTGCTCTAACTACATGTTGCTAGTGAAAAAACCGAGTCATGTTGCAACAGTGCTGCAGCATATCTTATGTTTACAAGCCATTGGAAACATGTGTCAACGAATGCTTCTACTTAAAGCGGCCTAAAATTAGACAAGAAAATTTTAAAACAAATTTTATACTTTCTACAGGGTGAAACAAATATGAATTTCTTGGCAAAGTTTTTTTTTGAATTTTTGAAAATTACTAGCGCCGGATTAAAACTTTGCGAGGCCCGGTGCTAGAAACTGGCAAGAACTGGCAACTTGAAAAGTTTTATGTTAGAAATAAAAAAAGTCAGCGTTTCTTCTAAAAATGCATAGAAATATAAAATATTGATGACAAAAAATAATACTAAAAGTTTATTCCTAACATATAAATGGTTTTTTACAACTCACAAAAATCATTGAACTGCCAGTAGGGGCAGCCAGTGAGCTACGCTAGTTGAGGGACTCTAATGAGACGTTAGCTTGTGTGATCGCCAACAACTTTATCTCAATAGAAGTCACTTCAAAACAGTATGATATCATTTGGAAAATTTATTTACTAAAAAGTCAAGCTGTTAGAATATAACTACTCGTACTTATGTATCAAGAAATCAGAGCAATAGCAGAAACAGAGAAAATTTCGGGCAATCAATAATACAGGGATCAAAAATGTTGATGAAAAATGCAAAAAAAAAACTCTTTGATATACGATATGAACTGGGATAAGATTTTTCCTATGAATTTGGAAAAAATAAATTTTCCTTGATATGATAAAAGGGATAGTTTTTGGTTAGCAAAAATTTAAAATTAAATCATCAAATGGTAAAAAAAAATTAATTTTGATGTAGGGAAAAAATTTTTGTATTCCAACCAGGCCCCGGTTTTCACATAAAATGGCTTTGCCGAAAATTTTGGGCTTTGTCAAAACAATCGCGGTCATTTGGCAACCCTGATATTTTAAGTAAATTTTTTATTTTAACCCTAGTTGGATGGGAAAAAATTTAATCATATATGGACGGCCGGTGCTACAGGTGTACCACCATGTATTATTCGCTTGTAAAAATAAGAATTCGCAACCGGTCGGGCCGTTTCTGAGCTCAAATTGTAGCTCCTAAAAAGCTGGCGTGGAATGTTGACAGAATCCAACATGGTAGATCCAATGTGACGGTCAAAAATTCAATATGGCGGTCAAGAATCCAAT
Organism: Meiosimyza platycephala; assembly: GCA_963662105.1. Lineage (NCBI taxonomy): Eukaryota > Metazoa > Arthropoda > Insecta > Diptera > Lauxaniidae > Meiosimyza > Meiosimyza platycephala. Next base: position 22,892,377 of record OY759210.1, read on the forward strand.
ATATTGGCCGAATTTTTAAAAGTCAACCGATTTGCACCAAATTTGGTATACGGGGGTCTAAGAGATCACTGATAACGAATCAAAATTTAGATTTTTCAAAATCAAGATGGCGGATCCAAAATAGCGGACATAATATTCGAAAACATACCGTTTTGTACCAAATTTCTTATACAGAAGTTTTTGGGGTCACCGACTGCGAATCTGGAGTTAGATTTCCAAAATTCTTAAATTCAAGATGGCAGACATATTTTTTAAATACCCAATCCATTGTAATGGGTCCACCATCTTGATTCGATCTTTATTCAATGTGATATTCATTTCATATTTTTTATGGAATTTTATGTCAAATAAATATTATCAGTTCTTGTGGTTTCAATTGATTTTGGCGATCGTTTTCAATGGATTTAAACGAATCAGAAAAGTCCAATGGCAAAAATATCATTTATTAATGTATTCATCAATGGACAAAAATTTGCGGTAATAATTTAATTTATTTATATTAAATTGTTATTAAATTTAATTGTTGTTAATATAGTACTCCCCTGTGAAGTAATTTCTATATAATGATAATTAATCCCGAGAAACATTTATGTCATGAAACTAATATTTCTGTGGCAACAAGCAATAACAGCTAAAGTCAAGTTAAGAAAAATGAAATTAAGGTTGAGTAAAGGTCAATTTTCAATTAACTCTAAGCACAATTTCACATTTCGGCTAAAGCATATTTAGGCCTAAATATATATAAAAAAATCCTACCAAAACTAAAATTAAATTTTGTGCAGAAAAAACGGAAAAATGACCTTTACTCAACCTAAATTCCGATTTTCTTAACTCGACCTTAGCTGTTATTCTTTGTTGCCACAGATCGGATGATGCTTTTGGTAAAAATCAAGTAAGAAAATATTGGAAAAATTTAAGTATAAAATTTTAAATAAATTTTCGATAGTTCAATCAACGGCTAAAACACCTTATATTTTGTATAACTTTGGAAAATTATTTCATAAAATATATGTGAAAAATTTTTAATTAATCAGTTACTTGAATAGTTTTTTAAATCATGAAAATAATGAGTGCTCAAAACTGCAAAGCCGCATTTGTTACAAAAGTGCGTATGTAGCACTAATGCCAAAAGTGAAATACGTAAGCCAGAAAGGATACGAGATTTTGCAGTGAAACGACTGTTGCTATTAATAAGAAAATCGAATTTTAGACAATGAAATTTTCATTTGTTGCGATTTTAAGATTTTGTACAAAAAGTAAAGTCAATAAACATTCACAATGTCTTGTGTAAGATGTATTTTATTTAGCTCTACAGGCAATATCATATAGTTGAGTCATTGGAAAAATTATTTAAACGTTGATTCAAAGAAAAATTTGATTACGTCCAAAACGCCTTCATCGTTTGCGAAATCAAAACTGGTTTCAATCAAAAATTGAGTGCTTTGAAATTGATGAGAAAACTCTGTAGAAATAAATGTCTGATAAAAAACAATAAATACGAATTTTATTTAGCAATTCTCAATTTCATTACATGCGAGTTTTAATAACTTGCAATATTTATAACGCAGAATTTTATCATCCGTAATTTTTATCCGATGAGATTTTTATTTATGATATTTTGTCTTCTCTTTTTAGACACTTTTTGTACTCTGCAATTTTTTTTTAGTTTCTTTTGAAGTAAATTAAAAGTTATTCTTTCGTGTTACGCAATAATTCGATATGTTTGTTTAATTTACTTAAAGTCACATAAAGTATGAGAGTACTTGCTGTATATAAAGCAACAGTTTAAAGGAATGCATTCAGAAAAAAAATATTAAAAAAAGTTTATTTTTTGAAAAGAGTGTGAGCAATAAAAAGGAACAACATATCCTTAGAGTTAAGCAAGCATAGAAAAGTAGACTACACTGAAAGAAAAACAAACATAATGGCAATGAAAGAAGAAAATAAGACTAAGCAAACAGCACAAGGACAAAGCAAAGGACAAAAATGTAACGAATTATTTTCTAACTAAATGTACTTCCCTTTTGTATGTATGAATAGAGTGGCCCATTTTGAAAAGATATTTTACTTTAAAAAATATTAAACTGAGAGCATCTACATTGAATGTCTACTTTACTTTAAAAATTCCTGCGAGCTCTGTAAAGCTCATTAGATCAAAAGGGGTTCAACTTTTTTCACGCTACTGATGTGTTTGAGCAAAAATAGTGGTTGAATTTAACTTTTGATTTGAATTCTCTTCGATACCTGACTTTCATATGTCATTTTAGACATATCCTATCAACAACTATGCTATCGAAGGACTAAATGAAGTTTTATAATCACCCGCTAACAATGGCTGCAGCAGATAAAAATTAACGCAACCGGTTCGAAGCTGGGATTAGATAGTAAGACTTAACTAGATTTATGAAAACAACCAATAAAATTGCTTGCATGAAAATGGTTTGTAACGCTTTGGCGCAAAATATACTGAACCGATTTCAATAGTTTCTTTTTTAAAACAACATATTTGAGCTAAGAAAGGTTATTGCGTACTTATTTTTTTTATTTTTTTTTTAATTATGTCTTTTTTTAGGATTTACAAAAATCACTCTAAAATTGTTGTTGTTGTTGTTATTGCTGTTTTTTCTGATTTGTATCGATTGTATTTGGCTGCGAAGTTCAAAGGACAAACTCTCTTTCAACTGTTTTGTTTTTGTTTCTTTCGAAAAAAAAAAATATAGAATGATGTTAAGAAAGTAAAAGATATTAAAAGAGTAATAGATGTTAAGAGAGTAATTTCATTATAAAAAAAAAACAAAATCAATAGGACGTTCACGTGCGAAGCCGCGTGCACCACTAATATACAATAATTTCTTAAGCCTTTCACACAATAAGATCCACTCTAACGTATGAATGTAATTGTAATGGACTTTTCATGTTGCGCGCACTTCAAATGTACGAAGTAAGTGTATTTTTGTGCAACAACATGTAATGGACTCTAGTAGACTATTCGTCCTAAAGTAAAATGATATGAAATGAAATGAAACGTAAATGGGTAGTAAATGAAGTACGAAGAGATGTCGCCGTACTACTTTTGGTAAAAGGATACTTTTTGGCCAAGCGCCATCGTAGTGTCGCAACGCGTTCGTAATTTATATCTAAATGAAAATAGCAATGAATGCCATGCAATTCAATGGAGTACAACGAAGAGGATCCTTTGAATCAAATTCTTTTGTATTTTATAACTTCTTACAATATCAATTGTAAGGATCTACAAAATAATTGTGGTGCGATTTATTGGCGCGAAAAGTTTATTTATGAATGTTATAAAGTGAATTTTTCACTATTTTGTAAAAAACAAAAACAAAGTTTCAGACCAAACAAATTTATAAAAATATTTTTGTACAACTAAGTAAATACTTTAGTTGTGTGAATTAAGCAAATTTTCTTTGTAGTTTTTCACTTTAATAAAGTGAGAGAAGTGGTGTCTTATAATGAACTCATTACTTCACTTCACTTTTTATTTGTAATCAGTTCAATTAAATTCATTTCATTAAACGTATATACAATACATAAGTGCGAATTGGGTTGTATTTTGGCCACTCCTTTTGAAATATTTGAATTTTCCCCCGAATTTCTTGAAAATTTCCTCTAACCACTTTCTTAATCAATTCTCTCTTGTCCATTGTTCAACGAACAAATGTTAGGTTGGTCATTTCCATTTAAGGCATTAAATTCAGTCAACCATAAAATTGTCTGGTGTTGCTGTAAACCATGTCAAAGTTGTTACAACAACAATGAAGTAATGGGCAAATGTCAGTACTTTTACGTATTATGTACTTTCAAATGTGTGACAAAAACACTCTTCCTTTGACTCACTCACTCCAAGTTTGACATGGTAATTTCATTTAAATTTTGATTTCTTAATTTTACTGCATTTTTCAGTTTAGGTTGAGTAAACATTTGTCCGTTGCTCCCTAACTATCCCATGTTGAATGTTCTTAAGGAAATAGTTACGTTGATGTTACGCTTGAGCGCCATCTGTGGCAAAGTTAAGAAAATTATATGTAGCAGTACATGTTATAGAGTTTAAGTGCAGTGACTAAGGGTAGCATGGCACTCCTTGTGTAACTTTGGGTAAATTAACGTGAGACTTACGTTATATTTAATAGAGTATATATTAGAAGTGCGTGGCCTAATTAGTTTTCGTGCAGAAGTTTTATTTTGAAATTTTTATACTCGATAGAACATATGATTTTTAAATAATCTTTGTTATATACGGGTCATCAATTATCAAATCACTCTGATTTTTGCTCTGCTTTAATATGCTAAAAGTTCATTCAAATCGAAAGTTTGCTTTTAAATGCGATTGAGAATAACTTTAAAGCAGCGATGAGCAAAAAACAAAAAATGTGCTAATTGTGGCTCATTAAAAACATCACGTCGTTTTTCTTAAGAAAAATAAACAAAACAACAAACACATGCGCTAAACACTACTACATTTTTAACCTTGTGGGGTTATGTTTTTTGGTTATTTTCGCTTTTCTTGTAATGTGCCATAAGTGGCTCATTTTTCATATCGCTGCTTTAGAGAACAAACTTAGAATTGTCTTACCTCAATAAATTTAGCCAGTGGTGCGGTCTACTTCTTGTAGGATTTTGGTGCCATTTCTTTACAAATGGCTCTGAAAAGAAGAAGAAATGGTTGGGTTGTCCGCGTAACCTGATTTTGTTTAGCTTAAACTGTTTGATGGCCTATTTTATCTCTTTAAGCGAATGCCTATGAATAACCGATTCTTTTCTCTTTTTATTTGCTAGTGATTTGACATTTTCTGTTTTCTATTTTCCTTACTGATGAAGCAATTATATCTTTTACAATGATAGCGATGTTAGAAGGGCGTTGTTCTTATTCTTTTGATTGGAGATGAATGGTTGGTAAATTTTCCTTAGAAATTTTCATGTGTGACGACTTCTAATGACTGACGTGAAAGAGTGCTGAATGTTTACGAAGGAAACAACTATTTTAAGTTCTGAATGCCAAGGGTCTATTTTGCAGGATATACTGTGGGAACAAGCAAGTGATTACCGAGTACCAATACTTAACTTAGATTCTATCGGCAACACTAACTCTCCAAAAATATAAAAGTGAAATTCTGGCACCTTCCTGGAAGAAAGATTGAATTGAAATATTGAATTTGGAGCATGAGCGGGTATCTACTTGGATAATATGGATATGAATATGTCATACAGAGTACCCAATTATTGTAGCGTTTCTTATGCTGAAATCTATGATATATACCCAGCCGCAAAGGTGATATTAAACAGGGAGCTTACACCTCCATTAAAACTATTTGTGTCGACAGTCAGACGACGAGCAAAGCACTGAAAGCCAAAGTCGTGAAGTCTAGGCTTGCAGAATACTGCAGGAAGTCACCAACTACGTTTAATCCGACAGCATGCTATAGAGTTCTGCTGAGTGTACGGTTATGAGCTGATGAATGTGCCGAAATAGGATCGTAAAAGCAGATAATTAACAAGGATACCGCTGGCTACACTATGGAATAGAGGACATAATCAAGAAACAGAAAGTGGAACCTCACCGCCGGCTGCAGAACGTTTCGAAATATGTTGGCTAAAGTGAATTAAGTAAGGAAAAAGGACAAACTCATTTAAAATTCAGCTGGATAGAGCTACAAACTTTTGTAGGAGTGCTGACGAGGCACTGTGTCATTGCCCTTGTGGCTATCAGGTGTGGTGCTCCTTTCCTTTCCTTTGAGTTGTAGAGACGAAGAGAGTAAGACGGTTAAAGATTTACTTTGCGAATGCTCAGGGCTAATAAGGAAAAGAACTAAATATTTTACTTCTGCGTACTTTGTTGGTAGTGTAGAGCAAGTCCAGTTGAAGCTTAATAACACACTCTACTCAACTTAACCAATGCTTCTGATGACGTCATGAATAGCAATCGTGGGAATAACCGTGCGAAAATGGCAAGGTTTGCGGAAGGTCGTCTAATGAATTTTGCACCACTGCAACGCACAATTCAATGAAATCATCATTGTGCAAAAACTTCAAGTCAACGAATATCATCGACTTATCAGCTTACTGACCTAAGCACTTCCGAATACTTATTACACAGAACACCCAAATATCTCATAAGCTTTAGCAGAGATTATATTGATTTCTTACATATTTTCGAAATTCTATTTAAATATTTCACATTTATTTATATGTTTGTAAAAAGGATTTTGTGGGCAAAAAATAAATTTATTTTTAAGGACTTAAGTTTTATAAAAAAAAAGCTGCATTAAGTGCGGTAGAAACCTGAGAAACTGTCTGTTTTTAATCGGTTATGACTGTGGGCGTCAAAAAGGCATGAGGAATAAATGCAGTTCTAACTAATCTTTTTACGACAATATATCAAAAACTTTTTGGATTTCGTATACATTTCTAAAAATGCATTCTATATGAAATTGCCTGAGATTCAGTTAATCAAATTTAAAATCTTCTTCTTAAGTCAATGATTGTCAAAAAATAACTAAATAGCATACAAAGTACATACATTTTAATACCGCACTTTATTCCACTCGTTACATACAGCTTGCTTGCTGCCTTGTAAGCATTAACCTCAAGTAACTTTAACAACAGCCATCAGTCAGTCATTCAGCTTCATCCAGGCAGTTTTCCCATCGAGTCAGCCAGCCAACCAAGCACTTGGTTTCAAGTCAATTACACTTCAGCTGTTAGTTACAAATTTTCTCATACTTGTTGTCGGAATCATCGTTGCTACTTCCACTTCAAAAGTGTTAAATTTCCAAAAAAAAAAAAAAAAAAAATGTTTGGTTGTTGTTGCTATTGTTGTCTGCATGTCATCTTAAGCATAAATAATCCTTCTTATCGCTGAGTCCTTGCCAGTGTAGTTGAAAAACAACAAGAGCAGCAACAAAATGAAAACAACCTCACCACTAAACAACAAGAACAACAACAGCTTTACCACAAAATATTGCAAGTTCGAAGAGTTTGTTGATATTCTGCTATCCTAAAATTTTGTCATTCTGTTGGCCTTCTTTTATCCGATCACTTGCGCAATCATGCTATGATGTCCTGCCAAAAATTTGCTGCTCAATACAGTGAGAGAATTCTCTGATGTAGTTTGCAGTGGTGAATATGTTCAGATAACAGAGTTTGATAAACCTCAGTATCTGAATCCCAAATTACTTCTCAAAAGATTTTCAACTCGACGAATTCGAATTCGAGGTTAGAATTACTCTACGTTTTTCTTGACCACTAGTTGTGATCAATTGAAAACTTCAAGTTCCTGTAAATAATTTTCTCCGTGTTTGACCAAACTTCACTTAACAGAATAAAATGCAAAACTGTTTTCTTTGGCTACAGCAAAATTTTTTTATTTTTTGCTATCATTGAGATGACAAGGACGTTGTTGTTAGTAGCTGCATTTTCGATGCTCGAGCAGCTTAACATTGGTATTAGGTATTTATTTGTCAACTGGCAGAGTTGCAACTGACGACGCTATTTGTTGTTTGTTTTCAAGTGGTGAGGTTACTTAAGCAACTTGTGCTTATGTTTGGCCATCTGGTTGAGCAAAAGCAATCCCTTTGAGAAAATAAGCAACTTAAGTCGCTTATGATATGTACTATAACAGCAAAAGTGTCATTTATAGGTTTTATACGACACAGTTGAATTTACTTCAAACGTTTGAATGTGAAATTCTCAAAGTAACTTTGTCATTAATTAAAAAAATTCTACATGGAATTCATTGTTATACTTAGCATGCTCCGAGTAAATGCCATCATGTTAACCGCTGCCATATTATCACAGCAGGTTGACGCACAATTTTCCATCAGTTACACATTTAATTGCACTGCGTTTTGTGTTGAGTACAATTCATAAGAGATCGCTATCATTCATAGGGATGCCTTCCGACATGCTTTACATATTCCCCTTACAAATGTAACATGATAAATGTCTAATGTTCCCTTGGGGCGAAAATTTACCCCACACATACAAATGCAAAATCCAAAAAAAAAGAAAATGCCAAAAAAGGTGTGCAGGAAAATTTCTTCTCCCCCCTCGCCCCTTTTTCTATACAAACTTAATAAGAAGTTTTCAATATACATTTTTTCGGCAATTTTTCTTTGATTTAAAAAACTTCTTTTTTTTTTTGTCTTTTTAACCAAACGACCCTTGAAAATTACTATCTGCGTATAAATGGAGAATTCATAACAAATATTCTTGTCATCAAATTTGGTATTCCAGAGCAACATTTTTTCCTTGCTGCTAACAACTCGTACACCTGAAGCGTTTTGTGGTGGTATGAGATTAATGCTACTACCTACCATGTCGTTGTTTCACAATCAATATCACTAATGGGAAAAGAATAAAGATAAAGCATTAAACAAGCAAGCAAGCGAGCAAGAAAGCGGGCACACAAGCATACAAGGACACAAGCACACATGTGACGCTTAGGTATAACAGAGTTCAGCATCTGCGCTGAAAAATCATTTCGCTGGGCTTAAAGTGTTGCGATAAGCAAGAAAATTTTTTTACAAAAAAAAATCTAAAATTTATCTCACACGTGCGCAATTTTCTGCGCTGTTAATGTAAAAAATTTGAAACAGAAATTTAAGGTAGTAGCACTAACATGGCAACTTAATTTTGAAAACAACAAAAAAAAAAATTGCTTCGACTGGGATTAGATGTCATCGCGTTGAAACATGAAACGTGAGGATTTTCGTACATTAAATGTTGCCACTTAATTTTGCCTCAGGACATTGGAGTATTTTTTTTTTTTTTTTTCATTTTATCTTCAAGCAAACTCATGAGGAAAATGAGAAATAACGAACTAAATTTTATGCAAATTTCTTGTTATTTAATTTTGAATATAAAAGCAAGTAATTTTTAATGTATTGAAAAGAAAAATTGTAACAATTTAGGAATGTTTAAACATAAAGTAACTAAAATGTAAATGGGGATGGGAATGATACAAAAAGTGTGCGATGAAAATTTCTTGAAACTCAAGGTACAACATAAATTAAATGTACGTGAGATTAGGGAATTCTAAGCAGGGTAGGTCCCAAATTTTTTTTCGAACCACCCTAAAATTTTTTTTTTTTGCTCCAACCGATAAGAAATGGTCGGCAATGGCTTTGAGACATATCTTAGGGTGGCTCCGGACCTTGCAAAGCACCAAAAGGGTTGAAAACGGTACTTTCCAAGATCCGAAGCCAACCAAAGTGATGTCCAAAATTATTTTTCCAACTTTCCCAATCGATTGGAGCAAAAAAAAATTTTTCTGAAAATGGGTCAAAAACGGTTCTTTCTAGGATCTTTTTTTCGAAAATGGACCGAAATCGGAGATTTTTGGAAATCGGAACCATCTCTGATGATGGTCAAAATCCATTTTCGACCTCTTTCCTTCGATTGGTGAGTAAAAAAATTTCCAAAATTCGACCAAAATCGGGCTTTTTTGGAACTCGGGACCACCATTGAATAATAATAAATAATTGACAATGGTTATGAATCAACATAAAAAAAAATTCATTGAGAAATAATAGTTATAGATAATGGACAATTTCTTATGCATAGCAGTTATGACTCAACATAAAAAATATTTATTGAAAAATAATAATGATCGACAATTAATATAATATCTCTTATTAATAATAATTAAAAAAAAAATTTTTTGACAAAAAACTTATAATAGTTATGTCCCTGATTCTAAGTCATGATTGATTTTGGAGTTATTTTAAAATGCAACTTTTGACTGAAAATGTCTGGCCATGTTGAAAAAACGATGATTATTGGGCCCGTTGATGTGTTCTCTTATGTCCGAAATCCATGTTCCATCGATTGGTTCATAAAAAAAGAGTTCAAGCCCTATACAGATATTGAATTGAAGATACATATTAATTTTCGACTTTAAGCCACCAATTGGTGTAAAAAATTTAATGAGTTCTGATATTGAGAAAATAGTAATCAAAGCGGTTCACCTTGTTAGTTAAAGTTAGTTAGTTACTAAGATTTGTGAACTATCTTCAAAAATAAATAAAGCAGTAAATTTTCTGCATCAAAAATTGTGTTTTTTTAATTGCAACACAATTTAGCGATCCTAATCGTAAAGAGTAAAGTGATCTTATACCCAATTTAGATGTAGTTATAGAACAAAACAGCATAAGTACTGTTTTTTAGCATAAAACTTTAGCAATTTTACATTGTGACCTCTGAAACAACGAATTAGACTTAATATTTAAAAATTTTCTTCATCACTGAAATTTCAATTTGGTATTTAATTGACTGTTTTTATTATGTTAACATTGACGTTGGGTTCACAATAAGCAACCACAAAATAACTTGAATTTGTATGTAAATTTTTACAATTTAACATTTTAATTAAAAATTTAAAACGTAAGTTTTCAACTTTACTGTAAATGCTGTCACAATAAAGTGGGTACTTGGTGTCAACAAAAACTATGCATATAAGTGCTGCTGTTAAAAACCAACCAACCCCATATGAAGCTACATTTAACCTACAATATTCATAAGAATCTTAAGTACTCTACTTCATTAAAACACATCGTGTAGCAGCTTAGTCCTTAGTCTTAATGTCTTTGCTGGCAACACGTTGTCGTACAATTTAAAGCGTTATTTTGTCCTTTTTTTTCCCCTATGCTGAAAACTTTAAATTTCAATTGCTGTTTGGATCACAAGTGACCATATGATATGGCACGTTTACAAAAATAAAACATATAAACATTTATGGAACATAATGCGTCGTACGGATCAGTGCGCTCTTCAAAGTTTGTTGCATTTAATTTTCTTGTCTTGATTTTTGATTAAATGGCAACTCAAGACTAACGCTTTCCAAAAACCGAATGCGAGACTTAAGAAATTTGCAATATTGATATAATGGAAATTTTTACGAAAATATTTTGAAAAATTCATATATTAGAAATAGAAATTTTTCAAATACTTTAATGACCATTTTTGTTAAATCAAGCTTGGCCGATGACAGGCTCCAATGAAAAAAGAACATTAAGAATCGCCATTCGACTTTTTTGGTCTTGGTCTTGGTTTGGTCTTAAATTGCCATTTGAGCAAAATACATTTTAAAATCCTTCCGATTTTGAGCATACGATAGCAATGATTCGCTTGACGCGTTCATTTAACTGGATCACATTTTAGCTTATTTAGCGAAATAAAAAAAAAAAAAATCTCTTGGCAGCTGAAATGTTTAGCAAGTGCTTGTGTCTGTAAAAACAATGTCTTTTATTGGCAAATTTAATTTTGGGGATCTAGTAAGACGGCTCGAAACGGACTACCTCAAAAAAAAATACTTTTTTTAGCAAAAAGTTTTTTGACTTCTTGAGCAATTTTAATAATTAAAAATATGACATCAAAAAATGCCAAGAGTTATAAATATTAAGGGTGAGCTAAAAATTGAAAATGAAGAGCTTTTTGTTGTTTTTCTTAACCGCGGAAATATATTTTTTAAGTTTAAATTTATTTTCTTAAACTTTGAAGCTTCGTTTTAAGGTGGTTAAAAGCTTAGTTTGTCATTAAAAAAATTATCTCCCAACATAAGTTAGGCGCATGATGTCGTATACGTAACATTGAATAACGTAAATTGTATGCTACGTATACGACTAGTGATGTTTGAATTGTATGATAAATAAATTTTAAACAGCTTTAAATTACGCAACAATTAGGGACGTCCATTGATTACGTGAGCTGTTTTTTTTTTAATTTCTAACCTCCCCTCCCCTTGGTGAGATCTGGCGGGACCCCTTTCCCCCCCCCCTTTCGTGAGATTTAAATTATAATTTTTAATGTAAATTCTATGCATTAAAAAGTTGACGTGAAGATTTCCTTGACCCCCTCCCCCTCTTGGTGAGATTTTGCCCGACCCCATTCCCCCCTATTTTAGCTCACGTAATTAATGGACGTCCCCTTATAAAAAAAAAAATATGTATTTAGCGCTGTTCGAATTTTAGAAAATAAATTTAAAATTATAAAATACTAGCAGACCTGGTAGACGTTTTTCTGCCCTTATCGGTCAGTGGGGCGATGAGGGCCCCAATCATCTGCGTCAAAAAGTTGATGAGATATAAAATTTTATTTTTTTCTCATATGGGAGGCGTGATATTGCCCATTTTTTCAGTGAAACTTACCTTTTATATATATAATTACCAAGTTTCTTCTACGTCAAATTATTGATGAATTTGATTTTCAACTGTAATGATGGGGGTCGTATTGCCTATTTTTAAGATTAAACTAAGATTCAAAAAGTACATAAACCTTCTCGAAAACCCAACCAACGTATGGTCTTAATAAGGCTACGATATATTTCGCGTTTATAAAAATCAATGACAGAATGGACAAGTTTTTGTGTTTGATCATATTGAAAATCTACATATATGGAACCGTGTGCATTCCATTCCATGCCAATTAAGTGGAAATTTTTGCTAAATAATGACCCCAAATACTCCTCCAAAGTAGTGAAGAACTTTTTTTATGAGGAGAAATCCAATAGGGAACCTTTAGAACAAAGTCAAAGTTGAAATCGTAAAGAAAAATTATAGAAATGTTTACGATCTTTTTTCTGCCACACAGAAAGATTGGTGTGCCAAATCTATCGGCCGCCGAAAACCGAAAAAAATCTACAAAATTAACCAATGTAAAATACAAGCGTTTCTTGAACAAAAATAAACTAAAATTCTTTATTTTCTTATGACGAAAATGCATGATTTTATTAATCAAATATTTCACCAGATCGCATCGTTGGTACAAAAAACTTTTGACATATCGTTTTCTGTGTAAGAAAAGATTCCCAATCCATTGCGCATAGTACCTTGGTCAAAATATATAGAATAGGTATGGTTTCGAACGGGCAAAGTCGAAGTAGGTATGTCAGATTTTTTAGCATTTTTCACATTCGTATCAATGAATCAATACTCAAATTTGCGGCGATTTTCTGATATACAATTTTCACACATATTTCACATCTTACTTAGTTCGTAAAAAATGATAAACACGAATATAATTTGAAGTAGATATTTATTTTAATTAAAAAAAATAATACTAAAAAATCGTCTCGAAAATGCACAAAAGTCATATAAATCAAACCACTGACACACCTCCCGCTCTATGGGTTAAAGATATATTTTCGGTCCTGAGCACCAAAAATCGGAACATGTATTGCATTTTGAATCACCCTAATGTATATGTAGATAATACAATCGCTGGAAACAAAGAACACTTATAATATGAATTCGGGTATACTTTTAACTTTTCAAATATATTTTATACTGTATGTAAATTTTAGCAATTTTTTGAATGCCCTATTTTTAATCATAAAACAGTCTTATAAAAATGTGATTTTAGTTGCTTAGATAGCGTAAAATCTACTTACAAAAACAACCAAACTTCTTGAGCTAGTTCTCGATGAACCGTCTAAGTAGATTCGCCAAATGGAATTTCGATAAGTTAAGATATTTAAAAACCCATAGAACTCTTAAAATAGTTTTTTATTACGCTGAATTTATGGCAAAGGACTGATCTTTTTGACTTAAAAAGCACCATACATAAATAAAGCGAAAAAAATTAAAATTTCAATCAAAGCACTATACCTCAAAACAAATGCATACCGATGGCAGATTTCATTTAGAAATAGACAATAAAATTTTATTCAAGTCAACTTTCCTTTACTACTTTACTTTGCCTAAGTTAAACATTAATACCAAAACAACTTGATTTTTAATATTTCAGCAAAAATAGCTCACTCAATGTAAAATCTATTTAACTTAAACCGCTACCCCAAAATGCTTATGGTCCATTATTCTCACGTAATGCTTTTGTCTTAATATTTATTATCATTCCACTGCAGCTATAACACTAAATCGTATGATACACCTTAACTTCACTAAAAGCGAATTAATCAATTGGAGCGATGCGCGCCGACCATCCAAAAATCTTTAATCCTTGAACCTGGCTAATGAGCACTTAAATCATCTCGAGTACCTGCTGCCATGAATGAATTCATGAACGATGGTATCATGCAATTCATAATGCGCATTCAATGCAAAATAAGACCCTTTACGTGAATAATGCACAACGCACACACATGCACACATTGATATTACGCACGCACACTCACTTATTCATACAATAACGTTGATGGCGATAACATGAAATCGCCGTTTCACACGCTATAAACCGTTAAGCGCACTTTTGCGAGTTTAAGCGCCTCCGTTGCAATCATTCAATTCTCCACTTTGCAAATAACGGTTTTTCAAGTAGGTACAGCTCAAGCACAGCAACGCACATACACACACATACATTGAGGGTCGAATCCACTTAAATGGTGGCGCGCAGACTATGCCAAGATCTACACTTTGGCCATTTATTATTAACATTCGCAATTGATTAGTGTTAGTTTTCCACACATAGTGTTATGTTGTTGTTTTAGTTTTTGTTGTTTTTTTGCAGTTGTTGTAATTTCATATCCTTGCACGCAGTCTATTATTTTACACACACACACGCGTTTACATATATGTGCGATATCCTTTATGGTCAACGCTTAGTTCTTTGATATGCATTTTGGGGATGTGGTAGTATCAGATGTACAAGTATCGATACAAAATGGTGTTGGCGAGCTAAAGGATAATGATGACTTTTTGATAAATCTTTGCAGTAAACCGAAGTCAGTTATAGAAAACTTACTTTTAATGGCATTTACCTAGTAATACCTAGAAGCGCAGATACCGGTACAGTTCACTTTCTTGCTGTGGCTAAAACACGAATTTACAAAGACTTTACCGTCCGAGAGAAACCTTTTTTAAACCAAGGAATAATTTAGTAATATATGGGACCTCGAGCAAGCTGATGACGTTCACCATTTATTAATAAGTCTCAAGAGCTTGTTGTGCACTGCCTGCGGAACTTAGTGCAAAAGAAAATAACATTAAATACTAGTGGTACCCAAGCTTCGCACAATAATAACACAAAATTAACCTTCGATGAGCGGTGACGTATGAGGCGGTATAAGGAGCGTATAGGTCTGACCAGACCCATACATATTAGGATCGTTTAAAATATTGAAGTTGCTCCAAACTTCGCATCCATGGGCACCAAAAGTTTCGTATTGGTGCCAATAAGAACCACGTAAAATATGGTCTAGTTCAGAAAACATTTGATGGACCCGCCACTGTTCTGAAAACTAGAAAATGGTCATTTATCTACCGAAAATCATTAATATCTCCCCGAAGCTGCCCCCTAGAGAGATCAAATGTATAACAAAGTTCCATTATTTTTTTTTCCTCCAACATTTTTCCCGAATATACTTACCCCCCGTCACAACTCCCTAAGGGGGCTCCCCTACAAAAATGACATTCTTATGAAATTGACTTCCCCCTTTTTCAGATGCCTCTGGAGGAGTTAAATGCTAGATCAACTTGCATTATTTTTACTCTCCTAAACTTTTCCCTTGACACACCTACCCCCTATCTGCCATCCTTTTGGAGGTGCTCCTACAAAAAACACAAAAAATTTTTAAATTTGGAAACACAAGGGGTCAAATAATAATATAATACCGAGTCCTCACTACATATACTTACCTCTATCTAAACCCCTTTGGGGAGATCCCTTGCAAAAATGAAGAAAATTTGTATTGTATTCATTGTTTATATTAACTTGCTCTTTTCACAAAAAGGATACTTTTTACGATTTGTAGCTGTTTTTGTTCTTCATCATTTGACAAAAGTTGGTTGTAGTCTTTCATAAACGCAATACCTCTTTCAGCGGTGTTATTTACGAAAGCTAAACCTTTGCAAAAAAAGAGTACATTTTTGAAATCATCATCAGATTCCCATGTAGATGGATGATTATCGAGAAATTCTGTATTCAATCCAAAGAAAACAAATCTTCTTTTTAAAATTTCTCCACATCTTCATCATCGTAATAATCCAAAACAACCTCTTGCTCAATCATTTTTTCCATATCGTATAATAAAATTTGTCGGGTCTACTCAGATTCATGTGCGCAAGATTAACGAAAAATTTTAGAATACAATTTTTCACTACAAATATATCGGAAAGCATCGTTTACTGTTCTATTTCGTTCGCCTTAACTTATTTGAGGAAGTCATGGACGAGGATCATCTAGGATTATCTAGAAAAAAAGATATACCAATTCGAAAAGCGATTTGGTCTGGCCAGAACTGTTTGCTCATCGGAGGATAAAAGCAGCAGCATAGCAACAAATAATTAAACTACAATTTTTGTGTGAGGCTTAGCGAAAACCTAATCCTAAAAAAAATATATGTATATTAATTTTAAAAAAAATAAAAAAATATGTATGCAATAACCTTCCTTAGTACAAATACTATGTTGTAAAACAGAAATTATTTAAATCGGTTTAGTATATTTTGCGCCAAAGCGTTACAAACCATTTTCATATAAACAATTTTATATAAATAGTATGGATAGTATAGATACATGCGAGAGCACTGCATTTTTTTTTTTTAATAAAAGACCTTCGCGTGGATGATGATCATTGCCAATGGAAAATAAGTTTTGATGAAATATTGGTTCACCATGCTGAAAGCTATTGGGAAAAACACTTTCAATTAGATTATCCCATTATTGAATCCTACAACTGCAGGACGAATTGCCTCTGTAATGCTATTTGTTAACTCTAAGGTATTACTGAAAGAATAGGCTTGATTGGAGGGCTTGGTAGAAGGCCTTGGTAAAAGAAACGAGCATACGGCATTAGTGTATGTATCTCTCTAGAAGATTGAGCTGATAAATAGATGTTAAAGAGCGCTAGCCCAAATGTGCGAATTATATTTTATTTTTAGACTAACGTAGTTGTCATCTGCAAGGAAATGTATAGAACATAAACAGGTCATTGAAAAACTTCTGAAAATAGTAGATTTCAGATTTAAAATTTGGCATGTAAAGAGAGTTTATTTTGTTAACTGATTTTCCGAACTTAGTAATTGGAGAAAGTGTACTTAAAGTTTGTAAACAACTTGTGAATTATTTCGAATAATGAACAAAGTTTTGTTCCTCACTCGCAAAAAAAGAAAAAGTTAATTTACTTAATTGTAAAATTAACAAAATTTCGAAAACAAAACTATCGATATTTCATTGCGACTATAATTCTCCACCAACTGAAAAACATAAAACTCATGTTCACTTTGTAGGTGGTGTAGTTTCTATGGTTTTCTTCTGCTTCAACCAAAATTTTGCCCATGTTTTTGTTCATTGTTCACAACGTCATTATATCGTTAATATTATTAAGTAATCCACTTAGGAAGCGTTTCATTCAATAAATGAAAATGAAAGAACGCTGTTATTACTAAAGGCGGATACTTTTTTGATAGCAGCAACAACTTTGTTCAATGGGCAGAAATTGGTAATGACGCTACAAAAACAAATGGCGAACTTAACGTAATGGTAATCGTAATTAATGGTATGTGGTTGGTCTACCTTAACGCTGTAATCCTTAATGTGCTAATGCCAAAATATGATACGGGGATGTTAAATACCACGAGAGAATTTTGGCATTTGGCATTAAATAATGATTCAAAGTCAACATGGGTTATACGTTATATGTGCATGACTTTAGGCCATAAAATAGAGAATTTATGTGCGTTAATTTCTTCAGGACAAATGTAAGTTAAAGACGATATTTAAGAATATTTCCAGCATAAGATATCAAAATCCATCAAATTTTATATCCATCAAAAAGATTTTTTTTTATATGTATTTATCATTTAAATAAAAGTTTCAAAAGAATTTTTTCGCCGAATCCGCTTACTTTTCATTATTTTGTTGAAACTCGCGTGCGATTCTTATGATGAAAATTAGCGCCATAATTTTTTACACGCGGTTTTTTGGGCTCCTCTTGTGCATCCACAAACCAACGCCAACGATTGCGTTCACAATAACCGATAGCTTGTTCTTTGGAAGCAAAATTAATTTGCATATTTGACAATGGATCACCGGTAGATGTCCAACCCATTAATGGATTTTCCCAACGTTTTTGTGTATCGAATTCAATCTGCCAATGATGTAAATTATTGGTACCACTTTGCATTGCATTTTTCGTAGGTTTGTGAATGCGTACACGTCTATCGCGTAGAAATTGTGCACTTATGCCGTTAATAGCACTGACATCTGTCGTCTGTTCTTTGACCACAATTTTTGTACTTAGCCTTTTCTGCTGCTCAATTTCTTCAGGCGTTGCTAAAGCTACTGATGTATCAATCAGTTCGGTTGGTTTTAATTTTGATTTTGGTTTACATCTTGCATTTCCACGCACAAATGGACGTAGAGCAGTAGCCTGTGCCCAAAATGTGCTGGCGCGTGGTGCTTTCGTAAGAACGAACATCCCCTACGAAGAAAACACAAACGTTCTAATGGATATAAAAATAAAATTGAAAAAAAAAACTAAAAAAAAAATGCTTTATTATAAAAATGCTTTCAATTTTGTAGCGGAATTTCAAAGTTTTTTTTTTCGTTTTTAAATTGACAATAAAAGCAATTGATTTATATTGGCCGAGTATTGAATATTTCAAGTTATAAATTTTCATGGTTAACCGAATTTTAATTTATAGTAAAATATAGAGAAGCTACGAATTGTTGATGCAAAAAAAGATATCAATTACGCATATTTGTTGATAAATATTTTATATGAGAGAAGGAAAACTTGCAGCGTTTATGAAGCTTTAGGAACATAACGCCAAAGTCGAAAGGTTTTATTGCTGCAAAAGTTCCAGAAGTCGCCACTTGTAACACTTCTGTTTAATAAGTATTTGCTATTTTAAATAATCGATTCATACATATGTAGTATGAAACTGTTTACATATATGAAATTGCTTTATGGAAATGGTTTGTAACGCTTTGGCGCAAAATATACTTAACCGATTTAAATAGAAACAACATATTTGTGCTAAAGAAGATTATGGCATACTTATCCTTTGAACTTTAATATCCTTTTTTTATACCCTACACAGAGGGTATATCCACTTTGTCATTCCGTTTGTAATGCATAGAAGGGGGCGTGGTAGTTATAGAAAAGTATATATATTATTGATCAGCGTCACCACCTGAGTCGATATAGCTATGTCCGTCTGTCTGTCTGTCTGTTTGTCTGTTGAAATCACGTTTACGGGAAAACTAAGCAAGCTAATTCAATGAAATTTGGTACACGGCTCACACTTTCTTGCAAGCTGCCAGCATATAAAAATGAGCGAAATTAAGTCACGACCACGCCCATTTTTAAAAAATTTTCTGCGATTTTGATGAAACTTGGTGATTTGTTGAACATGTGAACAAAATAAGGATTGCGCTAGGTTTTTAATTTGCAAAAGCTCTTAAAGAGGCGTGGCACAGCCCTAAATTTTTTTATACTGGAAAAACGCGTTAAAGGGCGTGGCACAGCCCACAATATTTATAAACGTTATAATTAGACAACTAACAACATAATCGTAATGAAATTTAGTATGGCAGATATACTTGCTAAAGGGTATCTTCTTACAAAAATTTGCCACAATAAAACTGGTGGGCGTGTCACCTCCCATATAAGCAAAACACGTTTAATGCTATAGATAGTGTGCAATGAAAGTAATCTTCATAAAATTTATTGCATAGATGCCAATTATTATAAGCTACAAAATTAAATAAATTTTTACGCGATTTCATCAGTGGGCGCGGCACCTCCCACATTAGCATAATGTTCGAAGTGATATTTTAAGAGAACTATTGCAGCAATTGGCATGAAATTTGATGTAAGTGGTTTACTTGCTATAAAGTATGTCAGCATCTTAAGCGGGCGAAATAGCACCACTAGGCGTGGCACCTCCCATACAAGTAAAATACCTTAAGTGGCATATCTATCAAAATATATGTGCAATCATACAGAAATTTGGTATAAGAGGTTTGTTTATGGAAAGCTATTTCTGGATCAAAATCTGTCTCGATTGTATCAGTGGGTGTGTCACCGCCCTAACTCTTAAGATTAATTAAGGCATATATCGCAAACTATACAAGCTATTTAGTATGTGGATGTCAATGACAAATATAATTTATTGAACCATAAGTAGGCAGAATTGGAGAAGTGGGCGTGGCATATTTGGTTTTCTGCATTTCTATTATATTTTTTCCAACATTTTTTACATTCTTTTGACTTTTTCAACTTTTTAACTTTTCCCCATATATTCCATGTGTATATTTTCCACTTTTTCAACCTCTTTCAACTTGATTCGAATTTTTCTTTATTTTTTCGACTTTTTCATGAATTTTGAATTGTTTCAACTTTTTTCAACTTCTTGCAACGATTTTTGAGTTTTTTCACCACTTTCAACATTTTTCACATTTTTTCGACTTTTTCAATTTCTTTTATCTTTCTGCAATGGTCTCCATATATGTTAGACTTTTGAGTTTTTTTTAACTGTTTCAACACTTTTCAACCTCTTTGAACCTTATTACATTATTTTCGACTTCTTCAACCTTTTCAACGTCTTTTTAACATTTATTTGGAAAGTACTTTCAGTGTAGTGTAGGGTATGTGAGTTTCGGCCTGGCCTGTCGTTTTGGTTTGCGTTGCATATGCTAATATTTTTTTTTTTTCTTCTTCTCATTTGTAACGTTTGTACTTGGCTTCAAAGTTCAAAGGACTAACTCTCTTTCAAGCGTTTTTTTCTCTATTTTTGAAGAGATATTTTTTTAAATATGATGTTAAAAGAATAATTTCTAAAAGTCCTTTATAAATCCAATCAAAGCTCGAATCACCAATTCCTTCAAAGGTCACTATATTTTTTTTCAAAACAACAACAATTTTCAAGCAAACATTGCAATTTGAATATAAAACAATTAAAGCTTTTCCTCTTCAGCTTTAGAAAAAAATATTTATATGCTTTCTTCTATATCAGCTAAATTGGTACATACGACTATTCGAAGACTCAAAAATTTTTTCTTCAGTTTTTTTTTTGCGCTACCGAAAACATCTACTCTACTCTGCTGTGCTAAAACTGTCAGACACAAACGCAATTACAATGAACTGAACTCTGACCCTGAACTTGTTCCCTAACACCAGTAGCAGATTAAAGAGGCTGTACAACGAGTTGAGGAACATTACAGACTACGAACAACTTGTAGCAATGGCAGCAATATTGTAGGGGAAAAAAAAAAAAGATTACAAGAAATATCATAAGTAATGGAAATAGACATAAGAGTTTTCCTTGGAGAAAGTCCAACGAGGCAACAAAAGGCTTCATTTGCAAAATAACATTAAAAGGACTAAGCAGAGAGCGTCCTTACTCAAAACCTACATACAAGTAGTACAAGTGAAGCGTAAGCAGTGAGCGTTGAAATTAAGCAGATACGGAGGACTTCAAATAAAATAATGGGCAAGCACACACACACACACACACTCTAGCAGCCGTTCGTTGCCAAAAGTAATTACAAAGAAACTCATTCAGAGTGAGCGTTGCCGCCATCATCAGACGCACTCCACATGTTGTTACGAAAATAGTTGTTGGCCAAGCTCCAAAAAAATTGGCTTGAAAATGCAAGGAAGTGAAATAACAACAAAAAGGATTTGAGAGCAGCAGCAACAGCAGCCTGAAGTGCAGTTTAATGTCTGGCTGGCTGGCGCTGGTTGTGCGAATAATGGCAACATGTTGAATGGTGAATATGGTTGGTTGCTAGAGCTGAACAATGATGAGGAAATGTGCGCATAAGCTAAGAGGACAGACATTTGGAAACTACCATAGAATGGAGTGATTGCGTGGAACAACATTCCAATCTTTGCTGCTGCTGCTGCTGTTGCTGGTGCTAAAAAGGACTAAAGTCAAGTGATGCGATTCGCAAAAGGAAACAAAGTTTAAATGTTTACAAATTAATAGGCTTTAAGCACAAAGTTAGCAAGTTGTTAATTTTAAAGTCTTCTCAAGCTTTTGCAGTCGTAGTGAGTGAAGATTAAATTGCTCTTTAAAAATGCAAAATACAGAACAAGTTGAGGAAATTTATTTCAGAAAATTGAAAAAAATGTTTAGAGATTGCACACCAAATGCAAAGCAAGGACAAGAAGATTGTGCTTAGGCAATTTTTTGGAGAAGTCATCTTCATCGGAGAGGTTGAATCTGAGATTACAGTGCGTTGTAAGCTAATCAGCTAAATCGCGAAGTCGTTTCGTGATGTAGTTTTTGTTAGAATAACATCTGCTTTGTTATCATACTAAAATCTACCGAAAATTTCAGTTCCAAGTGGAACTCGCTCTGATATTTCTTTTGCTGCCTTTTCATCAAATTCTGGAACTCATATATTTTCCTATTTAAAGAACTATAGTTGACTTCTAGGCTATGAGAACTAGTTGGCTTTTGGATAGTACGAGTATATAAGTCGATGTCTATATACATTTCTCTTGTATTGCACTCTTGATTACTTACCATAATAACGTAGATTTCTGCCTCAGAACGGTGAGAACCTTACCAAATGGGTAAGTGCTTAGGAATTAAGTTCCAAGTATGCCGACCACTGTCTTGCCTCCTCTTGTTTTAAGTCCAGCGTTTTTGACATGACTTATGATTTCAAACTTTTTGAAGAGCAGCACACTAATGGCATTGCCTCATAGATTTTGAGTAAAGGATCACTTATTAATTTTTCTTAATTCTCATATGACTCTGTGTGATCCCACTTTTTGAGTCGTTTGAATCATTTAATTATAGATCACCAATACACGCATTCTTTTCTACTTCAATTGGTAGATAAAGGAAACCCTGTCCTCGGGAATTTAGCAATTTACTGCTTAGAAAGTTGTCTGAGTATAGTTTTCATGTGAGAAAGAGTATCAATACCATGAAATTGGTTTCGTGCAACGACCTTTTATGAATGATATTGGAAGATTTTTTGACGTTACTGCAGTGCTGACGCCAGATAGGTCTCTTTAATATTTTGTGTATTTCAACTTTTTACTCTGGTTATCTTAAAATCAAAAGAAAAAAGTCATAGTTTTACGATGTCTAGCCACTCGGCATGTAATGTTTCGGAAACCTTTCAGAAATCTTTCACATGAAATTAAACATAGTGTAAATTACGTTTCAGAAAGCTTTCATTTCCATTTAAGAAAGCTTTCTGCAATGTGACAATGTCTGTCTTTTGATTGCATTTGAAACGTTTCTGAAGTATTACAGAAACCTTGTAAGATGGAAGGGAAAATGAAAAAGATAATGTTTTTTATTTACATCATCACTTATGCCATCATCGATAGACTTGATTTAATATTGTTGCAGTTTTTTAGAAGCACTTGCGATAATAGGTACTTATTAGTACGAATTTAATTTTTGTGACATTTATTGATACAGAATTATACAGAATTTTTACTTATCACAGCAACAAAGCAGTCTGGTTTTTTACTATTTATATATCTACATTTGATTTCGTATATCCGAAAACAAAAAAGTTGTATCGAATCATAAAACATTATTAAGATTTCATTGGAAAAATTAGATGTTAACCAGTGTTGCCACATTTGGTAGATTTCTACCGTATATGGTGGAAAATTTTTGGTTTGGTGAAAGGTATTTTTTTTATTTTGTTTGATTATTTTTAACAATTAAAAAGTATTGGTTGTGTGTAAAATCAAATTAAATATATTTTTGTTCAATCACTTAAAAAAACAGTAAAAATTTAATTGTTAAGTTTTCAATACAATTTTACAACATACAAGCTCCGCTAAAAATTCTCGCTCCTGCTTTCAAGTAAAAATTAAGCCAAACTTTAAGAGCTTCGTGCATTTGCAACAAATTTAATGTAACAATACAAATGGTAGCAAAACTTTGCCATCAACTATTATATTAACTACAAAAACAACAACAAGCTTAGTGGGAACCAACAACAACTTTCCATACAACAGGATAAAATAATGTAACGACTTACCAATAAACAGCGAACGTCTCAGCCTTGCAGTTAAATGAAGTAGTCCGACATTTGTGTACGTGTGCCTTACAACATCTACCTCGTACGTATTGACACTTTGAGCACTAGCGCTCTCTAGTGAGATCTTTTCAAAATAACAAAAATAACAAAAATAGAAGTAGAAATAGAAAAAGAAATAAAAGCGGATGTGGTACTGTAGGAGTCGTGATTAAAAGTCACGTGCGTAGCGCCGCATTATGAGTACAGTGTGGCAAAAAAGTTGCCATTTGAAAACCCCAAGGGTATTAAATTGTTAGTGGAATGAATGCACAGAAGAAAAAGTGAAAGAATTTTCGTAGCGATAACAACGTGATAAGAAGATCTTTAAGGTAACGAGAATGGGCTATGAATATTTAAGAGGCCATCACTTTGCTAAAATTGCATATGCGAAACTTTAAGGTAATGGAATTAACAATTTTTAGAGCCAATGAGTAAAATGATTGCTGGGATTTCCAATGGATTTCGTAATGAAAGAGCACAATTAGAGACATCTTTGTTTTAAGGCTACTTAAAAATTTTAAGCAGGGAGTAAGAAAAAAATAGTTTCGCTTTTGTATCTGCTTGCGAGCAAATAACTTTTAATAACGATCAGTACTTTGAAATGAAAAAGAAACTTATTAGATAAACTTCAAGAAGTTCTACTCAAAAAAATCCTTCAGTCTAATAACATTTTCCTCCTCAACTCAACTTAACACAAAATTGAGGTTGTTTTCGAGAAGAAGAACTTTTTAAAATAAATCTAACGATGATACTTTAGAAATGCAAAACTCTAAGATATAACTTTATTTAAATATTTTTAAGAGAAGGAATTGAAAAATGGAAACAGAAAAATTGTCGTTTAAAAGCGATCTCTTCAAAATATGCGAACTTTTTAAAATTACCTGCTTAATATGAATGACTTTTTCAATATAATCTTAACAAGAGGAGCTGACGCTGACGCTCTAATATATCTAAGCACTCGTCCGCGAATACAGTAAAATTTCCCAGCACCATGCAGTCAAATGTTTCACAAAATGTTAAAATAATTTCTTCATTCGCCCAATGCTTCGCACTCTCAGAGTGCAGCCCTAGATTTTGGAACAATTTAGACTTGAAAAATGGTGGAATTGGGCAAGTAATTATGGAACCTCCCTTGCGAGTAAGAAGTTTTTCGAAACTTTTGGTGTCAGTGACAAAAAATCTACATTTGTTCTCTGAAAACTACGTTCCTAGTCTCATTCAGTACATTTCTACAATACTCAAATACCATCACTGTACATATATAATTGTTTATACTGCGGAATGATTTTCGGCATGTTAAACTTAAGCATAGGTCCTCATTCTGGCAAAAGAAGTAACATAGAGAAACTCCTCATAGATATTGCTTATGCTAAATACTCTATTCAAGGTCAAAGGTCACGAAAATCGGGTATTTTAAAAATATCTAGTAAGTCTTACGCAAATTTTAGTTACAAGAGACACAAAAAATGTAAAAGTTCGACAATTTTTGTTAAAAATTTTGTAAAAAATTAATCCTAAAAAATATACTTAAAAAAAAATAGGTATGCAATAATCTTTTTAAGCACAAATATGTTGTTCTAAAAAATAAATTATTAAAATCGATTCAGTTTATTTTGCGCCAAAGCGTTACAAACCATTTCCATATAAGCAATTTGATTGATTTCATTAAAATTCAGTAAATATGGAATTGAAAAAAAAGGTACTGGGATCTATTTTGTTTTGGCATGTAACGACTCTAAATTACATCCTTAATAATCCCCAATTAAAATTTTTGTTGTAGAGTTAGGTTAGGTTAGAGTGGTGGCTTAGCAACCAAGCTAAAGCCTTAAGTAGCACTGATTGTGCCGTTTTAATACCACATAACGTGACCCGACGTATTGATGGATGTAAAAAAGAAACTATATCCAGTTAGTTTTATTAAGGTAGTAGAGCAGAGAACCGATTTCAATTTCAGCAAATTCGCTGAGGTCATTGAAGAAAGGTTTGCCAAGACATCTTAGCCTGATTCTTGCTACAGCTGGACAGCGCAAAGAAAGGTCTCAAATGATTCAATCTCACTTGCATTCAAGCAGCTGCGGCAGGAAAAATTCAAAGATATACCTAAACTTTTAGCGTGCTTGCCGATTGCCCAGTGCCCAGTGCAGGTCGCGGTGGTTCTTGCGATGTCAGACCGGGTCCTAGATAGTAAGTAGGTAGTTCTCAGCGGGCCAGATTGATCTGGCTATTTTATAGGTGTGTAAAGACTTCCAGTGGTTTCCGTCTACAGATAGAAAATGCGAGAAAATCCTTTTCTTAACTTACCCGAGAGGAGCGAAAACACATTCCGATGCGGTTTCATTATGAGAGGAACCTTGCAAGTTCATTGGCCCATATGAGAGTAATGTCAAAACGATGTCTTAGCTTTGATTTTATATGTTTTTGTTGTTACTCGAACTTTAATTTTAACTTGGTTAAAGCACACCGTGAGATGTTACATACTGAAGTGTACACGAGATGTGATAAAAAAGTATCGGGAATTTTCGGTTTTCTTAAAGAATCTTGATTGTTCAACAAACTAAAAATTTTGCCCTCCTCAAAGCAATCCCCCTGAAATATAATATAAATGTGGCAACGGTCTTTCCAATCTTGGAAGCGCTCCTGGAATGTATGTACTTTTCGGTATGGCCTTCAAAGATTCTGTGATTTTGTTTTTATCTTATCAGTATTGGAAAAATATCATCTTTTGAGCCTTGTGAATAGAAAGAAGTTGCAGGACGCCAACCAAGTTCGGTGAATACGGTGGCTAAGGTAAGAGACCGGTGATGTTATTTTCCAAAAAAATTTCGAACAAGCAGAAATGGAAATTTTTTTATCCTGGGTTTTGAGAAACTCCATCCTACATTCTTCAGTCGATAAAAACGCAAGAATTGAATGTCTCAAATCGCAAATTGAAAGCATCAAAGCATATGCTCTAGTGAGATTTACCGCATATGCACTGCATTTTTTCCACTGTAGACCATTTCCATCATCATCACTAGCACTCGCAGCTAATTTAAGCTCACGACCATTAATCGTAGACCGCGAATACAAAAATGAGCAAAAAAAAAACAAAAGAAATATCGAATCTAAAAATGAGGGCGCACGCTTACTACTTTGAGTGTTTAAGTGAATCACCAGCACTGGCATCATCACTAGAAACTCCAAACATTATCAGATCATAATCTAGCACTCGCGCGCCCCTTAGCTCCACTCTCATCCATTGGTGATGACGATGATGGTGGTACATACATATGTACTTAGGTGCTCTATGGATAATGCAACTCCAATGAGATATCGTGCGGTGCTGTTCGTTAGTCTTTCCTCGACTTAACGTTCCTTCACCATACTCATTCTCAACTTTGTCTTCGTGTTTTTTTTTTTTGCTGCGCTTTGATTCCGATGACAGGGCATGAAAATTGGCATTTAGCCCATTAAATCCTAGTTAGTAACTCCGCGTGTAATAACATGATTTTGCTTGTTGTAGTTGTTGTTTGTTAATGGCTAATATTGCCCTTTTAAGGTGCTATTGGAGGAGGTAGAGTACATCGCTTCAGACAATGTGCAACGAATTGCTGTGAAAAGAATAGCAACAACAATTGTCGCAGCATCATAAAGTTTACTCTGTTGAATAGAGTTACTGGAATTAAAGTGGAATTTCCATTGTCCTCTCGTTTTGTCATCGTTATTGTCGTGATTTAAACCATTGCCGAATATGCAGAAAATTGCAAATTCTAAATTGATCATTGATTTTTGTTGTTTTTGTTGTCTTTTTCGTTACCCTTTTTGTTGTTTTTGTTGTTGTTTTTGGCGTTGTTTGTATTAATTTGTTGCTGGCACGAATTGCTTTGTTACTAAGGTATTCGAAATAAATTAAGTTTTAGAATTTCTTAAATCAAGATAGTGTAAAAGTTATTTAGGTGTTCATCTTGGCAATTTAAAATGTAAAAGCCAAATTAGATATACAATTTTATACTAAAGCAATGCAGTTGGATCGGAAACGAGTATTCTTAAAATTGAACCATTTATATTATATTTTAAGGATTCAGTTAGATAAACGTTATTATTTCTTTGACGGCATATTTTTTTATTTTATAACTACTTAGACTGTCACAAGAAAGATTGTAGGTCAAAAAATATGGAAAATATTGAACAAAGTTGAAGGATATTGGATAAGTCGGTTATACTTAAAAAATAATTAAAAATTTTGAAAAGCCGAATAAAAATGTAAAATATTGAAATAAGTTGAAAGAAGTTGAGAAGAATGTTGAAACAGTTAAGAAGGCTAAAAAGTCGATAAAATGTGGAAAATAACGAAAAAAGTTGAATACGGTTGATAAAGTTGAAAAAATTTGAGAGAAGTTGAAAAAAGTTAAAAGCGGTTGAAAAAAGTAGTAGAAAAAAGCTGATACTATCGATGTACATAACATAAAAAATGTTGAATAAAGTTGAAAGGACTTGAAAACCTCGATAAAATTTAAAAGAGCTTTTTATCATGGGAAATATATGAAAACATTGTTCGCACATATAACTTTTTCGCTGACTGCTCATTTGTGGGCTTTGAATGTTTTGTTTGCTTGACTTTGTCAGCGAAAAAGTTAAATGTGCGAACAATGTTTTCATATATTTCCCATAATAAAAAGCTATTACGAAAATAACGGTAAAACAAAAGTATGCAGAATGCAAGCACGATTTGCAGAAAGTCATTTGGAATGTTGCTTTTGTTATTTGCTTTGAAATTAGTACCGTAGGGTGGCTTGGTAATGACGAAAAACAAAAAATTGACATTTCTATTTTGGAAAAAAAATCTCCTGACCTCAAATGTGTTTTGACATGGATTAAACTCATATCATTTCTCTCTCATATTAATACAAATGCACAATAAAATTTTAAGCTTAAAATAAATTGTGTTTTTTTAGAAAATCAGCCTTGTTTTTTTTCATAAAAAGCACTCTAACTCCGCCAATGTTCAACAATTTTCAAAATTTCTTATAGATTCTGACAGATTTTGATTTGAATGAAAATGCGACTATTTTGAACATATTTTCAGCGGTTTTGACACTTAAACTTTAAATGGGCATCGGGGGAATACATGTTCCCTTAATTCCTTTGAAAAATAATATATATAATCGGCAACCATTTCCGTAATTTGAAGTCAGTCCCGATTGCATGGTTTGAAATGAATTTGGTCTTGATATATTCGAAAATTTTTTGAAACAATCTATAGATGTCACACTTGTAGCTTTTTGTTATTATTGAAAGTGACATGCCCACTGAGGCAACCCCTTCAAATTCCATTAAATAGGAAACTTAGAATAACCGACATCTCTATACCAAATTTAATAAATATTAAATTAAACCTCTCACCACCACTAAAAGAAATGTTTTTTTTTTCTAAAAATTTGTATGTATACTAGGGTGGTTCTTATTTGGACTATTTCAATGTGAAATTTCGTCTCAGCCGCCAGTTTTAGTACATGGTACATGGGGCAAAGCTGTACAAAAGGTATATTTATCCTTGTATTATAAAGCCATCTAATGTACACCGAAAAAAAAGACCGTACTAAATTTGAAGAACTGCCTTCCTCCGATTTAGTGCAAAAATTTTCCTTAATCTAAGTTATTTTTCCTCATATTGATGAAAATATCGTCTCATTTAGTAATTGAGTCCTTTGAAATGAGTTCATGTTTCATTAAAGCAAGTCAACGCTCTTCCTCAAATATAGAGTTTGTGGTTTTAGTAAAACTTTCCTTTGAAATAGTAAATTTTTCTTTGGGAAGAATTTTTGAGGACAACTTGTTCCTCATTTGAGTAAAAACTTCTTCAATCTAATGGAATGTTTTGTTTAAGGAAAATCGTACTCAGTTTTAGTTAGTTTCTTCAAAAAATTTACTATAACGTAGGAAAATTTTCCTTAATAAATGAGTGGCAACACTCGCTGAAATTAATATCTATTCTTCTCGTAAGTATTCTGTTTTTGTCTATATATTTATAGTTCTCTACTTGTTTTTTAAATAAAAAAATAAAAAAATTAAAAAAAAAAAAAAAATATGTCGTCGCCGGGATTTGAACCAAAGCTTCCCTGATCAGACAATGGTTGTTACATGCGCAGTTTAACAACATCATTTTAGTATGTCTTAAAAATGCTGTCGGTGGCTAAGTTGGGTAAGATGAGCATCTTTGAACGGTGGCAATGCGCGCAAGATCACAGGTTCAATTCTCTGATCGGGTGAAAGGTAAAAAAAAAATTAAGTTCTCCTTTGAAGTTTTAAAAACGTATTACAATTAAAATAAGAATGACTGACAAAATAAGTAACCACCAACAAATAAGAAAATTAACAATTTTTTTTTGAAATCAACGAATTTATTTTAAGTATATTTCTTTCATTTAAGGATACCTTCATCCTTAGAAAAAGTAAAATTTTCCTCAGTTTTATAACCTTGTCCTCACATTGAGTAAACTTTTCCTTATTTCAAAGCAGCATCATTTACTTGTACTAAGGAATCCAACTTACTTATTTTGAGGAACCCATGGCTTTAGCTCGTATTGAAGGACATTTTTTCCTTACATTTAGGCATTTTTCCTTAAACGGAGTACGTTTTTTTTTCGGTGTAATTATAAGGAAATTGTTTTTGAGTAGTGCTCTTGTATCTGCCAGGTTATAGCGACATTTCGACCATCCGTTTTCGAGATCCACGAAGCTCATCAAAATGAGTGCGGTCGATGTAAGATTCGAGGATATTCGACTAAGTAAATTCATTTCATATGAATAATTTAAAAAATATCGTAGTATACATGATAAATTTTTGTTTCGCAAGTCTGTATGTTTACATAGGTCATGGCGGCAGAGTGGTATTGCACTTTGTATACCATTTTGCCCCACCTTCCCCTACATAGGTATGTATGTATTTACCCAATTTTGCTGCATGCAACGCGCTTAACATTTGAAAAACAAAACATATCCATTACATTACAATTCGTTTCCTCTCAGTTACTTTTGTAGTTCCAAATCTATTTCCTATTAATTTCAACGAAATTCGTAAACTCATAACATTCGCAAATTGCTTACTACAAAAAAAAAAAATTCAATTCTTCACGGCACTTACGCTCAGAGAGTAGCATTCCATAAAATTCCATAGAATTTCACTACTAAAATGTAAATACACAACGCAAATGTAGAGCATTCTATGAGTTTTACGATAAATGATTGCATATACAAGTCACTAAGCAAACAAGCAGCAGGTGATGATGCGAGCGCAATAATTCAGCAGATATTTGCTTTGATGTTCATCAATCCATCATCATCAAAGAGGTCCGTCGTTGGATTCGTTGAAATTTTGTGCGCTTTATCGAATGGAAATAATTTTTGAATATTCTACGAATTCTTAACTCAAAATGTCTTCACATGAATTTGGCCAAGTTATTTTGCGTTGCAGATGCATTTAAAAAGTAAGCTTTTGGTTAACTAATGATGACGAATATTTTTCAGGATGCACATGGAATCATTCATATCGATTACTTCAGAAATGGCAAAGTTAATCCCAGAAAATATTATTCAGAGCTGTTGGACCAATTCGCCGGTCCATTGAACAAAAAAAGAAAACTGCTTTTGGCGAAGAAAAAGATTACACCCCAAAGGGTAACACACCGGTGCAAATCGGTGCAGTGAACCAAAAAGTCTGCTCAAACTTAGTATTCTAATGAAACAAGGGCATAGTCCAAACTAAGCATCAAAAATACAGCCTTTGCCAGATTTATCTGTTTTAATAGTAGCCCAATGTTTTCATTTGAATTTCATCAGAAAAAAAAAGGGCTAAAGATTGTACTTCTTAAGATAAAAATTTTGTTCAAAAGCTCTCAACCTACAGAGACAGCAAAAACAGATTGGAAACATAAATGGGTTTCCTTAAGCTTAGAGACCTTTAATGTTTCATTTATTTATCCAACAAGCGCATACGTATTTTGCATTTGTTATTACCAGGAATTAAATTTTCTAAGCTGTCAGTCCAACGTAATTATTCATAAATATACCACCAGCTGGCTGGCTGTCAAATATTCAAAACCCTCGCTTTTTCGTCTTTTGCATTTAAAACTTTTTACCAAACATTTAAAGCTACCAGACCATATTTCGCTGGCAGAGAGCAGAAAAAAAATTTGTTCAGCAACCAAAAAAAATGGAATTAAAAAACGTGTCAAAAACTACAAAATACAACAAAATGAAGCCAAAGTAGCTCAACGCAAGCCAAACATTAACTCAACACTTCAAAGTGTTGGCGAAGTGTAGGGTAACGGCGAAGAACAGCAGGAGTAAAACTTTTATGATTTATGAACTGCGATCACTCCACGAATTCCCGTTTCCCATTGACTTCATTTCACTCAAAGCAACGCCAATTCGCACAACGTTGTCGTATATTACAGCAGCATAACAGGCAACACTGGCTGACTTTGGCAGCTACAAAAAAAAAGAAAAAGTGGCAACTCCATGCGTTGCGGTTTGCGAAAAACTTTTAACTCACACTTACATATCTATGTATTTATGTGTGCATGTATGAGTGCATGCATGTATGTATGTGCACACTGTTGCATTTTTGCTTATTTCCCATATCACATGACAAAGAAGTTGAAAAAAAGTTTGCTATGAAATGATGAAAATGCGGAAGTTTCACTGTAAGGTGTTTCCAAAAAATATTTATATGTATAATGCGTTAGTAAAATTCAATATAAAATTTTGATTTTTTTTTTCTTAAGACTATTAGTCCTGGCTTAAAGCACATGACCAGTGAATAACAATTGTTCAACACATTACGTAAGATATTGATTATTTCACGTTAAATAACCAATTTCCAATTTTCGAAATATGAACGCTCAATTTTTTGAAAGCATTTTATAGCATCCAACGGAAACCATTTCTTCGAATGAAACTAATTTTTAGTGGTCTTGCAGCTCATACTCACACCAGAAATGGAGACTTTCTAAAACACCCTAAAATGCACTACGCGCACTGCTGTGTTCTGAATCCTGCTAATGTTGACTAACACAAACATAAGCTTATGCAACTGAAAATAAAACTGGAACAAAAAAAAATAGGAAAAAAACCGCTACCATTACTAAAGTAGGAAGTTGTTGCTGGTGCGCGCTTTTTCTGAAACCAAACAAAAAAATTCACTGAGTAGCGGATAACAATATGGCGGAATTAAAACGTTGCACTAAAGAATGCACAGCTTTAAAATATAAAAATATTCATATTGTTGTTTTAAGCCCTTTATTTATGTGCGTGCATAGCTGTCGACTTTTACAAGAGGTTGTTCAGTCGGTCGTTGGGCTGACTGCCTGCATATTGCAAGTAGTGCAACGACCTCTGTTGGCAAATTATTATACAACGTTTGATGTTAATTGGATGCTTACAGTTTTGACATTTGATGCTGTTAATGTTTCTACAGCGATTGATGAATTGTAACTTTTAATTTTCTTTATTTTTTCATACAACATTTATTGCTTCTTCACAAAAATTCAATTAATCTTTTTTTTAATTAATGCTTTCAATTAATGTAATTAAATTAATTGCATCCACTTTTAAAAAAGCTTAAAATGTATGTAATTAACGTACAACGAGATCATTTATGTGGTGTTGTCTTTTTAATCCTTTTTAATATGAACCGAAAAAAAAATAAATTACTTAACGATACAACGGTTTGGTGCACCTGTTAATGACATAATTAATGAGCTATGAATGAAAGCTCTTGTTATTTGCGAATTTAAAAATGTAGGCTATTTTGGCCCATAAATTTTTAAATGCAAATAAACAAATTTATTTCATTTTTCTCGTCCTACCTGTCCCTGGTTTTTGGTTTTTTGTAATTTTTGACTTTTAGACCCTTTTCTGGGGAATAATTATACGCTAAAATCCACAACGTTTTAAACAATAAAATGTACGTGGAAGATAAATCAGCTATTATAAAGGAGCAGCGTTGGATTAAGATTGTGGAGAGTATATGAAATTGTTTCACGATCTAAAATTTGCATTACCTACACTGAGAAAATAGTATGTTTCCTTTAAATAAATGTATTTGGTTAATAGATCTATAAAATATGTGTTAACTATCATCAAATTTTGGTAGTTATTACCATGTCCTTAGTTGAAATATAAATGGTTGCTTATTGGGCCAAACGTTATATTAGTTTGAGTCGATTCAACAAATTTGTTTGAATTGAATATAATATGTTAATCCTATTTCTATTTGATTTCACTTCTCATTAACATGAAAACTTTGCAATTCACAACATATTCAAGTAAAAGACTACTTAAATATATTCTGCTTGGTACGCAATTTAGGTAGGTATTTGTGATTGTATAAATACCAACGACATCTTATATAAGGATGTTACGATATTTAAAAATCGTTTTTGGTCATCGATTTTTAGCACAAATCGATATTAATGAAAGTATACGTTTGCGAAAAAATTTTTTTTTTTTTGTTAAATACATGATTTAGTGATTACACTACTCGACAAATTTTTGCAAAATATTATTGCGGCAAATAAAAACCACCATTCCTATAGGAAAATTTTCCGCTGAATCCGAAAATCATAGTGGTTTTGCTGGATCAGGTCTGGTTTTCGAGATAAAGGGAAAAAACTAAAAACATGAACTGTCCCAGGAGGTAACGCCATATAGGCTCGATTAAAAACGTAATTTTACATGATACTTATTCCAAATCTTTTTCTTTTCTAAAAGTAGAGATCACGACAAAAATTTTGGAGTAATATATGTCACAGCAGCACCACTAGTTTGGTCACTACGGCTAAAAACAGGTCAACAAACTTTGGCACCTTATAACTCGAAAAAAATCTTTTGAACTCAAAAAGTTAGCTATCCTATCTTATAGTATGTTGAAATATATTTTTTTTCCCTAATAGTGGTTTTTATTTGCCGCAATTTTTCTTGTCGAGGAGTGTTATTAACAAACGAATGATTGCTACAAAATTATATTTGTTTCAACCAAAATATGATTTGGTAATTATTAGCAAATATATAATTGATCCAATAATATTATTTAATTCACTGTAATATATGACATTTTATTATACATACATATATCAAATATTTAGTTCGCCTAAATCAAATATACTATTTGTTAATTATTACCAAATTTTGGTATATATAATTAAATTGTTTTCTCAGTGTAGGATCCTCTGCATGGCTTAGTCTGACTTTGGTTCGAATCTCTCCTCGGTTACCGTTTATGACCAAATGGTGACCGGTTAGCACTAACAGAAATCTAGTTAACAAAAGTTACCAGGGGAGTTGCCAACATATCCTTAGTAACTATATTAAATTAGAAATATCCAAGAACTGTTAGGTCGAAATTACAAGCCATTAAGCCATATTCGCTCTAACTTATGGATAGTGCTCTTAAAATGACCTGTACAATGAGTTTGGTTTTAATTTTCGAGCACCTATCAACATGGAACAAAGTGGAAATCATCAATTCTATCTATTCTGTTTATATCAAATTACTTATTTATATGGAAATTGTTTGTAACGCTTTTCAACCTATTTTAATAATTTCTTTTTTAAGTCAACATATTTGTGCTCAAGAAGGATATGGCAAAGTTTTTTTTTTAAGTAAATTTTCCTTTTTTTAAGATTAAGTTTTTGCAAAATCTTACACAAAAATTGTTGTTTTTTTTTCTGTTGCTTATGCTGCTTCTTGAATTCTGTGTTGCTATTGTTGTTTTTTTCTTTTTCTCCTCAAATGATGTATAAATTTTGAACTGGCAAATATAAATATACACCGAAAAAAAGACCGTACCAAATTTGAAGAACTGCCTTCCTCCGATTTAGTATAAGAATTTTCTTTAATCTAAGTTATTTTTCCTCATATTGATGGAAATATCGTTTCATTTAATAATTGAGTCCTTTGAAATGAGTTCATGTTTCATTAAAGCAAGTCAAAGCTCTTCCTCAAATATAGAGTTTGTGGTTTTAGTAAAATTTTCCTTTGAAATAGTAAATTTTTCTTTGGGAAGAACTTTTGAGGACAACTTGTTCCTCATTTGAGTAAAAACTTCCTCAATCTAATGGAATGTTTTGTTTAAGGAAAATCGTACTCAGTTTTAGTTAGTTTCTTCAAAAAATTTACTATAACGTAGGAAAATTTTCCTTAATAAATGAGTGGCAACACTCGCTACTTTACTCGCTGAAATTAATATCTATTCTTTTCGTAAGTATTCTGTTTTTGCCTATATATTTATAGTTCTCTACTTGTTTTTTAAATAAAAAAATAAAAAAATAAAAAAAAAAAAAGTTTTGTCGTCACCGGGATTTGAACCGAAGCTTTCCTGATCAGACAATGGTTGTTACATGTGCAGTTTAACAACATCATTTTAGTATATCTTAAAATGCTGTCGGTGGCTGAGTTGGGTGAGATGAGCATCTTTGAACAGTGGCATGGCGCTGAGAACACAGGTTCAATTCTCTGATTGGGGGTGACAGGTAAAAAAAATTTAAGTTCTTCTTTGAAGTTTTAAAAACGTATTACAATTAAAATAAAAATGGCTGACAATAATAAGTAACCAACAAATAAGAAAATAGAGGAAATAGAAAATTAATTAACAAATTTTTTTCGAAATCAACGAATTTATTTTAAGTAAATTTCTTTCATTTAAGGATAACTTCATCCTTAGAAAAAGTAAAATTTTCCTCAGTTTTATAACCTTGTCCTCACATTGAGTAAACTTTTCCTTATTGCAAAACAGCAACATTTACTTGTACTAAGGAATCCAACTTACTTATTTTGAGGAACCCATGGCTTTAGCTCGTATTGAAGGACATTTTTTCCTTACATTTAGGCATTTTTCCTTAAACGGAGTAAGTTTTTTTTTCGGTGTATCGTCGCTCTCGGCTAGAAAGGCCCTTCCTCATTTTTTTCTCGAAATTTATTTTTTTGTCTATAAATCCATAACCCCTCGCTATATTTTATCGATATTGGTTTCGTTTCAGGAAGATGAGTATATATGGAAATGAATGGAAGGGGGAAAATCCATGTTTACATTTATGCTCATAATTCTGTAAAAGCTATATTGATTTCGAAAATGATGACGCCATATTATAGATAATCACAGCGGCTAAAATTATGGAATTCAAAACTTGATGTATAGGCTGCCGTTTTTAGTATATGTCGAATATGTCAATTATTAGTGCAAATGTTCAAGTGTCAAAAAATCATTGATGGAAATGAAATTTGGGGAATTTCTCGCCTCTAACGTTTAAGTCACAATCTCTTCTAACTAACCCACAAAAAATTTTGGGAATCGCATTTAAAAAAACTTCTTTATTTGAGTATTTTCTCCTTTTGTGAAATTTCAAAAATATGAGTTAGGGCCTTTCTACCCGAGAGCGACGATACGTACATATTTCCTCCCTTTCAAAAAACTTCTACGTATTATCAATTAATGTGTGCAAATTTATTCAAGCAAATGCAACTTCCAACATTTTGTAAATTCACTTGTAATATACTCGTTGATTTAGAACTCAGCTAATTTCAACTTAATATCTTCGTTTGCTTATTTTTGGAATATAAAAACTTATTTTCAAAGAATTTAATTTTTTATCCAATAAACGCAATATGATTTTGTTTATTTGCCAAAGCAGCCGCTGCTTATTTTTGATGTTGCCTGCTGTGTCCAACTGTTGCTCCAAACGTGGTGGCATAGTGGTGTGCACAGCAAGTGGCAGCTTCAGAAGTGAAAGAAATTGTATGGTCATGGCCAGAGTGAAAATGAACTTACAGAAAATTTAATTTTATATGAATACCATATGTTGATTCAAATTTTAGCTATTTTTGAAAGTTTTTCACTATAATGGAAAATAGTTACACACCAATAACGAATAAAAATATTTATTCGAAAAATTATGTATTCGAAAAATTATGTGAATATATATGTCACCGGCCAATATCCCAATGCATTTTACAAGAGAAAAAATTATGTTCATATCTACGAAGTAGCTAAAAAATCTTAGTAGCTAAACTCTGAAGCATGGGAAATTTATACAGAATTTTTGATTAAATACACAAAGCCAATTTTACTCTGAACTGGGCTATAGAATGAGCTGCAATAGCAATAACGTGTTGCACAGAAGCCAAATTGCGGCACATCCCATTTAATGTGGTAGAAGCATATTGACTAAATATTGCTATTGCTTTTATTAATGTTTGCAGCAATTTTTTTTTTACTGAGAACAAATTGTTGCAGTACTGAAAATTTGCCTTAGAACTCTCAATCAATACTTTAAACGACAGAATGAAATCGATATCAAAGACCTAAAATCTGGAAAAAAAAATGTTATTTCATTCGCTTAAAATATATTTTTTTTTTAAAATCTTATGCTTCTTTTAAAGCGCCAATAAATAGAAAAATGAAATTGTTTTTCTCGAACAAATCTATATTATATTAATAAATAAATAAATATATTATCTCGTCAGCTCAGAGGCTAAAAGTTTAGGAAACTTGCAATCTCAATGAAAATGTTAATTCTGCGAAAAGATCAGACTCCACATATACACCGAAAAAAAAACTTACTCCGTTTAAGGAAAAATGCCTAAATGTAAGGAAAAAATGTCCTTCAATACGAGCTAAAGCCATGGGTTCCTCAAAATAAGTAAGTTGGATTCCTTAGTACAAGTAAATGTTGCTGCTTAGAAATAAGGAAAAGTTTACTCAATGTGCGGACAAGGCTATAAAACTGAGGAAAATTTTACTTTTTCTAAGGATGAAGGTATTCTTAAATGAAAGAAATTTACTTAAAATAAATTCGTTGATTTCAAAAAAAAAAATTGTTAATTTTCTATTTCCTCTATTTTCTTATTTGTTGGTTACTTATTGTCAGTCATTCTTATTTTAATTGTAATACGTTTTTAAAACTTCAAAGAAGAACTTAAATTTTTTTTTTACCTGTCTCACCCGATCAGAGAATTGAACCTGTGTTCTGCGCCATGTCACTGTTCAAAGATGCTCATCTTACCCAAATCAGCCACTGACAGCATTTTTAAGACATACTAAAATGATGTTGTTAAACTGCGCGTGTAACAACCATTGTCTGATCAGGATAGCTTCGGTACAAATCCCGGCGACGACATAATTTTTTTTTTTTAATTTTTTTATTTAAAAAACAAGTAGAGAACTATAAATATATAGGCAAAAACAGAATACTTGCGAGAAGAATAGATATTGATTTCAGCGAGTAAAGCAGCGAGTGTTGCCACTCATTTATTAAGGAAAATTTTCCTACGTTATAGTAAATTTTTTGAAGAAACTAACTAAAACTGAGTACGATTTTCCTTAAACAAAACATTCCATTAGATTGAGGAAATTTTTACTCAAATGAGGAACAAGTTGTCCTCAAAAATTCTTCCCAAAGAAAAATTTACTATTTCAAAGGAAAGTTTTACTAAAACCACAAACTCTATATTTGAGGAAGAGCTTTGACTTGCTTTAATGAAACATGAACTCATTTCAAAGGACTCAATTACTGAATGAAACGATATTTTCATCAATATGAGGGAAAATAACTTAGATTAAGGAAAATTTTTACACTAAACCGGAGGAAGGCAGTTCTTCAAATTTAGTACGGTATTTTTTTTTGGTGTAGGGTGTATGTGATCTGACAAAAGTGATAGAGGTCTGAACATATTTGGTAAATAAATATTTGATATTGCACTATTTCTTAAATTTATGGACTCTTGAGGAGTTTCATTAATCCTTTTTTAAAATATAATTTTCCCAACCACTACGGACAAATAAATTAGTCAAATTAAAAACTCAGCATTATTTTTACTTTTTGCAAAATGTTAGGAATCAAGTTCATAGCAAAGATCAGTAGCATTTATAATCCTCTCATCGGCACTGACAAAGAAGAACTTTTGACGCTGAATCCAAATCTGGTATCCATATTTTCTATGAAGTCTGATTTTTGAGATTGAGAATTTATCAGCGTTTATGTCTTTTTTTTTTTGTAAAATCGCTATTGAATAAATTGTCATTTGACATATGCATATCAATTTAAAGGATGATTTACTTGCTTAACGAGAGGGTATAGTCAGACACCCTGTGGCATTACAATGTATCACTTTTTGTCTAGTGAG
Source organism: Meiosimyza platycephala (assembly GCA_963662105.1). Taxonomy (NCBI): domain Eukaryota; kingdom Metazoa; phylum Arthropoda; class Insecta; order Diptera; family Lauxaniidae; genus Meiosimyza; species Meiosimyza platycephala. The sequence continues at coordinate 22,932,517 of OY759210.1, forward strand.
TCGATTCGTAAGTGACTGCCACTCCTACCTAATCGCATCCTAACTTACTTGCTTAACTTAACGCTTATTATATGAATATATCAAAAGTTTCCGAGAATGGACTTAGGCACTTTTGACACTTAGCAAAACATTTATAAAAAAAAGCCTTTGCAAATAGAAAAAAATAATTTTCATTTTGCAGACGCCTTCACCATCTAAAACGCGCCAATTCGTCAACTCACCTACATCATTTGCTATCATAAAATGTAAAATTCTTCAGATTGGTGTTGAGCGCAAATAAACAACATACACTCTTCTCTCAGAAGTATTTTATTTAAAATTTTAATTTATTACAGAACACTGGAAAAGTAAAGTTACGACAACATTGAGTTTAAAAGTTAAATTGAAAATTTCATTCTTATGAGTTGTTATATGGCTTTTGAAAATTATCATTCTCTATCGAGTACATAACAGAGGACTCATATTTTAGTGGATTATAATATTGCTATCACATGAATTCTGTAAAGTAATTATGTGATCCAAAGAATACAATAAATTGCATGAGAACCAATAATTCTTTTGATGAATTCAGTTCATAAGCAGACGCCTGCATATCGAGATAGTCATGTATATCCACATTGCAATGACTATCACATATAGACCTTGTCTCATATATCAATTGTCGATTTTTTAAGCAATTCCACTTCTGTTCACATAATTGTTCTGTCCTATTATATCGCCAATGTTTAGTTTGAATACCAACAACTTTGCCACGTCTACATTCTTGTATTATTGGAAAACAATAGCCTAGAAATAAAGAGAGAAAAAAAATGAATTCATCAAATTTCTCAAGAATCGGAATTGCAAAAAATAGAAGAAGGTGTGATATCATCACTTACGTCCAAAAAATCCAGGTGATGCGAATTTAATCAGAAAAGCATAAATAAATAAAAGTCGAAACAAAAACATTTATCCTTCAATTTCAAATTTAACTGTTTAAATGTCAAATAAACATTGAATATGAAATTTATGAATTTTGACACATTTTTAGTGTTCAGCTGATGACAGTAGAGACAGGGTTATCTTTTCTGCACTAATTTAAGCACTATCAAAGTTGAATTCATGGTGTGCTTTAGTCAACACTGCTTTATATGTATGTATACCTCAATACCGGTCACATTCAAAATATCCGCATATGTTTTAATTAAAAAGGAGGAAACAATTTAGTGCTTAAGTACTCAAAATATTTCTATAAAAGTTAGAGCTTATTTCAAATATTGAGCGCAATTTATTGGTATATTCAAACTTTTTTTAAAATTGTCAGAAAACGAAAAAGTTTCACCCAATTCAGCCCATAAAGCTTAGCAGTATCACCACTTGATATAACATTCTATACTATGGAAGCCTGTAGACAAAAGTAAACAAATTGCTGTCGTATGAATAATGAAAGATCACCTAAAATCAGCGTATATCAATAAGCGTCATATATCGTGTGACAAATGTTCCAAACTATATTTGCGAATGCTCAACATTTATTGCTCGCTTTCTTCATTTCTAATGTTGGCGTTGGATTTTTTGTCAAGGATAAATGGCATACGAATTAAAGACGATAAATCGCTTATCGTAGAAGACATTTCACATTATTGACGACTTTCTTAAAATAATGAAAATTAGTGATCCTTTGAAAAAAATTTTGTTTTTGGGTCCTAAAATACCAATAAGTCGCATGCCTTTTGGAGCATATTTCTATTTTTATGTTTCCAGGACGTTCCTAATATTTTTTTCGCAGGCTTATTGAGAGTCAAAATTCATTTGCATTTTTGGGGAATTTTTCTATAACTTTTAAAGTTCTTTTTTTTACAGGGTGACAATAATTTTAATTGAAATTCAATAGGATCATAGGATAATATTTTTATTTTTTTTTTCATTAAGTTGATCAAAACTCTAGAATTATATCGTTATGTTTTGAAAAGTGTGGCACAGATTTCCAACTTTTATATATGTATGTACCAAAAACTAATTCGATTATCTTTTTACCCCGCTGGCACCCGGTCTGACGAATTTTGATAAAAAAAAAGTGCATTTAATAGGTCACTAATTGTTCATAATTGGTCAGTTAGTACGAATAATTGGTCAGCAAGAGTACATTTTTTAAAGCGTCATGAAAAATTTCAAGGTCATCTGCATATTTTGGCACGGTGACTGGTAATAAGGTCAGCGGTAATAACGGCGCTTTCGGAAGCGAAATAAGCTCAATTGACGTTATTACCGCTAACCTTATTACCTGTCACCGTGCCAAAATAAGCAGATGACCTTGAATTTTTTCATGACGCTTTAAAAAATGTACTCTTGCTGACCAATTATTCGGACTAACTGACCAAATATGACCAATTAGTGCCCTATTAGATGCACTTTTTTTTATCAAAATTCGTCTGATAGGGTGCCAGCGGAGTGGAGCCTTGCAATGACAATAATATTTCGGAAATTAGTCGAGGACTTCCTGTCGTTTTTAGAAAATTTATATAAATCATATCCGATTAGTATATCTCAAAATCTAAGCTCCTCCAATAACTTTTAGCTAATACCATTTTCATCTAGAGCCCTATTGGCTCAAATAAGCCGTCTTTTTTGCCTCGCGTTTAGTATATTATTTGCCTATCGATCAATTAGATATTGATACAGGGGATATTTTTTTTATATTCAACGTTTGTGAAAAAAAGTAAATAAATTATATTTCTTTTCAGCATCCTCGATTTGCATATTCGTCATATGCACGGTTCGCTTCAAGCCAGATCAAGATTGAAGATATTGTCAACCAAATCGGACAATACGCAATTATTATTTAGAGCAGTGGTGGGCACGAAAATCTAGCAAAAGGGCACAACAACAACATCAAGCAACAACAAACTAAATTTCTAAATTGTTTTGCTTTCATTTTCAAATTCGCCAACAGCACAAAAAAACCAAATTGCACTAAAAATAAAAACAATTGCTACATTCGTCGAAACGCAATGCGGCGCCGTCGCTAACGCCTGTATGTGTTGTTTTTGTTTTCATTAGAACTCAACTCAACGCTGTGCGCCGATAGCGTTGAAATTCTGCGAACTTTTGGCTGCTTGTTTGTGCGCCGAATAACGGAAAGGGCCATGAGGGCTGAAAGTGCTTGTACTTGCCCATCGCTGATTTAGAGCATAAAATAAAAAATGAAGCGCAAAAACTCAACTGATCACTTACTCGTTCTATGGCCATTTTAAGGTAAGCACTTTTCCGATAATTTTAATGAAAATACGGCAATAGGTTCCTTAGGAATAGATAAACATGTACAGGATTTAAATGGTATAAGGATACTATATTCATAAGAAAAAAGAGTAAATTATCTTAAAATATATATGCGGTCGAAAAAATGATTGCAACATTTCGTTAGATCTTTAGCATAGACATTATATATCCTATCACCAAATTTCAAAACTCCTGCTATCCTAGGTGCCCAGATATAGCGTTTTAAGTGTTTTTTTTTTTTTCAAAGATGCCACGCTCTGTTGTCTAATGTCGTCCATAATGCACGAAGTGCTTAGCATAAGCTATCCTGACTCAAAATTTCAAAAATTTTTGCTAGCAAAAAAGCCAAGATATAGCGTTTTAAGTATTTTTGTTGCATGGAATGTGGCATGCCCTCTTACTTTCATCAAAATAAAATATATTCTTGTTAGCATTTTTTTGGAACAGATCAACAGTTTTAAAAAACTTTATTTATATTTTTACTTAATCATTTTATTATTAACTTATTACACCGCTTAGACTTATCGCTGCTTTCTTCTTAAAACTGCTCGCGACCGCCGCATGCTAAACGACATTCTGCTGCGCTTGTAAATTTTTGTCCGTTACCCAATTTGCAGCCTTAAGTTCTAAATGATTCGCAATTGCGAAATTCAAAATCGTAGAAATATAATGTGTATCCTTGTGAACAAGATCCATTTCCTTTAGCAGGTGGGTCATAGCAATTCCCTTATGTTAAAGGCAAAAAATTAATGCAAAAATTATGTTCGGATTATTGTATCCATACTTACCATTTATCGAATTAGCGCCAAAGGCTAGCAATGCTAAATGTACAAGCGTCCAATAGAATTTCATTTTCTGACTTGGCTGAGAAAAGGCTACCAAGTATGCAGCTGACAGCAGAGCTGCAACGAGATGCGCTATTTGGCTCGACGTTTTCTCTTGATAATTTAATGAACAAAATTGGCCAATAATCTTGAAATCGATAATAAAGTGGATGAAAAATACACCCAGCACAGCATATAAGGAACACCGTTTGCGAGACAATTCTGTTAAGTTCTGTTAGTAGCATAGCGTTTGGGCTTATAAGCTACAATATTATCACGATTAAATTCGAAGCGCCGTGCCGCACAGAAGAGAAAAAATTATTAAACTAATTTAATTTAATGTGGAAAATTTACCATAACGTAGCTGAAGAATATTAACTCAATGCGAAAATAAGTTTTTAGTTTAAGAGCCCGCTTCACAATATTTTTTACTAAAACTTTGATAACAAAAAAATTATTTAACTCAGAGTAATAACTTTTTATTAAAACATTTGGTTTTCAAAAAGTTTGGCATATTTAATTACATTTTATTATTTATTGTAAAATGCTGCCAAACGACAATTAAATTATTTTCAGTTTGTACAGAAATGTATAGTTTCAATCTGAGAAATTAATTTAAAGCCAGTTGGTACTTACGTAATGGATGCGTCATCTCAATCTGGTCAAGTGAAATGTTGAATGACTTTGACAATTCTTAATAGTTTTTGAAAAGTTGTGTTTTTTTATTATGCATACTCCGGCAAAACCTAGCTATTCTTTTAGGATTTTCCAACGTTGTCTTTGAGCTCTTCTATTTCGATAAAAAGAAAGTCAGACTATAGAAATTTGGTACTATTTTTTTTGAGGTTAAAAAAAACCAAAAATTTGAGACTATGCCTACACGCCTACCTCCCCGTTTCTTCAAAATGGTTATTAATTTTCATTAACCTTTTAATGTTCATTTCAAAAATGTTAAAAATTGGGCGATATATTTTATAGTTTTCAAGTTATTGGAGAAAAACTGTTTTGAAATCTCATCTCTCTTGTTTTAAAAAAGCATTAAAATTTATATCTTTTATAGTAGGGTGGATAAAAAGGTAAAAAAGACTGCATAATTGTTCGCCTCACTTTAAGGGAACTCCCTACTGAATTCTAGAAGCTCTCCTCAAACAGTAAGCCTTAACAATTCATACAAATTATTGAAAAGGATTACAATTTGGCAAGAAAAAAAAATATTTTTACCTTCAAATATTGCAATAGAAACAAATTCTTAAAAAAAGTATTAAAAACTAAATCGGGCACAATGGAAAAAAAAACTGGTCAATAATCCTCCGAAAAAGAAATTTTTCAAAATAAGAGTAAATCGGCCACTTACCGATTTTTTGTCGAAATTTTGTGTTTGAGAAATTAAGTTTTTTTTTGAATTAAACTAAAAATAAACGAGGAAGGCTAAAATTTTTCATAAATTCCTGCTTTTTTTCCTTAAAGCACATTTTAAGACATGAATTTAAGACACAAAAAAAGACCCAATTGGTGCAGTTTTCTCTAAAATAGATTGTCAAAAAAGTTTGAAAAAATTAATGAACGTTTTTCCAGCAGTCTCAAAAACACATAAAATTTTTAAAGATATTGGAGGTGGTGATCGAAAAAAAGCGGCCAATTTGGTATGAAATGCCCCATATACTTTTTTTTTCTGAGAAAGTTTGCAAATTCGTCACTTTAACAATTTTACTTCTAATGAACAATAAATCGGCTATTATAAAGTGGAAACAATGTGCTTTCCGCCAATATGCTACGTTAGAGATTTTTGCTTAAAGGATTTTCTTAAGAGATTTTTAAATCCCTATCACTTTCATTTTCTTTGTATATACTATGGCTACGATCTTCCACTGTGCCCCGAGGTCATCTGAGTTGTAACCGCTGTAAACTACCATTACGCCACAAGGCCGACAATGTTTACGGAATAAAATTCAACATAACCACTGAAAATTTATTGAGGTTCAGACACACCGAGTTGTTTCGTTTAACCATTTTATTTTATTTTAAACAAAAGTTTTACACTAAAACCTTATCAATATTGGTCCAAAAATTGATATTTTGGACTAAGCTAATTTTGGCATGAAAAAAATATAAATTATAAATTTGTGTTGGCCGAGCCCACGGCTTAAATTAAATTTCTGTTAATTTTGGATAAATTTTTACATTCATATAGAATTTATTATTGTAAATATTTAATAACTCCACACATTTCCCGACAAAATTTCAATCTCCGCCATTGTTGTCCTCTAGTAAGAAAACAGCCAAATTTTGTAAATTGATGACAATCCTTCGTTTTGCTATCGTAATACCAGCGTACAAATTTTTGCGAACAATTTCTAACTGCTCTGGCGGCCGGTTTATTACACATTGCGGCTGAAAATGATTAACAAAATTGTGAATTAGAAACAAAGTACAATTCGTTTCCTTTCGCTTTAATTTACCCATTTTTATGGTCGAAGCAGAAGCACACTCAAAGACTAACAATGATATAAATAAAAAGTACCAATCGCCGCGCATTTTAAACTTAAACTGTGAAACATTTCTTATGAAATTGTTATATATGTATAATAATCTAGTTGAAACAGAGCTGCAAAGTAGTCAACATTATACTTGAGTTGATTTCTTGAAAAATAAACAAGAATAATTTGACTGCATATGGAAACTTAGAAGGTAGATATGTAAGCAAAAGAATACGGCCTTGAGGATGGATGGATCATAATAGTAAATAATTGATTCTCAAAGTAGGCTTGTGCTATTTATCTGTCCGAAGACTTGTTGTTTCACACACTCGTGTACTCATTATATAGATTAATACATAAACTATTCTAAAAGCAATTTTAAAAAAAATCATATATGATTCGTTATGTATAAAGCATAATGTGTGCTATTTAACTGTCATACTCATCTTTCAGCCGCATTTTCGGAGTGCTTTCCATGCTGGCCCCTCAGTGACCCCTCAGTGTTCAAATTTTGTTTATTACTCTATGTGTAGCTCTTTAATCTGTATAGAACCAATTTGTCTGCTTCTTTGTCATATAGTCAAGCTCCGAAGGGACTTTTTTCATACAAAACTGAACTATCTGTATGAATTTTCTGTACGAGGAAAAATTAGAAAGAAATGAATATATAAAATTTTTTATAGAATTTCAAAGTAAAATATTCGCGTTTATGATCCTGAGATTGAAATCAATGATTGGCAAAACCTTAGCATGTCATGTTGGCTTACAGCTCCATTTAGTTCTCCTACTAAAATACCGCCCGATAACGAACTTTTCTCAGATAGAAGTTCTCACGAATTTCACGCCTTTCTCTAGATATTGTATATGCGTATATATTAAATATATCTTGATAAAGAACACTTTAATTCAAAACGAATTTGCTATAACTGTGACAGCTAATAAATTTGGTTTTGGAAAAATTTTTAATTGAAAATATTCCGACTTTGTCATATCAGTTAATATATGTATAAAAGGTCATTTTTTAAACGTTTGGTTTTTGAAGATTTAAAAGAGATCGGAAAACTTGCAATAGTTAGTGAATGAAATATTTACTTGAAGCGATACATCAATTCCTTCCATTTACTTTTGAAAAATTCTTTCATGTACGCCTGAGTTGGTTCATCCGTAAGCTCCAAATTCGGCATTCTTTCCAGCATTTCGGCCGGTATCTCACCAATGGCAGCTGTCATGTTGCCTTCCAGGGCTACAATTGTGGCTGGCTTGTCCCTGTACACGAGAGATTTCCCGTAGCCCCAAAAAAAAGAAAAGTCTTCTGGGGTCAAAACGCATGATCTCGGCGGCCAATGGACTGCTCCAAAACGTGAGCTTTATTGCTCACCAAACTTGTAATGCCGTGTGGCATGTGGCACCGTCTCGCTGAAACCACATGCCAACCAAGACCAATTCTTCCATTTTGGGCAAAAAAAGTCGGCAATCATCACACGGTACCTTACTCCATTGAATGTAACGTTGCGATTTTCATTAATTTTGAAAAAGTAAAGTCCAATGATGCCGCCGGTCCACAAACCGCACCAAACAGTGAATTTTTCAGGGTGCATTGGCAGCTCTTGAACTGCCTGTGGCTGTTCTACAGACCAAATTCGGCAATTCTGTTTGTTGACGTACTCATTCAGCCAAATATGAGCCTCGTCGCTGAAGAAAAATTTGTCAAAAAATTTACACTGAAAAAAAATAGCAAAAAAATCACCCGTTGTTTCTTTTTTATATACCGCAATAATTTACCTTGAAAATGCCTAACTATTTGGCACATTAAGCTCTTGTCATCGAAATTAGTAGACATGAAAATTTGTCAAAATATCGCCGTCATAAGGAAAAGCTGAGCGAATAGCCCGAATTGTTTGGTTACAAACTCCTCTGTCAGTATGAGGCTTATGGTAAGATAACTTCCTTACTTAGTAAAATCCCTTACATAACTTAAAATATCTTATTATTTTAACATATAATGTTAATTTTTACTATTTTTAAATGCAACCAAAAAGTAAAAAAAATAAAACAAAATTGAAATGAGATCTCTCATTCTCTCATTCATTGCTGAAGTTTTTCGAAAGCTATTTTCCACAAAAGCAGAATTTGCCAATTTTTCTGAAAAGAGAAGAAATTCTAAATGATGTTTGACGTAATGAAATATAAATAAATTTTTGTTTTAGCCAGCTCGAGATTTTGTTATTTGGTTTATATAAATAATTCCGTTTACTTTTTGTAGTTCTCGCTCTGAGAGCCATTTACCTCTTACTCTCTCAAATTTTTTAACTATTGACTTAAGCAAAAATGTAACTACAAAAGTAAACATGCGCAGTTATAATTTTTTTCCAAGCAAGAAAGAGCATCATATTGCAACTTCCAGTAAGATAGCCTATCTGTTCGATTAGAAAATGTTATATAGAGGCTTTCTTTAAGTTTCAAACTGTCGGATCTCAATTATATGCAACTAGCTCGAATTGATTCATATAAGAGGCCACAAAGGTCAAAATGTGTTTCATACCATCAAGTTACCAAAGCTGTGAGCAAATGTCCAAAGTTTCAGATATATCAATGCGTTGTATATTGTTTGAGGGAAATACATTTTAGAATATTTTGTCAAAATGCTAAAATTAATCAATTTTTAGATCGCAGTTAGTTGATGCTGAATTTTCAAAGATAATCTTCTCTGATGTAGTACACTTTTACAACAGTTTGTAATAGTAAAATTGCCATATATAAGCCAAGGAAAATTCTCTTGTAAAACAGGAGTGATATTGATATTCACAAAATATGCATTGCGCTGAGGTATTCTTACTACTTCGAAGCTTAAAGCTCGACTTTAATATCCGGATAATCGGCAATTTGTCAGAGACTTTTACTTTGCAGTGTTAATACACATCATATTACATTTTCTAAAATAAAAAATTTAAAAATATATAAATAAACATTTTTTTTTTTTGTTATTGACATTTAGTCTTTTGTTTACTTTTTTATGTTTCTGTTATCAATTTCTAATCAAATGAAATACGTGAATGTCATAGTAATTGCAATAGTTTTTGGATTATTCTCATTAACGCATTGCAACCTCGGACGTAAGTAGAGATGTTAAGAAATCAATTAGAATTAATTTAATTTAAATATGTATCTTTTTTAAAATAGCATTCTGCCTGCCACATGTAAAAAATAATTGTAAAGTTATTGTTCATACCAAATATTGGCGATTTAATTGGACCACCCTGACGTGTGAACAAAAATGGGACACATGTGTGGAGAAACGTAGCGATGTCTATCATACAGAGGATGTGTGTAACGAAATGTGTTTTATTATGCCATAGAAATGCAAAATGATATAACTTTAGTTTTTATCACGTCATATTTTTCTTTATACATTTTCTCAAGTGGATATATTTTGGTCCGATTACCAAATTTATATGTTAACTTTCATCTTGTAAATTCTAAATCTTGAGATGTTGAAAAAAAATAAAAGCTTGGAAATATTGAAAAAAATTTAATATATTGGTAATGCAATAGAAGTAATGGAGGATTTTTCGATTTCGATACGCTAGGACCTTTTATTTTATGAGGTTTGATAAAAAAATGTGTCAGCCAAAAAATGAAGGGGATGGGAGGGGTGTATATGGCGTCTCATCAAGGTTAAAGTTTAAAAATTTTAAGATTTCATACAAAATAGCCAACAGCTGACTATGAGTAGCCCATAGAGCGATAGATTGTATGATCGACCCTCAATAATATTGCATGCTCAACATTTTTTTCAAAAACACTTACCCCATCTCTCCACCCGTTTGGGGGGTTTCCATACAAAAATGATGTTTTCATGAAATGTACTCCCAACGTTCCCAATACAACCAGGGTTGCCCTAGAAGGTTCAAGTCTATGCCCAACCACCATTAATTAATTCCTTCCAACATTTGTTCAGAATGTACTAACCCCCTATCTCAGCCCCTTAAGAGGTTCCCCATAGAAAATTGAATTTCTTACGGAATTTGGCTCATTCCAACGCTACTAAATGGTTGGATGTTATTATCGATCCCCATTCATTTTACACATCCATAGCTTTTTTATCAATTTACCCCTTTCTGCTCCCCCTTAAAGGTTTCCTAAACAAAGGTTTCGAAATCGAAGTGATGGACGATCTATAATTTATACCCTTGGGTCGAGTTCGAAACCTTTGTTTAGGAAACCTTTAAGGGGGAGCAAAAAGGGGTAAATTGATAAAAAAATTATAGATGTGCAAAATTAATGGGAATCAGGCCAGAGCATCACGGTACCCTCATGTGCACGAATAAATGGTAGAAGACGTTTTTCGAGGTACTCGTCTATATAAACTTTGGAATTGATTGTCCCTTGTGTAACAAAGAAGCTGCTTCTGAGGCCACAGGTGCATATGGCCTGCCAAACCATATATTACTTCAGAAATTTCGAAATTGGTTTTTCTTTGAATTTACTAGGCACATGCCCCTTCTTCGGTGATGTATAAAATCCGTGTCCAGGTCGCTGCTTAAAATCTGCTGTAACGTAAGTTTCGTCGTCCATAACACAGCAGTCAAATTTAGTCAGCTACCTTTTATACAATTTTTGGGCTCGCATCTGAGCCATCAACTGCTGTTCATTAGAACGGTTTGATACTTTTTGAACTCTATAGGTCTTTAGCTTACTTTTCTCCTTTATCCTTTGTACAGTAGATTTTGATGTACCTGCTCTAGCCACCATATCTCGCACTGAGGTGTTGGGATTCTGCCTAAAAAGGCGCTTCACCTTCGCCGCTACCTTTGGGTTAGAAAATTCTGGTTTTCTGCCTGAACCTTTTTTCGGCAAACAGGTAGACCCTTCTTATAATTAAAAATTACCGTAAAGACAGTTCTTTTTGATGCACCAACTATTTTTGCTCTAGCTTAATATTTTTATTCTGGATTTTGCAGGTTTGTGGACAAAATCAGTTAGCAGACTTTATGTTGCTTGCTGGATATCTTTGTCAATAGAAATGCTATCTTCTAGCGATATACATCATATATAGAACAAATATGTATTTTCATAACCAAAATTCAAATTTTGTCGGACTGTCATGGATCCTTGTGTGATCTTAATTGGTAAATAGTTAAATTTCAGCATTTAAATTCAAATGGATGATAACTACTTTCCCATTATGATAATCTAAAATTTTTATGACTGAAATAATAGATGCCATTAGACCATATATATAGACATTATAATAATGACACTTTAATATTATGAAAAAGTATGGCGACACATGAAAAAAGTTTGATCTGATAACTCTTAAAAGCTTTGACTTAAGTGTGTTTTAATTCGTAGCAAGTGCAAGCATTTAAAATAGTTACATATAATTGATATTTATTGATCCGATTTCAAATGTTGGCAAATAGTTGAGCATTAATATTTCATATAAAATGACTGGCAGTAAAATTGCTCGTCAATATTTGCCGTTTGTTATTAGCGCGATTTGTCAGTATGCACATTCTACAGCATCACAACAATATCTGAAGGACACCTATTCGGCCAGCACTATTGAAGATGCTTATTCAACTACGGTAAGTACGCGTACTACTAAGTGAACTTGAGAGTTTTGTTTCATACTGTAAGAATGATTATTTCTTAGATGCAACTAATCCAAAAGTATAATTATCCCGCTGAAAGTCATTATGTTACTACATCCGATCAATATATATTGAATTTGCATCGCATACCAAATCCTAAAGGACGTCCCGTTTTATTGATGCATGGTCTTATGGATAGTTCAGCTACATGGATATTAATGGGTCCTTCAAGTGGTCCCGGTAAGTTGAGAAATTAATATTTCACCTTCCATAATGAAATGTTTTTTCTCTTTTTTCCCCCACTTGTAAATTTTATTTATAGGCTATTACCTACATGATGAGGGCTACGACATATGGATGGGTAACGCTCGTGGTAACCGCTATTCCCGAAATCACACGACACTCAATCCAAATACGGATGAAACATTTTGGACTTTTAGTTGGCATGAAATCGGTTATTATGACTTACCAGCAATGATAGATTATATATTGAATACAACTGGTCATAGCAAACTTTCTTACTTTGGACATTCACAGGTAAGGCGCTTGAATTTTAACTTTAAATATAATTTTCTTTTAATATTTCTTGAACAGGGCACTACATCATTTTTTGTCATGTGCTCAATGCACCCCGAATACAATGATAAAATCAGCATAATGCATGCTCTAGCTCCAGTTGCCTTCACCAAACATAGCCGCAGTCCAGTAATGCCACATTTGAAAAATTTTGTAACCCTTTCAGGGAATCGGATGCATGAATTTTTACCACATAGTTTCCTGTTTCTAGAAACATGTTTTCGTTCCAAAGCAACAGAGGAACTGTGCTTAAATACCTTTTGGCAGATCATGGGCAAGGATAAAACGTCAATGAATATGGTCAGTGAATCATTTGATATTAAATTTATAATTTTTTACTGTGCCTACAAGTGTGTGTCAAAGCCAAAAAAATTACAAAAACCAAAGATAAGTACAATAGAAAATGGGTTAAAGCTAGTCATACCAGTTTCATTCATCGATAATTGTAATTGTCAGTGACCTTTGAGCCAATAAGTTGAAACAAAGCAAATCAAAAAATTATTTTTACTGCTCTTTGTGCCTTTGTTTTTGTAACTAATTTATTATTATACTTCAAGCTTAGAAATTCTTACTAATCGGCTTAAGGGTCACTGATGATTTCATTTAGCAATGCATGTAATTAGTATGACTACCATATTTTCCATTTTTTTTTCTGTCTTACCTTGGTTTTGTGTAATTTTTTAGTATGTACGCATACTTTTCTGAATTGTAAACTCAGTAAAATAATTACAAATTATTTTTTGCTCCTATATACCACATTTGATTTTAATTTATTTTCCAAAAATTTACGATATTTCAGACTATTAAACCCATCGTATTTTCTCATTTACCAGCCGGTTGTAATCTCAAACAATGGGAACACTATTTGCAATTTGCAGAAAAAGATCGTTTCGGTCAATTTGATTATGGTATGTTAGAGAATCAGAAACGTTATGGTAGCATTGCACCTCCCAATTATCCGCTGGCAAAAATTACTGCCCCGGTTGCATTACATTATGCATATAATGATTATCTAACTGATTTTACTGATGTGCAACGTTTTGCCAAATTGCTGCCAAATATAGTTGGGAATAATTTATATCCAAATAAGGAATGGAATCACATGACTTTTTTGTGGGGTATCGAGGCACATGAGTTGGTGCATAAGCCCATTGTGAAAATGATGAAAAATTATGTATAAACTTGAAACAATTTCATTTTTTTTCTTAAATAAAGGAAATATATTCTAATGTTGTGGTTTTTTTTTTAGAAAAATCTTGTTTGAAATGAAAAGTTTTTTTTTTTGCTGAACAATTCAAAACATCCTTTGGTCCAAGGCAAACAATTTTTACTTTCTTAATGGAAGTGCTGTACTATACCTTAGCAGACAATTGCCTCATGTCGGTCAGATTGAGGAGTAATTATACTACGACACATTTTTTCTACCACGTTACGTACCCACAATGAGTTTGGCCTCATTTATATTGGTAAGCTACCTGTGTGAGCATTTCAAAGTTTGTGCTTGTATAGAAGGTGTCACACCTTTTTGTAAAATCATGCCCTCTTTTTTCTGTTGAGCGACTTAACTATTTCTTATATGGGTTGCTTTTTATGAGTGTCTTACTTATCAATAGGGATGAAAGTTTAAAAATTTCAACAAACCTGGCAACGCTGTCATCATTTTTGTTCAGTAAAGTTTGATATTTTGTCATGAAAAAGTTCACACTACATCAGCGCTGGCTAAAATTTAAAAATCTGTGCTGCTTAAGTGTCTGACAATTTCACACAATGTCTTCAGTATTGCCCTTAGAAGCTGAATATCAAGAGACAGACGTGTAGGTTAACTGCTCAAAAACGTCTGCCTTTGAAAAAGCAGCGCTGGAATGATCTGTATATATATTTTTTGTAGGTAAAAGTACCAGTTAGCCAATATGCAGACCAGTGATGTCATTTGGGTTTTGTGGAAATGTACTGAATCGATAGTTCAAATGTACTTTTTAGAGTCCGAATGTACTTTTTAATTTTTTTTGGTGAAAATTTGAAATTTGACAAAAAAAAAATTAAATTTTTGCTGCAATTTCGAAAATGGAAAATATGGGCAGGTGTTCCTTAACTAAAACACACAAATACTTCATGCATATTTATTAAGTAATTTGTGACATTATTTTTAAACTGTTCTGCAATATAATAAAAATATTTAACAGCCATTCTGATTCCATAAGGATATAATTACATATATTACATATAAGACTCATTTCATTTGCGTTAAAAAATACATTATTTTTGAACTGTTCTACAATCATTAAATCAATTACTTTAAAATATATTACAGCTATTCTCATTGCAAAAGAATATGATTTATTCCTTTACTATATTACAGATATAACAAATTTTATTTTACCAAAAATTACTAAAAAAAATAAAAAAAGTAATTTTTATAAATTGTCCAAATGTACCGAAAATGTACTGAAAATTTCACCAAATGTACTGAAAGTGAACCAAATGTACCGAACGATTTTTTGAGACGCAAATGTACCGATATAAGTACAAATGTACCGAAAATGCCATCACTGATGCAGACGCGATAAGATGATTTAGTACTCAATTTTTTTAAATTCAATCTGCCTTTGAAAAAAAAAAAAAATGTAACTAAACTCAGCAACAAAAAACGTCTGCCGCTTCTGTTTTTGCTTATGAGCACATATTTTAATATAAAAGGCAGACGCGATGAAATTGTTTATGGTACCTAACAGTTTAAAAGGGTTCTTAATTAATAACCCAGAGATAATGTAATGACATAGATTGTTCATTAGGGTGGTTCAAAATATTAAAGTAGGGAGGACCTAGTAATACATTTGACCCCTCTACGGGTCACCCCGGGAAAGCTATGGACTGTTTTTCGAAATTTTCCTAATTTTTGGTGTTTTTTTTAGGGGGACCCCCAAAAGAGAGGCAGATAGAGGATAGGTATCTTCGGTAAAAATATTAGAAATGAAAATATAATAGGACCTGGTGATACATATGAACCCACTACGGGTCACTTCGGGGGAGCTATGAACTATTTTTCAAAATTTTTTGTGTTTTTGTAGGGGAACCCCCAAAAGAGTGGCAGATAGTGGGTAGGTAAGTCGAGAGAAAAGTTTGGGAGAGTAAAAATAATAGAAAATGGTCTAACATTTTACCCCTCCACAGGCATCTGAGAAGAGGGCGCAGTCAATTTCATAAATTCACAATAATGTCATTTTTGCACGGGAGCCCCTCTAAGGGGTGATGATAGGGGGTAAGTATGTTGAGGAAAAATGTTGGAGGAGAAAAAATAAGAGGATATCCTCTTGCATTTGATCACTCTACGAGGTAGATTCTCGGAGATATTATTGATTTTCGATAGATTAAGGACCATTTTCCAGTTTTCAAAACGTTCGCGGGCCCATCAAATGTTTTCTGAAATGGACCAAATTTTACGTGGTTCTTATTGGCATCAATACGAAACTTTTGCTGCCCGGGGAGCGAAGATAGGCTCAACTTTAATTTTTCCTATATACATATGTCTGAACCCCCCCTATTGTTCATATTATTTAAATTACTTAGAACTTAAAAATTTTCAACCTCTGCCGCACGATAAAATCATATGGAAATTTAGGCCACCGACTCCATGAAATCGTACTAATTTTGACAGATATATAAATTCTAAAAGCGTGTTAGTTGAAAGTGATTTTAAGGGATGTTGGGGAAACAGAGCATACATGGGACGGTCTTTTACAAACCGAACACTTTTCGGACGACGCATTTTTGATTTGATTGAAATTTTTTTTATGGGTTCTGTATCGAAAAAGAAGAGATACGTCACGTCACGAAATTCTCAAAATTTGAATTCGCTCTATTTTGAAAAAAAAAATTATTTTTGTAAAATCCTCGAATACGTATTCTTCTTTTTCGATATAGAACCTATAGAAAAAATTTCAGCCAAATCAAAAATGTGTCGGTCAATTTTTGTCAAATTTTTTGTCATATGATTTTAACGAAAATAATGATATATTTCTGCAACATCCTTATCTTTGAATATAATCGTACAAAAACTTCAAATAATGTAGAGAATATCGTAAATGAATAATCCAACTTCAAGCTGCAAATAAATTTGTTTAAAATTCAAATTAATTTTCCGTCTGATTTAAATCACTATATTTATGATGTTTTAAGTTGTTTCTGTTGAATTGTTATCTACGTTTGATCACTTTAAATCAACATTTGTCATATTTAAATTTACAATTAAATTTTTCTTCGCGTGTAGTGCTATTGCTATATGACAATTTAGGTGAAAACTCTATGCCACTATAAAAATGACATTTAAAAATAATTACAAACATAAAAATTATAATTATATTTACGTGTACGTAAATTTGTAAAGCGACAAATATAACATTTTTATCTGATTACTCGAACAATTTTTTATGTAAGTGCAATGTAATGCAGAGCAAGTAAATTGATATTTATTGACCCGTTTTCAGATTTTAGTAACTAGTCGATAGTTGTTATTTTGTAAAAAATGATTTCGAAAATAATCGTTCGTCAATATTTACTACTTGTTATTAGTGCGATATTTCAATATGTAATTTCCACATCAGTACCAAAATATCTGAAGGACACCTACTCGGCAAGCGTTATTGAAGATGCGTATTCTAATACGGTGCGTAGTACAGAATGAACTTGAAAGTGCCATATTTTGCTGTATAACTGATTATTTTTCAGTTGCAACTAATCCAAAAGTATAAGTATCCCGCTGAAAGTCATTATGTTACTACATCCGATCAATATATATTGAGTTTGCATCGCATACCAAATCCTAAAGGACGTCCTGTTTTATTGATGCACGGTCTTTCGGATAGTTCAGCTACATGGATATTAATGGGTCCTTCAAGTGGTCTCGGTAAATGAGTAAAATAATGAAAGTGTAAAATAAGCGAGCTATATTCTAACCATAATGAATTTTTCTACCATTTGTAAATTTAATTTATAGGCTATTATCTACATGATGAGGGCTATGATATTTGGATGGGTAACGCTCGTGGCAATCGCTATTCCCGAAATCACACAAAACTCAATCCAAGTACGGATGATCAATTTTGGACTTTTAGTTGGCATGAAATCGGTTATTATGACTTACCAGCAATGATAGATTATATATTGAATACAACTGGTCATAGCAGACTTTCTTACTTTGGACATTCCCAGGTAAGCGTCCTAAGATTACACTACAAAAAATTATGATTTTCTTTTAATATTTCTTGCACAGGGCACTACATCATTTTGGGTCATGTGCTCAATGCACCCTGAGTACAATGAGAAAATCAACATAATGCATGCTCTAGCACCAGTTGCCTTTATGAAGCATAACCGTGTAACGGGTGTAATGACACCCTATAATAAAAATATTTTAAGACTTCCAAGACCTCGGGTGCTTGGATATTTACCACATACCATGGAGTTTATGGAATCATGTTTACGTTCCAAAGTAACTGAGGAAATATGCTTAAATTCCTTTTGGCAGCTCACGGGCAAGGATACAACATCAATGAATTTGGTCAGTGGAAGCATTTGATTTCAATTGAGTTTTCAAAAAACTTTCAACATTTCAGACACTTTTACCCATCGTTTTTGGTCATATGCCGGCTGGTTATAATTTCAAACAAGTGGAACACTATTTGCAATTTATAGAAAGTGATCGTTTCTGTCAATATGATTATGGTAAAAGAGAGAATCAGAAACGTTATGATAGCAATACACCTCCCGATTATCCACTGGAAAAAGTCACAGCACCGGTTGCATTACATTATGTACACAACGATCATCTATGTGATTTGATTGATGTACAACATTTGATTAAATTATTGCCAAATATCATAGATGATCATTTGTATCCAAATAAGGAATGGAATCATATGTCTGTTTCGTGGGGCATTGAGGCGCGTCAGTTGGTGCATAAGCCCATTGTGGAAATGATGAAAAATTATGTATAAAATTGAAGCAATTTTATACAAATTCTAAATAAAAGAGAAATAATCTTGTATGTGTTTTGAAAGCAACTGATTATTGAATAACATTTGTATCGTTTTCGGATACAGTAGACTTAAAAAAGTTATTTTAAAAATATGTTCTGAACTATCTGAGGTCTTTAAAATTTTTTTTTGTTCTGTGTGCTATATTGCCATTATTACATCTCTCTTTCATTGAAGACTTTATTCGAGATTTTGAATGCTTATTTTCTGGGTGATACTTCTATTATACGAATAAGTATCGCCAAAAGAAAGCTAAAAAGCTAAAAAAATACACAAGAAGGCTGTAGGTATCACCCACAGTTTTTGGCTAACTTTTTATGTGACATCATTTTCAGTTCGTAATAACTGCATAGTTTAGTTAATGAAGGAAATATGAAATCTAAAATCTATTTCAATGCTGTTGTTCCCATCGCTCCCATCACTCAGTTATGCAATTGCTGTTGCTGATGTTGATGCATTTGGTTATGCCACGTGCCACTTAAGTGATTAACTTGGTTGAAAAGAAAATCTACGTATCTCTACTTCATAATGCAGCTTATGTTTATAGATGGTTTACTCTCAATACTTTGTTTTGGGTGCTAACCGCCAATCGCTCTTAAGCAAACGTTCAACTTAATCCTTTCCACAAGGAAAAACCAAAACAAATAAACCCTTAAAGACTTATGTTCATGTTGGCAGAGCAAGTGCAGCAAGAAACTTTTAAAGTCAGAGGATGCGGCCGGAGTAAATATATTTTCTAATGGTGACATATGCTCATCTTTATCCCCTAACCAATTGACTATACAATTACATTATTTTCATTTATAAGTTACTGTTTGGGAATGCTTGAGGAGCCAACTTATCAAATATATTTTTAAGCTTATGCATAATTGAGCGAAATGGGCTTTGGAATAATATTGGATTCGCTTAGAAAACAAAATTTAAATCTTTTAAAAGTTTCAACTGATAGATAGTTACAATTCTATGTATTCTACTCTGAACGCACCATAAGGGACAAAACAACCCCGTTGCTATTTAAGTTAACCTCAGCGTGCATCATCTTTAAAGACTGTATAGCACAACAACTAATACATCCAGTTACAACAACAACAAACCCTATTAGAATACATATTTAAATAGTGCACTCAAGAGTTCGTCGCTTGCAGTGCCGCTGGTAAGCTATTGCTGCGGTGGCGATTGTTGTCGATGTTTTACTGACGAGATTAAGTTGAAGGAATAGCAGCAACCCATACGTAAGTATATTTTAGTGTTAGTACCCAATGTGCACAGAAACGGATGTGGATGCGTTACGAACCCAGAACGGACTTCATAAATGGATCCGTTACGGACTCGTTTTTTTTTTAAATAAAACGGATGCGAGCCGTACTCGTTTTTTTTTTAACTAAAACGGATTTGTTACAGATTCGGAACGTACTTCATAAATGGATCCGTTACGAAATGGTTTTTTTTAGCTAAAAACGATCCGTTACGCACTCGTTTTTTAAATAAAACGGTTGCGAGCCGGACTCGTTTTTCTTAACTAAATCGGATCCGGTACGGACTCGGAACAGACGACTTATACTGATCGGTTCCAGACTCCTTTTTGGTGAACAAAATGGATCCGTTTCGTATTCGTTTTTTGTAAATAAAATTGATGCGTTCCAGATTCCGTTTCTGATACGATTCGAATGCGAAATCGTGGGTGAATCACCTCCAAACAGCGCGAAAGATCGTCCGCGTTGTCTGATTCGTTTCGAACTCGGAACGGACTTCATATTCGGATCCGTTTCGGATTGGTTTTTTTGATCCGACAACGCGGACGATCCTTCCCGCTGTTTGGAGGCGAATCACACACGACTTTGCATTCGAATCGTATCAGAAACGGAATCCGTTTCGGATAAATAATACGAAGAAGCGGATCCTAAACGAATCCGAAACGGATCCGTGTGGCACACTGGGTATTTAATGTTTTACTGTTTAACCATTTAAACAGCAATTTTTAAATTCTTTATGTATAACAACTTTGTATTTATTTAGTATGTACTTAATTCAGGAATCAGTATTGTTAAGTACAACTATTTAATTCAAAAATGTAAGTTAAAGTTTTGAGTTCGAGCAATCCATGTCAGATCTCTGTTTTCTTTTGAGCTTGTGCGAATGCGAAATTTATTAAATTAATAATTTAAGCTTTCAATTTTTGATAATGTATGAAAAATAATACCAAACGATAGAAATATCTTACGAAACTGTTGCAGTAACTCAAGAGACATCTAACTTTTTTTATTTACATAAAAAGAAACAACCCTATTCTTTCAAAATTCATTTACGATATTTTCCCATTGATTGATGCCAACATTTTTTTTCCTAAATGAGGCCAAAACACACCTTCCCCCCTCCCCCCCCGCCAAAATTTAATTCTCATTGTCTCATAACATTTTGGTGCAATATTTTTTTTTTACAACGAGGGTTACAGACAAAGTTACCATGCCACCAAATCAAAAAAAAAAATTAATTACATTTAACAAAAAATACTCCCATTTATGGCTTTTTCCAAAATTTTTCAGCTCCTAAAAGGACCAACGGCTATCGATTTTGACTGCAGCGCCTTCTATGTGCAAATTATTTTATTATTTTTCCATTACAACTTACTAGAAGACTTAAGGAAAAAATTGGCACCCCAATTACTAAAATCAATTCAGTAATAGCCGAGCAATAGCGTTTAAAATTAAAGTAAAAGCAGCCTTTACTTGCTGTTGGCTTAACATCGCCTGGTATTTTACAAAATTTTATATGATAGAATATGTCCCACAAACATAGCTTGTCGAATTTTATTAAAATTGTTTATGCCATTATCAAGAAACAGGCACTTTAAAAAAACTTTTTTGCCTACAGCGCCCTCTATGTTCAATTTATGCTATTGTGTTTCTATTACCAAAAACTAGATTATTTAACGAAAAAAATGACACCTTATTTGTTAAAATCGGTTCAGTAATGAACGTGCTACAGTGTTTTAAAGTAAAGTAAAAAAACCCGTTACTTGCTGCTGGTTTATGATCGCCTGGTGTTTTGCAAATTTTACATATTGATTTTTTTCGTGTGGCAGCCAAATTCGCTCGCTGTAAACGCACAAAGAATAATGTGGGTAAAGAAGAAACTATAACTCCTAAACTACTGAACCGATTTCAACAAATGATATGTTATTATTTTTGTCTTACAGAGGAGAATAAAACTGTCTTATTAAAATTGCAAAAAATTGTTCATACTGTGCGCTGTGAGCAAAATATTAAATCTTTTGCGAATATGTTAGTTAATGCTTACTTATTTGGTTTTACTCTGAGGTAAGAAGGACTAGTTAGTAAAAAAATTCATTTCTAAAAAACTACAAATTATAAATTTAGAGTTCATAAGAAAATCTTGAAAATGGAAAGTCGGATTGTGACTATTCATTTTTCGCAAAGTAGTAATTAGCATTTGAAAACTTATTTTGACTAAAGTACCCACCCTTCTATACTTAAATTAAATAATTATTTTTGCTAGTACCATACATAAACTAGAATACTTAACGCAAAAAATTTCATCTCATTTATGAAAATCGGTGCAGTATAGTATAGTATAGTATAGTATAGTATAGTATAGTATAGTATAGTATAGTATAGTATAGTATAGTATAGTATAGTATAGTACAGTATAGTATAGTATAGTATAGCAATATCATTTTAAAGAAGTGTAATCAATTCGTGTTACTTTCTACAAGTCTAGTGTTTTATACCAATTCACGGCTTTTTCTGTAATTTTTTCAATTACTTACTACAAATCATATGGCTTTGACATACAACTTATGGCCAGGCAGTATCGAAAGCGGCTACTTGACAAGCCTGGTCACAGATGTATATAATTCTTATTAGTTATCATCAGCTAACAGTGCTATATGAAAACTCTGCTTGAGAATCCTCTAAACAACAAGAGTTTATTAATAACTATATTGAAATATACCAAGAATGATGGGAGTGAACTTTCTACTACTCCATCCTTTATCTATTTTCGAGCTATCCTCATTGATTTTAACAAACAAACTTTCACGAAAAATTGCCTCAAAATTTATTTTCCACCACAACCTCTTCAAATCGAAATATTACAATTTTCCTGATTTTTTTTTTTCAAAAATTCATCAATTAAGTAAATGAAAATTTTTTTAAATGCCCAATACAGCAAAAATGAATACCAATTTTTTTTATACCTTAACACTCGGGGTATATTCACCTTTTCAATCACTTTTTTTTAGCACTTACATTTTTTTTCGAAAAGTTACCGGAATCCCACGCTGTAACTTCTTGTCGTTCAATTCTTTTGTCGCTCAACTTTTTTTTCAAAAAAAGGTCTAGGACAATACTGGCCTTTTTTATATGAGTAACCAACTTTAAGCGATTATTGATAAGATTTAATGTAGTTTTTCCACTTTCTGATTTAATAAAATACCTACACATTTTAAGCTGCAACACAAAATCATTTTTATTTTAAATAAAAGAAACTTCAATTCATATACATATGCAGTAATTGATTTTTATTTTTAAATATTCATTAATTTAATTTAATTTAATTATAAATGAACTTGTTCACTATTAATTACGTTTAAATTACATCAGCATTAAATATGAAAAGTTTTTTTTTTGCTTTAACATTTTTGTTGTATTTATTTTTGCACTAAAGAAAACAATTTTTTTTAATTGTTTTCATTTTTAATTCAATTTAGTACACATTTAAGAGTAGTGAAAAAAATACGCAATAAATTACGAATAAAGTACTTAATTTATTTACAGTAAATTGTTATTATAAAGAATTTTTTTTTTTTATTTTTTGGTTTGATTTCATACTAAGGTCATTCCATGACGAGCTAAACTTATTTCAATTTAAGATCTATAAAGCTGTGAAAAGTATAGCGAAAATATAGTGAATCATTTTTATGCAAAAATACAGGAAATTTATTTAAAATCAAATATTACCAAAAATTTGTTTATTTAAATTATAAAATAAACTTATATATTTGGCTTTAAAAATTTTGAAAATTGAACGTTCTTAAATTTTTTTGAAGATATTGAAAATATCATAAACTTTGAAGCAGCTTAATTTTTGTAATAATTTTGAAATGCCAAAAAAATAGCTTAAATTTATTCATGGAATGACCGATATATAGCACATGCAGTACATCAAATTGCTAACATTTAAATATGGCAGCAAAAAATTAACTTATTTTATAAATTTCCGATAATGAAGTAATTTTTTAATTTGGAGATAATGAGCGAAAAAAATTGCTTAGCACATTTAACATATTTTTATTAAATACTTAATAAATGTCCATACATTACGTATATGTTAACAACTAATGCCAGGAAGGTGTACAATTTTTTATGAGTAATAAAAATGAAAACGATAGGTTTATTATTTAAAATTTTTAGTTTAATTTCTAACTTTTTGTACAATTTTAATTTCAACACCACTCAACAACTATGGAATGGAAAATTTATTATCTCAAAACTTTATTTTTTATGGCCGAAATATATATAAATATATAATAATTTTATTGTTTTTGAATATTATTTTATCTTTTAAAAAAAAAAGAAAAAATTTGAAATAGTTTTGTTTAAAAAACCTAGCTGGACAAATAAATAGCACATACTTGATACTCTGAATTTATTAATAAATATCAAAGAGTCTTAAGTTCAATGACGCGATATTCATATCAGAGTAAATCAGAGTTACCGCAGTTTTGCTAGTTATTTTTCAAAAACTAAAAAAAAGCCGGATACGCCTTTTTTCAAATTCCTCTAAATGTATAAAAATCGCCTAGAATGTACACTGAAAGTAAAACTGACAAGGAAATGTTATGTTACCAACAATAGTAATAAAAAAAGTTTCCTCTTGTAGAAAAGAATTGATTTTGACTCTTAGAAGATCAGATATGGATGAATTTTTACTGATTTTATGCAGCGATTTTGCTGACTTAGCTAAGGTTAAGATTTTTTTCGTAGAGGAATATCCGGTATGGATATGATATCCTTAAAAAAAAATTCCGAACACAACTGTTGGTTTTTCACTCTGATTTAAATACTGTTATAAGGAAAACTACACTTTTTCGCATTTTTTCGGTTCTTTCTATATACTCGGAAGGTACACCATGTATTAAAATGTACTGATTTTAATATTTTAGAGAAAATAAATGCAATGAAGTTAAAAAAAAATTAAGTACAATTAACACCGAATTTTGTCAGGTCTTATTGACCCAATATCGCCATGTTTTCATCATCTGCAAATTTCTAGACTTGTCACAAGTTTTTTGAGTTAGTTAATTTATAGAATTGGAAGCGCTACTTTTCAAAACTTAAAATAAAATAATTATTTTTACAAAAAAAAGGTTAGTCAATCAAATTTAAAAAAAAAAAATTGTTGGTCAACTAAATAGCACAAAATAAAATACATAAAACTCATTCAACATCTTAAATTAACAATTTTAATATAAAAAAATTTTATTATGAACCAAATAAGAGGGAAGCTGAAGCTGAAGCTGAATAAACGGTCGTATTAATTAGAAATAAGTCAAATTTACGTTTTTATGTTCAAATTTATTACCCAATATAAAGTTAACGTTTAATATGTTAGTCAGTTGCACAAATCACTTATTGAATCTTCTATTGGAAAGTTTCAAACGTTTAAAATTTTTACATTTTTGTAGAGACATTAAAAAAAAAATATTTATATGTTCCAAAAAAATATATATAAAAGACATTCAGAAATCAGTTTAAGAAATAACTTTTCTCATCATATTTTTAAAAGTAGTAAAAGTCACAAAATGATTTTCATTTCATTTTCAATTCAAAAACAAAAAAAAAAATCAGTATATTTCATAACCAAATAAGGAGAACATAATAATTTTTTTTCATTAAATAAAATTAAAAAAATTTGAAAAAAAAATATTTATTTATTTTTTTTTTCAAATAAAATTAAAAAAAAAATCAATTTTTTTTCGTTGGAAAGCATAAAAATTACAACAAAGTTTTAGTTTTAATAAGGATAACAAAAATGTAATCACGCATAAAGTTAAAGAAACAACAACAAATGCGGATTAAAAATATAAACAAAGAATTAAATGTTTTTTTTTTTTTTTTTTTTTAATAGAATCGAATGAAAAACAAAATAACAAAAATAAAAACAACAAATCAAGCCTGTTCTGATTCTTTTTCGAATTTGCTTCGGCAGCGGAATTGAAATTAGAAGGTTATTTCAGGATTCTTCAAAAAAGGGAAATCGGTCTAAATTATCGGAACAATAACAGCGCCAGCTTGAAGTTCAAAAAAATTCCATACCAAATTCCCACTTTTAGATTGAGAACAGCTATTGACATTCAACTTCGATTCCAGCTCCGAACTAGATAGGAATTAGAACAGGTCTGAGTAAATTGGGTTTTGATAAAAATATTTTTTCAATAAAGAAAAACTAAAACTTGACTTGAACTTCCGATCATTTGATTTTTTGTTGTTGTTTGAAAATAAATAGTTTTATTTTATTTTAAAACAAATTTAAAAATGATTTCAAGAAAAACAAATACAAAATCTAAAATAAAAAAATGTTTTTAAAAAAAAAGAACTTTTTTTTATTGAAATTTTTAATAAGAAAGACTTAAGTTAAACGACACCTTATTACACAGATTTGCAAGATTTTGTTACTGTGCAACTGATGATCATTTCCAGAGTACTTTTTGCGCAAGATTTGAATATGACCACAGAAATTGTCCATCACGTCAAGATTTAGTGTGATATTTGAGCTTGAATAACCGAAAAATGATCTGTAAGGCTATAACTATTCGAAGTTATGTGTAGGACTTTAAAAAAAATTCGAAATTTTTTCTAGGCTTGTCAGTATAAGAACCAATATAATTTAGTACCATCCAAAAAAAATAAACTCCGAAATGTTTATCTATGATTTTTTTTTTCTCGCAAAGTACAGGAGAGGGAGGAGCTGATTTTTGCAAACGTAAAAATTTTTATTATCACAATAAATGGCTATAACTTCTCAAAGGAAAACTGCAGATAAGCATTCTATGTAGAGGTTATTTTGAAGAGAATAGGTAGTGCTAGCTAAGTGTGTAACTAGGCAGTAGCAAAAAAAAATTAAAAAATTATTTTAGGCTCTACACATAACCTAAAATATATTCATACAGGTATAGGATTTTTTAACCTCATATATCTCATGGTTCTGATGTAACTTGGCAATTCTCAGTTCAGATCTGAATTCTACCCAAAGAAAATTACTTCGGAAATGACCCTCAGTTTTGTTATTTATTGTTTTATCAACGAATAATCAAAAACCAAAAGATTTATGTTCTACTAAACGCGATTTTTTCCCCATTAAAAATTATAAAAATTTAAAAAAATATTTTATTTCATATAAATGCATAGAACTCAATTTCCTTAAAACTTTTTCTGAATAAATGATTTTTGTTTTCATAAAAAAAAAGAGTTAAAGAAATTATCTTTACATTTGTCGGAATACTAAAAATTAAAATAAATGCTATTTATGTATTTAAAAAAAAATGTTTAATTATAAAAAAAAAATATTTAAAAATTATAGTTTCTTTTGAGCGCTGGAAATGCATTAAAAACATAGACTTCACACACAATAAAATTCAGGCTTTAAAATAATTTTGGAGACAAAATAAAATATTTCATATTGAGCGGTGTTAATTTTTTTTCTGTAGTATTTACATTAATATTTTCCAGATATATGAAGGTAATCCATGCAATACTTTCTGCTGCTAAGATTATTTTTTATTCGCTTTTGCGAAATTTTACCCATGACTATTTGAGGTTTTTTTCTTCGCTATCAATGTAGCCAAAAATCTTAAATATTAACACAATTTTACATACATTGCATATATTTTTTTACAGACGGCAACACATCTAGGTTATCTCTTATACTAAGCGAAAAAATTCCATGTTAAATGCAATGCGATACGAGCTACAGTAGCGTGATAAATAATGAAATTTTATTATCTACAAAAATGTTTTCTTAACCATACGTAGATTTTAGTGTTAAATTACTTAGATAGACAAATGGACTCTGATAATTTTTAATTTTTTTTTGGTTGCTACGATCCCTTCCACTATACGCTAATATATTTGGCTTTATAATTTATAACATGATTACTTAACTTAAATTAAAGGAATATTTAAGATTTAAGTTAAATATTAATATGTTACTTATTCTGCTAAAGTTATGTGAAATTTGATTTTTGACTATCTTTTTTGGAAAAGTTTTCATTTATCTTAAGTAGAATTGCGCTTAAAAAACACAACATTAATTTAATGAAACGTTTTTAACGCATATCGCTTGAATTGTTTAGCTTTTTTTTAACTTTAATGTTACCCTATCTTGGTGGCTTTAATAAATATGCTATGCTAAGACGCTAACTTACCGATATGTGCTACATTTTTGCTAAGACTACACTTCATTACTATACATAATATTTATTTCTGTTTTTTTGGAATTTGAGTTATTTATACGACGAACTCTCTTAAAACGGACAATTCGTTAAAAGTTATGAATTTAGCCTAAAAGTATGCAATGTAAATTGTTATCAAAATAGTCAGTTACATACATGTCTTATATTACAATTTTGGTATTGCATACTTTTAGGCTGCATTCTTTATTTTTTTAAATTAATAATTTACACGTTATAGCCCCAATTAAGTATATCAATATTTACAGTCATTCTCGCAATTCTTCTTTGCTTCTACTTTTACTTCTACCTTTGCGTCGGCGCACTCTTACCAACCCCTAGTAGTAATCCATCTTAGGCGCATCCAATGCAGTGTGTAATGTCAATGTTACACCACGATTAATGCTTACAGCTGGATAGAAAACACCATAGAGATCACGAAATGCCACTGATCCTTGTGGCATTTCATTGACAAGAAAACTTAACGTATGTCTTTCTAAATCCAATAATACACCAATGGTGCTGCCAGTTGTAATGCCACCCTCAACACGTCGCTCGTGCACTGAATTATGTTGGAACCATGAACGCTGACGATCGATATACATGGCGAAGGATTTTTCATCTTTGCCTGAAATGAAAAAAATTTTATTCAGAATATTTGATTAGTTGGAATACTCGTATTATATATTTGCTATACAATATTTGTGAAAATTAAACTGTATTCAAACTTGTTACGTATATTCACAATATATCGATAAAATTGGCAAAGTGCTGAAGAAATTTTTTTAACTCAAAGGTTTTTACTCGCATGAGTTCCGGAAATCTGTCAGTCACCTAAAAGTGGGTTATTAAGAATGGAGCGCCGCACGAGAGACCAACAATATTTTAAAAATAATGAAGGTTTGGCGGCTACAGTTTGCAATTTTCGTAGAAAATATGGTTGGAATAGTGATTTGACATCATCAACCTAATTCAGGGAGATTGCATCAAATAGTGATTTTGAGCACTCTGACCATCCTTCAACAAGTCGCTAAAGATCAAACATCGAACCAGTTCGTGGGAATGTTGAGTTCAGGAACATCAATGCGACACCGAGGTCAAGTATTGCACATTTTGAAAAGCTAGCATATTCTCAGGAAAGATTTGGATTTCATGTTCACAAATTTCAATTGACTCAAGAATTGAAGCCTAATGAACATGGACAGCAAAGAGAGTTCATTGAATGGATTATAAAACAATAGAACAATAACAAGTGGATGCTGACATTTTGAACAAAATCATCTTCAGCGATTGGGCTTATTTTAATCTTGATAACTTCGTTAATCGTCAAATTTGTCACTTTTAGGGTTCAGAAAATCCACAAATGCATCGACAACGAGTGACTTTTTGGTGCTGGACGGATCATCATCCATTTTTCTTCGATAATGCTGGTCAGTTTTCAATACAGTATTTTGTGCCTAAGTTGCTATAGATATGGGCGACATATGATTTCAACAGGTCGGTGCCACTTGCAAAACAGTCGGAGAACAATTCAATTACCGCATAAGTCATTTACTGATCATGTAATTTCCCGTTTTGGTGGTTAGAATTGGCCGCCTAGAGTAGGCAATTCAACACCGTTGGACTTCTTTCATTGTAGACTTTTGAAGCCTTCGACTTATGCCAATAAGCTCACGACGTCCCACGCATTGAAGGAAGATATTGAGCGCTGTATCAAAGAATTCCAGTCACATTTATGTAAAATGGTTATGGTAAATTTCGAGAAAAAAGTGCGTATGTGCCAGTAAAGCCGTGAAGGCCAGTAGTCGGATATGCTATTCTACCCTTACTTTTTGGGACATCATCAGAAGTCAAACCGCGAGTTAACTTTAGATTAATTACTATTTATTTTTATTTATTTTTTTATTTTTAAACTAATTTTACAAGCTAAATTTAAAACAAAACTTAACTCTACTGAAGTTAGATTGAATCTGTTCTTTTTGAAGAATATATTGAGTGACTTTTAATAATTTTCTTTTTGTTTTATTTTCTTTGTTTTTTTTATTCGTACCATATCAAAGTGATATGATACTCAAAGCAAATCGTACTACGGATGTGTAGCAGACGCTTGGTCAGCATTTTGCTGCTGTAAATTCTGAAGAAATATAATATTTTTGTTTATTGCGACACCGAAATGTGTGGTGCCAGCTCGGTAGGAATCGTTAACATCTGTTTCGTTAACTCTTCCCCCTTTAAATGTGGACGTCCTCGTTCACCTTTGGAATTCTCCGTTAGTATTTCTTGAAATCTTTCCTTATGATCATTTTCTGTAGATTTTAAATTTACTGTTTTTGATATATTGCATAATTTTCGCTTTATAAGGAGGCATCCCAGAATTATGATAACCACTGTTATGAGCGATGAATTTGTATAAAACTTCCACTCTATATCTTCGTTTATCAATTCTATTTTTTCTGTGTTGTTCATATTTAACTCCTTCATGAGTTCGAGGGACAGTATTTCTTGAGTTGATGAGTAGATTTCTTTTGTTTGAACAACGGCTGGCATTGGTTCGAGCATCACTTTATTGGAGGAGATGTATTCTTCATTGTTTACAATTACTGTGAGATTTTCATATTGTATGATGAATGTTCCGGTCAGATTAATGCTTTCGTTGTCAATTTTAATTGATCCATTAAAATTATTTAAAAGAAGAGTACCGGGGCTAAGTTCCTCTATCATTGGAATATGCTGGTTATTCGTTATCGAACATGAAGTCGTTTTTCCTTGTAAAAGTTGTACGGTGCAGCTATCTTTATTTAATGTAACAATACTATTCTTGTTGCAAATAGATAAATTATTAAAAGTCTTACAATTTTGTGTTATTCCGTAAATTTCATTATTACATCTTATGATATTTTCATATGGTATTTTCATAATGATTTTATTTCTTTTTATTGGTTTTAATTTTATTACCTTACAATTTTCTTTATTTGTAATAGGCAAATTAATAAGAAACATTATATTGGTTGTATTTGATGCAACCTTTACTTCGGCAAATTGAAGTGATTCTTCTATATTTATAATGGGTATTTTATCATTTTCAATAACTTTTTCCAATTCAAAGATTTCCTTATTTGATAACAAAAATGAGTTTATAATGTTGGCCTTTGCCCAATTAATTCCATTTTCAATGTTTGTTATTTCATTTCTTAACATTTGTAACTTAAATTTCAAATTCATTCCTATAACTAATTGTGCAGTATCACTGCTCTTAAAAAATGATATAATTCTATTATTACTTTTTGTTATGTTATTCATTCTTTCAATTAAATTTTTATTAATAACAACTTGTTCGTTATTATTGTCTAACAACTTGTTTATATAACTTTGAATAACGATAAGGTCATGGTGGTCAGGACTTCCTGCCAACCATTTCCATGCCTTTCCTAGTTCATCTAGGGCTCTTTTATTGGTTTTTGTTGGTCGGATGCGATTAATACAGGATTCAATTTGAGTTATTTCTTGCTGGATGAAAGGAAGGAAGGGATTGTTGATGTGGATATCGGTGTTGACAAAACTTGTTAAATTTTTTAAACTTTCTTCGTAGGTTGCCATTTCTATAACGTGGATTAATTTAAAAGTTCCCTTTTGGATCTTAGAAATTCCGATTTCGAAGGTTACTATTGGAGAATTCGTATAATCCAAAATCCGATATTCAGCTCTGCATAGAGCGAACAAAAATCTGAAATGTGTAAATTCAATTCCGAATTAAACTTTTGTGAATTATGTTCCCTTTCATTGTTAAAACTGTGCTTGGATTGTTTTCTTTAACTATTTCTTTTCTATATCTCGCTGAACCTTTATTTCTCGGTTTTTTATCTCTTCTCACATAAATGACTTGTCCTTCAATATAATCTTTATATGAATCCCGATCTCTGTTGTGGTAGTTTAAATCTGCTTCTTGTTTTTTCGTTAGGTTCCCTATATTGTTTTGTCTAAATTGCTCTAAAAGTTCCTGGTCAGTTGTTACTCTTGTGCCAAAAAAATGCTTCTATAGGTCTTGCATGCGTCGTAGAGTGAATGGAATTGTTATATTTATAGAGTGTTTGGTGTAAAAGGTCAGAAAATGAGGAAAATGTTTTTTCCGCCTTGACGCATCGTAACATTTCGCTAAGGGTAGAATGAAACCTTTCCACTTGTCCATTGACAGTGCTTACATATGGAGGGGCTCTAAAGATCTCTATTCCAAATTGGTCTTCTAGCATAAATTTTATCGGGGCTGCTGCTAATGATTTCTCGTTGTCAATAACAATACTTTTTGGGAAACCAAATGCTGTAACTAATTCTCTTAGAGGTTCTTTAATATCTTCCACCGCTCGTGAATTTACTATTTTTGCCATTGCATATTTTGAAAACTTGTCGATAGCTGTTAATATCTTTTTATTGTCCATATAGTATAAATCTATATGCACTATCTGTCCTGGGAATTGAGGGATTGGAGTAGCTTTAAGTATTGGCTTATTCGGGTGTCTTTCGTACTTTTGCTCTTTGCAGATACTACATTGCATTACTAGTCTATTAATTTTTGTTTGCATATTGGGGAAATAAAATTTCTTTAAGAGTTGTACTTTGTTTTCTCTACTATTCCTATGGGCTCGTTTATGTTCCTTTAATATTTCAGTCTCCTGTGCTGTTTCGTCAGTGAGATCAATAATTTTATCTCGTGCATATCTGATTTTGTAATTCCTAAAATAAGTTGGATAAATTTCCTGGATTTTTCCCAAAGTTCCATCGTCAGTGTAGATTCCATTAACTACAGATGGGTTCAAGGATTTTTTTAGAACACTAATAAGATCTTGTTGTGAATATTCTGTTTGGGTTATAGTGTGCCTATGATATGTAGGAAAAACAATTTCAAATTTGTAAGTAGGATCATTGTCTAAGTTCAAAAATATTTGGTTTTTGAAAACGTTTATAGGTGCGTTTGCAAATTGAATTAGATTATGTGATGAACTCTCATCACTATGTTGGGTAGCTGTCAAAGAATTAATTTGCGGTGGTCTGGAAAGGGCGTCAGCAACAACATTTGTTTTGCCTGGTTTGTATTGAAGAACATAATTATATTCTTCCAATGTCGCTTTCCACCTTTTCATTTTGCTATTATTGTTTTTATTGCTAAGAGCATATGTCAATGGTTGGTGATCTGTTACTATTTTGACTCTAGCTGAACCATATAAATAATTTCTTAAGTTATTCAAAGCCCAAATTATCGCGAGCATTTCTTTTTCATTCGTCGCATAATTTTCTTCGGCTTTATTTAATGTTCTTGAAATAAAAGCTATTGGTCGGTCGTCTTGGGATAAGACAGCACCAATTGCATAGTTTGATGCGTCCGTGGTCAAAGTAAATTCTTTGCGAAAATCGGGATAAGCTAGTATAATATCTTGACTGATTAATGAGTTTTTTATTTTATCAAATGATTCAATGGCAACATCATCGAGAAAGATTTCTTTTTTCTTTGATTGATTCTTAGGCATATTGCCATCTTCCCCCCTTAAAAGGGCTGTCAGGGGTTTTGCTATTTTTGAATAATCTTGTATAAACCGACGGTAATAACCGGACAGACCTAAAAATGATCTAAGATCTCTGACGGTTTTTGGTTTCGGGAAATTAAGTATAGCTTCTATTTTTTTCGGATTTGTCTTAATACCGTTATCTGATATAATAAAACCTAAGAATTCAACTTGTGTTTTGAGAAATTCACATTTGTCTAGTTGAACTTTCATATTTGATTCCTCCAAAGTTCGAAATACTTTCGCTACATTTTGAAGATGTTCCTCTTCATTCTTTCCGAAAATGAGTATGTCGTCTATATAGACGTAACATATTTTCCCTATATGCTCTCGTAAAATATCGTCTAGAGTTCGTTGAAAAATGGAGGGAGCATTTTTGAGTCCGAATGGGAGTCTAGTGAATTCGTATTTTCCATTACACACGGAAAATGAAGTTTTTTCAACGTCCTTCTCTTTTAATGGTATTTGGTGGAATCCACTCTTGAGGTCGATGACCGAAAATAGTTTATTGTTCCCAAGTTGTGTCAAAACATCATTAATCTCGGGTATGGGATATCTATCTGCTATCGTTACTTGATTTAGTTTCCGATAGTCTATCACGAGCCTAAATTTCCTTATTCCGGAAGAATCTATTTTTTTGGGTACAACCCAAACTGGAGAGTTATATGGCGACCGAGAAGGTCGTATAATGCCATTAGAGAGTAATTCATTGATTTGTTTCTCTACCTCGTCTTTGAGGGCAACTGGGTAAGGGTAACTTTTCGAATAAACGGGATCTTCCGTTGAAGTTCTAATTTCACCTTTTACTCTGGTTGTGTACGTCAGTTTTTCATCGGGTTCTAAAAATAATTTACGGAATCTTCTTGTGAGTTCCTTAATTGATTCTTTTTGTTTTTCCGTCATATGATCCGTTTTGATAGAAATATTATTAACATCTTGTGAAATCTGTTGATGTATTTTAATTTTTCTACCATTTTTAATAAGCATATAATTATATTCGGTGTATATAATTGCGGATAATTGCTTAAGGCTGTCATTTCCTATTATTGCATGGAAGGATTTAAGTGTTGGGAGTAAAAAGAATTTAATTGGAGTGCTAGGTTCACCGAAAAGATTTGCATAAACATGATGTGAGATTTGAATTGGCCCTCCTATTGAGTTGGCAAAAAATATTTCATCATTTTCCTTTGGGTTTTTTATTAAATTTGTCTGAATGTAGTTCTTGTTGGAACCTGTGTCTATTAGTATCTTTATAATATTTCCGTTATCTAGCTTGCATTTTATAAAGGGTAATGATGATTGGTTTAACCTAAAAAATGTATATCTGTATATTCTTCTGTTTGCAATTGTTGGACTTCCTGAACTTGTTGCACAACTTGCTCTGGAATTTCTCTCATATAACTTTCTAAATTTTGTTCATAAAAATTATTGGTATTTGCCAATTGCGGTGGATATTCTGAATTTGTTTCGACATGATGAATTTGATCGTTGTTATTATCCACCAGATTTGATGGATGCTGTTGTTGAGTTTGAAAGTTATTTTGTGTGGTTTGTTCATAAATGTAATTGTTTGGAATTGGGAGTGGATGTTGTGGATAAACATGGAAATTCCTTTGCAACTTCGGTTGTTGCTGAAAATGTTGCGTAGGTTGTAAAGGCCTTTTCCCTTGAAATTGATTAGGTCTTGGATTGTTCATATAGTTAACATTTCGGGTTTTAATAGTTTGGTCAATTTCCATAGGTTCGGGTCTAGGTAGAGGTTTGGGTGCAAAAGGACGTGGTGGTGGTTGGTTATAAGCATAATTTTGTCTTATTTGTTGTGGTATAAAATTGGGATAATGGTATTGTTGGATTGGGTTAACTGGATAACGTTGGTTTGGAATAGAATTTTGTGGGAAATATGTGAGTTGTGGATAAAATGGTGTGCGTTGGATTTGGTTAACTGGATAATGTTGGTTTGGAATAGAATTTTGTGGGAAATATGTGAGTTGTGGGTAGAATGGTGTGCGTTGGATTTGGTGGCTACGTCGTGGGGGTAATGGTGGTTGAGAAGGTGTGTTGTATTTCTTTGTGTTAGTGTTTACATTGTGGGCGTAATTCGCTCTAAAATCTTGATTTTCTAATTTTTGGCACAAATAAAGAGCTTGAGGTAAATCTGCAGGCTCTCTCATTCCTAAAAGTCTGGGCATGTCTCCGTTGAGACCTCTAATGAAAGTGTCGAGGGCTTTGTCTCTATAAGTCTTTGATAAAATATTCATAGCTTCGGTACCTACTTCAAGGGACGCGAGTTTATTTAAAATAAGAGATAGGCATGAATAAACTTGCTGGTAGAATTCCTGCACAGTTTGCCTATTTTGGACAAGAGATGTCATTTGATATTCCAAAGTTGTGACGTCTCTCTTGTCTGCGTAGTGGGTAATCAAACATCTTATAATACAGTTCCAATTTAATGGAGTGTTATACGATTCTAGCACATTGTCTGCCTGTCCTGTGATTTTGTTTCTAATTTCGTTCAGTATTCCATAGTATTTATTTGTCCCCCTAATTGGTTCATATAGTTGTAGAACTCGTTCAACGCTTTTTTTCCATGAGGTGAATTCACCTTCATTTCCTGCGAATCCCCTAAGGCCTCGGACAATGTCTGGTATTTTGTCTAAGTCTCCCATATTTCCTCTATGCTCTACATCAATAATTTGATCAACGCCGCTAAATTGGTCTGCGTTTGGGTTTATTATTGACGAAACTAATTGTCTACCTTCTCTTTGTAAGGTTGCAAATGCTATACTTGCTATAGCTTGTTGTAATTCTTGAGACATTATTAAAGGTTGTGGTTGTTGATTTTGAGGTGGTTGATCTTGGGGTTGTTGAGGATTTCCTACAGGCGGATTAGGGTTTTGCTGAGGAACAGGAGGATTGGGGTTTAGGATGGGTGGCCGCAATAAATTGTTTTGATTAGCCATATTGCTCTTTGTTCTTTTTAACTAAATTCAAAACTTTGATTCCGATTCGATTTAAACCAGATGATCACTAGGGCAATTCTATATTTGAAAAATTTAATCAAGGACGTTTAATTTAAGTTCAGTTGTTAAACAATTCACATTGCTAAAATCACTTAAAAATTTATTGCTATTTGAAGCACTTTTACTCAATTTAAAAATTTAATTAAATTTAACTCTAGCTTTTAGTTTTAAAAAAAAATTAATCAAGGAAATTTAATTTAAATTCAGTTGTTAGATAATTCACTTTGATGAAATCACTAAAAAATTTGGTGCTGTCTGAAGCACTTTTATTCAACTTAAAAAATTTTAATTAATTTTAACTCTAGTTTTTAGTTTCACTTAAAAATTCTTAATTATTCTTTTTCATTTGGATAGTTCACTTAAATTCAAATTTTTCTTATATTTTTTTTATTGAAATTACTTAAATTCTAAATTTTCACTCTTAAGAAATAAAAAATTGTATTTTTCCTTACATTAGAAGTAACATTCTTTGTTGGACTCCACACCGATTCCTTCGAATAATCCTTTTTGTCCGCTGGTTGACGGTGACTCAGGTTCGTTGAAAATCGTTAATGCTGTGGCTCCTAAGGGCTGATAAGCTCCAAAAGATTTTGTGTCCTTTTTGTTTTAGTTGGGCGCCAGTTAACTTTATATTAATTACTATTTATTTTTATTTATTTTTTTATTTTTAAACTAATTTTACAAGCTAAATTTAAAACAAAACTTAACTCTACTGAAGTTAGATTGAATCTGTTCTTTTTGAAGAATATATTGAGTGACTTTTAATAATTTTCTTTTTGTTTTATTTTCTTTGTTTTTTTTATTCGTACCATATCAAAGTGATATGATACTCAAAGCAAATCGTACTACGGATGTGTAGCAGACGCTTGGTCAGCATTTTGCTGCTGTAAATTCTGAAGAAATATAATATTTTTGTTTATTGCGACACCGAAATGTGTGGTGCCAGCTCGGTAGGAATCGTTAACATCTGTTTCGTTAACTCGCGCAAAAAGCAAAATCGTAGCACGTGATCTCTTGCTATACGGCCATTTTTACGATTTTTTTACGAAATTCCGAGATTTTCATATTCTATCGCTATCCAATAAAAAACTCCGTCGTCCTCGGACCTTTCATTAAATTTTTTTCAAGCGGGCCGTGAGTTTAGTCTCTGTAGTGTAACATTTCTTAAGTTCTAACAGTTCTAACATGTATTTTGAGAGTCGCTGTGCTTCCAAAGAATATGTATAATATGAGTTTATTTGATTTAATAGAAAGTCAATATTACTAGAAAGACATTGGCAGACTGCAATAGTAACTGATATCACTTGGCAGACTGCTATTTTCTTAAGCTAAAGAGCTTTAACTTTCTCATGTGATTTTAATTTATACTCAGAAATATTATGTCGAAATTTTTAAATTTATGCAATTTCGATCCACTGGCAGACGGCAATTGTAATAGATTTGAAATTGCAGATGATTATTTTTGTAATTCCCAGTGCTTATATTCAATAGCCTGAAATCTAACAACGTCAAATCGGTGCTTACTTTATAATATACAAGCAATAATTACATATTATATAGTCCCCGATTGCAAAAAACGTTGTTGTTATCTTTTGCGAGCTCAGTCATAACGAGTCATCTAAGCTTTTCTATTACTTTTTATAACTTGGAACTTAGTTCAGTATATGCCATTGGCTTTACACCAAAATTTCATGATTCATCTACGAGTATGCATCAGTTGGCTGCAGGAAACATCTGCAGACGCTGCAGTCTCATAAATTTTTAATGTAAAAAATTCAAGCGAGCACGTGTCAGTAAAAATGAATTTACGTGTAACAAAAGTCAAAGGAAAGCAGATAATGTGGCTGGCTGCCATCTTAAGAGTGACAATTGCTTAAGCAAAACACCCTAAAAAGTTTTACTTAAATGAAAAAAAAAATAAAAAATAAATTACAAAAAGTTCTATATTGACACTTTGCTTTGCAGGTGCTAAGGACGCTATCTAAATGCAACAACGCTTGAATTCAGCAGATTTTAATTATTTGTTGCTTTTGACGCTTTTGTTTCTAATGGCAGTATTTTTTTTCGCCCCCCCCCCCCCCCCCCCTCCAACTTCGACGCTTTTGAGTTGTTTATTGCTTTTTTAAAATTTTCTCATTTGTTTTACTTTTTGTTAGCTTTGTTTCTTTATCATATTTTTTTTTTCTTTCACTAGGTGAAAAGCAAATTTCCGTTTCCGCCTCACCTCAACACTTCCGTTGCGATACTTTGATTGCATTGTTTTGGTAAAGTGAAAAGTTTTTCAGAAAAATTGAAGAGAGAGAGAGAAAAAAAAAGAAAACAGCAGCGCTAAATCGATTGCATTGAAATCGCGTGAGTTTTTTTTTCGAGTACCTGATGGCACTTTTCATTATTAGTGCTAGTTGAAGTGAAAAGTTTTATAGGATGCCTAGTTATCGATACTTCTAAGATATGGTGAGAGCTATATATGTGGTGCAATTAATAATCGTAATAAATTCGATTCTTAGAATCTTTATATAAAAAGCCTGAAAATTAAGCAAAGTCGGACCAAACTTTGGTACTATAAACATTATTTTTGATATAGTATGTAGTCTCTTGAGGATGTATTCAACATTTTATATGAAACTTTTCGATATACAAGTCCGAAGAAGGCACTAAATCTGTACAGCCATCAAATTCCGAATTTCACAAATTAAATATTTCGTAAAATAAATGATATTTCCTTATGTTAGTGGAAAAATATTCGAAGAATTCGAAAAACGTACAAAAGTTCGAAAACACTTGAGAAGACTGAAAGGGACGAATAAAGATGATATATTTTGGAAAAAAGATGAAAATGTCGATAAAAATTGAATAAGGCTGCTATAGTTGAAAAAGGCTGTAAGGGCAAAAAAAAATTATATCAGATTGATCGATAGTGTAGACTCGTTCTTCGTTCGTTTAATCTCCAGTATCGTAGTGCTAAAGCTGAGAAATTAAATTTTCTTTCTTTAACCTGTGGATCGTTACTACTTTCTGTATCTTTCTTTTATAAATGCAATCACATTTCAGGCAGCACCTCTTTTCATTTTAGAACTTCTGTAGCAGAAACTCTCTAGAAACTGATATATTTTACACACCCAACCAACAGTGTTGCATCAATTTTCCCAAATGAAAAACTTTCTTATTAGCTTTCACAATCGCTCGTAAACTTTAAGAGTTTTGTTTGTAATTTAAGTGGAGCTAAGTACGAGAAGACGAAAAAAAAAAAACAGCAACAATGAGTGCATCACTTCAGTGTTGCAGCAAAAAAAAAAAACAATACAATAGATAAACTTGGCAGCATTGCACTGTTCTGTTGTTTTTGGATGATACTATTTTTTTTTTCTCTGCCATTGTCGTTGGAATTCATTTCCGTGATTTTGGGTTTGGTTCGAATTTTTCCATTTTATTGAAAATGCTTTAGAGTATTTTTGGTATTTTCGCTCTTAAGTTTTTTATTGACGACGTTGAAAACTTTTTAAAAGCTTTTTTTTCTATTAGCAGATATTGTTACTTGCGTTTCTTTGTAACAACTTACATAGGGCTTTGTTTGGAAAACTTTTTTTTATATTAACAACACCTGCAACAAGGCTGTCGAATAAGTTTTACAACACTGTATTTTGTAGTATTTTCAAGTACAACGAAATAAATATTTATACAGGTTAAGTTTATGCTCTTGGCTATAAGTTCAACTTAAGGTTTCAAAGTATTTTAAGTGTTAACAAAAGAGATTTTAAATATTCATATATGATACATATATCAACTTTATCTAGCAAGCAACTTGAAAGCTATTCAGTAAGGGTATCTAAGAGATGGTCGTACATACCGATACAAAATTTCACAGCATTTCTAAGAAATATTTCCAGAAACCACATGAAAAATAAAGTCAGAATAAGCAAGAATAAGAATACAAATATGTCAAAAGCGTAATAACAAAAACAAAACCAATAAATGAAAATGTGATGCGGAAACGGCGCACTCGCTATCTTTAGGTAATTACAATCAGTGATGGCATTTTGTTTTGTGAAAATGTACTGAATCGAGACTTGAAATGTACTTTTTAGAGGCCGAATGTACTTTTTTGGCGTGAACATCCAATTTTATTAAAATGTACGAGATTTTTGTAAAATTTTCTCAAAAACCAAAAAAAAAAAAAAGGTCCTCACTTTTGGCATCTCAAAAACCCTAGGAAAATGAGATATACATATATGAAATTAAATTACAAAAACTACACCTTGCAATTATTTATACAAAAAAAGGTAATTATTATAATTATTTTTTCATTTAATTAAACCGAAAACAGGTAATTATTATAAATTGTTCAAATGTACCGAAAATGTACTGAAAATGTGCTGAAAATTCGCCGAATGTACTAAAAATGTGACAAATGTACCGAATGTACTGAAAACTTGTTAAATGTACTGAATACGATTTTTCAGGACGCAAATGTACCGAAAAAAGTACAAATGTACCGAAAATGCCATCACTGATTACAATGTGTCTTCAGTAAAAAGTT
This sequence comes from Meiosimyza platycephala, assembly GCA_963662105.1. NCBI lineage: Eukaryota > Metazoa > Arthropoda > Insecta > Diptera > Lauxaniidae > Meiosimyza > Meiosimyza platycephala. Next base: position 22,973,859 of record OY759210.1, read on the forward strand.
GTGAGAAATTAGTTTGTATGAAACTGTATGAATTATGTTAAATAGATTTTTGAATTATTTATTATTATTATTTTTTTTATTTATATTTCAACCACCATTTTTTAAGTATGAGAATATGGAAGTCAGAGGAAGTCAAATTTGGTGAATACGTTGGATATTTCAATGCAAAGAAAGCAAACAAAGCATTCTTCAGGTAAAAAATTTTTTCTTTTACATATGAGTCATCTTTTCACTAAGTTTTTCAATCAGAAGAATTGCGTTGCTGTGAAAATTCAAAAACTCACAGCTTTCTGGTGTAATTTGTTTGAAATTTTGAAAGTTCATTCCAAATTGTGACCATGAAGCAGAAGACTTGGCTAAAATCGTACTAGAGACATTGAAAAGACACTACCTGAATATCTCTGTAGGTACCTAAGTAAGACACACAAAACGCTGAGATACCCCAACTTAATTTTGGGTCGTAGAATACGGTTATATTCGCGATTGATATTTTGTCACTTTTAAACCCTTGTTTTAGCTATATTTTTCTTATTTATATAAATCTATAAATCGGTTGTCATTGTATGAGTAATTTTTCGATTAACAAAGAATAAATAATCGAAAATGTACTAAATTTGAATCGCAAATATCTCGAGATTTTGATCTGATTGGGAAAAACTGAGTACGCCACTACATTCTGCGACTGAAAAATAAGTTGACATATCTCGGCGTTTTTGTGTGTCTATCCAAAAGTTGAAAATTTACCTACAGTGTTGTCGGTGGTAGTCTTACGATAATATGTCGGGTATGTATTCTGACCTTCAAGCGAGAATAACACAAGACAAAACAACCCTCAATAGATTTCGTTTCGCTGAATCTTGTTGGAACATGTGCGGCCGAGTCTTGTCATGCTGCTATATCTTTCTTCGGCATTTTGCAATCATTCTACATCATCGGCATCAACACACAGATGGGAAATTTTGTTATCGAAACTAAGACCAAATTTAGTTCTTCCTGGGATGAGATCATGGCAGCTCTTCAGATAATTGATTTAAATGAAAAACCATCTGCGCACTGTGAAGCTTCAGATCTTCTTAAGACTCAATGAAACTTCAATCTGTCACCACCGATCTGGGTACTATCGCTGAACTGTATCAATATTTGGTAACGTATATAGATGGCTTAAAAGAACCCAATACCTTTGATCTTTATGAGTCGAAAGCTGTTGAAAAATGAGGTGAAAATAGGTATGCATATTACATGCAGAGGGAACGTAAGCGAACAAAGTCAAGGGAAGCGAAACCGAAATCTCTACCAAGGACATATCCAGAGTTACCATTTATAATGTCATTATAGATAAACTTATTGCAGAACTACAGAGACGCGGATCGCTTATAAAAAGTTAAGTAAAAAATTTGACTTTCTAACGAAACGAAATCGCTTGAAATCAAAACACATCAGTGAGGGAGCCAGAAACCTGAAAGCTTTTAATCCAGACGACTTGGATATGACTTTGGAGTGTCTGCATCTGCGAGCTTATTTGAAGCTCAATGATGAAGTTATATGGATATCATCACAAAAGCTGTACAAATATTTATTAGAAAATGGCTTTTTGGATACTTTTTTATTCAAACGTAGGAATGCTAATGTGTACACCAGTACCCGTCAGTCATACTCTTCAGCGTAAGTTGCGCTGAATTTGAAGAAGATTCCTAATGCTTCTGCTCACCGATCGTGTGGGTATTGTAAGTTATAGCTATGACTTTGATGAGATCTAACATAAACAGTAGATTAATATCACAATAGACAGCTGTCTGATCTGAGCAAGTTTTTAGACAGATTGTCACGCTTGCCTTAACTCATTTATTTGCCGAAATATTTAAATTCAGCAGATACACTTTTAATACATAATATATATTGCACATAATTTCTACCCAAAGTTTTTAAAATTATTTTTAACTTAAGCAGTTTAATTCACAAAACCATAAGTTATGCTAAGTGATTAAAAAAGTGCCTTCAACAGACTGTTGCTTAAAATTTTCTTTATTAAAACTTTTAACAAAAGATTGCAAAAAAAAAGTTGACTTTTTCATTAAACCCGATGAGCTGCAGCAATCTTTTTACACACCTTTAACAAAAACTAAGATAAAATTTAAAAAAAAATACCTGCAGCAACAATGACAACACTGAAAATCAATTCATGAGCAAATTTCCAAGTGAACAAAAAAAAAACGCAACACCCAGGATAACTACACTTCACTTACAGCAACAGCAGCCGCATCCTCAATATCCTTTGAACCACAGCTGTGCAACAAAAACTAACGGGGGTACTTAAGTTTACTTTTTCAATTTTTTTCACTTTTAGTCAACGCTAAAACTGAGTAACAGCAACAAAATTCAGTACAAAATAATGGTATTGATGATGATGGTAAAAAAATTGATAGTAAAAAAAAAATTTTGACTCAACTTACCCAACATTTTATTGCGATTGACATCGATGCGTGCCACACCAAATGCCGGATCTGTGTCCGCTGTATAGTTGTCGATGGTGAATTCCCAATAGTGGATACCACGTGAGAATCCCACTGAGCCCAAAGCAACACGATGCTCCCATCCTTCAACAGAGACTGTTGCATTGTTGTTGTTAAATATAAGACCGGAACCAGAGCCACCGCTTAAAGCGGGATCGAATGTAAACCAGGCAACTGTATAACATAAAGAAAGCAGGAGGAAGCGAGAAAGAAAATTATTAAAAAAGTGTGCAAAAAATTACAACAACAAAAAAACGGACAAAGAATAAAAAAAAAATGGTCCTTAAAGCTATAGTTGTGTTGTACAATGAAAATGCAGTTTCACTTTACTGATTTTAAGTGCTGTTGTTTATGCGCCGCAAAGTATGCAACGGTTTATTGCATTTTGTTATTATTGAGTGCGCATTAGACGGCAACAGCAACAGCAACCAACCATCCAACCAACCCACAAACATAGTGGAAACCATTTATTGGCGGTTTATTAGCAGCCGCAGATTTTTTTTTTTAAAGAGGATTTGTTGCAGTGCTTTTAGAAGCAGGATAAGCAATTGAAATTTTAAAGACTTAAGTTTGAGCAAGTTAATATTGCGAGCCATAATTTGAGTTTAGGCAACGTGCATTAGTATAATAAAACACTTATTGATAATGACGCCATCTATTGATAATTCTCAGAACATATTTAGTTATCGAAAAATTTTCGAGGTAATTCAGTTCGGATCAGCATTGATCGGCAATAAAGTTTGAAAAAGTTTATGGTAAAAGTTAGTCCTTGATTTCTTCCATCAACGAAGAATTATTTCTGTGACTGTTTCAAATAATTGCAACAAAAACTGCAGGTTTGTTAGACAAAAATTATTTCAAACTACTCCAAAGGGTGACAACATGGGTGACAACTTAATGACACTCTTGAAATTAATTTAAGCACTGTAAAAATATGAACTCCAGTGAACCGCTAGTTTTTCTACAGGAGGAAAATACAGACAGAAGCCACATTAAGAAACCTTGAGTTAGTAAATTCATGTTTCAAGGACTTCTGGGAAAATTAGTCAATTCATAAAGATTTTTCCTTTAACAAATTGTTTCTATATCTCGTAGCAAAAAAGAACAACAGACTGAGGTTAGTTCGAAAAGTTAAGAATATTTCAAGCAATTCCGTTGAAAGCTAAATTGAAGGATATCAACGATAATGAAATTCTTCAAAGCAATAATATATTTTAATTTTTTTGATAAATAATTTATACGTCGAGCTCGTGGATAACAGTATAATTTAATAGTAAATAATGTAAAGTATTTTGAACATCTACCTGATCTTATTAAAGAAAGACTTGCTGACTCAAAACATATATTGCTCTACAATATGTACTCTAGTAGCATAAGGGGAAGTTATCAAGGCAAAAATCTAGCTTATAAAGCAATAATGTCTTTTAAATAGCTTCCTATCGTAATTAGAACTACATATACTTAGCCTTTGTAGAGAAATTTGGTTTTATAATATCTTGTTAGAGCAAGACATAAAATCATGATAAAGAAAGACGCAAAAATGTCTTTACATAATATGCATTTTTAACTTTCAGAATAGGCTGATTATAAAGACATAAGAGGCTCTTGTATGTACATAATAAAATGCTTCTATTTTGTACAGTATAAAGACACACAAAAGACATGCGGCAGAATATCTTTGAAGTGACTTATATGTCTATAGTCATGCAACCTCATGTTCTTACATGTGTCTTAATACTGTACATAATAAATGCTTATGAAAACTTGAGATCACATGTTTCGTTTGTATCTTTGTACCTAACACATAAAAGACACTTGAAAGACATGCTGTCTCATATTTTCATAATCATTTTATTATGTAGGAACAGTAGAAAGGGACACACGAAACATGCCAACTAATGTATCCTGTGTCTCTTTATACGAGGACACGAGGGCATATTATTGTCCATTTATTGTGTTTTTAAAGCGCTTCACGAAGACAAATGTGAGAAAAATATGATTCGCCTTTAACGTATAATATAATATATCATATATAGCCTAACTGGGTAGCGTGCGGGACTACGGATTGTAGGAACATGGGTTCGCGAAGGGCGTACAAAACGTAAGTAAAAATTAAATTTGGCAATAAAATAAAAATAAATATAATAAAGGTTTATAATTTGCATGTATCTAAGACATCTTCATTGTCTCATGTCAAGGCACTTCTTACGCAACTCTTTTTCAAGCCTTTGTAAGGTGTCTTTTAAAGAACTTAGCAAAATAATTTTTGAATCTATTCAAAGATAACAAAAAAGGAATCATACTTCATACTCCAAATTGCTCTAATAAGTCCTTATAAGGAATCTTTATTTCTGCTTGTCTTTGTAAGACCTTTAAAAGAAGCTAAAAAACCTTATTTTGCTACTAGAGTAAGCTTGTAAAGAAATCGAAGAAAGCGACCGGAAAACAAACGGAGGACCGAACTAAGGAGGAAAAATATGATATATTTGGTTGAGTTAAATATTCAAAAGAGATAAAAAGTTTGCTCTTCAGAGGAAAAAACTTTAAGACATACTTAGTGACGTGATTTATCTCTTCGACTATGAATTTATTGGAAGATATAATATTCTGAACGGGATTTTCGAATGAGCTATTTTTAAATTGAGTCCATCACTTCCACACGAGTTTAACATTTCGGCAATCTCATTTCGAGTAGGAAATCATTATCATTCTGAGACTTTGAATACCAACAGAAAATCCGAATTATTATAAGTGATGGTATCCAATCCTTCTGCTCAGAATGTTTTTTATTCGCCGACTTAGGTTTAGCTAGAATAAGCTTCTGAGGAGCCAAAAGAGTATTACGATTTACCCCGACAGCTAATTCTAAAGAACACCTGCGTTCGCGATTTCGAGTGACATAAAGCAAAACGGGAGAGTTCAAAGAAACATTTTTATGGCATCAAATTAGAATCCCAATCAAAAATAAATAATTTTGTCGACAAACAACTTACTTACTAATAAAATTAAGAGTATTCATTTCAATTCTTTAAGTTACTGTGTCCTAAATGCCTGGAAAATCTGGCGAGGGTAATCCTCAAAAAGAAGTGATTAAAAAATATGACGAAGGTATTTTATTGGTTGTTTTCTTGACAAAAAATATAAACTTATGTAGATCAGTTGCTAGGAAAAGATCAAGCATGAATTATGCATATCACCAGTAACGCCAGGTGTTCCATACATGGACTGGTTGTAGCCATCTCATAAAAATTCTTATTGCAAAATTTGTTTAAAAAAAGTTCCACATGGACTTTGCGTTAAAGCAGCCATGACACAGCAATCTTACAAAATTTCAATTTCATAAATCGATACGAAAATATTTTCGAAAATTGTTTATTGCAGAAACGGAGAGGAAAATGTCAAAAAAGTGTCTTTTTCTTAAATTTTTTTTGTTAGAAACCCTATAATAAAGAAATAGGGAATATGAGTAGAGGGTGTTCAAAAAAAATTTTAATTTACTCCACTTGAGTAAGAATTTCTCAAACCTGTAAGCAAACAAAAACAAACAAAAAAAAAAACTCAAGTTCGAGGACGTACCCTATCCATTAACCTGCGCATTTATATTTAATTGCCAATGCTTTTAATTAAAAGCTAATTAAGTCAGAAAGTCAATCGCAACCGCTACTTACGCTTTATGATTGCCTAATTTCAAAAATCCATCTAAATTAAAATTTTCAATCAAGCGTAACGTGACACCAAACAGCGCGCGTAACGCCCACCGCCTACACCACGTACGTATGTATGTACTCAATAATTCATAACTAAAATACACAGTAATTACCTGGAGGCCACAAACTAAAGCTTAAGCAATTTTCGATATTAAATGACTTTCACGCTACAACAGCCACGCCTATACGGCGTGCGGCAGCAGTAGCAGCAGAGGTGAAAATGCGCAAAAGTATAAAATTATAACAACCACACCACTACTAACTACACTTACTTAAGAAGCATCAATCAAGTCATTTCCATATTTTGATTACAGACGCCAGCCATAGTTCGGAAGAATACAGAGACAACTAACATTTAACCCTCCGTCACAACATACTGCCGTTAGGTGCTAAAACACCCCCCATTGCAATTATGTTACTCGGATTAAAATGAAACAACAGAGAACGGAAAAAAGAGGTCAATGGCTGCTTGGCATGCAAAGTTAACTATCACAACAACAAATGGCACAAAAATAGTAACTTTTCTCTAATGCAGCCAGTGGCTTAACGACAGTGCCACCGTTGCACGGAAATAGCAAAATTGCAACAAACGAAGCCTTGATATACATACTCTATGAAGGATAACACAATTTATAGTTAGTTATATGCACTCATTTTGCTTATGTACAATTATTCAACATCATTTTCAACTGCCATTAAAGTCAAATTGAGATTGAAAAAAAAATAGAAAAAAAAGTACATTGCTATGGAATTTAATTTCTCCAATGCGCTTCGTTTAGTTTTATGAAGTTTTGCATTGCAGTTTTTCTTCTCCATTCACTTACCTTCCGCTGTCTGCAGTCCAATTAGCTCAGAATATTCACCTTCGCCAGCGCTGTTGAAGGCTTTGACGCGCGCATTATACATCGAATTGAAATGGAGGCCGTCAACGGTGCAAATTGTTTCCTTGCCACAGTAAACTTCCTGTTAGATGAATGCGAAAAAAAAGGGATATAAAATATTTTTTTTTTTTTCTGTGGATAATTAAATTATAAATTTTAGTTTTAAGCGAACATTAGTCCAGTTAGAAATATGCTATCTTTAATATGATATCTTCATCTCAATTGATTTACTTCTCAATTTAAGTGAGTCCTTGACAAAGTCAGTTACAAAACAAAGTGAGTCAGAGTTAAAGTCACACACAATCTGAGCCATTTAAAGTCGTAATGATTCATGGCGAAATCAGTTGAAGCGAAAGTTATCAATAGTCGAACTATGTCAGTTGCACTCAAAGTCATTCATAATCAAAGTCATTCAAAATTGAAGTCAGTTCCAGTTGAAGTAAATCACTGTTGCAGTCAGTTGAAGTCTAAATTAGTCACAGATGAAGTAAGTCATAATATAAATAACTTATATTATAAAATTATTCACAGATGAAATTATCGAAGTCAAAGTTAGTCGAATTCGAAATCAGTCAAAGTCAGTCACAGTTGAAGCCAGTTCAATGAAGTCAATCATTAATAAGATAAATCACAGTTGAATTCAGTCATATTTGAAGTCTGTCAAATTCGAGATCAGTCAGAGTCGAAGTAAATTCTAACACAGTTTTGCTTAAGCGAATTCACATTGTAGTCAGTCCCGGGTGGAGTCAGTCAGCTAAAGACTGGCACAATAAGCTCAGTGGCAATCAGTAAGAGTTGAAGATATTCTTTGTCGTAGTCAGTCGCGGTAGAAGTAAATCGCAGTTTAAGTCAGTTCAGTTAAACTTAGTCGCACTGTAAGTCATTATAGTTGTAGTCACATGAAGTCAAAATCGAGTACAGTTAAATCAGTCGCAATTGAGGTCAGTCGTTATAGGAATTAATTGCTGCTAAAAGTATCTGCAGTCGAAGCATATCACAGTTCAAGTCAGTTACACGTAAACAAGACAAAATTATCCATTATGATACAAAGGATAGTCATATAGTCCCTTTTGTAGAGCTAACCAGCATAAGTAATGAAACAAAGTTCATAAGTCACTACTCTTAATTTGTAAACTTAAGGTCAACTAAGTCATTTAGGCAATCTAACAATATCCCTACAACTTCTATAGAGGACAAAAAGGCGAAGGCGATATCCTTAAGTTTTTATATGTCTACTGATGAGACAAAGGCCAAATATCTTTGCAATATCTGACGAGTCAAAAATAGGGGGGAGGGGGTCCGGGAAAATTTCACCAAGGGGGAGGAAAACCTCACGTCAACTTCTTAATGCATAGAATTTACATTAAAAATTACAATTTAAATCTCACGGGAAGTGGGGGAGGGGTTCCGCCAGATCTCACCAAGGGGAGGGGGGGGTCTGAACTTTCAAAAAAAACACCTCACATAATTAATGGACGTCCCCTAAACCAAATGATTTCAGCGCTGTCTTTTCCAGGTTTGAACTTCTCGGGTTCCAGGCGGTCCAGGAAATTGATTAATAGAAGATAACACAGGCCGACAAAATTTAACCAAAATTCAGACCCAGAAACCAAAAATGCTGCAAAAGAAAAAAAGATATCAACATAATTTAAAATGGGCTTTAAAGGGTAAAAGTAATACTTTCAGTTACCGCAAACAGTATTCGAAAAAAAAAAAATTATTTGTGATGTAAAATAACCTCAAATATAGCCAAAAACTGTATTTTTTGCACTTTTAGGTTAGGATATTACGAAAACCAGAGCTGATAGAGCATTTCCGAGGCCAGATTTGGATTCAGCACATCAAAAACCTTCGGAAATATATAGTCTGGTTTCTGGGTCTGATTTTTGGTTAAATTTTATCGGCCTGTGTTATCTTCTATTAATCATATTCCTGCACCGCCTGGAACCCAAGAAGTTCAAACCTGGAAAAGACAGCGCTGAAATCATTTGGCTTAGGGGACGTCCATTAATTACATGAAGTGTTTTTTTGAAAATTCGGACCCCCCCCCCCCTCCCCTCCTGTTCGTGAGATTTTAATTTTAATTTTTAATGTAAATTCAGCGCATCAAAAGCCTTCAGAAATATATAGTCTGGTTTCTGGGTCTGAGTTGCTGTCGGCCTGTGTAATTTGACTATGAGTCTCTAAATTTATTTGAAATGTTTAATGTTAACAGATGAAATGCCAAAATTTTCCGATATTTAATTAAAAACTTGAGCAAAATCTATTGGAGTAAAGACTAATAAACCTAAAATCACTGATGTATGATGGATTTGCAAAAATCCATTTTCTTCCGTGAATATTTTTTTCAATGCAGCATATGCGGCAACTCTTGTGACATTTAGCTGTGAATAACAAACCTCGTAATGATCACTCGAAGCCTTTGGCTAACGCTACATATGTATGTATGTGAACCTAAAGAATATCTTCGACAGATCCAAGAAACGATTTATAATGAACTTCGTTTAAATGCCCATGGCTTTGTGACGAATATTACAATTAGATTTGAGATATAATAAGATAAGAAATCTTGTTCGATTTTGTCAAAAAGAATTAAGCCAATGTTTTGTCTAATGTTTCTTAATAAAATTTAAAGAGAAGAATGATCTAGCTTTCTCAATAAAATCGTAGCCGGTGATGACATTAAGTTCTTTAATAATGATCCGGAAATGAAACACTAGTCTTGCATGCCAGCAGCTCCTTATAGTCAAGAACTTTCAAAGTAGTTTGGCAAGCTCATTATCTTTTCAAATAAGTTGATTAAAAAAAGAATGAGTAATCTAATTATGCGATACCAACCTTTTAGGGTCACTAATGAGTTAAAGAAGATTGATTCTAGAGATCCTATAGCAGCATGACTCTCCGAGTAAATGGTGATGTCCCTCTTCGAAGGCAACTTTTCTACTCAACTTAATTACTAATTCTTCCTCTTTGTTGTTTTTAAAATCAATTCTTTAGGCGTGTTTTTACAATGTTCGTTCAAACTCTACCCAAACTCTAACTGACAGATTTTGTATAAGATTTAATGTCAGATTACGATAAGCGGTCCCATTTAAGACTAAACCGGAATTATCATCTATAGCTACACAGTTAAGTGTTAAGAAACTAAAGGGTGTCTTTTAGTCTCAAAAATTCCAGCCTTAAGTTCTCTTTAGCTGAGTGTTATTGAACAATTTTGCGTCAATAATAAATTTAAAAAGGTTAAACTAATGATTTCTCAACCCCTTTTCATAAACTTATAATAACAAAACCTCCCTCACTTACCCGAAATTCGCCACCACTGCCATCATCCAATTCCAGCACATAACCCTCAACAAATGAGTGATTTGGCGCTTGCCACGCTACTGTAACGGAATTATTTTCTGCTGAACAATCCTCGGGTATAATTGTAGGCGTTAATGGCGCTATGAGAAAAAAAAAGGGGAGAGAAAAAGAAAACGCGAAAACGCGCATAAAAAATTTAAAAACGAAAAGACAAAAAAAAAAACGCAGAATAAGGAAAGAAAAGGGCAACATTGTTTATTCAAATTAGACGAACCGCAACAAATAAATGATATACTAATTATTAAGAGGCAACAATAAATTAGACGAGAAAGAAAGATGCAAAAAAGAGAAGAGGATAATAAGTAACCAGGAGTGGGAGTGGGTTCAGTTTTTTTAGGGCACCACCTACTGTGCGCGCAAATTGTAACTACGTTAACTGAGGAAAATTATATATAGCGGGGATCAAGAAAATAATTCTACATAAAATACAGCGGAGCAGGAGTGTTGGGGCTGCGTGGCTTTAAAAGCAGGTTAGTAAGGAATGCATGAGAAATTGCGGTTAGTTGTTAAAGGATGAAAGTTTGATGAAAGAAAGTTTTTTTTGTTTTTGCAATTTAATTAATGAAGTGGATGGAAATGTTTTGGTTTGCATGTGTGGGTATTGCAATAATTTAAGTAAACAAGTTACAGCAAAATAAATTAGTTAATAAAAATATTGCTTTGATTCTATTAAATGATAAAAAATGTGAATATTAATAATTTAAAAAGCAGAGGGTCAGTCATTTCGGAAGTAGTATGCATATATGAAAATGTTCAGCAATTGTATAAGATGAAGTAATATATTTTTATGGTTCGAAATCAAAGGATTTGAAAAATTTAATCTGGAACGATAAGCAACAGAAAAACTAACCAAAATCATTGAATTTTATTTCGAAAACCAACGGTCATTTGAACTAACGTTCATAAGAACTTAACTTTTTAAAATTTTGCAATATACATATGCCTTACCTACACTTAACTTTCAAGATTATTAAGAAATCATGATATGCCATTTTCTTCGCTTTACTTAAATTCACCAACAATAAAGACAATAAATTAAAACATCTTAAATATTAATGAAGCGCACTCACATTCCGAAACGAAATTTAAAATGAAAAGAGCGAAACATTTTAAAAACCATGAAAATGCAAAAAAAAAAAATAAAAGAAAATATGTCACAACGTGTCAAAATGAATGACACTACAAAACAAAAATGAAAACTTTATTATTAAAGTAAGTAAAACTCTAACCAAAATAAGAAATACCACGAAATTATGTTATCAGAACCGCATTCAAAAAAAAAAAAGGACAAAAATAACGCACAGCGGAAGGAAGTTCAAGGCGAAAAATAAAACAGAACCTTCGGTCATAATAATAAAATATGACACAATAAATAAAAAATAAAAAAAACAAAATGGAGTACGAAAATGAAATTGTGTTGATAAACCTCAAAATAACATTGCGTCATTTTGTGGCATTTTTGATTTAAAACCAACCAACCAAACCAGTCAGACAGTGCGTAAAATTTATGACAACAACAACATATAAATTGTTTGTTGTTGCTTTCATACTTTAACTTTTGATTAAAGCTTAAAAGCTGACAGTTATGGCTTGAAAACGCTTAAGCAAAAATGACAGCCTGCAGCAATCATACTGTGAGTAAAAAATCGATTTAAGTGCTGTGTTTTTTCAGAAAAGCTTTTTGTTTTTTCTTTATTGCAGATTTTTTACCAAATTATAAATCTATTATTTTATATAATATATAATATACAAAATCAGAAATAAAAATATGTAATTGACCGTTTGCGAAATATTGGGCCAAATATATGTGTAAAATAAAATCAAGAAATGCTTTGGTTTATAAAAAAATAAATTTAAAATAATTCACTTGAAATTAATTTGTTTAAACATAAATTTTTTTGTTACTATTTTACTGAGCAGCATGTGATAATGCCAAAAAAATTACAACAAAGAAAGTCTAAAGCTTGTCATATCGCTTTCATCCATTACTAAATGGAATCATCAGTGACCATGAGCCGATCAGTTATGAAATTTTTAGCCTGCTATGTTGAGAACCAAAACAGAAAGTGAAACAAAGCAAATCCAAAATTCTTTTTTTTTTTGCCTTTGTTTTTGTAATGCTAATTTTATTTATATATTTATTTTTGTACTAACGAAAATGTTTATCAAAATATCGCGCAACATTACATACATAGATACAATAATTTTTTTCCTGTGTAATAATTATTCAGAACAGTTCGTATGAGTGATCATCATAAATTTGCGGTTCTTAAACGGCTGAACTTTATTTCAAAAATAGATTTGGTGATTTTGATGAAACTCAAATGGTTGGTATATTAGAAGAAAATTTAGACTACGCTAAATTTGCGAAGGTCCTTAGAGGAGGAGTTTGTTTCTGTATTATAATTAAAATTTATGAGGTCATATCTCGCGAACCATGTGAGATTATATAAAGAAATTTTGTAGACGAATTTCGATCACTAACACCATTTACTAGACTATAAGTGAGCAGAGTTCGAAAAATAGTCGTGTCATTTTTCAACAATCAAAAAATTTGATTGAATATCGATTAATCATCATAAATCATTAATTATTCGTCAGTAGGCGTGATACCTCTTATACAAGAAAAACACTTCATTGGATATATTTTCAGATCTGTATGAACAATCTTAATAATATTCAGTATAATAATGTAGGCTACCACAAACAAGAGTGAATCAAGGTTGGATGGCACCAAGTGCACCAGTGGGCGTGGCACTTCACATACTTATATGTACATATATAAAAAATTAGAAAAGTTGTATTAAATATACGAAAGTGTACATATATTAAGTTTTGAGTTACGTCTTCTTTAAAGTACTATACGTATAAACGTTTTATTGTAGTTTCATAAAGTTATGTCCAAAATTTCATAGACAAACAAATTTTCGAGCATTAAAGTTGAGAAATTATATGAACATTCCGAAGTTTTGTGTGTGAAAGGAATTGATCATAAGCTTTTAGTGAACTGAAATAGGCGTGATCCCCAATATAAGCAAAATGTTTGTTTACAGTGTGGTCCAGCCAGAAGCGTACCGTGCATATTTGGCGCCCCCTATGTACCAAAAAAATGTTTTTTATTCATTATTGAAATATTTTTTCAAATAAAGAAAAGGGTGATCACTTTTGGACATTCCAAAAGTCTACCAAAATGAGAAAATTTCCACCTACACCTAGAAAAAAAAGGTCGTAACTTCTGACTTTCAAAAACCCTAGCAAAATGAGATATATTTCACGACCATTTTTCCGTCCCCCCAGTACTTGAGCCCGAGGCGACCGCCCCATTAGGACTCCCCCTAGGTACGCTTCTAGGTTCAGCTAGCATTTCGAACTTGAAATACTGTTTTTTTTTGTTTGAGTGTGGCAACTCTAATGTCATTCGTATGATGACAGAAAGTAAGTTGTATATCTCCGGTTAAGAAAATGGGTCGATATACACTTAAACAGCGTTGGTCAATAATAAAATTTCACTTGAAAAATGAAGAAACTGTAAGAAAATTACGCTCCAGATTCTCGAAACTCATTTCCACCTCGATGGCTACGTAAATGAGCAAAATTGTTGCATCTGGGGCACAGGAAATCCACAATAACTATAACTACCGCGCAATGACAACTGATTTGATCCGTCGGTCAAGTAGTGCTCCTTACAGTCCAGATGGTATTGAAAAATTTGTTTTATCGTATACATTACTACAAGGCCAGCCGACGAGATCCATTGAATGAAATAGTGTTCCATAATTAACAAGAGATATTGTACTTTCGAATACAAAAAAAAAAATTGGAAAAAATTATTTGTTTTTTATTTATAGCAAAATCAAATTCCAAATCAAAAATGGTCGACCCTATATGTATGGATATCTTGTGAGAGTCCCTTCAGCAATTGTAATAATGTTAAGTAAACGTACTTTACTTGCATCGAAATTGGGTTGGATTGCTCCTACATAATCTTCAATACAGGGTCCAACACTCTCTGTAGAGCAAATGCCAGGCCAATTTCATAAAACTCAATCGTTATTCGTTCAATATATTTCTCATATTACTTAGGATGCCCTAACTAAATCTCATAAAAATTCAACTTTAAATTTGATTTACTTGAGCGGTGGCACACCCCTTCTCTGAAATCAGCACTATTTTATACACTTCTTAGCACTGTAAATTGTCTATTAAGTTTCAACATATTATCTCTAGCAGATCATTCGTTATAGAATTCAAAAGTTTTAGCTTGTATTGGCACTACCACTACCATTTAATTTTTTCAGTGTACGTGTGCCAATTTTTATAAAAATCTCTTACATAGTTTCCCAAAATCTGCATAAATTTTGTTTTAAAGTTTTGCAACTGAGAAAAACTAATAACCCGAGTTTCATACCAATAATTACAAAAATGTTCAGAACATATTTTTTTTTCCACTGTAAATGCCAAACAGTAGGTTAAAATAAATATAACAATACATTGTTAAAAAGAAAAATATTAAAAAAGAACCACATGAAATAAAGCTTCACGAACATGTGAGATTTATGGAAAAAGCAATAAAATTAAAAATTATGCTACTGGTATACTACATATGTATGTATATAAGAATGATGATGATAATAATGTTCCAAATAAATAAAGCAGAGACAATACGAGTAATAAACAGAATTTATGTAGAAAGCCAGAAAAAGAAATTTCGTTGTTAAAGTCCAAATGAAGCCCACAAAATTTGCAATAATGAAACATAAAAAAAAAAACAAACAAAATACTGAAAAACCAATTGAGTAGAGGTAACTGAAAATTATGATTTTGTTTTCGAATTTCATACATTTTGATGTGGGGGAAAGTGCGGTGATGGTGGTGGTATTCAATGAGTTGACATCAATGGGTTGCATCTCACCTGCTGGTAATCTTTCATCTCCATCTTTCACGGCTATTTGTTACATTGCAATGTGGTTTTATTTTTATTTTTATGAGTGAAAATGATTTTTGTTTTTTATTTTTCGTTACGATTTTTCACAGTGCATTTTTCGTAGGGTGGTAATAAATGATGTACACAACAAGCGGCATGGGAAGAAAAGAGATAAATGTACGATACAAATATTTATATTGATATATGTACTATATATTGATATATATTTATGTGTGTGAAAACAGCTGATAGCATTTTGTGGTTATTTTTAAACTAAAGAGTTGAATGTTAAGCAGGGGGATATTTAAGATGATGATGTATGTATGTAGCTGTTGAAGTTCTTTTGTTATTTGGTGTGAGAAAAATTGTATTCAAAATTGCGCTGTGATAAGCATGGTATTAGGTTTCCAAATTGAGAAAATGTGTAAAAGTGTTGATTTGTTGTGTCACAGGCGATTTGCTTTATGAAAATGTATGATATTTCTAAAGTTGAGTTATATGTTTCATAAGATATGGCAAATTGTTAAAAATTCTTTATTTTTTCAACAATTTTTTTTTCTGTATAAATTTTTTTAGCTTAAAATTTAGCCAGCTATTTACTTAAAACTTTTTCTATTCTATAATTTTTTACGCCGATGGCTACAACTTTTGTAAAAATATATGCTAACTTCAAATTATATAATAAAATACTAAATTTTTTAAAACATTACTCAACTTTTTGTTTTGTTTACATACTTTTAGCAGCTACTGTGCTTTTTTTTTTTGTTAAATTTTAAAGAAAGTTAGCGTTTACATTAGCAGAGTTTTGGAATAGAAAATTTCGTTATATTTTGTCTTTTCAAACTTACGTTTCATTTGGATGAAATTTAAATTATCGATGGCTCGCAATAGTGATGCATCGTCAAGCGTCAAATCAACAATCGGTGATACACGCGGTGCTGCATTGGTGACTTCCTGATGCCAAGTCATATCGGTGTTGGCAACGCGATTTATGAGCATGGATCCAACCTGTTGAAGGAAATTTAATAAAAAAGTATTTATAAAGTATTATAAATTTTTTTATCGTGAAGAAATTATATAGCTTAAAATATATAGATAATATACTAAAAATTTCAATATGAAATTTACATTAATTTAGAATAAGGAATTTTGCTCACCTGCAAAAAAGCTGCACTATCAGTCTCTTTAAGAGCTTCTATACAGAATTGTATGAGACCCGTTGTCTGTTGTAGTTTGCCAGTGCAGTTCGATTGTTGATCCTTTAAAATTAAAAAAATAAAATAAACCAATGCCATTAGTGTGCTTATGCTGTTGATATTTTTTTAAAAATTTTTATCTCATGCGAAATTCTTACCTTTAATATTCTAATTTTCGTATCCTTATCCATGCGTATAGCCTCCAGCAAATATTCGCGTCGGTCGTGTATGGCCTGTATTAGGGCTTCACATTGTGCCGTTACCAGTCTTTCGAATTCTATGCAGGATTCCTGCAATTATCACAAATGAGGAAGGATTTAATTATAATGATGATACTCACAAATGAGAAAAAGAGAAAAGCGCAAAAGAGAACAGCATGATAACTTAAGAGTAACTTCTTAAAAGCAGCATAGCAACAGCAAAAGGATGGTGAAAGTAAAAAATTCATTCGAAAAACCTTTTAATGTTTTCACATTTTTGGTTCAACTGACAGCGCAAAGCAGACATAAGCTCTCCTTTGGGCGCTTTTAAATGTGACAACGACCATTATAAACTCAAAAATGCATTTACTGTGAAAAAAAAAAATTAAATTCTAAGAGCTTCTTTAAAGTGGAAAAGTTACTGCCACGTTGTTGGTCTTTTGTTAGTAAGTCGACAATTTAATGTTTGCTTTATGCAAACATATTTTTGTTATGATTCTTAGTTCAATACTTATGTTAATTCAGTGATTCTTTTTCTTTAAGAAAGTTACTGGTTGATAAAGAGTTTTCTAAAGGGGAGTACCATAATTGAAATTTCAAAATCTTACGCCAGCCTCAGTTGTATTTAGTTAGGTTTACAATTAATAGTAACAAGATTCAATACTCCAGAACGCTAGAAAATTATGCGATTTGTTTT
The DNA here is from genome assembly GCA_963662105.1 of Meiosimyza platycephala. Classification (NCBI taxonomy): domain Eukaryota; kingdom Metazoa; phylum Arthropoda; class Insecta; order Diptera; family Lauxaniidae; genus Meiosimyza; species Meiosimyza platycephala. The sequence continues at coordinate 22,991,337 of OY759210.1, forward strand.
ATTCAAAAAAATTATTTATTAATTATTATTGCAATTTATCGTGCAGTGTGCTCACTATTCGTCGAACTGTAGATTAGCCCAGTCAAATTAGATTAAATCTCGGAATGAAAGGTAATAAGCTCTTAATTTGTATAAAGCTTTGTTTCGTCATTTTATAAGTTTGCTGAAAAGTTTCATAGAATATCGTGTATCGTGTCAAGATATTCAAGGTCAAAGGTCACGAAAATTGGTTTTTTGTAAACATCTCGTTAATTTTGCTCTGAATGATAGTTTGAGTTATTTGAAAAGTTGTAGAGCATAAAATTCTCTACAAATTTGGTCTTGGACTATATTTTCTACATTTGATCGTTTTTGAGATAGAGCTCAAAGAGTGGGGAGCGCTTAGCCGTATCTACGAAAACACTTGCATCTGAATTCCAATCCTTGATTCACATGAGAACAAAATTTAGATTGCTTTAGATTTAAGTTTTTGAAGACTGTTCAAGGGGCGTGGCACCACCCGAAATTTCACTTTTTAAAACGCTATGTCTGGCAAACCATAGAATATATTGTAATTAAATTTGCAAAACGGATCCAGATCATAAATATCTTGAATTGTACAAAAAGTAGACGGAATTGGAAAAGTAGCATTTTCGAACAATCAAAAAATTCGGTTCAATATGGCTCCAACTCTATTTATTTCAAGAACGGCCATATGTATAAAATTATGCCATGGACCAAATTTTTAGAGAATTTTATGCTCTACAACTTTTCTAATAACTTTAAGTGTCATTCAGAGCCAATGTGCGAGATATATAAAAAAAATCGGTTTTCGTGAACTTTGACCTTCAATACTGTGATCCTCGTAAACGATATTCTATGAAACTTTTGAGTCGACTTGTAAAATGACAAAACTAAGCTTTATTCAAATTTAGAGCTTATTAGTTTTCAATAAGAGTTTGAACCCGTATTTGCCTGGAAAAGATGGTTTTGAACGCATATGTTGTACAATGTTTGCGTATCAGTAAGACAAAGGTCCAGTCGAAGTGAAGAAAATATTGCTGTTGTTCAGGCAATTGCTGATGAAAATCTCAATTTATCAATCCAAGACGGTTTCAATAGTTTAAACTACCTGCTACAACGACATGGTGTATTTTACGATTGAACTTGGGGTTAAATTCTTACAAAATTATTATAGCAAAAGAATTGAAACATTTGGATTTTCGGAAACACTTTGAATTTGTTGGTTTTTCCCTATATCTAACAACTTGAAAAAGATACTGATTTTGCCAGAAAATCATCTTTTCTGATTTGTAAGTAAGCAAAATTGTTGTTTCTGGTCTCAAAGCCAATCCACAAATTATTCACTAGGAACATTCACATTCCGTAAAAGTAACCGATCGGTGTGGTACGTAGCACGTTGGAGTCATCGGATCGATGATAAAGAAGTTTTTAAGGTTTAAACTGGAAGATATTAATATAAAAAAGTGCAGTTTTAATAAAATGGCGCTAAGTGGCACAAGATCCATGAAGTAGCGTACCTAGGGGGGTCACACAGGGCGTAGGGCTTGGGAGCGGAAAAAATAGTCGAGAAATATATCTCAGTTTGCAAGGGTTTTTGAATGTCAAAAGTGAGGACCTTTTTTTTCAGTAAGGTTTCCAATAAGTTCTTTGTCCCGGGCGCCCGAAGTACACAGTACGCCTCTGATTCCATACCACAATCAATTTATTCGGTGAAAATTTCATTGAAGAACTCTCCAGAATAACTTATTTTATTAGTCACCATTTTTGGAGACCAAATTCGATGGTATTGTTGTTACCCACTTTTACCTGTTCGTGGGCATTATTTTCATAGTTTTGTAGAACTTCACTGATATCACTCAAGGTCCTTTAAAGGTGTTCTTTGCAGTCAGCTAAATTACCAGCACAGTACATCATAAAAATTTCACAGGTAGTGGAAATGTTTTTCATATAAGACTGCTTATGTATTTGTGATATTCAAGCAGTTTTTCAATTTCATTGCAAAATAATAAAAACTTCCAATTTTTAACTTCAACCATAAGTTGCTTACGGAAATCTTTAGATCTATTTCACCAAAACTTTTGCCTATGGCAACAAATTCCACAAAAAAAAATGTTTCCTTAAAAAAAGTAATCACTTTTGCTGCTACTACCACTGATACAACTACTACTTATTTTTTTTTCGATTTAATATTGAAAATAACTTTTGCCACAGGGCACATGCAACACTTACCGTCACTTTGTCACTCATGCCTTTTAAGCGCTGTATAAATTCTGTGGTAGATCGTGCTTTTTCCGACAACTGCTGGAGATTGTGTGAAAGTTCCGTCTGCAAAAAAAAAAAAAAGTAATAAAAATGCGACATCAGTAAAAAAATGACAAAAAATTTGTGTAAAAGAAAGTGGAAGACTAAGTGAGAAAAACGCTGTAATGAAATTTTTATAAAGAAAATTATAACAGATAACACTGATGAACAAACAAAATTTGCAAAAAAACGCTACTGCAACAATATGCATACCGCTGCAAAGTAGTGCAGAGTAGCCTGCAGCAATAGCAGGGTAGTGAATTTTTTTGTTTGATTTTTTGAATTTTAATATCAGTCAACGAAAATATGAATAATATTGCCGCAAACTATGAAAATAAATTAAAAATTCTTTTTGATTTTTATTCATGGCAAAAAGGTAGTAGAAAATGCAATCAAAAAATAAGTAGTTAAGGGTAGACAATTTAAGTGTAAACTAAACTTATGCATTGAAAACAATGTTATTAAAAAAAATGCTTGGGAAAAAGCATTTTTTGAAATCAAATAAATGAAGGCGAGCATGGCAATACAAAATGTTTCGAAAATTTGTCGCGAATATGCGCGGAAATTCTAGCATATTCCTTAAAATTATTAAATGATTATAATTATTGAGAACAACTGAAATGTAAAATGCATGCGCGTTTGCATCAAAACTCGCCCTTTGTCACTTAAATTTTTTTAGTATCGTGTTTTCCTTAGGGTTCCATTCCTCTTCATACCAAATTTCATCAAATTTGATCCATTTGTACAACTGTGAAAACATATTTATTTATTCGGGGCGTGGCACCGTCCACTTAAAATACTTTTTCTCAGGAAATAGTTAAATTTTGTACCAAATTTCTTCAAAATCGATCTTAGGAGCAAAAACCATATCTTTCTGTAGAGGGCGTGGTATCGCCCACTCAAAAACATATATTTTAACTCAGGAATAAATTTATTTTCATACCAAATTTCATTAAAATCTGTGCAGCGTCTCAGGCATGAAAACGTTTTTCCCATTAGAGGTGGGGGGGGGGGGCGGTTCAACGCCCACTAAAAGAACACAGAGTTTTTAATACCTTTTCTTAGGGTTCAATCTAATTGAAACCAAATAGCAATGAAATCGGTCTATTAAATAAGCCGTGAAAACGTAGAGGCGTGACACCGCCTGCGTTTCCGGATATCCATCGCCTATTTATATAAAAATTTTTTAGGCTACTGTTTCTTTCTATTTTTTGTATATAATCATAGGCTGACGAGCTTTTTAACCTAGTCACCATACCATACTTTTCCGAAGGCTTTTGGCATGCTAAGTCCAAATCCGAGCACCATCACCTCAGGTTTTCGAAATATCCTATCCTAAAAGTGCAAAATTCTCCATTTTCTGCTATTTTGGAGGTTACGTTACACGTCGAATTGATTTTTCACAACAAAACTACTAGCAGAATTTGAAAGTAAAAGTCTTTCCCTTCAAGTTTCATTTTCGATTGTTCCGATCCGACTTTTGGTTCTTGAGATATATATATCAATTTCAGGAAGAATGTGTTAACCCATTTGAGCCTGTAGCCCAGGTTGCTCAGTAATTACGAAATACTACAGATTGAAATTGATATATCTCGAACACCAAAAGTCAGATCGGAACAATAGAAAATGAATTTTGAAGGAAAAGATTAGTGCTAGCTGCTAGTAGTTTTGTTGTGAAACATCAATTCGGTGATTTTTGCATTTTTAGGATGTCTCAAAATCCTGAGGTGATGGAGCAATTCTGAGCTCGGATTTGGATTAAGCGTGCAAAAATCATTCGTAAAGTATGGTCTAGTCTCTGGGTTATTAATTCATGAAAATTTTGTTGAACTGTGGATTTTAACGGCAAATTGCAGCATAGGGCAGTATACTAAGTAAATTTCTCAACTCCAGCTCAGTTTCTATATACGCTCAGAGGCTTAAAGATACATTTGAAGGTTCAAGAAAATAACTAAAAATGCAACAAAAAGAAACTTTATAAAAAGTAAAAAGGTGACACCACATGCCTGTATTTGTAACCTCATTATAACAAGTGACGCCTCCATTCCCACTCCCAAACAAACACCATAAATAAATAGACTGACTTTCAGCAATATGGCAATATTTAAGCAACATGCGTTCATTAATTTAAAAAGACAAATGCCCACATTTTCCCCATCCAAAAAATACATCCTTTTGTAAAGGGATTTTTCTAAATGCACCCTTAGGTTGTTTTCATTTTCATTTCACAGCATGGAAAATCGTCCGCTCATCATTACCGTCGACATGGTAATGGCAATAGTAAAATGTTGTTGATGTTGTTGTTACCTTTGCTACTGCTGCTTTGTATACTCATTAGATGGCGCTGCAATCGATTGAGCAATTGCAAGCCAAATGAATTAGAGTCTTTTTTCCCCCCACCACTTCACCCGACACTTCCGCTGCAGACAACCTTTGGCACAAAGATGTGTAGAAGATGATGATGAGCGCGCTAAGGTTGGAGGAATTTTGTTTACAAACAAAACATCCCCGTTGGCTGCCGTGAGCGCAAACATCATTTGGCAGTTGGCAATTGAGGCAAAATAGCAGCAAAACAACACTGTTTGTGTCAGAAGTGTGCGCAAACAAATGGAAATTACCCCCATATCGAAGAAGTACAGTGGAGTAATTGAATGATATTTTTAGACAAAAAAGGATCACATAAAAAAAAAATTTTTCCATGCTCAATTTGTGGGAAGAACTGTAAATCAATATTTTCTGACAATTAATTCCCTGGACTTGGAATTAAATTTTTAAATTTCATGGCAAAAGGAATGGATTCCTTTATTCCTTCTATTACAGGAATCCAAAATCATTAAATCCACTTCATGGCATCCACAAAAATGTCTTTTGCCATGGACTTAAAAGAAGTTGATTCTGAGTTCCAAATTTGCTGAAATGGATTCAAAATTTTTCAACTCCAAATTTTTTATTTCTGTAATGGAATCGAAAAAGTAATCACCTATTTTCCCATGAAATCGAAGAATTCCGATTCCATAGAATTGTAATTTTTGAGAAATTTTATTACTTTAAGCAGAAATATCCAAGTCGATAAAAAGTTAATTATTTAGGCTCCTTAAGAAAATTAATGAGCTCTTTTATAAATTCGGTAAAAAATTAAAATTTTTAGATTTCGCAAAAATTAGAAAATACCAAACACAAACAAATAAAAAAATTAAATTGGCATTTTAATCAAGTGATTAGCGATTTCCAGCTCCCTAACGCAGTTCTTCTGGACATGCCTCAACTACAAGAATAATTCGTTTTCAGGCTCTAACAATTAAAAAATCGTTCATTTGACTTAATTTATATTCAAAACATGCAATAAATAAACCACTGTACATAAAACTCATAGGCAAAGGCCAGTGTTACCAACACACTGCACATACTCGAGGCGATTTCGTAGACTTAAGTTGCCTGTGCTAATTTGAAATCTCGCATACAACAGAGTTTTAGCCGCGGCGCAAAGACAGGATGCAACAACAGCAGCAGCGCCAGCAATATCAATGGGTGTTAAAGGGAAATATTATGTTAAGCTCAAAGGGAGCTTGTGACAACAAATATACGACTACTACAACAACATGAGTAAAATAACGCATCCACATCCGTTCAAAGTATTTGTTGGGCGAGTGCTGGAGGAAATCTCATTTTATTTATTTGAATGCAAAGGTCGTGTTTTTGTTTATACCCTTTATATGCGGGGCCAGACAATATGTTCTTCTTCATCTTTTCATTCGCATTTTCATTAAGGATGTTGTACACGAGTTAATTTTAATGAATTGAAATGTTAAGTAGAAAATACCTTAAGGTCATGAAAAAACATAAGTTCTTGTTAAATTAAGCGTAGTATGGGTAGAGGAGATTAATTGGAAAAGGAGAAAGAGTTATGCAATTGTAAAAAGCAGTTCGAATTATACGCACTTGCCATACTGACATTAAATGTGTGGGTGTGGTTATAAGTATAGTTCGTATATTACTAACTGGTCAAATGCTATCTTTCATATAAATACATTTTTAGAAAATTTAAATTTTTAAAAAGTTTGAATTACGATAACATCCTACGATTTCTTCGTCTGTATGTTGTGTACATGTAATTTTAAGTTAATAACTATACATATATATATATACATACATATGTATCATATGTAACGGGTGTGTCTTAATCTGATCGATGGAAATATTGAATAGCTCTGACATTTTGTCTGACATTTTGAAGCATGTTTCGGATAGCATCACTGAGTTATTCTTCTTTAAAGCCTGTAACACATCGATATCGGTGGATGTTGGTACGCTTTGTGATACCACAAATGCTTGAAATAGGTTTGGAACACCTCTTCTTCCAACAAGATGGCGCGACATGCCACATAATGGAATTTTTGCGTCGGATGTTTTTATTTACCAGATTTTGATGGCGCTCCAGTTATTATACCTTTTCCCGTATAATAACGCTTTTGTCCTTTATAGGGTTTAGTCAGATTTAGCCCGAATATTTTTTTCGTTCAGATTTTTCGAATAAGGACCGCTGTAGAAAGCTGAGTTTATAACTCCTACCTAGTTTATCATTTACGTCACAATTATTTGGGTCTGACGTACATCTTTATCCCTTCGGATTCCATCGAGCCGTTGATCGGTCAGTTTTTCCAGATCATATGGCCTATTCATAGCAAGCGTCTTTTCATCATCTCTGTTGATAGCGCAATGAAATTCATAGTGCGAGCTGGTCCACCAAATTCTCAATAGTCATCTAAAGCAAATATTCAAAGAATTTGACTTTTAACCACGTCATTTTGAACATTGAACATTTGATTAGAGTATGCTGTTGTGCAAAGGCCTTTCTAGCTTCGCGAATTCTTGCTATGTCTTTAACGATACAGCCTTTAGTAGTGAGAACATTGCCAATGTGACTGAACGATATTTTGGTGATAATGTTGCTCTCGTATATATTAGGATTAGGGAAGCATTTTTGTTAATATTGCTTCAGTTTTCAGAGTGTTAATACGTAAAATGGCTAATTGGTCACTGAGTCATGCAAGTTTGGTTTGAATATCGGAGAATCTTGATGACAACAAAGTGATATCACCGGTGTAAGTCACTACTTTCAGATGGTTCTAAAACTCCTACTTAAACTCATCAGTTAGAGTGTGGCTTACCACAATGATTCCTACATGTAATTTTGTAGACATTGAGAGACTATTGTTATAGACGATGCGGTATTAAGGCTCACATAGTGCGTCTAAATGAGTTATCAGTTCGAAGAGTAGTCAACAGCAACCGGATATTAGTTCTATTGCATGTGATTTCAGAGGCAAATTGTTACATTGGTCGCATAATTTCAAGAAATACAGATCTTAATTGGCCACCATGATCGTACGATTTGGCAATTCTCTTTATATGAGAGTTTTTTTGAAGTCACAAGAATATACCAATACGGCCAAAATTATGCAAAAATGTCATCGAAACTTTTATCAAAAGTGTAATTGTTTTCCAAACGAGTAGTCAGACGCTTTTGGCTCACATTTGGTTGCACACATTGTACATACATAGCAATAAAATTAAAATTTTGTTACTTAACGAAAAAATAATATGTTCATTTCAAAAACTAAGCTCGACGTTCTTCTTGGTACACCCTCTATAATAAGTTTGTGTACAGCGGTTGATGTGCTGTCAAAAACAAACATGTTGATTGCTTTGTGGTTTTTGTAGCTGCAACATGTTGGTTGCTCCATAGAAACAAACAAACTTTGTTTCATGAGTAACACGATATGTGAAAACCACAGAAAAAAACATACATAGGGCTGTTCTGTATATGTCCGTCTCAATGTCTGGCTGTAAGCGTATTTTCATAATGCTCATTTTATTGTGCCTGCATGGAGGGTGGTATGACGTTAAAGAAACTTCCGCAGCACAAGAAACTGAGAATAAATAAATGTGCAAAACTTTAAATTTTTTAAAGTTGTTTACTGTAATTTCTATGATTTCATTAAGAAAAATTTTATAATTAAAGTAATAACCCACGTTTTTTTTTTCTCAACTCCAAAATACTTCTAACTTTGATATAAATTTTTCAAGAGTTATTAACTTTTTCTAATTAAATTCAGCATCATTTATCAAAAGCATTCCATGTAAAATATTTTATTGCTTGTGATATAACAAAGTTCTATGAAGAAAAAAAAAAAAAACAAAGAAAACTGAAAGCAAAATATCACAAAACTTGAGGGTTGAAAACTTTTTCAAAAGCCAAAAAAGTCGTATTCTTTCTTTAGATTCCTTTTCCTCAAATAACTTTTTTTTATGCTTAGAATATTTCCGCTACAATATGCACTCAAGGGTTAATAAAGAATACAGCTTTTTGTTGTTGCTCATTTAAAGTAATTACAAAAGAAAAAAAAAACAAATCTTTTTTTTTCGAATGAATGACAAAAGATTAAAAAAAGAACAAAACAAGGAATTGTAGAAAACCATATTTAATTTATGATTTTCTTTTAGCGTTGCTGTTATGGGGCGTGATGAACTTAAAATGCGCAAAAAAGGTATAAGGTTACCATATGAAAAATTTTTCTCAGTTTTGATTTTACCACCGGAAAAGTTAGGGTAAAAATATTTCGAAAAATTGTATATTTCAGCTGAGGTCGCAATACCGATTTGAATGAAATTTACCAGAGTTGCTGATATAGAAAATGCAGTTTTTATTTCTCGAAACTTAAGATAATGTCAACATCATAATGCACATGGAAATTACTTAATTGTACCGAGTGGCCCAAAAATATTAAGTGCAGTTATGTTTCGAATAAACCTCAAGGGTCCACATAGTGAATAAAACATTTTTAAAATACATTAATTTGAACTTTAAAAACTTTTAAATTTTAATAAAAGCAGTTTTTTTTCGACAACTTTTTTATATCTTTTAGGTAAAATATTCCGATGATGATTCCATAACGGATTTTCACTGTCGAATTTAATAAAACTCTTCAATTTTAAGGTCACATAAGATATTTCTCAGTGATTTTAATATGAGAAACGAAAAAGCAGAAAAATTAGGGACAGATTTTTTTTTTTGTGTTTTACTAACAAAAGCCGTTGCTTCCATATGAATTTAAATAGGAAACAAAATGGTTGCTACAGTCGCAGGTTTGATCTAGGTAGCTGAAATTTTGGGAAAATATTCTTCAAACCCGTTTCTATAATATAGGATTATGGGACCGCAAATTGAAACAAACAAAAAAAAAACACCTTCGGTGGCTAATTTGGTGAAAACTTACTATCACAGTCTCTATGATTTTGCAATTACATAGTTTTTTTAGTTTTAGATAAAATTTTTCTGTTGAAGTAAAACTTCACAGATGGATCCAAGATTCCAAGTTCGGCGCACGAGCGAGTGTGTACTCGGACAATATGGGTATGAAGATGTTTTTTAGACTATCCAACTATTGCAGCGTTTTTTAAGCTGAAATCTATGGCATAGACCAAGCCGCACAGGTGATAAAGGAACAGGAAGCTTACTCCCTTCATCATTACCATATGTGTGGACAGTCAGCCAGCGATCAAAGCACTGAACGCCAAAATCGTAAAGTCTTGGTGTGTAGAACACTGCAGGGAATCACTACGTTCAATCTGACAGCATGCTATAGAGTTCTGCTGGGTGCCCGTTCGTAAGGGTATTTCGGAAAATGAGAAAGCTGACGAATGTGCCAGAATAGCATCAGAACAACTGGTGAATCAACAAGTGGTAGATCTTAAGATGCCATTAGCGGAACTACACTATCTGATAGAGCGCATAATCAAGAAACAAACGAGCCGCCAGATGCAGAACATCTCGAATCATGTGTCTTAAACTGAATCTGGGAAGGACGCCAGCTCTCTTAAGATTCAGAAGAGGAGAGCTAAGGACTGTTGTAGGAGTACTGACAGGACACTGTGTTATTGACCCTATGGCCGCCAGTTATGGTGCTATTATCAGAGATTTCTGCTGGAGTTCCGGAGATGAAGAAGAGTATGAGACAGTTAAACACCTGCTCTGCAAATGCACGGGGCTAATGATTTTGGTTCTGCGTTCTTTATTGGACTTGAGGAACTAGCTGAGTTGGAACTCGCCAGCATCGTCAATTTCACCAAGGCTTCTGGGTGGTTCGTCCCCATTCAATATGACTCTAAAAGGAGAAGGATGGGAATATTTTTACAAATATGTAAGGTATAACAATGGGCAAACTGCCTCCGAGTGCATCTTGCTATGCAAGCAACCCTTTTAAACTAACCTAAAACTTGTGTGTTGGTAACCGTTGGTCACCTTAGATATAACGTAAAGCCTATTTTTAATCCCTTGTGTGGCGTAGTATTTGTTTACAATACGAAATTGAATAAAAAATGTGCTTTTGCTTTTCTATTTAATTTGAAACGTCTGTTTCGCATTGATAAGCTAGTTAAATTTCCTAAATGGAGTTCTTGCTTATAGAAATTTCTTGGCAGTTAAAATCTTTTGAAAACATTTGGTACTTACTACGCTGCATCTAAAAACATCACAAGCTATTTTTATTTTTCAAAACTCACACTTTATTACTTCTGTTAAATAAATATAGGTAAATGAGGAAAAAGTCAATGTCTTTCTTAAAGGATTATATAGAAATATAGTGGAATAATGTGAGGCGTTAGCATTGATAAAATTATCATCACGTGAGTTCTTCGTGTTTGGACAAATATCACCAATAATAATTGCATATGTCACCGGCCCAACTAGTTTTTAGGATAAACTTGTTTTTGCTAGGTCAAACTAGTTAATTTGAAGGCCTGAAAATATGCAATTAAATTTAAAAGAAATAAAAAATATCTAGCTTAATGAGTGATCTATTACATATATTAAATTTGATAAATTTGGAAAATCTCAGAGACGAATTAAGATGCATAAAAACTTTAAGAGCCGCCTACTCAAATTTTCGCCTAGTCGATGAAGTACACCCAAAACTATGCAACAAAAACCGTTGTAATATTTATTCACAACATTTAAGCATTTTTTATTGCACAGTTTAAGACATATTTTAAATTTTAAATGGAAAAAGCACATACATACAAAAATATGTCATAGTATTTACATTTAAATGAAATAACAAGATTTATGCCAACTACAAAAACCAGTAACAGCAATAAAAAAATAATAACAGAAATAAATTTAAATACTACTTAAAAGTCTACTTGGTAGCATTAAAAACAAAGCAATAAATTGCAAGATTCTTTACAGCAACATCTTTGTTGCAGACAAATGCATACATTACGCTTAGCTGTTGTCTCTGCTACAGACAACATGAGCTCTAAATGAAGTTGTAAACTGCATAATTTAAGACAACAAAACAAGAGCGATAATAATAATAACAACAGCAACAACATGCTGCCGCCGCGTTCATATGAGCAACATTTTGTCAGGCTGTCAGAAATGTTTTCGCCGCGTTCGCCGATAACGTCTTGCATAAAAATTGTCTACTGCCACTCTCGGTTGTATGTCTGCCAGCAATTTGCTTCTTCCAATTGGCAGCTGATTGCGTCTGTTCGCCTGTGCTGCTGCTGCTTCTGCTGTTGCTGTTGCTTTGCGTGTTGTAAAATGACAAAAATAAAATTCAAAACATAATTTTGCTACTGTGAGATAACGCAGTCAACGCAATTGGCTGATGCGACAAAACAGCCATCCAGTCAGCCTTGGCATTGGCAACTCATACTAATTGCTGACGAGTAAAAGCAAAGCGAAGGAGTCGTCGACGACAATTTTCTTTAACTTTATTTGCGAATGAAACAATTTGCTAATAAGATAATAATCGCAGACAGTTTGGCTCCACTATAATAATGTGGAAGCATCATAGTGGCATACTGTGACATCAACAAGTCGGTACAGTAGTGAAATTTTTAAGGACTCCGAATTGGATAGACATATTGAAAGGATATTCGTTTTTTGTATGATTGAAAAAAAAAGCTTAGGTGTTGTAAAGTCATACAAAATTCAAAGCGTTCTTTCCTCACGAAATCACAAAAGAATTTCATAAAAATAAATTAAAAATCATTCGATAATTATCGATTATAATCAATAAGAAATGTTGAATTAATAGTCGAGTGCAATTAGTGAATGGATTTGAAATAATTTTTTTAATATGGATTTCTGATGCCATAAACTAAAAAGTTTACCCATTGGAAATGACCGCTGTTTCGAAAATCCAAAAACATGCCTACCGCCCATTCAAATTAAATGTAAACCGCTACAATGTGACAAATATTTAAGGTAATGCAACCAAATTTCACACAAATACTTGATATATGTTGCCCAACTATAAATTTTTTTTAAAAAAAGTTTGCCCAAGAAACAGGTGGCAACCCACATTTGGGACAGGATTCAGCAAGTCAACCCTATATATTTTCTTAGAGATCATCAAGGTCTATCATTTGACACACACTTCAAGCTAAAATCTCAAACCATAAACATTTTTCTGAAAAAACTTGGGCCAAAAAACAGGTGGCAACCCATGTTTGGTACGGGATTCGGCAAAGCAACGCTATATATTATATTTAGGCTCGTCGAGCTCTATCATTTGACATACATTTCCAGCTGTAACCTTATACACTCGACTTTTCTACAGCCGGCTCTCCGCCTATATCAATTCTTTATACAATCTCACCAATCATCTATTCTATTTATACAAAATTAATAATACAAAAATTGTTTGTAACGCTTTGGCGCAAAATATACAGAACAGATTTCAACAATTTATTTTTTAAAACAACAAATTTGTGCTAAAGATGATTACTGCATACTTATTTTTTTATAATAAAGAAATATCTTTTTTTTAGGATTAAATTTTTTCAAAACCTCACACAAAAATTTTCATTTGATTTTTCGTTGCTGCTTTTTGAATTCTATGTTGTTGTTGCTGTTTTTTTTTTGCATCTCATTTGTACCGTTTGTATTTGGCTTCGCAGTTCAAAGAACAAACTCTCTTTCAAATGCTTTTTTTCGTTACTTTTAAAGAGAAACTATAGAATGAGATGCGAAGAGAGTAATTTCATTGTAAAAAAAATGGGACGTACGCGTACGAAGCCGGACATGCAAAAATGCTTAATATTTCGCAGGCTGTCATAAGGAAACTACTGGTTAGAGTATTGCCAAAAAAGGATGCTACTATTCAGTCACTTACGCACCTTTGCCATCTTCTAGAGAAGTACCTATTTTTTTGCTCTACCTTCGACTTAAATCAAGAAAGTGACTGCTTTTTATTTAAGTAAAAAAATTTTCTTTGATACTAATAATTTTTCCACATTTTAAAAATTTTTCTTGGAAATAAGTACTTGAAAATTTTTCTTAGAAATAATAACTTGTCATTATTTAGCTACAGTAATTGAAACATCTAGCCCACTGTGCAGCATCTTCATTGTTATAATTTGGCAAGATAAAAAAATAAAATCAAAACGTAGTTATGTTAGTACTTAAAGCAAAATGGCAAAACTTAAAGCTATAACTTGCTACTTTAAAACTGAAATAAATGTCAGATAAGACTATGGCTCCTCCGTATCATGTCAGAGTAGTAGAAAAATCAAAAACTAAAAAGTAAAAATATTTCGCATATGATATTCAAGGAAGAAATTCTCTTATCTTCAAGTGTTGCTTACGGCATAATTTTGCGGCGCCTGCTTAAAAAGTCAATGCACGACAGACAGCAGCATCTTGTACACACAAAGAATTTTAAAACTTACAGAGAAAGAAACTACGCAGCAAAGTTTTGTTCGTCAGAGGCTTAAGACATTTTGGTGAGAAGCAGACTACACATATGACTACTTATATGTAGTAAAAGTTGCAAAGTCTTGGGTTTTATTTCATTATATCTTTTTCTTTCTTGTGATAATTATAATGAAAACATCAACAAAACGATTAAAGTTGGTCTTTGAAATTTCTGCGTTGCGGGAATTCATTAACGCATTTACTGTCTCTGATGATGTGATTGCTTGTGGTAGCTACATAACATATAAGAGACTTTGGCTGCACGTTGCATATGGCATGCAGCAAGCAATAGCAATTAATGTCATTGTCAGCGAGTGCGTTGAGTGAGAGATATGACTGCGATTTTATTGTCGCAATTGACATATGCTAAGGCAGCAACTTTGCCGTTTTGTCTGAGAAGAACGTTGCGTCGTCTTTAACTGCAAGTTGGTGCAATCAGATTTTAAATGAAATTTTTTTTTTAATGTGCTGATAATTTGAAAAACATTGTTTTAAGTGGTTTTTTTTATTCCCTCATTTGTTTTTCCGTCTTTTGATGATAAATTTGTATTATGAGCACAGTTTGAAATTAAAAAAAAAATATGTATGTAAAAATATTTTGAGTGAAACAAAAATACCAATTTATGTGAGTTTAGGCCAAATTACTCCAAGAAGTAATTGCCAAATATTTAATACAGTTAAAAATTTACCGAATTGACAAACTCACAAGGCCGATGTCAATATTAATATTGGTTGCTTACGTACAGCTCAGTTCAAAAATGTTTCTTGCCTGAGAAGACGATATTTTGAAACTGACGACTTAAAAAAAAAAACACCCCAAAGAAAACAAGAAAAATTGCTTGCAATACTTTGCATGTAAATGGCTTTGTAACGCGTTGGTGCAAAATATACTCGACCAATTTTAATAATTTCTTTTTTGAAGCAACGCATTTTTATTAAAGAAGGATATTGTATAATTATATTTTGATTTTTAAAGTAAAATATCTTTTTTTAGGACTTAGTTTGAGCAAAACCTCATAATAAAATTTTCGTTTGATTTTGCGATGCTTATGAATATGTGTTTTTTTTTTTTTTTTTTTTTGTTACAATTGAGAAGAGAAGATATATGGCTATATTAAGAGAGTAAAAATAACAACGGAACATGCGCGTACCACTAGTTCGGAAAAAACCATTAAAAAAACAAAATTGAATTATAATTCAAGAAAAATTGTTTCAAAATTGTGGGTCATTTTCCAAGCAAAATTTAAAAATAAAGTATTTATAATTTTATGGTACTATTTTTTAACTACTTTGTTAGATTTCCAAGAAAATTTTTGTGGCGATCTACTGAAATATAATAGATTTTCCTATACACAATATTTACACCACACTGTACTTGCAATGTTGCTTCTTTTCTTTTTACTTCGCACGCCTGCTAATGTCTTCACTTACGTTCTTGCAACATGAGAAATTAATTTTTGCATTAAATACATATATTTTATACAGCATGTTCCTAATGACATTTGGCACACTTTTTGGCATTTTTGAAAATGACTTGTAACATTAATGTTTGTACCTACGTACATTTTTAACGTGACTTACGTGATGTTTTGCTATTGACCATAAATAGTTCGAAGACATTTAATAAAATTGTGTAACATTTAAAATTTATGAATCAGCTAAGTTTTCAAGACAAAAAAAAAACAAATCAGAAAATCGCAACTATCAACCTTTCACGTAATGACAACATCATTCATCGGTAATGCGGCAGTTAAAAAGCCAAAAAAGTAAATTCATTGATACAGCAAAATACAGCTATTTTTTCTCCATATTATCAGAATTTATGTGTTCGTTTAAATAAAAAAAAAAAAAACAAATGAAACAATAAATTTTTGTATTGATGCAACTTCACACATTTTTATATTTTGTGCTGCACAAAAGGTATGGCCCTGCATAAGAGATGCACGCGCATCGCACACAGAAAAACGTAATAAATTTGCATGCAACAACTTGTTATTGCAGCACGTACTCCGGTAACATGCGTCGTGGCGTAATAAAATAAATTGTTTTTACACAAATTTATTAAAGTTATTGAGAGAAACTTTAAAAATTATTTTATTGCACTTTTTGAGAAGAAACAACACAGACTTTGTGTAAAAGTTATCAAACTAATGAAAATATGAGGGGAAAGGGGGAATATTTAGATACTTTCACCTATTGCTTTTTTAATGTCTCCACTTCTTGACACTTCGTAGCTAAGAAAAAACCCTTTATTGTGAAATCACTGGAATCTCAAAAAAATTTAAAATTTTTCAGATAAAGGTGCCAAGACTTATCTGACATTGGGATTCATATATGTTGTCATGTAAATAAAATGCAAAAAAGCCGAGTCCGAAATTTTAGGAAGATTTCAAATTTATTTGAAATTACGACGCTTAATTTCAAGTAGGATTTCAAAATTTTTAGTTGGAATCCTAAATCAAAGTGTGAAATCAAATTTTAACCCCAAGCAAGTGCAAATACAGTGGATGGATTCGAAGGGACATAAGTTCTCCTTCCCCGCCAACGTGGGTGGAAGTTGTGTATAAATTAATAGTACCTACCAGGAGACCGAACATATGGAAAATGTTGAAAAAATATGGAAAATATTTAAAAATATTATAGAGGTTGAACAAATCTTAAAAGCTAAAGTTTTTTAAAGTTTGAAAAATGGATAAAAAATATAGAAAATGTTTGAAAATGTCAAAAAAATTTTGGAAAATCGAAAAAAAAGGAATAGGTTGAAAAACGTTGCATGAGGTTCAAAAGTCGAAAAAAAATTGAAAGCGTTTGAAACAGTCGACAATATATGGAAAATGATAAAAGGTTGAAAAATGTAAAAATACATTGTTGAAAGAGGTTGTGAAACTCGAAAAATGTTGAATTAGGTTGAAAAAGTTTAAATAAATTGCAAGAGTTTGAAAGAGTCGAAAGAATACGGAAAATGTTGAAAAAAGTTGAAAGTCAATAAAATATGAAAAGTGTTGAAAAAAATTGAGAGAAGTTGAAAAAATCGAAAAATGTTGAAAATCTTGAAAAAGTCGAAAAAAAAATTGAGAGGCTGAAAAAGTTGAGAAAAATATGAAACTGTTGAAGGCAATTGATAGTGGTTGAACTACCGAAAACGGCTGATAAAGCTGACACAATATGTTTAATGTTGAAATAAGTTGACTTAAGTTGAATAAGTCGGCAAAAAATACGGAAAATACTGAAAAAGCTGAAATATGTTGAAAAAGTCTGATGTATTTGAAAAATATTGAAAAAAATTGATAAGCCGAAAAAAGTTGATACGGATTGAAAAAGGCTAAGAAAATTCGATAAAATATGGAAACTGACGAAAAAAATTGAATAAGGCTGACAAGTCAAAAACAAAAAAAATCTAAGGTGGTTGAAAAAAGTAGAGTTAGGTTGGAAAATGTTGAAACACTTGAAAAAGGCTATAATAATCGATGATATATCGAAAATAACTAAAAAAGTTGAATAAGATTAAAAATTCAAAAAAAAATTTTAAGAGATTGAAAAAAGTTGAAAGAGGTTGAAAAATGTTGAAACAGTAGAAAAAGACTAAAGAAATCGATAAAATATGGAAAATGACGAAGAAGATAAGTGGAGAAAATTTAAAAGAGAACGAAAAAATAGAAATTGAAAAATTCTGCTAGCGTTCATGAAATATGGAAAATATTGAAAAAAATTGAAAGAGGTTGAAAAACAAAACAAATTGAAAAAGTTGAAACAAGTTGAACAGTGTTGAAATGTTGAAAAAACTTGATAAATCCAATTCAAATTTCACACATATAAAAGAAATGATTCGGTCTAGGCTCAGACAAAAAAAATGGGCGCATTTTGATAGAATGGGCGGGGCACCCAAGTTGCAGTACAAATGTTAAAAGCGCTATATTGAGAGAATGACTTTAAGTAATGTAATCAAATTTCAGGCTCTCATCAGATTAATAGTCTCGTATTTCGGCAGAAGGGCGCTGTAAGTCACATACAACCAAAAACTTTAAGACACAATATTTATATAAGCACTTATTGACTGAACTTTTATGTGTCCCGACGTACATACATATTTATAAGATATAAGTACATATATGTATGTTGTTTTGCTCAAATTTCTGAAAAGTAATAAAATTTCTTTAAAATTTAAAATCTCATTAAGCAACTTTTCCGCAGAAAGTAAGACCTCAAAATATCTGCTATTTTGATAAAAGGGCACTTCCAAGTGTACGCATATTTTTAAAAAATTAACTTAAGTCTATGCATTTCCCATAGATATACCTCATTAGGCCGCTGTTACTGCGTAAAGCACTTTAAAAATTTATTTAATTGTTAACTTTGTACGGATAGACCATTACGAGCCAAAACAAAAATGTTGCCATAAACATTGGCTAACTACACTAAGGCTTTAACTGAAAGCAAACGAACGAAAAGCAAGAAGCCAACGCATGCAGCAGGCAGCAGGAGCTTCCTTTCGCATGCTGACTCTCGCATGCGGCATAAATCGGACTTAAGCCCAAACAAGTCGTGCCAAAGTATAACAACAACAATTGGACAAACACCCATATATGGTGAATGCACATGGAAGAAACATTAAAATCCATGAAATTGGACAGTTAAAACGGAACGATAAAGAAACCAAAGAACAAAACGAAAAAAAAACAAAAAAAACAAAAATTGAAAGAAGAACGCAGAGTGACACAAGAAGTGCAGCAGCAACAGCATTGACTGAACCCTACGATGGTATTGGAAGGATAATCCTAATTTACTTGCATATAATGATGAGTTTGACAATATGACTTGTTGCAAAAGCCGTTAAAGAAAACTATCTGAAAGTATATGGCGTTTGAACGGACTGACGTTATACAGTAGACTTCAACATTTGCGGAGATTAACTCGATTATGATGAGGATTTACGCTGAATGTTCAAGCCTTTCATTCCATTCCAAAATTCAAGGCATGACAGCGCACCAATGAAGCGCGTACGCCCAGCTTGCGCTGTTTGCATGAGTGGAATAATATATCAGGATTTAATTGGATTATGCGTAAAAAGTTGACTTTGTTGTTGAACCTTGAAAAATGGTCGGTCATATCAATGTAACGGTCGATGAGTATTAAGATTGTGCGTGAGTCTTCTGGGGTCTGAGTAATGATATGGCTGCTTATTCTTTTTTTAAATTGACAAGTTAAACTACGTTTGGCATCAGTTTGCTAAAAGAATTTGTTGGATGTAGTAAAGTTGGAAAGAATTCAATTAAGTTGCACACGCCCAATTAAAAGAAATTGTTTTCTTATTGAAATAAGATTCAAGCAGACTGTCAACAGTTTGAGCTGATTACTGCTAGCACTCTTCTGTATAACTTTAATTATTATTTGAGATAAATTCTACATTGTACTAAGTGTCATAATACCAAAGTTCACATGGCAACATTTGTACGCACACCGACTTTTGTTTATTTAAATCGTAGATCTCAAACCAAACACAATATGGGAAATGTTTGTAAAAGAAACCTAAAAATAATATTTTGTTTCCAAAGTGAAAGTAAAAGAAAAAGCAGAAAAGAAATTGTATTTTAAAAGCTAATCCAAATAAGTAAGCGCCCCTCCTCAGCTAAAACCACTTCATCAGCGCTATGACAAATTTTTTGCTCTTGACTTATATTTCATTTTTAGATTTAGTTACATTTGGAACGCTTGTTTATAATTTTCGCCCTTGACGAGAGCAATTCCACAGCGAACATTCGATAAATTAATTATGTATACTGGGTGTCCCATTTTAACTTACACAGCTGAATAAGTCAAAAAATTGCAAGTCATTCAAAAAATTGTTTCAAATAAAAGTTGATGGGAATCAAAGAGCTGATCCAGCTATGACCTTAACCATGACCTTGACCCACATTTTCAAGATTATTTGATGGTCAACCTTAGTTTTTCAAATGGAAACCCCTATTTTTGACCTCGGATTCCGAAACAGCACAAAATTCTACGTTTAGATAGGTATTCAAGTTAGAGGTCAAAGTGACCCCTGAAGGTCATTTCAAGGTCGAATTCCCGCTTGGTGCTGAAAAGCTAGTAATCAGTGGCTCGACCGCTGCACAATCTTGTCTTAACTGGCTGCAGCTTTTTTGCACCAAGCGGAAATTTGACCTTGAAATGACCTTCAGGGGTCAGTTCGACCGTGAAATGACCTTCAGGGGTCACTTTGACCTCTAACATGAATACCAATCTGAACGTAGAATTTTGTGCTCTTCTGCAATCCGAGGTCAAAAATAGTTGACCTTCATATAACCTTGAAAATGTAGGTCAAGGTCATGGTAAAGGTCATAGCTGGATCAGCCCTTTGATACTTACCAACTCTTATTTCAAACATTTTTTCAATGACTGACAATTTTTTGACTTATTCAGCTGTGTAAGTTAAAATGGGACACCCAGTATATAGTAACAGCTTCGATTAAACACAACAACAATATTATGGAATGTATTAATAATTTTTCGAATACATAGCTCAAGTTGCGCAATATTAGCGAATGAGATATGAAAGGCTGCTAATATGAGAATTTCGAAGTTTAATTTTTCGAAAAATTTTAAGAAACTTTTTGGGTGGGAATCAGATGCATTTCGAAATACTTCTGATGTTTCCGAAAAATTCGAATTTATGTTGGGAGAAATTCTCTTAACCGGAATAACTTAAAATAAAATGATTATTTACAACACAAAATTCGATCTATTTTCTGGCTGAAACCTCGGAAAATTTTTTTTTTAAATATATCTTTCATAGATCACAAAACTTGAACTCGATTTTCTCAAAACCGATTTGTAAGAGGTCGTTTTTTTTTTTAATTTGGTTTATTTCAGAAAAATAAAAGGCTACTTTTATTACTTATACTATGTTCTATAAAAAAATTAATAAGTCACAAGCTAAAAGTCTCTCTACTTAGTTCCCGTCAAATATAAAAAAAAATTATTTTGTTTCTATCAACGGCATCTTATCTTATCCATCTTCATGGAATTATCCCAACACATTTCCTTAACATAGATCAAGTATTTACCAATGTTTGTATCGCCAAGCGGCTTTTGTTATTTTAAATTTGTCAGGAAAATATTTTTATTTTTTTTTTTAAATTTATTTTTTTAATTTTCCCTTTCCAACAACAGCGTAGCTCAATCACCTACTTGAACATTTGTTCACTAAAATTTTTCGGTTTTCCTTAATGAAAATTGGGTTGAGTTTATTTTTCTATTCCTTTTTGCTGAACTGCGTCATGTAATATACCATGTCATGACCATACCTTGGCAACACCGACAGTACCAACTCCCTGCAATGCAACTGTATGCTTCCTCGATGCGCCTGTCTGTCAATCTACAGTTTTTTTAGTTTGTTTGTCTGCGGTTTTTGTGTTTTCTTTTGTACATCTGGTTTTTCATAGTTTGTTTTGTTTTTTGTTTTTTTTCCTTTTCCCCTATCTTCATTTTCACTCTTTTATTTTTTTTTTACAATTATATCATTTGTCAAATTAAACAGATCTTTTGTCAAAATACATGGTGCTTCAGTGTGCGGTCCTCAATCTCTCAAGTTGGGGTTCTTATTTATTTTTGTTTTCTATTTTTTTTTTTTTGTAATTATTTTCAATGATTTCAATTGCATCAAAATGTTTTGTTTTGGCTCAAGTGCTATCAAGGTGTTCCAAGTTCTTCAAAAAACTTTCATTATAACTGAAGTGCCAGCGCGGATTCAAACAATTTCTCATAAAGATACCAACCATTAATTAGATTTTTTTTTTTATTATTTTACATACGGCTGGTGTTAATAATGTAACTGTTGTTTCTAGATGAGCATAGCGAATATTTTATTTTTTGTTAATACAAACCTGTTCAAGTACATGTCTTTAACACTGTTACTTTTTAACTGCTTAAAATGCTCTCAAGCTTTTAAAATTACCTGAAAAGATAGGGAATAATAAAAAAAATTGGTTATTATTTTTATTCAAAAAAAAAATTTTAGCTTATGAAATTCAGTCATCTCAAATATATAATTTTCCGTGTGACCCATCATCATAGCAAAGTTCGTGATCCTTGATAGTAAATTTATACTCGTATGTTTAAAAAAAACGTTCTGACATTGCGGTTGGCATCATTGAATTTAGCCCCAGAAACTGCATCAAGTACGGGGTATCAGAACGAAGTGTTCCCAAAGTAAGAGAGCTCTCCTTTTTTTAAGAGAGCAAAAACCTTTTTTTAGGCTTCTTACTTAACCCTCCGACGGGCGTATGGGTCTCGCCAGGCCCAATCGGTTTTAAAATTGGTATATCTTTTTTTCTATGTATTTCTGAGTGATCCCCGTACATGAATTCCTCAAATAAGTTCAGGCGAACGCAATAGAACAGTAAACGAAACGTTTGCGATATATTTGTAATAAAAAATTAAATTTTAAACTTTTTTGTCAGTCAAGTG
Organism: Meiosimyza platycephala; assembly: GCA_963662105.1. Lineage (NCBI taxonomy): Eukaryota > Metazoa > Arthropoda > Insecta > Diptera > Lauxaniidae > Meiosimyza > Meiosimyza platycephala. The sequence goes on from OY759210.1 coordinate 23,013,871, forward strand.
CATATGGGTCTGAGAAGACTCAACAAATTTTATCATACGATATTAAAAAAAAATATTGAGTAAGAGGTTGTTTTGGATTATTACGATGATGACGATGTGGAGGAACTTTACAGAGAAGATTTTTCTTCTTTGTTTCTCAATAATCACCCATCTACATGGGAATCTGATGATGATTTCAAAAATGTACTCTTTTTTTGCAAAGGTTTAGCTTTCGTAAATAACACCGCTGAAAGAGGTGTTGCGTTTATGAAAGACTACAACCAACTTTTGTCAAATGATGAAGAACAAAAACAGCTACAAATCATTAAAAGTATCCTTTTTGTGAAAAGAGCACAAGGAACATAATAAAAATGAATATAATACAAACTAGTGATATGAATTATTTTTTTTAAAATTTTCTTAATTTTTGCAAGGGATCCCATCAAAAGGGTTGAGATAGGGGGTAAGTATGTCCGGAAAAAATGTTGAGAAGATCTGCTAATACATTTGACCCCTGAACGGGTCACTCCAGGAAAACTATGAATTGATTTCGAAATTTTCTCCATTTTTTGTAGGGGGACACACAAAAGCGTGGCAGATAGAGTATAAGTATGTTCGAAAAATATATTGCAGAAGAAAATATAATAGGACCTGCTGATACATATGAACCCTCTACGGGTCACTCCGGGGGAGCTATGAATTATTTTTCCAAATATTCGAAATTTTTTTGTATGGTGACTCCCAAAAGGATGGCAGATAGAGGGCAGGTGTGTCAAGAGAAAAGTTTGAGAGTGTAAAAATAATAGAAGTTGGTCTAACATTTTACCCTTCCTGAGGCGTCTGAGAAGAGGGGGAGTCAATTTCATAATTTCACAAGAATGTCATTTTTGCAGGGAAGCCACCCTAAGGGATGGTGATAGGGGGTAAATATGTTCGGAAAAAATATTGGGGGAGAAAAACTAATGTGACCTTGTCATACATTTGATCCCTATAGGGGGAAGCTTCGGTGAGATATTAATGATTTTCGGTAGATTAAGGACCATTTTCTAGTTTTCAAAACGGTGGCGGGTCCATCAAATGTTTTCTGAGTTGGGACAAATTTTACGTAGTTCTTATTGGCAGCAATATGAAACTTTTTGTGCCCGGGGATGTGAAGTTTGGAGCAACTTTAATATATGGGTCTGGCCAGACCCATGCGCTCCATTTACCGTCGGAGGGTTAAGAACTTATTTTTTAATCAAAATTAATACTTTTGTGCCTCAAGTTGATATTAAGATTTTCGCAACATGCTGATTTTTGTGACTTTCGACTCAAGCTGTTCTGGAGATAGTACCAGTTTCTCAATTATATTCATAAGAGGATGTTCAACAAAAAATTGCCATATACTAAGAGAATTTATCTCACTGAAACAAATCAGATATGAATATTCGAAAACTCGCAAAATAATTCCGAAAAGAATGACGATACCTAGCGCTTTTAAATCATTTTATACATTCGTACAGTTGTTGTTTTTTGCAAGCAGTAGACTTAGAAACTCTTTAGATATATGAATATTTTTAGACAGCGAAACAGCTGTCTACGAAATATACTTCTTTTGTTAAGATCGGCTCACTAGCTGCCGAACTCTGAATCATTATATTTTTTATATCCCATTTACCCATATATTTCATCGGATTCACTGGTTATTTGTGGTTTTACATATGGTCGAAGATTTCAATTTTATTATTGGTGAAACTAAAAAAAAATGATCTCAAAAGCGAAATAGCATCAAAAAAAATTTAAAACTATCGAACGGTATTAAAAATCAAATTAATTTGGAAAACTATAGAAAAACATGCAAAGAGTTGGAAAATATCATATATCGAAAAAGTCAGTAAAAATCCAACAGCGTTGAACTGCTTTGAAAAACATCAATTTTAGTTAGAAACTTAATCGATCAAAAATCATGACTATTCTCCAAAAAGTAAAAAGTGTAGATCGCACACAATTTGCAGCTTGAAAATTTGATGAATGATTGATATCGGTTTTGTTTGGGCAATAATTGGCATAACCTTCGAATTCTCTTTACCACGCTTTATACAGGTGTTTTGCCATGATTAATGACAAACGTGAAGAGGTCAAAAATTTTCAGCATTACTGGTGTCTTACTAACCCCACTAAGTGCGTCTCGAATTAATGGAAAAACAAACAATTTTAGGTGTACAACTTTGGCATCCTTCGTGAGACCTCATCACCTAAACGGTGTTTTGTAATGATTGATGGAAAGAGTTCAAAAATTAAATTGGAGCGTGACTGTGGCGTCGCTAACTCATCCAAAAAGATGACGAATGTCCTTAGATGTAACGAGAATGCCCCAAATAGCCACCAGTGATTAAATTCTTCGATACACCGATAGTTAGATTACTTTCACTAGGATAGACTTAATGACGATCTTATTTAGGTTCTAGTATCAGAAGTATCTATTTCAAATGCTATTACTGCGTTTTAACACCGAAAGTGTTAAAGTGGTTATCACCTTTTGAACTCTCTACTTCAAATGCAATATATCAGAAGTTCAACGAACAGTTTTTTTTTTCATATCATGAATTAAAATTTTTACTAAAAGTATTTGACTCCAGTTATATGTTGTCTCGTAAGTCATGCGATAAATAATAAACATATCTTAGTCATCTTTGTCCTTTTACAAATGCATAAACATACGAATATGACTAATTCTGTAAAATCGTAAAGGTAAATCGATATGACATCGAAATAAATTTCAATATCCATGACTGATGCTGCTGCAAATTTGTTACGTGAAAAGAAATCATAAAAACTTTTGAGGCAACAAGAGTCACCACAGGTATTCCATTAAGACAAATAGTCCCACAGCCTTCAAACAAAAATGTCCATGAAATTAAAAAAAGAAGAAAAAAATAAACAGCGAAAACACTTCTATAGATTCTGCTGTCACATTAACGACACCACAAAATTTGTGTCACATGCACTCGATTCATTAATTGTAGTGTTAAAAAATGATCTAAATGTGGCACTTGCATAGTTGCAACTTCAGTGGCTGCAGCAAATTGGAAATTTCAATTCCATTGAAGGATAGAGGGTATCTAGCGCTGCTGCCTCTATCAGACACTCACGCTACAAGCAATGGCAACTTGCGTCAGTTGCACATTTTAGTGCAGACAAATTTGTGAAATGTGATACTTTGCGTGGCACAAAATGACGCGCATGCATAATAGGGTGGATTATATATTTATTTACATGCATTTTAATATTTGTACAAACTTCTAAGTTTTTTTTGAGAGAATATAAAAGCCATTTATCTATTATCTTTAAAAAAACACCCTTTATACATATGTATTAAAAATCTACGTTAAAAGTTTCAGTTACAAAATATATAAAAAATAAAAATTCAATAAAGGTTCACTTTAATCCGCATGACAGAAAGAAAATTTATTTGTTGTCCACTTTAAATGTTTCAGCTTTAAAATATTTCCATTTAAGGTACACTCTAGTAATACACATTCACCTACAGCATCAGTAAAATGAGCAATTGGAAGCTTTCTACATATTAGTTGAAGGATCGTCGTCGCTGCCTTGTAGCAACATCAGTTTTGTTACTACAGTGGCGGTCTGGTAGTGGCAACTCAAGTGGATATTTAATATTGCAAGTGCCACAACAGCAACTACAACAACAACAATTGACAGATTGCAAATAACAGCGTTCATATAGCCGCTCTCATGTTCGAAATTGGTAACAGAAAACCAAACATTTGAAAAACACTTAAAAATTAGTTACAGCAGCTAAACTTTTGAGAGCGCGTGTCACATTTTAAGCGTTAGTCATACATTCGGAGTTTATCCCAGTGAGAAAAGAAGGCAGCTTTTGGAATGAAGGCCAATTTTTCTACTTTTTCTCATACATATAAATGGAAGACCAAAACAATAGCTATGCTTTATTCGACCAAGTTGCTAAGTTCCCTACTCGCTGTTAATACGAGTACTCGTTTGTTATTATATCAATATTTTTTGATTCAAACTGCTTCTTTTTCCGCTTGACATTTTGAGCAATTCTGCTAAATAGTTCTTCTAGATTTCATATCAAAATGCACAAGGCCAAATACAAATCAGCTGGGTGGGTTTTAAGCAACTTGCTATGTATATATAGCAACTATAATTTTACTCGTTGATTGCTTTTCCATGCAAAATTTCTTTTACAGTTTGGGGATAATTTTTAATTTTTTATATGTGGTTTGGTCTATTTTTCTCAAGCCAGGTCGAGAAAAGAAATTAAGCAGATTTTCTCCGCTGGGTCATTGAGTTGCTGTCGCCAAATTTGATACTTTTTAATGCACATAGTTATGGGCATTTATAAATAAATTTCTTCAAAGAAGAAAATACTCTTAAGTGTGTAAAGTGAGACAGGTCACGTGACCTATAAGTTTTTCTAGAAAGCTTCCAATACATTTAGGCAAGAAATATACAAAAAAAAAAAGTAGCGCACATAACGCCCACCGTTGCTTTCAACATGTGCGGTCATCCGTACGCGTCATATTGGCAGTCATATTTGAAGCATTTCCGCATTTAAAGGAAAATGCAAAAACAAAAACAAAACAGCAAGTTGCTTTGTATGTATTGTTGTTGTCATTACTACTGGGCTGATGTGTTGTTGCACCTGTGACATTGCTGATTTGTAAAGTTGTAGTTGTAAACATTTAATTTTTATTCATTTTTGCTGTTGATGTTTTTATTGCAGCGTGACTTTTACATATAAATACAAAGCGTTAGACAAACAGACATAAATTTTTTTTTTATTTTTACTGCAACTGCTGTTGGTGCTGCTGCTGTCTCAACAACTTTTGGTTTTTTTTTTTCTTTGTTGCTGTAATTGCATATAAATGTGACTTTTATTTGCATGTAAAATTAAGTTAACGCTTGTGTAAATTATTTAATGGGAAAACATAAATATGTTCGCCACAACTGTTTGTGTGCTTGCGTGTGTTGTATGTTAGGAAGATTAAAAAAAAAAATCTGACAGACAACTTTGTTCGCTACAACGAATGCAAACTACGCGTGGGTGTGTTGACAATTTTTGTTATTTATGTAGAGTGTTCCCCATGGACACCATGAAGGAATTTAATTTTTCATCAGGTTTTAAAGTTTGTGAGAATTGCGAATTTTCGTTTGGGAATATTTATGCAAAACGTGATTTTAAGCTAACGAACGTCAGCACTGCACAGGCATAAAATATGCAATTTTATATAAAAATCTTTTATCGTACAAGAAGTGTGTTTGAGTACTTGGTTTAAATAACATATGAAATCTATTAGCGTTTTGCATAACTTAAAGTTTTGCACGATTTGTGTAATGAAATCTGAGAACTTTAATTATGATATGCTCTTGAGGTAGAAAATTGTTAAATGAAGGAAACGACAAAATAAAAAATTTTACGTAATTTTGTCAGATATTATAAAAAAAAGAGAATAAATAGAAGTAAATTTATAGAAATGGTATGTGATTGTGTACTTTACAAAGAAGACCTAAAATTTTCCCATAGTTTGGATTACCCTAAATCATAATTTTGTCAATTTTTCTTAAACCATTTGTTATTCAGTCAGTTTTTGATACTTGAAAAAGTTTGTAAAAACAGACTTTTGACTTTTTATCGCAAGTGCTTATAGAAATTTCTCGATGTATCATACATTTTTTACTGGGAGAGAGTTCAACATTTTTGTTTCTTTCTTCAACTCCCTTGCTTTCAAAATTTGCTAGCTATATTTAAGTATACCCTGTATATGTAAATAAGTTTCCTTAAGGTATAAATTCTCAACAACATAAATTTGTGCTTAATACTCGTAAAAACAATAAGATGAAAACTACAGCATAACATCTTCATTTCATTCCTCAAGGTGTCATTAACGCACAATATTTTCACGCTCCAGATATTATGCGCTATTCAAGGTAAAACCAACAAACAAACGTAATTCACACTTAGGTTGTACATATCAGGTCAAAAATATCAAATTCACACAGTGATAATAAGTGTGGATTATGCTCAATAAACAAAAGATGAGTTGGAAATTTGAGCTGTAAAACTTATGTATGCTCAAGAAGCCTCCCAAAGGCATTTAACTAAGCGCAGGCATTTATGTATAAATTTATGACCGGCGTATTAAGTTGACAGTAAGTGAACGGATGTCAAAATTAGTTGTCACATTAAGTGAACATACGTACATAGGTATGTTTATGATATTAAAGTAATCTTAGAAATATGTAAACTTAAACCACGTGCTTATGTTTGTTATCAACAGACATAGTACGTAAATATCGCCTTGTTCCATAGGTAGAAATTTAGAGAAAGTTTTCTTTTTAGTTTTATTTAATTTTGTTTTATTTTATCAAGTCAGACTTTAAAAGTTTTACGCAGAAAATGATTATTTTTAATGGAAACACGTTTGCTGCAAAGAATTGCTTATTTTATCAAAAATATTAGGGATAAATTAACTTCGTCGAGAAAAACCGAATTCAATTGCATTTAACAAAAACCTTCATAAGCCCTATTAAACAATTTTCTAATTAATTGCTTATCTCAAAATACATATTGACAGTTTGAAGGAAAATTATTATTTTCATTAAATTTGTAATTCAGTCATCATGAAATTTTTCAATTAATGCCAAAATTTTAATTAAAAATCGTACTAAGTAGTTTTCCATTACAAGGAAAATCCCCAGATGTGTTTTTAAAAACCACAGCAACCTTATGAAAAAAGAAATGTGCGTTTTCTACTGCCAATTTAAATCGTTATAGTTAAGGGCGAAAATATAAAAAGGTACAACATAATCCAGCTGCCGCCAGCTCATCCACCCTCATCATGACAATGCAAAAAAGAAACATGTCCTGTACTGCACATTTTTCTGTGAGATCGTAAGGCTTTAACGTAGGTATAATTAAATTTATACAGATCGATATGTTTGCTATAAAAAGGGCACAGATAGTGAATGACAGTTTTACTTTTGAGGCACGTGCAATTTAATGCTGCTTTTGTTATAATGCAGTGCAGCAAAGGTTTATTGCGATTTGCTGCATTGTGTGAATTGTGAGTTATTGCTGTTAATAGAAAGCAGCTGAAAGTTTTTAAAGTCTCCACACAAATCATATTTTGATTATTTTTTTGAAAAGTACTGGCAAAGGTAATTCTACTCTTCACAGTTATCATACTAGTATTGGTATTAAAATTTGTAATGGTAATGGTAATGGTAATGATAATGGTAATGGTAATGGTAATGGTAATGGTAATGGTAATGGTAATGATAATGGTAATGGTTATGGTAATGGTAATGGTAATGGTAATGGTAATGGTAATGGTAATGGTAATGGTAATGGTAATGGTTATGGTAATGGTAATGGTAATGGTAATGGTAATGGTAATGGTAATGATAATGGTAATGGTAATGGTAATGGTAATGGCAATGGTAATGGTAATGGTAAAGATAATGGTAATGAAAATGGTAATGGTAATGATAACGGTAACGGTAATGGTAATGGTAATGGTAATGGTAATTGTTATGGTAATGGTAATGGTAATGGTTATGATTATGGTAATGGCAATAGAAATGGTTAAGTTTTTATCAGTACCAAACTTATGCTACCTGCTTCTGTTACAGCTAGTGTTGATGATTCATATGCTAATGCTAATGCAATTACCAGTATCAGTTATGATACTGATGCTAATGTCAAATTTATTATTAAATGAATATATTAAAATGAGAGTGATTTCACCAGTGCACTGCACTAATACTCGTTCTAGTTAAAAAAAAAAGTTTCCAAACTGAATTGCCTATCATCAATAGTAGAACTCCAAAACTATACTACAAGTAGACGAATGATGATACTCATGCAGCATATGCCAATCAAGCACAGAGAAATCAATTTGAAATTGACATACAATAAAATGCGGAAAAAAGATGTGAAAAACATAGAAGTCCATGTTGTGATGAGATCCTTTCAGAAACTGTTAGCATTTGCAATGAAATGATGTGGGAAATACCCGCCAGCAGTAGCACCGGCATATGTTTGTATATCACTACATCATTCCAAAGTATGTTGGCAAAAAACGAAAACTGGTTAATTAGAATTGAATGCAAGTTTTTCTCTACTGTGTGCACTTTGGTGGTTTATTGGAAACTGCATTAAATTAAAGTTAATGGAATATTTTAACGATGAAGCCAGCCATCAACCAACAACGGTATGATGACATTGACAAAAAAAAAAAAAAAACAACTGGCATTTAATGAAGAGCGGCGCACAAATTAAATTATTATAACGACATATTTGGCGCAAATTGGCAAAATAAGACCAAAAATGGCAGCGCATTTCAAATGAAACGATTTGCGGAATTTATAGAATTTGGCTAAAGTGTTTCGAAACTACAGCGTAAGTTCTTGGAACAAAAAGTAGAAAGTACACAGAATGTAGTACAAAAATTAAACAAAAGAGTTACTCAAAATGCAACAATATTTGGGTATTTTTTTTTGACTTAAAAGAAACTGCGAGCGAAATAAATCAACAGTCTTTGTTCGAAAAGTTGCAATGTTGTCAGTTGTTTTTGTTTCAAGCCTCAAAAATGTATAGCTGAGTTTGCAATTGTCGATTACATTGTGCAGAAATTAAATTTCATATGATTGTCATAAGTAGGTGATGGCAATAAAATTTAAAAAAATGTAAATATGAAGTATAATTCAAATTATAACCACTGATAATGATCACAGTATATACTCAAAAGAGGCCAATAATAGAGAGTCCGATCTGAGTCTGATCTAAGAAAAATGTACCACTCTGTTTAGACTCCATAAGAATAAAATGAAGTATTCTTAACTAAAAACTGGAGTAAATCTGCGTGAAAGAAACCGAAATGGCTAAAGAAAAAGCTAGAGCTGGGGCAACAGCTCCTTTCATTTGCTCAAATTCTTAGCTGGCGCCTCGAGTATTTTGTCAAAGTTGGATAAATTCTTGATAGCCCAAGTGCCCGCTGTAGAAAAGTCGAGTGTATTAGATTACAGGATAAGATTTACGGGAGTATAGTAATGAATTTTGGTGAAACTAACCAACCAGGGTTGCCTTGCCAAAGCCCGTCTCGATGCCCGAAAATTACCGAATTTCACCCAAGATATTTGAACATTTCAACACAACTTTTTCGAAATTTTTAACCTCTATCAATTATTTTGAATTTTTCATCCTATTTTCCAGATTTTTGTCGACTTTTTTCTCCATATTCAATTTTTCCATAGTATCGATTTTTTTGACCATTTTGAACTTTTTATCCAATTTTTTTTTCAGTGATTTTTCCATCATAAATTTTAAATGATTTTTCGTTAAGATTTATCATTTCATTTTAGGCAATTTTTCCTCTTTTTTTGAGCAAAAGTTGACTTATATTCATTAGGTTATTTTTCTACTTATTTTAATTCAATTTTGTTTCAGCGTTTTTAGTTACAATTTTTGTTCCATTTTGCCCAAGCATTCCAAGTTCAATTCTTTTGGAGCGTAATATACGTGTGAGTGTTAGTTGCATGTATGTATGTATTTCTTTTGTTCCATACACTGTTTATATTATAACATTGCGTAATGATGACAAGGACGCCGCAGCACAAATTCATACCGTTATGCTGCGTTGCAGCAATGTCAATTGTTTTCAATTTGCTGTCATTGTTTTTTTGTTGCAACAATGGTTTTTATTTTTACACAGCTCTCGGTTTGCTGTTCTTTATTTCACTTCACTTCACTTGCCAGCGTTTGACTTTTGTATTCATTTATTTGTTTTCATAACGATGACAGCTACGAAATTTTGACATTTGTGTCTGTCACATGTCAAATGTTGTCACTTTTGCGGTCAATTTGAAGAAATCGCTGCAATTGTTACTAATGAGGTGATATTTTTTTGTGATGATTTTATACCGAGAAAATTCACAAAGTGATGAGATGACAGCTTACGGAGTGGAGATATTTTTTCTGTTTTATTTTTGTTTATATGTCATATTATTCTGTAAATAAGAGATGGAACATAACATGCCAGAAATATTTCTACAAGACATTTTAAATTGAAGAAATTTCAATCTTAAAATAATTGCTAACCCAGCTTTTTTGAGCTACAGTTTAAAAATCTCGAAAAGAGCTGCATGCAAGTCGTCTTGGGCTACATGATTTTTTATGAGCATTCAGATCAATAACTCAATTTTCTTATTTAGTATATTCTCATACATTCCATAATTTATATTTCAAAGCTGTTAAAAATGACTAGCAGCATTATTATCAAACAAACATAAGCTGTCATTTTAATATATCAGCTAAGGTTTATCACAACAATAGCAGATATCCTTATGCAAATATCCTAAATGCATTGAATAGAAATTTCCCGCACTTCAAGCAAACAAAGTGTTAATGAGTCCTTTGTAAAAATATCAAAATAAATTTATCGTGTACAAAAGTGGCTGTGAAACCTTATTTTATTTATTCAAGGATCAAACAAAGGAAATCCTTAACAAAAAAAAAAAAAAACAAAAATTGAGCACAAGAGCTACTTCACTTTAAAAGAAAAAATGGAACGCATTGCATTTGAAGCCATGTCATGACGCAGAATGCATTTTTATGTCAATGACTCAGATGATTTGTTGCTGTCCCAGGAGTATGGAAACTAATAGCGGTAGGAAAAAAGTCGCATATGGGATAAATCGAGGAATAAGAATTTGTTTAATTTTAACATTAAGCATGGAAAAAAGTTTGTCGGTTGGGTAATTTGGTAAACGATATCTTATCGATAATCTTGGGAGCTTTGAAATATTATGAAAACAGTTGTAAAGTTTTCGTCGAATAATTTTCTGTGATACCTCTGCTTTGATGTCGGCTAGACAAGATTTCATGTGCTTTAGAATCCGTGGATATAGATCAGTTTAAATCAGGACATGTCAGAAAAATTAAATTGTACCAACTTTAATCTCTGATATGTCGAAGTTAAGAAAAATATTATTCTTGTTTATCTCGAGCTACATATTTCCAGTTCAAAGTCTTTTTTCCAAAATTATGGTTGATACAATAAAATTTAGTCTTCGCCGAAAAAACCACAGCTCATTGGCGAAAGAAAGTGTCATGCTAGAAATGCGGTTACAGTGAGTTGTTTGATGCTAGTTTTCCCGAAATTTTCGAATTTATTTAAAAAAGAATAAATTAAATAAAAAAACAAAATATTAAAAGAAAATGCAAACAAACTTTTGTATGTTCACACACACACACACACACACACAAGGTTAGCATTCAGTAGCACTACCGCCTACCTAAGTTGCACACAAAATGACAAATGCAGCGCGCTGACAAAGTGTGCCGCGCTTAAGACGCAACACAAAAGAACGACAGATGTTGTGCCATTCGATGCGCAATATTTTTATTGTTCTCCCTTGCTACAATCTCAATGCATTTTGATGTCTCAAGGGAAAAACGAGATGGGGGAAAAATCAAAAGGGAGGAAATTTGAGCGCAATTTTGTACCGCTGTGCGTGCAGATCGGATTGAAACGTAGATTTATGCGATTAACAGAGATTACCAAAGTGTTCACTGAGTGCCGATTACATTACAGGGAGAGTGCGCAATAAGTGTTGCCAATAAAAAAAAAATAGTGGCAACAAATAAAAGAAATACAACACTTTTAACTGAATTAAAATGCAATTTATTGCGGTAATTTTTTTAATTCTTTTATTAAATAAACATGGAATTTATATATATTTGTTTTCGCTTTTATAATACTTCATTTTCCAAATAAAAAAAAAAAATTCCAGCATGTTCGCGCATAAATGCGGACGCTGATACCACACACACAAACATAAATATTTTATGAAAAATTGTTTAACTTAATTTTAATCCATAAATAAAATTTCATGAAATATTAATAAACAAGCAACACTGAATGCGTTAGGGGTAAAAATTGAATGTCGGCGCATCGATCTGTCAAGTAGCAGCAACAAAAGTGTTGTTGTGGCAGTAGGAGGGGTTGGATAAAATACCAAAATAATAATTACAATAATTCATAAATCGTTTAATGGGAAAAAAACCACACGTGCTGGTTTAATACTCAATCATCTACATACAAACAAACACAGATTTACGCGCGTGTGTGTTAAAAATTTTATGAAATCGAATATATCCCAGTAGGCAAAAGCAGAAGTGAGAAGATCTTTTTTTGGGATATATGAATTACAACGACCTTCAAATTTACTCTGAGGACAAGAGTAATTAGGCCTTCCGTGAACGTTCTAGCCTCCGGGAACGTTTAAGACTCTATTCCTTATGAGATTCCCATAAACTTATTGAGAACTATAAAAAGAAAAGAGTGAGAAATTCAAAGCTTTAGAGCACCTGACCTGACCTGACCTGACTCTGTTAGCTAGAAATATATCACAAAAATATATTCCAAATGAAGTTAAATTGCTACAATTCAATGCTATAGCGCCAGTGTAAGCTGATCTTATAGCCTATAATCATATCAAATTGTTCCATTTTGCCAACTTCAATTTATCAACTCAAGAAAAACGCAAATTTTCTTTCTTTTCAAGCATAAGAAAAATTATGAAAACAAAAGAGAAAAATCACTAACATTGCAACTGCTTGGAGTGCACACATACGGCAGAAGCAGCAGCAGCAGCAACAGCCGTCGCTTGCAATTTGGCGCTGATTCTCTGGCTAGACGCATTTTTCATTGCTGCAATAAAAAAATAAAAATTTTTTTATTGAATGTCAAAGTTGAATATGTTTGGATTATGATTTAGAATTATGGTCGGAAATTTATCTTCTTACGATGTCTTGTTGCTGGTAATGATAATAATGGTATTGGTGGCGTCTACTATGATGCATTGAGCTGTGATAAATAAATATTTAGATTTGTTTGTGGCGACGATCTGAGGGCTGAGTTTATATGTAAAACAACACAAAGTCATATATGTTTTGAAAATCATTTCATAAAGGTGGGGTGTTTCTTTATTTTTTAGAATCAGATATCAAAAAATATGAACATGATTTTTTAACATCAGTTTTTGTCATTAATATGTAGTGTCTAAATAGGAGAACTTCATTGTAGTGATAAAAAATAGCTCTGACAACATAAAGAACCCTTGGTACGTAAGATCGTTTTCAAGCTCAATTGAGTAGATAATTTATAATTAGTAGGCTAAGCTGATAATTTAACCTTCACGCATAAATTCCACCAAATAATAGAATGAGATAAGTCCGAATTTTTGAGGTGACAAATCAAGCGCAGCTATAAAAAAATACGCTCGGTACTATTTGAAAAGAATAGCCTACTTATACGAATTTGGAACTGCTAAAATCTAACTTGAGGCCAGAGATTTGCTCGAATTCCAAAAATGCCTTAGAAATGGGAATTAAACTATATCAATTTTTAAGGCGAAATGCAATTATCAGATTTGTATTTAAAAGTTGATAGTTTTTTATAGTAACTTTAAACAAAATTAATTCTTTTTATGAAAAGATCGAGTGACGATTTCTTAAAACCATGAAGTTTATTTTTTTTTTTGTAAATAGGTTCATATTTTATTGACTATGTTGTTATCTACTTTAGAAATAAGACAAAATTTTAAATTTTCAGCTCTGGCGAAATAAGGTTCTCTAAGAGCAGCGATGGGCAAAATTTTGAAAAAAGAGCCACTTACAACAAAAGCAAAAATTATAACAACAGAAAAAATAAACCAAAAACTAATCCAAAGAATAAAACAAGATCAACATGAGTGTAGATATAAAAATACACTGATCAAATGAAACGAAAGATTCTGTTCTCAATATGCTCATTGTTGTTTTCTTGCTTTCTCGCTTCTTTTTTTTCTGAACGATGAAACCATGCTAATCCCAATATAAATTGGAAAACAATAAAAGTGTGCTTGGCAGGGTAAAAAGCTTGTATTTGTTGTTTTGCTTATTTTTCTCACGGAAAATTACGTATTTTTTGTAAAGAGCCACAATTGGCTCATTCTTAGTATATCGCCCATCGCTGTTTTAGATAATATGTAGCTCGTTATTATTGATCGAACAAAAAAAATAATTAAAAATCCGAATGACGTTAAATGTTAATTGAAAAAATAAATTTTACAAGTATTAAAATTTAGGTTAATTTTTTAATTAAAAAAAAATTAACATCAATGTTAAATTTTTCAAAATTAAAAAAAAAAAAAAGTTGATAAAAATTGAACCCCTTATTTAGCAATTCTGGTCAAAAAAAAAATATTAATCAAAACTAACTAGTGATCATTTCTTAATAATATAGAGACCAAATCCATCTCAAACCATGCAGTCGGAGTGACTTCAAATTGCGGAATTGGTTGCCAATTAAATATGTTGTTTTTCAAAGTAATTAAGGAAATATACCGTTCTCCGATTTGATTGAAAATTATTTCTTACGAAGTTATGCCCATTAAAAGTTTTAGTGTCAGAGCTTGAAAAATCGTTGAAAATTGTTTCAAAATAGTCGCATTTTCATCCAAATCAAAATAGTTAACTTTTGTCTTTTGATTCTAATAGAACTTCTGATTCTCTGTCAGAATCTTTAAGAAATTTTGAAAGTGGTTGAAAATTGGCGGAATTATAGCGATTTTTATGAAAAAAAAACAAGGCTGATTTTCTCAAAAACCCCAAAATTTTTTTCGCTTAAAATTTTATTGTGGATTTGTATTAATATGATAAAGAAATGACATGAGTTTAATGCCTGTTAAACCACATTTGAAGTAGGGAGATTTTTTTCCACAAAATGCAAATTTCAATTTTTTTTTTTCATTATTGCCAAGCCACTCTACGGTATTATTTTCAAAGCAAATAACAACAACAATATTCCAAATTACTTTGTGCAAGTGCTGCTTGCATTCTGCATACTTTTTTCACCGCTATTATCTTTATAACATTTTATCATAGGAAATATATAAAAACATTGTAAGCACATATAGCTTTTTCGCTGACAAAGTCAAGCAAACAAAGCATTCAAAATCCACAGAAGTACAGTCAGCGAAATAGCTATATTTGCGTACAATATTTTATATATATTTTCCGTTTATCTACTTCACATGATAACATTATTAATCATATCTCAATGGCACAACTATTTCTTCTTTTCTTGGCTTTTTTTATTAATATAGAGACTTTCTGGCATAGGACTTGTAATTAAAGTTGTTAAAAAGGTGACCTCAATTTTCATAAAAGCTGCAGAGGAATGCCAATCTTGAGCTAAACCTTACTAAAGCTATCTCCAATCGGAGTCAAAGGAAACTTAAGGACACACTGTGTATGTCGAATGCCGGGTTTCGTATATATCACTTATGTACGGATCATTTAGTCATTAGAGCATTTATCTTAAGGCAAATATACTGATGGCAAACGCGCCTTCACGTATGCTTCATTGACTTTACTACTGACTTCGATACCATATATAGAGAGTCAATTTGGAAAGTTCTCGAAACATGAAATATTCTGATCACACTTTTAATATCATTAAGACGCACTGCGAGAGTTTCAAATTCCGTATTGTCCATTTGTGCTGAACGATGTACTAAACCCTAGGATTTTTGAGGTTATCTGGAAGAACTGGCTAATGCCGATAATAATGTTTTGTTGTTATCAAGATCGTTTTATATGCATGTCAACCTAAAAAGAGACAGTGATCAGACAGCCACTATTGAACTATTTTGTTTAGGCAATATAAAAAAAAAACACTTCCCAAAACTTGAGTATATACGGGTATAAGTACCAATATATCGTTCGAATATCTGACGAGCTCTGATGAGATACAAGTCATTGATGAGACGGATATTGACAATTAGGTGGCGCTGCACGAACTCGCATTACGAATTTTATTTGACTACCAATCCTACTTTTCTGAAGAGAGAGAGAAATTGTTTTACATAATAATTTTTGAGAAATTTTCTCAGTAAACGATTTGATGTAGATCCTTATATGACAAAAACAATCATTGCAATATGCAGCGGGGATAAGGACGATAGTTGCGAGATATTTGACAATAATGCTACAATTTCTAAAAAAATTTTTTACTCTTTACAAAAACGCAGATTTTACAACAAAGTTAAATAAAAGTTAAACTTCATTCAAAATCAACTTGCCTGCATAAACAATGTTCCCACTGTCTGTACAAAAAAAAAAAAAACACTGAAATTTTACACTAAAAACCGCATCATTTCGTTGCTATTGTATGAAATAAAGTGACACAAAACGCATTGACTGCACAGTGAAACAAAGGAACGCAATTAAGTTGCGGTTACCAGACAAAAAATTTTAACTCTTTTCTTTGTTGTACAACAAATTTTTTACATGGTCTCGTTTTAACTGTACGTGGAAAAATCACAAAAAACTTCTACAGTTTTAGTCAGCTAATAGTTTTAGACTTTTTTTCTTTCGAACGAATTTTTTTATGATTTTTTTTTATGGATAGGGGCTTAAAAACTTTGCAAAGAGTTTAGTTTCGATTTGTAAAAAAAAAAAAAATAAAAAAACTTCAACAAAATGCAGTTGGCATTTGTGCTGAAACAAAAATGAGGCATGCGAAATAAAATCACTGCTAAAATCAACGACTACTCCCTCTAGTGAATGACTTTAACAAAATTTTTACGTTCGAAACGTTAAAATCACAAATGCTGCCGTGTTTGCTTTGAGTATCGTCAACAGCATCAAAATGAAAATCCATTCAATAAAATAGACGATTTTTCCTCTTTTCCATAGCAAAATATTGGAAATGGTTGAAGGATACTGGGGAATGTGGTGGGTCAAAGCATTTAGTCGACCATGCTAAATAAACAGTCAGTAAAAACGATGAACGACCGTATGCTGTAGGTTTGTAGTATCGTAGTTTCAACTACTCCATTTTTTTTTTTTTTTTGCTACAACAAAACTCCATAATCAACATCCTTTATTTTTCTTGTTTTTTTTTTTGGCAAAAATTGATTGATGATGATTTTTTACTTGTATGGAAGATGACAGGTTTACTTTTTTTAAGAACTTTTTTCTATTTTCCTCAATAGAAAAAATTGTGAAAAATGTTCAAATAAAAGCTTAGTAAAATGGTTCAATCGTCACTAAAAAGAGAGCTTTTAAAATGGCAAAATGAAAATTTTTTTTATTTTTTTTTAAGCACCGTTTTCCATGGCAAATACGTTAAACGGGGTGCTCTCATCAAGGATATGTGACAGATTGTCACCATTGTGTATGCCAGCATACATGTAAGCTGAGTTTGTGTTGCTTTTGTTACTTGTATTCGGTTGTGTGTACTGCGATTAAAACGCTGGATTGATTAGTTTTACCTTTGGCTTGACATGACTTTTAATGGGATTAAATTGGCTTAGTGCCTTTTCTAGGGTTCATATTTTTGTGTTTTGATACAACATTTTTTCCAGTTTTTATTAATTTTTTTTTTTCATAAATTGTTTGAAATCCAAAATAACAACTTTTGTATTTAGAGCATCTGATGGATTATTAAATTTTTCAAAATATGTACTTACAAAGAATTTTGTATTTGTTCAATATTCAAATTACCTGAAAATAATAGAAAATATTTGATTATTTGAAGAAATTGTATTTTAATATAGACAAGAGATAAATAAATAAACAAAAATGTATTGCAACAGTTCAGACCATGTCGCCTCATGAATTGAGAGACATATCAGTAAATAAATTCATGTTTTATAACGTATATTTTAAAAATAATATGAGAATTAGTAGATATAGACGAAGTCAATATGAATAAAATTATAAGGAATTCGTCCAAATACTATATGTAGTTTGCAAATCAGGATCGGAATGATTGAATTATAAGTTTTATTACTGAGAAGTATGTGTCAACACCAAAAAAACTACATTGAACAAAGATAACTTACGAAAAGGAAGGTCTAAAGCTAGTCATACTAGTCTTATCCCTTGCTAAGCTGAATCATCAGCGACCTTTAAGCTAAATAGTAAGAATTTCCATGTAATTGGACGTCCATTAATTACGTGAGGTGTTTTTTTTTTTAAATTCGGACCTTGCTTACCCTTGGTGAGATCTGGCGGGACCCCTTACCCCCCCTCCCTCCCGTGAGTTTTAAATTATAATTTTTAATGTAAATTCAATGCATTAAAAAGTTAACGTGAGGTTTTCCTTGAGATTTTGGTGAGATTTTGCCGGACCCCCTCCCCCTCTATTTAAGCTCACGTAATTAATGGATGTCCCCTAAGGCTGATATGTTTTCCTTTTTGCATAGCAAAAGCAAAAATTCTTACTAATCGGCTAAAAAGTCACTGATGATTCTACTTAGCAACGGCTGACACTAGTAAGTATGTCTAAGGTCACTGATGATTCCGCTTAGCATAGTTTATAAATTTATTGAGCTAAATTAATTACGCATTCGATCTCTGGATTTTGTTATAAAACACACTTTTCACTGTAAACAAGTAAATGATTTATTTACTGTTCAAATAAATTCACAAGTCTTTTAAGAGACTTTTTTTTTCATTAATTTTAGGCTCAAGACACGATGTTACTTATAATTTTCGTACGCTTGAACTTAAATTGAAATGTACTATATAGTATGATAGTTAGGAGCGCATTTTAAAATCCATTGATAAGCTCCCACTTAAGTTTTGAAGACTGACTGCTACTGCTACTCCGTATGTGATGCCATATTTTGTTCAATTCACTGCGGAGCTCCTCTCGTCCAGAAGCACTGCTACTTACTCTGGAATTCAATCATCAGCTACTCTGCAATCGATTTTTCTACATGTCAGCCTGTTCGTATTTCGTACAAACTTTTTACGAAGGTTGTCACTGTGAGAGCTTTCTTGAAGGTCTCAATTATCATTAAGCGTAAGTCGGCAAAGCAAGTGATAGTTAGGACATGAAGGATCCTTTTGAGCTTAAAGCGGTGAAGGCATTGTTCCAACTACCTATGTTCATTTAGAGCAGCCATACTCAACCTGCATGCGGCCCGCCGAGCTTTTTGTGCGGCCCTAAAGACATTCATGGTTCACAAAATCTGGCATTCTATATTTCGTATATCTTGAGATTAATTTTGACTTTGACGTGCAGATAGTGACACCCGAAGAGGATTGTCTTTGTCGCATAAATATACCAAACCACCCACCGTTGTCGTGTCAATATCAGATCTGGTATAGAGTGTTGCTATTGCACACGCTAGATTTATTCCCAAAAAACAAACATTTGACAGACTAGTATGCGCGCAAATAATTTTTCTTGTGGCAACACATAAATGTTTGACAATGTGGCAACACAAATGTTTGACAGCTCCAGTGTTGTGGCTTTATTTCAAGTAAACATTACGCGGAACACGGATACAATAGCATTTTTTGCTGTCTTATATAATATTGTATTATTATAATTTAATTACCCATAATGGCGGGAGTGTCTTCGAAATGTAAACGAAAAATATCTGACGAAAAGAGAGTGTTCCAAGACAATTGGGAAGAAGAATATTTCGTTGTTGCAAATAAACATGGTTCGACCACATGTTTGATCTGTCGTGAGAGTGTTATTTTAAAAAAATATAATATTCTTCGTCATTATACCACAAAGCACAAAACATTTAATGTAACTTTTCCTCGTGGCTCCTTAATAAGACGTGAAAAGTTAACATTCTTCAAGAAGTCTTTACAACATCAACAAAATATCATATCAATGGCGGTATCACATGACGCAGCGGTGACAAGAGCGTCGTATGAAATTTGTTACATACTTGGTAAACATATGAAACCATTTACTGACGCAGAGGTCGTGAAAGAATGTTTCCTCAGTGCTTCCAACATATTATTTGATAAATTTAGCAATAAAAGTCAAATAATATCTCAGATCAAAAGTATGCAGCTCTCTGATTCTACCTTTGCTAGACGCATTGAAGATATTGCTAAACACATACTTAATCGCATCATAGAAGATATGAAGAAATGCAAATATTTTAGTTTGGCTTTTGATTCTAGCACCGATATTTCAGCAACATCACAATGTTCCGTTTTTGTTAGATATTGTACCGGACAAAATGAATTTTCAGTTCATGAAGATTTTTTGAAATTTCTTCCTATGAAAAATCAAACCAGAGGGACGGACTATCTCAATACTATCAGTACATTTCTGGAAAACAATGACATTGATATTAAAAAATTGGTTTGTGTATGCACAGATGGATGTCCTTCAATGATCGGATCTGAAAAAGGATTTATTACTTTATTGAAAAAGAAATATAATTTAACAAATCTCTTATCTTTCCACTGTATCATTCACCAAGAGAACTTAGCAGTACGTATATCCATTGCCGAAATAGACGCCGCAATGAAGACTGTAATAAGTATAGTTAATTATATTAGAGCACAAGAACTGAACCACAGGAAATTTAAAAGTCTTTTGGAAGAATTGAACAGTAACTATAGTGACGTCCTTTTACATACCTCGGTGAGGTGGCTAAGCCGAGGAAAAGTTCTGGAACGGTTTTATTCTTTGAGGCATGAAATTATTTTGTTTTTACAGCAAAATAATAAAATTTACATCGAACTTGACAATGATGGATGGTGGTGTCTTTTGGCTTTTCTGTGTGATATCGCAGAAAAACTTAATGAACTCAATCGTGGCTTACAAGGCGAAAATAAAATCATTACGCAGATGGCGAATAAAGTATTTGCTTTTGAAGAGAAACTAAACATCTACCACGAAGAAATAGAGAACCAGGTATTCCATAACTTTCCAACTATAATAAAAGCTAATCAAGAAGGTATACATGTTTCTGAAGAAAACTATACGATATTTTTAAATTATTTAGCTGCCTTAGCTAACGAATTTAAGAGCAGATTTCAGGACTTACGTTGTATCAAGAATTGTTTGTTACTCATAGAAAATCCCTGGCACCTAGAAACAGCCACTTTAACAAATTTAGCTGCATTGGGATATAATTATGCAGAGCTTTTTGACGAATTTATTGAATTTAAGAACGATACTAATCTGAAAGCTATTTTTGAAGAAAAAAGGGAAGGAAAGGAGTACATCCATTTTTGGAAATTAGTTCCAGAAAAATACAAGACTGCAAAAAATTGTGCCTTCCTGCTCCTCACATTGTTTGCATCAACATATCTTTGTGAATCATCATATTCCAAAATGAAATATGCAAAAAACGTATACAGGAATCGACTTACTGATTCTCACCTTGATGACGTATTGAGGGTAGCATGCAGCAATTATAAGCCCGATTTGTCTGAAATTGTTGAAAATTTATCACAATATCAAATATCACACTAATTTTGTAATAAACGATACATGTTACTTTTGAGTTTTACTTTTATCACTATTTTAATATTTAATGAACCGTATGCTGATAGAAGTGATATATACTATTACACGACAAACCACCCACCCCCCCCCCCCCCCCGACGCGGGTTTTGTTTTGCCAAGGTATCACTAGCGGCCCGCGAAGCTTTACAAATATATGTATGTGGCCCTGAGTCAAAAAAGGTTGAGTATCACTGATTTAGAGGCTACATTTGAGGGTTAATACAGGTTCCGATGTGCAATTCCAAAGCAAGCGTTTTCTGGATGCTGCGTTGGATTGTGATTTGTGACAATTCGTATGCCAGAATATCTATTGGTGGAATGAACGCAATAATTCCAATCGTTCGTCCGACTCTGTGTGGAATGCTCTCGAAAGGTATGGCAGTCGGATGTCAGATATATATGTTCCTTTTATTGTTGCTTCAGCCCAGACCGGCACTGCGTAGAGAATGATATAGCTCTTCACCTTTGAATCTGTCTGATGAGAAGTGCTCTAGCTCTAACGCAATGATTTGCGACATAATTCCGCTCACTTTAACAGCTTTGTCACCAAATGCAGTTAGGTGGTTCCCAAAGGGCATCTGCTTGTTGATCCATCGAACATCGACACATGATCGTCTAATTTATATGAGAAATCCTTACGTTTACAAAAATTTGGTCAATGAGGAGATTAGTTCTCAAGAAGACATCTGTAATGTGGGACAGAGTTTTTGTCTTCAAAGGTGTCTTAGAAAGAACACTTTATTGAGAGTTCATATCTCGGTATTGCCATCTTTTGAAGTACTCCTTTTATTCCCATTGCTAAACGAAAGCCATTCCTGTCGTCAAGTCATGCTACCTCACAGAATTTTTTCCCCACGCCATAGACTTTATTCCGCTCGTTAATTCACGCAAAATCTATATAACAGCTTCCCTTATATCAGTAGTTGATTTCCGACATCGAAACCCAAAATTTTCATTTGATAAGCCAACTGATTTTTCAAGCAATTGTTTCGATTTTTAGAACTTTACGGGCTCTTTAAAAACTTAGAGGTTACAAGACTCCAAGTTAGTTTGAGCTTGCGAACTTTAAAAAGGAGCTTACATTTTGTTAAATTTTGAGACCCTTATGAAAGGCATAAGAACTATAAACGTCACAACCATTGGGTTTTGAAGAAATTCAAGATGCTAAAGACTTCAGAAATTAAATTTATAGAAATATTTATAATTATTATAAAGAATCCTGAAGAATACAAAACTTGAGCTCATCTTGTACCGTGTTAGTCAGGTCCTCCATGTTCTCTAGCTCTACCCAGGATTCATTAGACTCATTAGGATTTTGGAGTATGACATACATATTTGGCAAGAGATCAAATTAGTGGTCTAAAATTTGCATAGTGTTTTGGATTTAGTTGAAAAGTCATAATGTCATCGAAAGTATTGGTCTGAATGAATCAAGCGATTGAAAGACATGGCAACAGCTCAGAAAACTTTCAGAGCACAGCGGTTGAGGCAAAGAAGAATATATAGCAGGTCTTCTTGTTTTTTTATTTAACAAACTGAGAAAGTATTAGCAGATATCGAATTATATAGATGACAGCGCTACTGCTGACACTGATATGTTATGAGTTCGTAGTCATGCAAAAAAAAGCACAGTTTTGACTATTTTTTCTGCTTCAAGTACTTTTCTTGCTTTGACTAATCTTTATATTTTGCTTCGAACTTCGATAGAAGTTGCCTTTGGACAAAATATCGTAATTTTTAATGAAACCAAATTTTCTCAATAACAAATGTTTCCCTAATGACGAAAGTTTTTCCATTCAACGAAAAAGTCTTAAAGTTTATCCAGCAAAATTATCACAAAATTAGTAGAAATTACATAATACAACGCCATTTGTAATACTCGTATCAAAAGGCAACTGCTGAAAAAGTCAATCAATAAAAGTCAATTACATTAAAATGCGAAAGCGTCAATAGAGTCATTTCATTTGTCAAAAGCAAAAAAAACAAAATTAGGGACCACAAATAAAGAAAAAGCTGTTTAATTGGGTGACCGAAAACGTGAGGGTGGCCGCTGTACATTAAAGCAAATAAAGTCTCAATTCTCAATAGCATGGAAAAAACAGACGGAAACGGAAGTCAACTTTAAGACGCAAACACAATAGGGACAATGTCTAAGCAATGAAATGCGGAAGCAAAATTTAAATTAATAATTTAATTTTTTTTTTTTATTTGATTTATTTCGTAAAAAAATTTATGCAAATTTTATGTTTCATTAAAAAACGGAAAAAAAAACATTTCTCTGGAAGTTTGACACTTGAATAGCATAAGCATTTGATGAAGAAACTGATGTGGTTTGAGCTTGGCATAGGAAATTTAAAAAATTTCTGTAAATTAATTTTTTAACAATTCATTTTCCATGAGCTGCCACAGCATAAATTTATAAAATTCCATTGTTTATTTAAATTACATGATGTTTTACATTTTAATTTTACTGCATTACGTAGACGACGACGATGACAACAACAGGCGGACAATTGTCCGTCCCGCTAATAGTGCAGCGTCCCTATATGGCACACATAAACATGATATTTAATAACATTTTAAACGCAATTTAACTACGTAATACTATGCTTTGGTCATATAGACTTTACGGCCAATAAAACAATTTCATTTTGAGCCATTGATTCTGTGTTGCCTCCATGTTGCAGACGACAAGAACTTTACAGCTATGACGATATTTAAGCGCTCGTCCAGACGACGGCAAATGTTGCCTGTGGCTGTTAGTGTTCAACATGTTCGCTGTGACATTATCAAATCTAAATTATCCTAGACGCTTTTAATGGTTTTTACGCTACTGGCATCACAAACTATTTAGTGTAGTGATTTTTTTTTTTAGCACGTGGTAAGGGCTGATTTTTTTAGCAGCCATTTTTTGAAAATGTCGTCGGCGGCAAGAAAGCTATCTTTTGTATACAGCAGAGTCCTAACAATCGTTTGCACAAAATGTAGATGTGTGCAGAAATTTTATAAAAATGTTAAGTAAATGCAATGTGTGAGAAATAAGTTGCGAAATTTGTTTTCGAATTGAAATCACTATTTCTTTAGATATCCTCAAAACCAACTTCAAAGCAACAGAGATACCTTGGACTTTTTATACTATAAATTTTATAGCACGGAAAATTAGCCATAAGCAATAAGGCCAGTCTATATGAAGAGAACAGAACAGAACTCTTACACAATTTCAAAACGGTAAGAGATAATCGTTCGCAGGGTTCAGCAGTGCTGTTGGTCTCGGCAAGATCTATCATGGCTTAGTAGACGTCATGGACTTTCGAAGTGACCTTTAAGCTATATATTGAAAATCCCTTACAGAGTTCAAAGAACAATTTAAGATCCCTGGCTCTATGCAACGATGATGACCAACAACATTGCTGAAGACTGAAAGCGATAAGCTCTCCCCGGTTCGGATTTGTGAATTAAAATGGTTTTTAATATTTGTATTTCGATACGCTGGGTTCTTTCATTTTGTGAGGTTTAATAAAAAAAAATGCGTGAGAAAAAAAGTTTAGGGGATTGAAAAGGGTAAATGGCGTCTCTTGGGAGGTTTTCAGACAACTCAGCCGATGGCTGCTAAGGAGTAGCCCACAGAGCGGTAGGTTGTATGACCGACCCTTAATTATTTTTCATGCCCAACATTTTTTTCAAACATACTTACCCACTCTATCCACCTCTTTGGGAGGTTTCCATAGGATGTTCTTATGAAATTTACTCCCAACGTTCCCAACGTGCTACCAGGGTGCCCCTAGAAGATTCAATTTTAAGCCCAACTCCTATTAATTTATTCTTCTCAACATTTCTTCAGAATATACTAACCCCTATCTCAACCCTTTAAGGGGTTCCCAATAAAAAAAATTCAATTTCATACGGAATTTGGCTGACTACTCTTTTCTTTCCAACGCTTCCAGTGTACCCTTAGAGGATTTATTTGTACATGCATAATATCTATTGTATACGATTTACACAATATTGCTTATACGCAAATGGTTTGTAACGCTTTGGCGCAAAATATACAGAACCAATTTTAATAATTTATTTTCTAAAACAACATATTTGTTCTAAAAAAGGTTATGGCATACATATTTTATTTATATTTTAATGCTAAATACCCTTTTTTAATGATTAAGTTTATGCAAAGCCTCACACAAAAAGATTTGTTTGATTTTTTGTTGCATATGCATATGCTGCTTCTTCAATTCTGTGTTGTTATTGTTGTTGTTGGTGGACGTCCATTAATTATGTGAGGTGTTTTTTGAAAATTCGGACCCCCCCCCCCCTCTCCTTGGTGAGGTCTGGCGGGACACCACCTGCTCCCCTCCAATGAGATTTAAATTATAATTTTTAATGTAAATTCCATCCATTAAAACGTTGACGTGAAGTTTTCCTTGACCCCCTCTCCCCCTTGGTGAGATTTGGTGAGATTTTGCTTAGCTTACGTTATTAATGAACGTTCCCTTGTTGGAATAATATTTTCACTATAAAAAAACAACGTGACGTACGCATGCAAAGCTAAAATTATATAGGAGCCAAAATTGAAACCTTTTGTACAAAATCCCAAGCTTTGAGTGAATTGACCATACATACCTACTACCTTTTCAAAAAATTATATTTCATCTCTGTCATTTTTTTAAGACCTGAATTTTCGAACTTAACCCTTTTATTTATGTTAAAAAACTCCATTTTATTATTTCAAGAGTACTTAGACTAAGGTTTCTAAAACTTAATTTACTACTTAGAATGTGAGTTATCCGCACAAAACGAATTCCCAACTCCATTGCAAATGTCGTCGACATGTTATGCCATGAGAAAGAAAGTGACTTTGAAATTTTGATAAATGACCCCAAAGCAACAACAACAACAACAACAACAACATATGTGACAGAGTCTACAACAACAAGAACAACATGACAAAAAACGTACTACTCGAATGGCACGAGAAATATATACCAAATGGAATAGCACGAGAACCCTCCGAATAGGTATGGGGGGGGGGGGTAAAAACGTGAAACCCCAACAGCTCACGCGACATTTTGACACAACAGCAGACGACGACGACGACGACAATGATGGTTTTTTGAAAATTCGCTTAAAAGTGGGCGCTCATGCTCGTATGTCTGGCATTTTGAGCTGTAACCCCTACCAAACCTTATCATTGTATTGTAGGGCTCACGCTTTTTTCGTTTTCTTTTTTTTTTTTGTTTTTTTTTTTTTTTTTCATTTCAATCTAACGCATATTTATCGCAGTTGTGTCTTCTTTTTTACTTTACGCTCGCGCTGCTGTGTTTTTCCAAGTCATTCTTCATTTGTTATTCCGCTATCGTTTTTTTTATTTTTTCATTTTCTTTTTAGAACTTTCCTTTTTTTGATTTTTTTTTTTCATTATTTTTTTTTATTGTTACATTTGTAACAGTCTTGCGAGACAGTTACGTGTGGAGTTTCGGCATGTGACTGTCGCTAACGTCCCACTTCAGTGGCATCTAACTTGGCATGATGATGCGTCTGAAGTTCTTAACTCCAATTGGAGGCATTTATTTTGTGCTTATTCGGCTCATTTTTTTTTTCTTCTTTTTGTTACCAAATATTGATATTAGAAAATCGAATCACGTCCCATTACTTTGTAAATAATGTTGAAAATATATTATGGATATGGGAGAAGAAGAAGAAGAAGTCTTCGTGTTTTAGGTTCGATTTGGTGGGATGTTGATGTTGTTCACATGTGAGCATGTGTTAGAATGTCTTGAATGAAGTGCACGTTATTGGTGGTGGTGGTGGAGTATGATGATATTAGTATATGATGATATTTTGTTTAGTAACACGATTGACGAAGAGCACGCTTTGTTGCTAGGAACTCATTTGTATCGGAAAAAGTGGGAGCTTATGAGTATAAGCTGTAAATGTCAAAGATAAGAACTTTATTTTGTCAACAATTGATAGAAATGCTACTGAATTTAAAACGCTGAAAAAAATCCTTAAATGAGTTATCCCTATTATTTGCATTATAAAATATCTCCATAAAATTTAAGAAAAAAATGTTGCTGCCCAAAATGTTTCTTTCAGTTATTGGCAAATTGATTTCCGTGCAAGAATATTCCATCCAGATTATATGTATATCTCTGGTCTGAACGCGTAGCGCCATCTGCCGACGTTTTATACTGTTGAAAAAGTGTTACTTTCTTCTTTCAACTTTTCTTCTAAGTGGCCAAACAGTAATGGGAGTAGTCTATCTTAAAGTTCTACGGCGTTTGGTTCAAAGAGTGCTCCCAATGCCATTTCAACACGTCAATTTCCCTCCGCATTCGCCTAATTTAGCACCGTTTGAGTTCTATTCGCAAAACTGAAATAAGTGCCAGCTTTAACTTTCGATGAAAAATTTCTAATTTTTTACGAAAAATGGACTATTAAATTATTGACTTTACTTAAGAATTTTGTAGATGTGAATGGCAGTAAATTTAACTGTTATTCTTTTGGTATATAATTTTTGCATGCCAAAAGTCTTTCAATAGTGAGCTTGTGCACCAGTTAAGTTTTCATTAGTTTGTGCTCTTTATTTCATCACAAACCTAGCTCTTTATGAGCTTGTGAGCCTTTTCGCGTTCATCACCCAAAATTTTTATTTGATTCAGATTCCAGTTCTTCACTAGTACGTAAATCTATTCAATAGTTCGCGAGCATAGTTTTCATAACTTCCGTTTTCTTATTAGTGGGCGTGTCCAGTTCATTATTAATTCGCGAATCGAACCCTGCATTATTTTCTAAGCCGAGCCTATTATGTGATCAAGAGTTAAGTTTTCATTTATTCGAGAGCAACTCAGCAATTGCCTGGTAGTAAGTCTATACTGGCGATTTAGGATAATTTTCCTAGTAGGGAGACAAAGTGTTTTTTTAAAATTCAAAATGGTGGACCCAATATAGTGGATTACGCTATTGAATTTTCTTCATATTGGGTTCATCATCTTAGATCTTACAAATTCTGACTTCAGATTTGTGACCAGTGGCGCCCAAAACCCCCGTGTATCAAATTTAATACAAATCAGTTGATTTTAAGAAAAAAATTTCGCTATGGGGACGTCCATTAATTAAGTGAGCTAAAATAGGGGAGGGGGTTCGGCAAAGTCTCACCAAATCTCACCAAGAGGGAGGAGGAGGTTAAGGAAAACCTCACGTCAACTTCTTAATGCATAGAATTTACATTAAAAATTATAATTTGAATCTCACGGGAGGGAGGAGAGGGGTCCTGCCAGATCTCACCAAATCTCACCAAGGGGAGGAGGGCTCCGATTTTTAAAAAAAAAACACCTCACGTTATTAATGGACGTCCCCTATGTTGGATTCGTCATCTTGAATTTGAGAATTTTGGAAATCTAAACCAAGATTCGCAATTAGCGATCCCAAAAAGCCTTGTCTGACGAATCGGTGGATTTTCGAAAATTTTGTCTGCCAACATGGAATCACCATCTTTAATTTTAAAAAGCTATCCTTGAATTTGTAAACAGTGACCCTCAAATACGCCGCATACCAAAATTGGTGCAAATCGGTTTATTTTCAAATATTCGGCCAAAATATTGGATTTTTTATCGCCATATTGGTTCTGCCATGTTGGATTTAGTCAATCTACCACGCCCGCTTTATAGGGGCGGTAATTAGCTACAATTTGAGCTAAGAAACGAACCGATTTATTTTGAATTTTTATTTTTAAAAAGCTTTTTTTGCTAGACACTCGATTTTTTTTCCAGCTTCCGGCCATTTGGATCCGCCATTTTGAATTTCGAAATTCACCACTTTGTTTTTAGAAGCCTTTCGTTAGCCGAAAATTTTAAGACGTCTTACGTCTTGATCGGTCAAACCAATTTTTATGTAGGTAAGGGAACGTACATTAATTACGTGAGGTGTTTTTTTGAAAATTCGGACCCCCCTCCCTTTGGTGAGATCTGGCGGAACCCCTCCCCCCTCTCCCGTGAGATTTAAATTATAATTTTTAATGTAAATTCTATGCATTAAAAAGTTGACGTGAGGTTTTCCTTGACCCTCTCACCCCCTTAGTGAGATTTGGCCGGACCCACTTGCCCCCTATTTTAGCTCACGTAATTAATGGATGTCTCCTAAGTGATCCGCTTGACCTGAAACGTCCCTTATATATTTTAATGATATAGTTGAATATCAGACATGGTTTGTTACACTTAAGACAGAAAATAAATTATTGGACCAATTCAAAGAGAAAATAAATCGTCAGACTTGACAGCAGCAGTAGCGTACCTAAGGAGGTGCCGAAGATGCGGTTGCATCGGGCGCAAGGCTTGAGGTGGAAGCAAAATGGTCGTGAAAATTATATCTCAATTTGCTAGGGTTATTGAAAGTCAAAAATTAGCCTTTTTTTTAGGGAATGAAATTAAATCGTTGTTGTGATTTTGAATGTGTAGGAGGAAGTTTTAGTAAAATAATATCTCATTTTGCTAGAGTTTTTTTTTGCTTGTGAAAATTTTTTTGTGGTACTTAGGGTGCGGCATTCGAAGTATTCGCACCAGGCGACGAAAATGCACGGTAAGCTTCTGGACAGCAGGGGCGTTTTTTAATGCTTTTACGGAGAAAATTTTCGGCAAATTATTTTAATTGCGTCAATCGACGTTAAAAGTTTCCAAATCAAATGGCAGGACATTCAAATAGACAAAAAACAATAGCGACGAAAAATTTTCCAAATCAAATAGTGTGTAAGATCGCTTTTTCAAAAAAAGAGAGCCGTATATGCAGGGCCGGATTTACCTTAGAGGCACACTAGGCCAGTGTCTAGGGCGGCAAATATTGGGAACTCTGAAATTATTTTTTTTTAACTTTTTAAAAAAAGTGCAACAAATACTGAGATTGTATGCACTAAATTACCTATAAATGTGAACAACCAAAAAAAAAAAAAAAAAAAAGATTCTCACTTTTGATATTACAAAATTTTTTTTTCTATATTTACTAGTGTCCTAGTGAAGGGGGCAGCAATTTCTGACTGGCTTAAGGGCGGCAAATTTCTAAATCCGGGCCTGCGTATATACATCTACCGATATTCGGAATTAATTGGGCCAGCTTTTCGAAACTTTAACTTGGGGAGTTTCTTAGAAATTTAACTATGATTTTGGTAAAATATATCGATTTTTTTTTTTTTTTTTTCAAATATATAAAATTATTTATGGTGTTATACGTTGTATTCTGAACAGCATTTTAAACTCTCAGTTCATTATTCGGAATTTCGAAATTTCTCACAAATTTTTCCATTTGTTTTTTTTTTGTGCTTTTGTTAATCATCGCGTAAATCTTGTAAGTATCATAAACATTTTTTTACCCTCCCATCTAAAGTGTAAGCCATTAGATACTGAAGTACGTGACATTTCAACTAATTTTCAAATTATGCTTATTTGAGTAGAAAAGTAATAAAAAAAAAAACGGTGTAGGTAACAATTTAAAAAAGTTTTTCTACTCATATTTCTAATTTTCAGATTTTATTCTTGTTGTTTTTGTTCTTGTGCCATAAAAGTTTCTTAATTTTATTTTCATTTGTTATTTCGTAATACTATGGTCATTGCATTTATTTACATTTTTTCACTTGGTACTTAAAAAACCAATTATCATTTATCATTTTTTTCTACAAAAAAAATTATTTTCTTACTAAAGTGACAAAAAACGAAACAAAAGTCACTATTTCTGTCTTAACTTTTTACTTGGTGCACTGTGGTAATTTTAACTGTTTGCATAATAAATTCAGTTGTTTATGACTTTCATTAGACTGCGTAAAAAAGGAGACGTACCAAAGTTTTACATTAGGTGGCGGA